>CM053031.1:262582858-263182858 GCA_028564925.1 Lithobates sylvaticus
GGGGGTAACCTCCATACAGAGGTGTATCTCCCATGCCCACCAGTACAGTACATTCAATGGAGTACTCCTCTCTATCCCTCCAACACAGTACATACAATTGGAGGGGGCGTCCTTCCCATCACAGTACATACAATGGGGGGGGGGGGTCCTGCCTATCATCACAGTACATACAATTGGGGGGGGGGGTCCTGCCTATCATCACAGTGCATACAATTGGGGGGGGCCCTGCCTATCATCACATTGCACACAATTGGGGGGGGGGGGTCCTGCCTATCATCACAGTGCATACAATTGGGGGGGGGGGTCCTGCCTATCACAGTACATACAACTGGGGGGGGGGTCCTGCCTATCATCACAGTACATACAATTGGAGGGGGGGGGGGGTCCTGCCTATCATCACAGTACATACAATTGGGGGGGGGGGTCCTGCCTATCATCACAGTGCATACAATTGGGGGGGGGGGGGGTCCTGCCTATCATCACAGTGCATACAATTGGGGGGGGGTCCTGCCTATCATCACAGTGCATACAATGGGGGGGGGGTCCTGCCTATCACCATAGTATATACAATTGTGGGGGGGGGGGGTCCTGCCTATCATCACAGTACATACAATTGGGGGGGGGGGGGTCCTGCCTATCATCACAGTGCATACAATTGGGGGGGGGGGGTCCTGCCTATCATCACAGTGCATACAATTGGGGGGGGGGGGGGTCCTGCCTATCATCACAGTACATACAATGGGGGGGGGGGGGTCCTGCCTATCACCATAGTATATACAATTGTGGGGGGGTCCTGCCTATCATCACAGTATATACAATTGGGGGGGGGGGGGGTCCTGCCTATCATCACAGTGCATACAATTGGGGGGGGGGGGTCCTGCCTATCATCACAGTGCATACAATTGGGGGGGGGGGGGGTCCTGCCTATCATCACAGTACATACAATGGGGGGGGGGGGTCCTGCCTATCATCACAGTATATACAATTGGGGGGGGGGGTCCTGCCTATCATCACAGTATATACAATTGGGGGGGGGGGGGTCCTGCCTATCATCACAGTGCATACAATTGGGGGGGGGGTCCTGCCTATCATCACAGTGCATACAATTGGGGGGGGGGGGGTCCTGCCTATCATCACAGTACATACAATTGGGGGGGGGGGGGTCCTGCCTATCATCACAATGCATACAATTGGGGGGGGGGGGGGGGTCCTGCCTATCATCACAGTGCATACAATTGGGGGGGGGGGGGTCCTGCCTATCATCACAGTGCATACAATTGGGGGGGGGGGGGTCCTGCCTATCATCACAGTGCATACAATTGGGGGGGGTCATCTATCTCCATCACATCCCCCCCTCCTCTTCCTCCTCTTCTCGGTGACTCACCAGCACTCCCCTCTCCACACTGCTCGCCGCAGCAGCTGCTGTCGCCATCCTGATCTATCCAGGTCACAGCTAGACGATGCATCCACTATGCAACAAACCACATCTCCGCCCCGCTACACCCATTGGACAGATTAAGTCCCACCCTCCCGGCACGATTGGCCCATTCCCCTTGTCATTACTCGCTAATGTCACCTAGACTGGGGAACGCCGCAGGCTGACATTGGGCGCGTGTTCTGCTGAGCTCTCTGGCCACACCCACCCAGCCATCACCCGGCTGTGATTGGCCTGCTGGAATACCTTCACAATCCTCACGATACAATGTAACATTCGATGTTATCTGCTGCATTCCATGCCAGGTGGGGGGCAGATCGGGCACTACAAGAGCCAGCATGACCCTGATGGGCAGAACAGATTTGGAATTAAAGTGTTTTCAAATCTAAGAGTAGAATGTGATATATTCCAGTTTAGTTGTGGCTGCAAAATAGAACTTTATCTCCTTTATTTACAATAGAATTTAATTGTAATTTGCGTTGCAATGACAAGAAAGTATTTATCTAATTTGCACCTGGTGATCCTGCCAGTAACTGACTTCCTGTCCATAGGGTGACAACACTCACTATACTGGATGTGTGGAGGAGCCGCGTTGTCACCCTATGGACAGGACTACACAACCCCCCCCATCCCATCCCCCACAACCCCTCCCCCATCCCATTCCCCACACCCCTCCCCCATCCCATCCCCCACAACCCCACCCCCATCCCATTCCCCACACCCCCTTCCCACAACCCCTTCCCACAACCCCTCCCCCATCCCATCCCCCACAACCCTTTCCCCCATCCCATTCCCCACACCCCCTTCCAGGGGCGGACTGACCATTCGGCCACTCGGGCACTGCCCAAGGGCCCCAGGCCACTGGGGGCCCCATCAGGGTTGCCAGCCTCAGTAAAAACCAAGGACAGTATGTAAACATCAGTGTTTTTTTTACATCTGTCTCTGAAATGTCCCTTACCGACATCCTTTTGGTCTAAAAATCCAGAGATTATAGCTGCCCCACCTCTCCAGTACCTTCTCAGCCAATAGAAACACGTCTGTGTATACTGTGTGTACATGTATGTGTATACTGTTTGATTGTATACTGTGTGGCCCCATAATCTCTGATTGCTTGGGGGCCCCATAATCTCCTATTGCCGTGGGCCCCATGAGTTGTCAGTCCGCCCCTGCCCCCTTCCCACAACCCCTCCCCCACAACCCTTCATATATATATATATATATATATATATATATATATATATATATATATATATATATATATATATATATATATATATATATATACAGTGGTGTGAAAAAGTGTTTGCCCCCTTCCTCATTTCCTGTTCCTTTGCATGTTTGTCACACTTAAGTGTTTCGGAACATCAAACCAATTTAAACAATAGTCAAGGACAACACAAGTAAACACAAAATGCAATTTGTAAATGAAGGTGTTTATTATTAAAGGTGAAAAAAAATCCAAACCATCATGGCCTGTGTGAAAAAGTGATTGCCCCTAAACCTAATAACTGGTTGGGCCACCCTTAGCAGCAACAACTGCAACCAAGCGTTTGCGATAACGTGCAATGAGGCTTTTACAGCATCCTGGAGGAATTTTGGCCCACTCATCTTTGCAGAATTGTCCTAATTCAGTTACATTAGAGGGTTTTCGAGCATGAACGGCCTTTTTAAGGTCATACCACAACATCTCAATAGGATTCAGGTCAGGACTTTGGCTAGGCCACTCCAAAGTCTTCATTTTGTTTTTCTTCAGCCATTCGGTGGTGGACTTGCTGGTGTGTTTAGGATCATTGTCCTGCTGCAGAACCCAAGTTCGTTTCAGCTTGAGTACACGAACAGATGGTCGGACATTCTCCTTCAGGATCTCTTGGTAGACAGCAGAATTCATAGTTCCTTTTATCACGGCAAGTCTTCCAGGTCCTGAAGCAGCAAAAACAGCCCCAGACCATCACACTACCACCACCATATTTTACTGTTGGTATAATGTTCTTTTTCTGAAATGCAGTGTTCCTTCTACGCCAGATATACTTGGACACACACCTTCCAAAGAGTTCCACTTTTGTCTCATCGGTCCACAGAATGTTGTCCCAAAAGTCTTGGGGATCATCAAGATGTGTTGTGGAGAAATTGAGACGAGCTTTGATGTTCTTTTTGCTCAGCAGTGGTTTTCTCCTTGGAACTCTGCCATGCAGGCCATTTTTGCCCAGTCTTTTCCTGATGGTGGAGGCATGAACGCTGACCTTAACCGAGGCAAGTGAGGCCTGCAGTTCCTTGGACGTTGTTGTGGGGTCTTTTGTGACCTCTTGGATGAGTCGTCGCTGCGCTCTTGGGGTAATTTTGGGCGGCCGGCCACTCCTGGGAAGGTTCACCACTGTTCCATGTCTTCGCCATTTGTGGATAATGGCTCTCACTGTGGTTCGCTGGATTCCCAAAGCTTTGGAAATGGCTTTATAACCCTTTCCAGACTGATAGATCTCAATTACTTTCTTTCTCAATTGTTCCTGAATTTCTTTGGGTCTCGGCATGATGTGTAGCTTTTAAGGATCTTCTGGTGGACCTTACTGTGTCAAGCAGCTCCTATTTAAGTGATGCCTTGATTGTGAACAGGTGTGGCAATAATCAGGCCTGGGTGTGGCTAGAGAAATTGAACTCAGGTGTGGACAACCACAGTTATAGTATGTTTTAACAAGGGGGGCAATCACTTTTTCACACAGGGCCATGATGGTTTGGATTTTTTTTCACCTTTAATAATAAACACCTTCATTTACAAATTGCATTTTGTGTTTACTTGTGTTGTCCTTGACTATTGTTTAAATTGGTTTGATGTTCCGAAACACTTAAGTGTGACAAACATGCAAAGGAACAGGAAATGAGGAAGGGGGCAAACACTTTTTCACACCACTGTATATATACATACATATAGGGGGTGGCATGACGGAGGGGGCTGCGCCCGTGCGCCCTTAATGGATGGGCCGCCCCTGGTACATTCAGAAAAAAATTAAACAGTTAGAAAAAAGAAGACTTTACAGTTTCTTAGTTTTATTAAAATACCAAAAAATAAAAAAAATGCCCAATGAGGACATGTGCAGAACGAAAACATTTGTTTCGTTCCGTTCCGATTCGTTATTTACAAAAATTAATTTTCAGAACTCGTTTCATTTTTTTCCAAATTCGATTCGATTGGAATTTTCCAAATTCGGTAAAAATGTAACTCAGTTTGACAGAACTCAGGAAATTTGAATCGATTCGAATTCCATTGGAAATCAGATGTATTCCATTCAAGTTTTGGAAGATGGTTCTATTCTTTCTATTCTATTGTTTTTTCTATTTTATTCTACTCTATTTAAATTTGTTCTGTTCAAAATTTGAATTCCGGAAGATGGTTATATTCTTTGTATTTTATTCTATTGCTTTCTTTTAATCTGTTCTATCCTTTTATATTCTATTCTAATCTACTTTTTTCTGTTCTATTGGAAGTCAAATTTATTCTAGTCAAAATTAGAATTTTGGAAGAAGGTTCTATTTTATTCAATTTTTTTTCCTATTCTATTCTTTTTTTTCTATTTTATTCTATTTGAATTCAAATGTATTCTGTTTAAAATTTGAATTTCAGAAATGGTTATATTCTATTTTATTCTATTCCTTTATTTTCTATTCTATTTTATTTTCTATTCTGTTCCATTTTATTCTATTATATTCTATCCCTTTATTTTATATTCTATTTTTTTTTACTATATTATATTTATATATATATATATATATATTTATATATATATATATATATATATATACTTTTATTTTTTATTCTGTTCCGTTTTTCTCTATTATATTCCATTCTTTTATTTTATATTCTATTTTATTATTCTGAAATTCGAAAACGAATTAAATTCGATTACTATTCAAATTTCATCAGAAATGTTTGTTTAGTTATTTCGGATTCATTTAAATTTGTTACTATTGTAATAAAAAAAAAGTTGTCAGAATTTCGATTCAGAAAAAACAAACCGCACATGTCTATGAGGTACATCCACCGTCAATGGCGTCCAGCGGTGCATATGTGAACAAATTGCGCTTACTCATTTGTTTAGTTCACATGGGAGGGGGGGTGGACCTAATATGGTTCAGGGGGGGCGCTGCATACTTTTCCCCCTTCCTTTAGGCTCAATGCACATCTATGCATGTTGCTTTTGAGCATTTCTGCAGTGCTTTTTGCGTTGCTTGCCACGTTTCTGGACACGTGTTTTACCGCCATTTTTATTTTCACACTGTATATAGCTGGTTGCTAAGGAGGGGCCGGGAAGCCAGCCGCTGCGTCCTTAACAACCGATAAGGACACGGTTGTCAGTGGGATTCCCGCTTAATGTAAAAAAAAATTGCTGGCTAAAAAAAAATTGAGAGAAAAAAACGGTGTGGGGTCCCCCCCCCCAGGCCCTTGGGTCTAGTATGGATTCGGAGGGGACCCCCACGCCAAAATTTAAAAAAAAAATGGCGCGGGGTCCCCCAAAATCCATACCAGACCCTTATCCGAGCATGCAGCCCGGCAGGTCAGGAAAAGGAGGGGACAAGCGAGCGCCCCCCCTTCTGAACCATAGGGGCTCTGCGCCCCCACCCCAAAAGCACCTTGCCCCCATGTTGATGGATGGGGACAAGGGCCTCTTCCCGACAACCCTTGCCCGCTGGTTGTTGGGGTCTGTGGGCAGGGGGCTTATCGAAATCTGGAAGCCCCCCTTTAACAACATTGTACCCCTACCCATTCACCTGGAAAAAAAAGTAGTGTGTTAAAAATTACAGTAGACAGTTTTTGACAAGTCTTTTATTAGGCAGCTCCGGGGGTCTCTTTTCGACTTCACTCTCTTCTCCGCTCTCTCCGGTTATTCTCCCGCTGTCCGGTGCCTTCTGCCGGGTTCTTCTGCTCTTTTGCTAGCTATTGCCTGGTCTTTTTTCGTCGTCTTCTTGCCTCTTCTCTTCTTCCGATGTTGAGTCGACGCTCTCTCCCGCTGTAATGCCGTGTGCGCTGTGCGCAACGACTTATATGGGCATGGGGCAGGGTCACCAGATGATGTCATCTGGTGCCCCCACCCCTTATGACGTCACAGCCTGGGGCATGATGGGTCTGTGACGTCACAAGGGGGCGTGGCCTCAGGATGATGTAATTCCCACAGCCCCATCGTTATTTAAGAATTGCAGGACATTGGCAGGAGCAGATCACCGGAGGGTTGGCGGCAGCAGAGGAAGAAGAAGAAGAGTGGAAAAAGATGGAGGAAGACTGGAGGAAGAAGCACAGAAGAAGAAGATTTTTAATAAAAGACTTCCGATAAGCCCCCTGCCCGCAGACCCCGACAACCACTGGGCAAGGGTTGTCAGGAAGAGGCCCTTGTCCCCATCAACATGGGGGCAAGGTGCTTTGGGGTGGGGGGCACAGGTTATGGGATGCCTGCTTGACTTCTGCAAAGCTTCAGGGACATCTTCCTATATACCGTCTCCTTCACTTTCCTCCGGCACATTCACTTGTCTGCTCCAGATGAATCACTCTGATTGATCGCACGGGCTCCAAGTCAGATTATCAATAGCCCATTACAGGCAGGAACTCGCAGCCCCTTTTAGGGGAAAATCTGTTGTAGTGACAGACACGATGATAGCCAGACAGACAGACAAGATGATAACTAGACAGACAAGATGATAGACAGACAGACACGATGATAGCTAGACAGACAGACAAGATGATAGATAGACAGACAAGATAATAGCTAGACAGACAGACAAGATGATAGCTAGAAGGACAGACAGACAAGATGATAGCCAGACAGACAAGATTATAGCCAGACCGACAGACAGACAAGATGATAGATAGACAGACAAACAGACAGACAAGATGATAGCCAGACATACAGACAAGATGATAGCCCGACATACAGACAAGATGCTATCATCTTGTCTGTCTAGCTATCATCTTGTCTGTCTGTCTAGCTAGCTATCATCTTGTCTGTCTGTCTATCGTTCTGTCTGTCTGTCTAACTATCATCTTGTCTGTCTGTCTAGCTATCATCTTGTCTGTCTGTCTATCGTTCTGTCTAGCTAGCTAGCTACCATCTTGTCTGTCTATCGTTCTGTCTGTCTGCCGTTCTGTCTGTCTGCCGAGCTAGCTATCATCTTGTCTGTCTGTCTATTGTTCTGTCTGTCTGTCTAGCTAGCTAGCTACCATCTTGTCTGTCTGTCTATCGTTCTGTCTGTCTATCGTTCTGTCTGTCTGCCGTTCTGTCTGTCTGCCGAGCTAGCTATCATCTTGTCTGTCTGTCTATCGTTCTGTCTGTCTGTCTAGCCAGCTATCATCTTGTCTGTCTGTCTATCGTTCTGTCTGTCTGTCTGACTAACTATCATCTTGTCTGTCTGTCTAGCTATCATCTTGTCTGTCTGTCTATCGTTCTGTCTGTCTGTCTAGCTAGCTAGCTAGCTACCATCTTGTCTGTCTGTCTATCATTCTGTCTGTCTGTCTGTCTAGCTAGCTATCATCTTGTCTGTCTGTCTATTGTTCTGTCTGTCTGTCTAGCTAGCTATCATCTTGTCTGTCTGTCTATCGTTCTGTCTGTCTGTCTGTCTGTCTATCTATCTAGCTAGCTATCATCTTGTCTGTCTGTCTATCGGTCTGTCTAGCTAGCTATCATCTTGTCTGTCTATTGTTCTGTCTGTCTGTCTGTCTAGCTAGCTATCATCTTGTCTGTCTATTGTTCTGTCTGTCTAGCTAGCTATCATCTTGTCTGTCTATTGTTCTGTCTGTCTAGCTAGCTATCATCTTGTCTGTCTATTGTTCTGTCTGTCTAGCTAGCTAGCTATCTATCATCTTGTCTGCCTGTCTATCGTTCTGTCTGTCTGTCTAGCTAGCTAACTATCATCTTGTCTGTCTGTCTAGCTATCATCTTGTCTGTCTAGCTATCATCTTGTCTGTCTGTCTATCCAGATCTGCTGCCTTCAAAGGAGACTGGTTACATGTGGCAGTCTCCCCTCTTTGCTAGTCGCCACGGTGTTGACTATTCACTCTCTCTTGCTCCCATTCCTCCAGGAAAGCTTCCTCCAGTGTGTTATGGCAAGACCCTTCCAGTACCTGAGCCCCGGCCCAATGTAGGACACCCCCCCCCCTGACTAGAGGGCACCCCTGTGGGCCACCGACAGCCTCCCCCCCCCAACACTATCTCCATGTTCCACCAAACTGCCCCTGCTGGCCTGGCTCATGTCTATGGCATGGTCTCAGCCCCTGCCAGCCTACCTCTGAGGATTGGCCAAGGCTCCATAAATATTTAAGGCAGTTCCTCCTAACATCCACACTCTAATTCTAGAAAATTCTCCAACCATCTAGACCAAGATGAGTCACCCAGCCCTGAACTTTAGTAAACCTCTGACCCAGATTTTTGAGACTCATTTTACCACGAGCGAGTAAATTTACCTGTACGAACTCCTAGCCCAAACTAGAGGGTGCTACATTGGGATAAATGTTTTACATAAATAAATTATTGTAAGCACCCAGTGGTAAATCGTATGTTTAACCACTTGACCACTGGGCAGTTAAACCCCCTTCCTAACCAGACCAATTTTCAGCTTTCAGTGCTCTCACACTTTGAATGACAATTACTCCGTCATGCAACACTGTACCCAAATGAATTTTGTGTCCTTTTTTTCACACAAACAGAGCTTTATTTTGGTGGTATTTAATCACCGCTGGGTTTTTTATTTTTTGCGCTATAAATCAAAAAATACTGAAAATTCGGTAAAAAAAAAAAAAAAAAATTCTTTGTTTCTATTAAAAATTATTGGCGAGTATTGGCAGAGTATTGGCGAGTATTGGCAGAGTATTGGCAAGTATTGGCAAGTATTGGCGAGTATTGGCAGAGTATTACAGTGTTGCACAGTATTGGTAGAGTATTACAGTGTTGCACAGTATTGGTAGAGTATTGCACAGTGGTTGCAGAGCATTGCACTGGTGGCAGAGCATTGCACAGTGGTGGCAGAGCATTGCACAGTGGTTGGTTGCAGAGCATTGCACAGTGGTTGGTTGCAGAGCATTGCACAGTGGTTGGTGGCAGAGCATTGCACAGTGGTTGGTGGCAGAGCATTGCACAGTGGTTGGTGGCAGAGCATTGCACAGTGGTTGGTGGCAGAGCATTGCACTGGTGGCAGAGCATTGCACAGTGGTGGCAGAGCATTGCACAGTGGTTGGTTGCAGAGCATTGCACAGTGGTTGGTGGCAGAGCATTGCACAGTGGTTGGTGGCAGAGCATTGCACAGTGGTTGGTGGCAGAGCATTGCACAGTGGTTGGTGGCAGAGCATTGCACAGTGGTGGCAGAGCATTGCACAGTGGTTGGTTGCAGAGCATTGCACAGTGGTTGGTTGCAGAGCATTGCACAGTGGTTGGTGGCAGAGCATTGCACAGTGGTTGGTGGCAGAGCATTGCACAGTGGTTGGTGGCAGAGCATTGCACAGTGGTTGGTGGCAGAGCATTGCACAGTGGTGGCAGAGCATTGCACAGTGGTTGGTTGCAGAGCATTGCACAGTGGTTGGTTGCAGAGCATTGCACACTGGTGGCAGAGCATTGCACAGCGGTGGCAGAGTATTGCACAGTGGTGGCAGAGCATTGCACAGTGGTTGGTTGCAGAGCATTGCACATTGGTTGGTTGCAGAGCATTGCACAGTGGTTGGTTGCAGAGCATTGCACAGTGGTTGGTTGCAGAGCATTGCACAGTGGTTGGTTGCAGAGCATTGCACAGTGGTTGGTTGCAGAGCATTGCACAGTGGTGGTAGAGCATTGCACAATGGTGGCAGTGTATTGACCAGCGCTGTGGGCACTACACATCCAGCCCACAGCGCTGGTCTCGTCTCTCCCCCTCTCCGCTTCTCTCCTCTCTGTACCGATCGGTACAGAGAGGAGAGGGAGGAACCGGCGTCATGACGTGACGCCGGGTTGTGTACATGTGATCGCTCCGTCATTTGACGGAGCGATCACGTGGTAAACGGCCGCTATCAGCGGCTGTTTACCATGATCCGTGATGCGCCGGGTCCTTGGGACCCGGCGATCACGGATGTTCCCGAGTGCGCGCCCCAGGTGGCGCGCGGGAGCAAGTTTCTGGGAGGACGTCCACTCAGGGAAACCCGACCGCGCTGTAGACGTCTTTCGACTATAGCGCGGTCGGCAGGTGGTTAAACACAAACGTCGGGACACACACTATACAATTTTCTTTAGATTTTTTTCCTTTCGATTTACCAAAACCATAATATGAGGTCAAACTTAAACGCATTTTATATTTGTATGCAATCAGGCAGGCCCTTGTACTACATAATATATAAATCTAAAGGAAATCTAACAAAAGTTGTATGAAGTGTATTCAGCTTAAAGGGGTTGTAAAGGCTTGTGTTTTTGCAGTCACTGGCCCCCCAGCCCATCCCCCCCCCCCCCCCCCCCCCCCCCCCCCGTTTTACTTACCTGAGCCCCAAATTTCTGTCGGCGTGTCCCCGCCGTCTCTCTCTCTCCACGGGTTCCCAGCTCTTGATTGGATAGATCAATAGCAGTGCAGGCATTGGCTCCCGCTGCTGTCAATCAAATCCAATGACGCGGGCGCCGGGCCGAGTCCTGCATTCGGCCTCTATGGACGCCGAATGCTGGACTCGGGAGCGCTTCTCTAAGGGGGTTATCTAATGCGGGGAGGAGCCACAAGAGCTGCCGAGGGACCCCAGAAATGAATGTTCGGGGCCACTCTGTACAAAATGAGCTGCACAGTGGAGGTATGTTTGTTATTTAACCACTTGCCGCCCGCCCTATAGCAAAAGGACGTTGGCAAAGTGGTTTCAAAATCCTGACCGGACGTCATATGATGGCCCCGGGGGCGCGCATCGTGGCGATCGTTGTTGCGGGGTGTCAGTCTGACACCCCGCAACTTTGATCCTGGTAAAGAGTCTCCGACGGATCAGCCGTATCCAATCACGGCTGATCACAGTGTAAATAGGAAGAGCCGATCAGCTGCTCCTCTGACAGGGGGGTCTGTGCTGATCGATTATCAGCGCAGCCCCCCCCCCCCGAGGATGCCCACACTGGACCACCAGGGAGGCCACCAGACCACCAGGGATGCCCAGCAGCAGGTATGCCACCCTAGACCACCAGGGATGACACACAGTGCCCACAATGGATGCCAATCAATGCCCACAATGGGCATCACTGATTGGCATGCATTATTGTTTGGCACTGATTGGCATCCATCAGTACAAAACAAAAAAAAACAATGCCGCCTATCCGTGCCACCTATCAGTGCCCATCCATGCCGCCTATCAGTGCCCATCCGTGATGCCTATCAGTGCCCATCAGTGCCGCCTAGCCATGCCAATCCGTGCCAGCTATCAGTGCCAATCTGTGCCACCTATCAGTGCCCATCCGTGTCGCCCATCAGTGCCCATCAGTGCCCCCTTATCAGTGCCCGTCAGTGCAGTACCATCAGTGCCAATCAGTGTAGGCGAAAACTTACTTATTTACAAAATTTTGAAACAAACAAAAAAAATATATTTTTTTCAAAATGTTCGTTTTTTTAAAATTCGTTTAGCAAAAAATAAAAACCGTAGAGGTGATCAAATACCACCAAAATAAAGCTCTATTTGTGGGAAAAAAATTATAACAATTTCATTTGGGTACAGTGTAGCATGACTGTGCAATTGTCATTCAAAGTGCGACAGCGCTGAAAGCTCAAAATTGGTCTGGCCAGGAA
Organism: Lithobates sylvaticus; assembly: GCA_028564925.1. Classification (NCBI taxonomy): domain Eukaryota; kingdom Metazoa; phylum Chordata; class Amphibia; order Anura; family Ranidae; genus Lithobates; species Lithobates sylvaticus. The sequence continues at coordinate 262,595,034 of CM053031.1, forward strand.
GGTATTGAAGTGGTTAAAAAAAAAAAACGTAAAAAAAATACCCTTTAGTATCACTTTTAAGTTTGTTTTTTGTCAACTGCAGATCACCAGGTGAAAGTAAAGAAAGCCTAAAAAAGGAAACTAATGCAGCAATCATATCTAAGAATTTGTAAGCTGCAATATAATAAATGTTTCCTTTTGGGTTTAATACTGCTTTAAAGTGTATTCGCAACATGATCATGACGTTTTAATAAAAAAAAAAAAAGCCATTCCACTTGTATTAAACACCTTATTTTAGACCCAGGAATGTCATGTGCTTATGACTCAGCATGAGTTGTGTGAATATCAAAACACCTTAAAGAGGTTGTAAAGTCAAAGTGTAACGTTCTTGCTCACTCAATTAACCACTTAAGCCCCGGAACATTTGGCTGGCCAAAGACCAGAGCACTTTTTGCGATTCGGCACTGCGTCGCTTTAACTGACAATTTCGCGGTCGTGTGATGTGGCTCCCAAACAAAATTGACGTTCCTTTTTCCACACAAATAGAGCTTTCTTTTGGTGGTATTTGATCACCTCTGCAGTTTTTATTTTTTGCGCTATAAACAAAAATAGAGCGAAAAATTTGAAAAAAAAAAAAAACGCATTATTTTTTACCTTTTGCTATAATAAATATCCCCAAAAAATATATAAAAAAACATTTTTTTTTCCCTGTTTAGGCCGATACGTATTCTTCTACCCATTTTTGGTAAAAAAAATAAAAAGAAAAATCGCAAAAGGCGTTTGATTGGTTTGCGCAAAAGTTATAGCGTCTACAAAATAGGGGTTCGTTTTATGGTATTTTTATTAATAATTTTTTTTTACTAGTAATGGCAGCGATCTGCGATTTTTATCGTGACTGCGACATTATGGCAATTGACACATTTTTGGGACCATTGTCATTTTTAAGCCTCATACACACGATCGGACCGTGGACCAACTTTCCCATGGATTTTTGTCCAAAGGGCGTTGGCCCCAAGTTTGTATTGCATACACACGATCGGACTTTTTAGGCAACAAACATGAACGTAGTGACGTTTCAACGTACTGACGACACTTCAAAAGAGGACGTTCGAATACTCCAGCGCCACCTTTGGTCAACTTCTATATTGTTGTCTGATCTTTTGCATTGGTTCTGAGCATGCGTGTTTGTACTTTGTACAAAAGTCCGATGGTTTTGTGTACACACGGTCGGACTTTGGTCCATCGGACTTTTGTTGGCAGAAAGTTGGTCCGTTCGCACAGCCAACAAAAGTCAGATGAAACCTGGAAAAAGTTGGTCCGATGGAGCGTACACACGGTCGGATGTTGGTCCAAACCAGCTAATTTGCATGTTGGTTGTCAAAAAGTCTGATCGTGTGTACGGGCCTTTACACTGATCAGGGCTATAAAATTGCACCGATTACTGTAAAAATGACACTGGCAGTGAAGGGGTTAACCACTAGCTGGCTAGGAAGGGGTTAAGTGTGTCCTAGGGAGTGATTCTAACTATTAGGGGGCGTGGCTACGAGTGACACGTCATTGATCACCGCTCCCGATCACAGGGAGCTATGATCAGTGACAGTGTCACTAGGCAGAACGGGGAGATGCTTGTTTACATCAGCATCACCCCGTTCTTCCTCTCCGTGAGACGATCGCGGGTATCACCGCGGACATCGAGTCCACGGGACCCGCTATCCTACTAACGGAGCTTGCGGCAGGGTCGCGCGCACGTGACCACACCGCAGCAAATTCAAAGGGACGTACGGGTACGCCCATTAGCGCAGCCGTGCCATTCTGTCGATGTACATGCGGCGGTCGGGAAATGGTTAAGAACATAGGTTGTACTTGTGTCTTTTTTCAACCTCACCTACTATGTAACTATGCAAGATGCATGTTATACTTACCTGTTATGTGCAAGGGTATTGCACAGAGAGGTCCTTTACCTGCTATTGTGGGGTCCCCTAGTGCTATCTGCTCTACCTCTTATAAAAGTGCCCCCCCCCCCCCCACATAGGAAACAATGCATTAAAATACCAAAAAAAATAAAAAACCCTGTGCCTTTAAAAGCACCTTATGGGATGGATGGCTGGATGGATGGATGTCAGTCTGGAGCAGCGGATGTTTCTAGGCAGACAATATTTGCATGTAGACTGCTCTAGGTCAGTGATGGCGAACCTCAGATGTTTTGGAACTACATTTCCCATGAGTTTCTACTACACTGCAGAGTGCATGAGCATCATGGGAAATGTAGTTACAAAACATCTGGGGTGCCAAGGTTCCCCATCACTGCTCTAGGTAGTGCCCACACGTAATGCCGAGCCTCCATGATTTTAAAGAACTGAAATGCAATAAGGGGGAGGGAAGTGTCAGTCAGGCTGAGGAAGAAAGTTAGATGATGCTGGATGTTCTCTGGCTAGGAAACGAGATGGTCTCCGACATGCAACAGGCTCACAGTGTGCAGTGAATCAGAGCAAGCTAATTCAGTCCAGGCGAAGAGTCTGTAAATTTTCAGAAGAATTAAAATGCGTTTCGTGTGCATGCGTTCGAAACACATCGTCACGGCAACCCTCCTGCCTGCGCTTTACGCTGGTTTCCCAGAGGGCATCAGATTTCCGGCCATCACCTCCTGACCAAGGCATTACGTCATCTGTACGATCCCTCCCCGGCTTTCCCCAGTCTCTGGCTCAAGACTGCAGCGGCTTCCTGCTCCACCACACACCCCCGACACATCGACTCGCTGTGGATCTATCTAGGGAGAGCGTCTCATCAGTGCCGGCGGTCCGCGTCTTCCCCTCCACATCCATCTGCCTGTCAGCTTGCATAGTGGGCTACCTTGTGGAGAGCGGTCCGTCACTCTGACCATAGCCGCTGCTACCAACTTCATCCACCAGCACGCCATCCAGACCACGCCGGTGTCTTGCCGAAAAAAGTCCCCCGGCGGATAATGACCCAACTGTACTGCGCAGGCGCAGTACGAACGACTACGGAGCCAGCGAAAGTCTCTGAAGATGAACAGCTGATCGTCAGCTCTACAAACCCCACCATCCAAGTGGACATAGAGGTAGATTATAAATATGCCGAGCGAAGCGAGGCCGTGCCCGAAGCGAGGCGAGCGAAGCGAGGGGCCCTATTACAAAGTGGTGTCTTACAACAGTGTTGGAACGCAGGTGCAGGCGCCGTGTACAGCTGACTCACAGGTGTTTCGGCTATTGTGGGCGGCTCCATAGTGGTTCGTGCTGCGCAGTACAGGGGGGGGGGTCATTATCCGCCAGGGGGGGACCTTTCTCGGCAGAACACCGGCCAGCGGATACACTGTTTGGACCAGGACCCTCTAGTGGAGACGGATTATTGGCACGCCCCCCCCCCCCCTAGCTACACTGTTTCACCATTGGTCATCTTTAGCTCTTCTGGAACCTCCAGTAATACCATAGGCTCATTTAATCCTACCCATTTTCAATACATTACATGGATGTGGATTGTTTGTCTATTTTTTCATGTCATGATGATTATTCATTAAACTTGTCCCGATCCACTAACATTACCCACAAGGAATATTTTATTCAACCCATCGCCTGCCATTCATGGTTACTGCCAGTGCTATGTCCACCTAATCTTACCCACTGAGCATGAGCAATGACATTGTTTTGTTTCCATCCATACTCCAGGTATGGTTATTGTCCAGCTCCACTGGGGATAACAGATCATTCATTATCATTTAAACTCTGTTTCTACATTTCTTCACATGGTCTACAGTAGAGCTGTACAATTAATCATTAAAAAAATCGTGCTCTGGATTCAACTCCCCTAACGATCTCTATTGCAGAGTTTGCCAATTCTTTCATATAACAAGTGGAGACTTAGCTGCTCACTCAGCTGTCAAAAGAAAGCATCCAGGCAGTCTGCCAAGTTTTTAAAATGAAACATTGTAACTAAAGCCTTATACACACGATCAGACTTTGTACAAACATTCCCTGTAGATTTTTGTACAAAGGGTGTCGGCCCTGAACTTGTATTGCATACACACGGCAGGACTTTTTTCAGCCAACTTTCACCAAAATCACGTGTTTTTTTTTTTTTGCTCTTTACCGCCACCTTCGTTCAACTTATGTATTGTTGTCTGATCTTTTGCCTCGGTTCTGAGCATGTTTGTATATTGTACAATTGTCCTATGGTTTTCTGTACACACCAGCGGACTTTGCTCCATCAGACTTTTGTTACCGGAAAGTTTGTCCGTTCGCACAACCAACACAAGTCAGAGGAAAACCAAAAAAGTTTGCCCGATGGAGCGTACACACGGTCGGATGTTGCCTCAAAACAGCTAATTTGCATGTTTGTTGTCAAAAAGTCCGATCGTGCTTATGGGCCTTAACTCTTCCTTCATAGATCAAAGGTAAACTGTGTAAAGAAAAAAAATCAGGGCAGTCTGCCAAGTTTTTAAACAACATGTAAATGCAGGAAATGTAACCACTTAAAGTTTAAATCTTTTTGACATTTGTTTAAGTTAAAATTAATATTTTTTTTGCTAGAAATTTTACTTGGAACCCCCAAACATTATATATTTTTAGCAGAGACCCTAGGGAATAAAATGTCAAGTGTTGCAATATTTTACATCACGTTGTATTTGCCCAGCGGTCTTTCAAATGCAATTTTTTGGGAAAAAAAATACACTTCAATGAAAAAAAAAAAAAAAAAAAAAAAAAAAAAACAAAAAAAAAAAAAAAAAAAAAAAAAAAAAAAAAAAAAAAAAAAAAAAAAAAAAAAAAAAAAAAAAAAAAAAAAAAAAAAAAAAAAAAAAAAAAAAAAAAAAAAAAAAAAAAAAAAAAAAAAAAAAAAAAAAAAAAAAAAAAAAAAAAAAAAAAAAAAAAAAAAAAAAAAAAAAAAAAAAAAAAAAAAAAAAAAAAAAACAGTAAAGTTAGCCCAATTTTATTTTTATTTTTTTTGTTTTAATGTGAAAGATGATGTCATGCCGAGAGAATCGTGATCTATCCAAGCAAAAAGAATTGCAATTCCCATTTTAGCCAGAATCGTGCAGCTCTAGTCTACAGTGAAGCACTGGTGAAACTTTTGTTACTCATCATTTGGTCCAAACAAACTATTTTCTTCACTAACAGTTATGCCTGCTGGGTGTGCTGTATAAACTGTATGAAGGCTCAGCTATCTACAGTAAACAGCCCTGTGATCCGGCTGGGAATTTCCTATCCCATTTCTGGAACAAAATTGAGTCAGGCTGAGTGCTGCCCAATCATTCACAGGACTCTTTGTATTCCATGGATGGATACAAGGCTTCCCCTGATTGGCTGAGGCAGGTGAATGATGTCAAGATCTCAACCTCAGCCAGAAGCAGCTTTGTATTCAATCATAAATGACAAAGCTTCCTGTGAATGAGGAAGTAGCGCTCAGACCAACTTGATTTTGTTTCAGGGGACAGGAAGTTTCCTTCTTGCCCCCAGAAAACAAATAAGTTAAAGTGGAAGTTTTTTTTTTTTTAACCTCTAGCCGACCGCCCACTGTCAAATGACGGCAGAGCGGTGCGGCTCTTGTGGCGGGACGCCGTCATATGACGGCGTCTACATTTTGGCCACTAGGGGGCGCGCGCCCACCGCGTAGCTGGGGAGCCAATGCGCGTGCCCGGCGGCCGCGATGTCCGCTAGGCACCCGCGATTGCCCAGTAACAGAGCAGGACGTGGATCTGTGTATGTAAACACACAGATCCACGTCCTGTCAGAGCAGAGGAGACCGATGGTGTGTCCCTTGTACATAGGGACACCGATCGGTCCCCTCCCCCAGTCAGTCTCCTCCCCCCACAGTTAGAATCACTAACATAGGGAACACATTAACCCCTGCAGCGCCCCCTAGCGTTAACCCCTTCCCTGCCAGTCACATTTCTACAGTAATCAATGCATTTTTATAGCACGGATCGCTGTATAAATGTGAATGGTCCCAAAAATGTGTCAAAAGTGTCCGATATGTCCGCCGCAATGTCGCAGTCATGATAAAAATCGCAGATCGCCGCCATTACTAGTAAAAAAAAAATAATAATAATAAAAAAATGCTATAAATCTATCCCCTATTTTGTAGACGCTATAACTTTTGCGCAAACCAATCAATATACGCTTTTTTTTTACCAAAAATATGTAGAAGAATACGTATCGGCCTAAACTGAGGAAAAAATTTGTTTAAAAAAAAAAAAAAAATTGGATATTTATTATAATAAAAAGTAAAAAATATTATGTTTTTTCAAACTTGTTGCTCTTCTTTTGTTTATAGCGCAAGAAATAAAAACCGCAGAGGTGATCAAATACCACCAAAATAAAGCTCTATCTGTGGGGAAAAAATGATAAAAAAAAATGTATTTGGGTACAGCGATGCATGACCGCGCAATTGTCATTCAAAATGCGACAGCGCTGAAAGCTGAAAAATGGCCTGGTCAGGAAGGAGGTGTTCGTGCCTGGTAGGCAACTAGTTAAACAAATGGCCAACAGGCAGGGTATTTATAACAGAAGAGACCTTTTGCCGGGAAAAAGTACATGGAAATCCTCCTGTGATCCCCTATGATCGCCGTGTCCTTCAGACTCAGCTGATCACAGATTAGGGTAAAAGGGCCCTGTATCCCAAATGTAAACAAGCTGGTTATCAGCTTTTTCTTTCCTCACAAGGACGATAATCGGCTTGTGTTAAAAGGGACATTGGCACAGATTATCAGTGCAGTCCCAACAGTGCCGCCAATCAGTGTCACCTATCAGTGCCTCATCAGCGCACATTAGTGAAGGAGAAAAAAAAAAAAAATTATCTCTTTGCAAAATTTTTACACCAAAACTATGAATTTATTTTTCCAAAATGTTATAAGGTCTTTTGTTTATTTTAGCAAAAAATGAAAAAACACAGTAGCAATTAAACACCAACAAAAGAAAGCTCTATTTGTGTGAAAAAAATAAAAATAAAAAATAAAAAATATTTTCAAAAATTTTGATAAAAATGTAATTTGGGTACATGACCACACAATTGTCATTCAGTGTGTCAGCGCTGAAAGCAGAAAATTGTCCTGGGCAGGAAGGGGGTAAAAGTGCCCAGTAAGCAAGTGGTTGTAAACCTCTGAAATAAGCATATCCGTCTGTACTATATTTGCCTCAATCCAAAGCACCAAGTGTGATTTCTGTCTCCTCTACTTGTCTAAAGTGACTATTGCAGAAAAACACCACAAAATTCTGGGGAACAGCCACTCACCCCCCTCCAGCACACACAGAAGGCGACTGACAGCCTCAGTTGTGCCAATGTCCTTATGGCCCCTTTCACATGGACGGACCGTTCAGATCCGCCTGTCAGTTTTGATGGCGGATCTGAACGGCGCTCCATGTTAGTCTATGGAGCGTCGGATGTCAGCGGAGACATGTCCGCTGACATCCGACCCAGTCCGATCCGCCAAAAGCAGACGTATGGCTCTACGTCCAGATGCGTCGCTGGCGGATCGGATCGGGTGAGATCTGATGAAAACGGACACACTGTCCGTTTTCATCCGATCTCTGCATAGAGACCAGCAGCGCTCGCAAGCCCCTCCTCGCTCAGTGAGCGGAGAGGGACTTGTCATCCGCCGGTTCAGCGGAGATCAACGGAGAGATCTCCCGCTGAGCCGGCGGACAGAGGCGGGCTCCGTGGAAGCGGAGTCCGCCTCGTGTGAAAGGAGCCTATAAGACCATGTAGAGAGGGGGGGGGCGGGTGTCCTTTACCTCCACTTAGGTCTCAGATTACACTCAGCTCCCAAGTTTATGGTGTACAGCGAGTGATGTCAGATCCCCACCCCCTTCCTGCTGGAGCTGAGAAAAATCCTTTGTGCTGTGCGTTTTAAAAGGTTGTAGAGAAGAGAGGGCTGCAAATAAATCAGATACAACTTAAACAAGAGGGTGTGTTATATCGGTTTATCACTTCACTGGGTATATGGAATGGTTTATAACCACTTTAAAGGACCCATGAAGCAAATGAATTGCGAGTGCCACTCCAAGCGGTCATCCTATGATACACAAGCGACAGATTCTGGGTGCCACACACTTAAAAAGTGGAAGTTCAGCCAAAACGATAAACCTACGCTCAGCCACGTTCTAAACCTAATCCGTCTAACCTTGTAAAGAAAAAAAAAAATCACTATACTTACCTTTTATGCAGCCGGTCCGGTCCAGTCTCCAGCTGTGTGTAGAGAGCGCAAGCCGACAACCGCTGTAAAATGCCCAGGAGGTGACATCACCCATAGACTTACCATGGCGCTTCCATTGTCGGCTGCCTTTCCTTGCACACTACCACACGCACTGAAGTCGCCGCTGACAGCTCAGCGTGGGATCAAAGCAGCTGCAAAACAGGCAAACATAGCGATCTCTTTACAGAGCTATATAGATTAGGTTTAGAATGTGGCTGAACTTCCACTTTAAGGAAAGAGGATGAAATGCTGCACTCTAAAAAAGAAACAGTCCAGGTGTAGAATAGAAAAAGGAGCGGCTTCAGCCGGGACTCCTCCCAAGCCCCACCCCCCAAAGAATTTGCCACACCCACAGGGCTTAGTCATAGGGGGTCACATTATTATTACAAATTACTTCTCCCAAAAAGTAATTGCGTTAGTAACTCAGTTACTACATTGGAAAAGTAATTAGTTACGCAGCAAAGTAACTGACTTTTTAAAAAAATATTCTATAGGTGTAACTAAGGGGCGGGTCTAGTATTACTGTAACCAAGGGGCGCATTTATTATTATCGTTATATATTGTGTAACCAAGGGGCTGCTCTATTATTACTCTAACCAAGGGGCAGATCTGTTATATAGTGTAAGCAAGGGGCGGGTCTATTATTATTATATCGTGTAAGGGGCGGATGGCTACAGAAAAGGGCGAATGTTAAATTAATGTTAATATATAACAAGAATAATAAATGCGCCCCTTGGTTACAGTAATACTAGACCCGCCCCTTAGTTACACGATAGACGCCCCTTGCAGAGTAGCACGAGCATCGGAAGCGTGCGGCATCGCCTCGTACAATTACATGTTAACTGCACCTGCGCGGTGTAGAGTTCACTCAGAGCTGTTGCGGTTCGGCAATTTTCGTAAGCTCCGTAGTCCTTCGTACTGCGCAAGTGCTGCGCCTGCGCAGTACAGGGGGTCCTTATCCGGCGGGGGAACCTTTTCGCCAGGACACCGGAATTACACTACTGCCATCTAGTGGCGGTAGATGTAATTGGGGTAACGCCGCCCAAGTAATGGGAACTGAGTTACCATGAGGGGGAAAAGTAATCAGTTAGATTACTCATTACCCTCTAAAGCAGGGATCCTCAAACTATGGCCCTCCAGCTGTTGCAGAACTACACATCCCATGAGGCATTGTAAAACTCTGACATTCACAGACATGACTAGGCATGATGGGAATTGTAGTTCCTGAACAACTGGAGGGCCGTAGTTTGAAAAACCCTGCTCTAAAGTAACTGCGTTAAGTAACTCTGTTTATTTTAACTCAGTTACTTACATCACTGCATAGGGGACCCCTAGGACTAAGCCCTGTGGGCGGGGCAAAATGCATTTGGGCGTGTCATGAGGAGTCGGTCTGAAGCCGCTTCTAGTCTTCTCTGCACCTGGATGGTTCCTTTTAGAGTGCATCGTTTTATCCGTTTTTCATTTTAAAGGACCCGTCCGCCATCCTCCGTGGTCGCACACACACACACACAAAATAAAACACAAAACTAATTACCAAGGCTTTTATTGTTTGCCAGTAGCATCGCTAATTGCACAAAACTCACTTATTACCCATGCCCTCCCGCCCCCCAATATAACACACTATTTTCCAATGACAAAACTTTCAATTATAAAACATAAAAGCCCCGCCCCTTTCACAATGCTCCCAACCCCCCCTCCTTTAAAAAAAAAAACAATAAAAATAAATCAAACTTATGTTACTGGGGAGTCTGATGAGCTGGAAAGCAGAGAAATAAGAGGGCGTGTCTCCATCAGACACACTGAGTAGGCAACAAGTAATAACCAATAAGGAAAATGGGGGGGAGGAGCTCCACAGTTTAGCATGTGACATGTATACACCGCTATTCACAGATAAAGCAGAAAGCAAAAGGGGGGTAATGGTTAGGCCAAAAGCAAAAAATCTGATCACCTGCAATGCCTAAACGAGCCTGTTGTGATATGAAGCTGGAGAACGATGGTCATCCCAGCACTTTCTGCTAGGAGGTGATCGAGTACCACACGTGGCTTCATCTTTTTGGAAAGTGGAAGGAATATTATAGGTGTCCTGCCTTACCTGTCCACATACTGGCTCTTCTGGTGACCTAGTGGTAGCAAAATACTAAACGCTTTTCAGTTGCGTAATACAACCCACAGGCCCAAAACTATACGCAGGGCCAATAGAGCTGAATGCAAAAGTACACAGAAGATCTGCTAGGCTGTAGGACACATCGGAGGGTGGTCACTCAACGGGGCATCAACTACATAAACAAAAATCTTTTATCCAGCACAATGTAATGTCATTGAGAATTATTATCTTACAGCTTTTTTACTTAAATTTTAGTTTTTTACATAAGTATTCAGTTTGGCACCTCTTCGGTTTCCTTGCAGGCAGTTTGCCATAAGTAAGTCTAGATCACCCTAAAATCATGTCATCTCCCAGGCAACAGGCCACATCCAATGCTACGGTACTGGGTCATCACCCCTGACAGTAGACCAGTGAGGACTTATAGGCATCAGAAGGAATCAGAAAAGAGCAATTCATAATAGGGAGAAAGAAAAGTAGTGGGTCCTAATTAATTGATGACCAACTAGCAGACAATGCCGAGACAGCAACCCCATTCATTCTTCCTACCCTTTCCCAACCTGCACCAGAAAAGCGCAAACAGCGAAAGCGCTGCAGAACCTTTATTTTGCATGATCGGTAGTCACAACAAACAGAATCCAACACGTTTCAGGAATTTAAAACTCCTCCATCAGGGATATGCAATTAGCAGACCTCCAGCTGTTGCAGAACTACAAGTCCCATGAGGCATAGCAAGACTCTGACAGACACAAGCATGACACCCAGAGGCAGAGAATGATGGGACTTTTAGTCCTGCAACAGCTGGAGGTCCAATAATTGCATATCCCTGCCCTATAATAAAGAAAATACTGGACAACAAATTGTGACATTGACTCAATTCAGGTCACCAGTTAATTCTGACCCGCAAACCCGAATCAGACAAATCCTACAATTTGCTGTCCGGTATTCTCCCCATTTACTATACACATCCAAGCCTTAAACGAAGGAGGGTGTTGAGCTTCCAAAACGCATCGGCATTCTCCCCGTTTATCAGCAACCAAGTTCTAATGAAAGACGTGTTAAAGTGGATGTAATCCCAAACCACATGAATAAATACTGTTTCCGGGATGACAAAGTATGTATGTGTACATGGCTTCTAATTCTATCCTTCCACAACTCACCCTCTTTCCTACACCGAGCCCCACAAAACTCCGGAATCCATGGGCGGGTCTATGCTGCGGCGCTCGATGGGCGGAGCAGTGACGTCACTAGGCTCCCGCCCACCTCTACACTCCATTTGTGCTGGCAGCGGAGCGAGTACGAACCTCGTGCTGGTTATACTAGAAGTGCACGCACAGGGGCCACAGAGAGTGTTCTGGGCAGAAGCAGAACGCGCTTACGCCCCCCCCCCCCCCCGACTCCTGCGCCACACAGTCGGTAGTGGGGAGGAGTTTTCAGTATAGCTAGCACAGCTCTCTGAGGTGCGTTTGTGAGATAAGGAAATCACCTGTCACTCACAGCAAGGGGAGGGGGAACAGACTGGTATTTCCACGTCTGTCCTTTTTTTAACTTACTTAAAAAAAAAGATAAGAGGATTGCTCAGAGCTGGATTAAATCTTTGTGGCAAGACTGGGCACAGATGACATGAATACCTCTATTCTACAAGGTACAAGTGTTAACCAAAACATTTTTTTTTTTCAGGTTTACATCCACTTTAAAACCTCGTACACACGATCGGATTTTCCGCAGACAAAATGTCAGACTTTTGTCCGAAGGGCGTTGGCCAGGAACATGGCTGACAATTGTGTACCATTTGTATGCAAGACAACAAACACGAACGTAGTGACGTACTACGTGTTTTTTCAGCTCTTTAGCGCCACCCTTTGGGCTCCTTCTGCTGATGTTGCATATGGTAAGCATCGATTCCGAGTATGCGGGTTTGTACTTTTGTACACACGATGGGAAAATCCGACTAGACCGTTGCCCGCAGAAAATTTTAAAGCCTGCTATCCAACATTTGTCTGCAGAAAATCGGACAATTGTCCGATGGAGCATGCAAACGGTAGGATTTTCCACCAACAGTCTGTCACACAATTCCCGTCGGAAAATTCAATCGTGTGTACAAGGCTTAAAGTGGAAGTAAACCCCCCTATCGTTTTTAGCCAAGGAAGCTGCCATCTTTGCCTCTGTTTATTCTTCCACTGCCACGGTGCTGCACATGTGATCCGTTATGACACCAGCCATTGGATGGTTTGACTGTTTGGTTGAGAGCACAGCCAATGTGCAGTTAGCATTCCCGGCATCCTGTTAAATCGATGGGTTTACTTCCGCATTGAGCCCTGAAATGAGTTGAATTTTTTTTTTTTTTTTGTAACTTTGTTGTGCGAAATAAAGATTTAATGGACTTGCACTAAAACTTTGGCATTCTGCCTAACCCATTTTAGACTACTCTGGGAACCCACAAAGCTACCCCCAGTAGACAACGGCATTAAAACTGTAGATCTAAAGTGTTAACCACCTTGTTTTGGGTTTAGTGCTCTACCAACATACCTACTGTCCAATCTGCACCAGGGCAGAGAAGGAAGAAGCAAGTTGGTATAGGTAACTGTCCTTGCTTCGGCCTATTATTTTTATTTTATTTAAACTTTATATATATTTTATTACTTACATTAGACAAACAAAAAGCAGAATTAACAAAACCTTGGTATTAGAACCTCTTTTACTTTAGATTTACTTATAAAAATTCAGCAGAGGAAGGTGCTTCACAGCGCACACAGGACTTCTGAAGATGAAATAAAACAGACAAAACTACAACCCAAAAAAAGTAGATGTCAGCAACATAAAAAGCTTACAGCAATCAAAAAAACATATTCCTTTACATAAATACGTGTGTGACGCAAGTGAAACTGGTTTCTCGTACATCTGTCAGGACAGGTCTGCAATGGCAAAGCCTGTATTATCTTGGCAGGGGAATCCTTTAAGACTAGTGACTGGCTGCCCTTATCCACGCTGGGAAAAAATTAAAATAAAAAACAGGGTCCGTGTAAAATTAGGATTTCATGCAAAAGTAATTTGCTACATTGAGGATGCAGATTTTTAAGGGTTTTAGGGCCCCCCCCCCCGCTTGCATTTTAAACAGTGTGCCAATGAATGCATGTTTACATGTTTTGCCTCAAGGCCCGTTCATGCAAACGCAGAAAAAAATAAAAATAAAGAAGGACAGGTGTCTTTTTTTTTTTATTGTGCTTGGCAGCAGATGATTGCTACTGTCTGTATGGGAGCAAAGGTCTGCACCCCCCCCCCCCCCCCAGAGACAAAGCAACAGCTGTGCAAGCAGGAAAAACAGATTGGAGGTCTCTACCTCTTATTCAGCAGGGGACGCGTCTTGGACCACTGCTGAGAGACCACTGCTGCTCTTACAGAGACCCAAGGTCCTTCTCTAATGCTCACTTAGCACAAATTTTGCTAAACAGCGCAAAAGTAAACATTTAAAAAAAATTTAAAAAAAAAAAAAAAAACAACTGTCTCCTACTTTATCAATATAGCAAATGCTTTTTTTATTTTATAGAGTTCAGTTGGGCTTTAACCTTCCCCAGCATCACATACTTCTCTTCACCTCACACCCCCCACCTCCAGAAAATACCCGCCACTTCAGTTTATAGAGGAACATGCGACTCACTCGCCAGCCTGGCAATTGGCCCAGCACCTTCACATTGGGGAAGGGAGTCCTTAGCCATGTGCAAGAACCGACAAGCTGACCTGGCGCTTACATGGGCCTTTTTTCCGCATCGAACAAAAACATAAGAGGAGCATGGGAAAGGAGAGTGCACATTGTTGGCTGGGAGGAATTTAAAGATCTTCACCCATATTTACAGCTTATACTGATCAGATTGTCCCGTCACAGTACAATAATAAAATGGATAGTATCATGGATAGTAACTTTTTTTATTTTAGTTTTCCGGCACTTACAGTCCTGGCCGCCTAGGCGATTACATCATTAGGTGATTCTCCTGGACTCCTGGGATAACGGCGTCCTCTGGTAGCCCAATTGTCTAATGTTGCAGTATTGCCCGACACATTGTGCCACCAGGTAAGGACACTCATGCGCAAGAACCAGGAGGTGCATGCTGAGTAGCCAGCTACACTAGATTCCAGAACTCAGACGCCAGCTTCAGGCGCCCACAACCAAGATGGCCACCGCCAGCAACAGATTTGTAATAATTTTTCAACTATTTGGATCATCATTTTAAAGCAACTTTTTTTTTTTGCAGCATGTATGTTCAACACAAGCAAAGACTTAGAACATGACAAATATCTGTCAATGTTTAGAGATGATATGAGTGTCCTTAGCTGGCGGCACAATGTGTCGGGCAATACTGCAACATTAGACAATTGGGCTACCAGAGGACGCCGTTATTCCAGGAGTCCAGGGGAATCACCTAATGATGTAATCGCCTAGGCGGCCAGGACTGCAAGTGCCGGAAAACTACTTGGCTACAATGCTGACAGAGACAGACACATCTGTCCTGCATCCCGAAAAGCCGATCCTAAAAAAAGTAACCCCCTTAAAGATCTAACGCATGGCCTAGTCGTTCCTTAGCTTATCGCAAAACAAGTAAAAAAAAAAAAAACAAACACACACACACACACACACAAACACAATCCACATTCTCCATTAAAAGAAATAAAAGCCCAAAAACTAAAAGCGCACAATAAAATTCTAATAAAAAAATTAAAATAAATAAAACATTGCTTTAAAAAGTTAAATTCAGCGAAGATGAAAATAATCTCAAACTTTTTTTTTTTTTTTCCTTCTTTTCTTAAAGAGAAGATGGAGTTTAGCTGCCATTAACACTGAAAACGACTGTAGGCTCTCGGAAAGGCGGGTTAGCAAGGATCGGAAAAAAAAAAAAAAACTAAATAAAAAAAACACGCCAAGTGCAACACCTCAAAATGCCAAGCGAAGATGTAAATTTGAAGATACTATCCCCAAATCTCAGAAATATTAGATACGATAGCGTGTTAATTATGGTGGATCTTCCAATAAAAATTGTTTAAATCCCTATAAACAGGCAAGGGAAGTCTTCTACTTCTCAATGGCCATGCTGTCTGTTGAGCCGCCATAAAGATGCCCCGCCATCCACCCAACCCAAGACCAAACGAGCATCTCATATGCTGAAGTATAGCTTTGCTCATACAATTTGAAAACTCATATGCTCAATTTGAAATGCGAAAGCCTAGGATTGGTTAACTAATGGATGGAGCGACCAAAAGTAACAAAGCAAACACCAATTTTCTCAAAGCCACAACAAAAGCTTACGCCACGAGGCAATTTAGGTCTTTCAATAGATGACTGAGCCCTTAGCACTGCAATATGTAATGGTGGAGTCATAATCCATCTGCTAACCTTAAAGTCTGTATTTGCAAAACCAGTATGCTCTGGAGGGCCAACCAGTAAGACGCCAGCTCTTCTATGCACATGCTTTCTTAATACACATTTAAGGTAGGCGGAGGTCTGCTAGAACCACGTGTGTTCAATTTTCACTTGTCTGATTACAATTACATTAAGGCTTCATGTACACTAACCTCCACTAGACGCCGAGCATGGATAAACACTGCAAAAATGCGTGTAAACCGGTACCTGCGGTTTACATGATTTATTTCTGCAGTCACGGTCTTTGGCCACAACTTTCCTCTCCTGAACGCGATTCTTTTTCGCATTCAGAAGAGGGTGGTTTAACCTCCCATAAACTCTGCTAAAAGCCTATGTGTACATGGAGTTGCGTTTAGTTGCTTTGGCAAAAAGAAAAAAAAAAAAATGCCAAAAGCTCCTAAAAGTGAGTTTATGAGCAGCCAGTGTAAATGAAGTGCGCTGGCTGTACATACATATGTGGCAGCAAGGTGGTGAGCTTTCTGCCATGATGCAGATATATGCATACAACCATCATTGCCGATTTGTGCGGGGAGCAGGCTCAATCGCATGCTTCTGGCACTATGCTCTCAGACGGCTTTAAGTCACATAGCAACGATTGGGAACCAGTAGGATGTGCTCCAGATTACGTGATCACTGCGACAGCCAATTGCACTGATCACATGACAGGTAAGCTCAGGGCATTTACAACTCTTAAAGGGTCAGTGGAAATCCAGTAGAAAACGGTTTAGGTAGAGAAGTTGTGGCATTTCACTTAATTTCATAGTGCAAGCAAATGATTCTGTAACTGTTATGGAATGGCTGACTCAAGCTTTAAGGTGAAGACAGGTGACCAGAGAAAAGGCCCAACCATTAAACCCCTTACAGCAATTGAGGGGAGGGAGATGCAAAGGGTAGTTAATAAGAAAAAAAAAATAAAAAAAATCTTGTGCACTGTACAACTACAAAGAATCTTCAGAGAAAGTAGTCATCTGCAGGACACGCCTTCTTGCTGGTGTCTACAAGTCAACGTCCGTATGTCCTTAAGCAGTAAAGCGGAGGAACGCCAAGGCTGGCAAGCAACTGAGGTTTAGGCCAACAGGGAAATTTGCACATCAGAAGGTCCTCGTCACGGACACGTCGGTATCCAAAGCTCTCTTATAACTGTCTCCTTTAGTGCAAGGTTGAAAAGGACCCGGCGCCCGCCTCTCCTCTGGCAGTCCAGCCTGGTAAGGAGCAGACGTGTCGACAATTCACAAGAACAGGACTGGGATGCCGGTGGTTGGAAGGTGGAGAGAGAGAGCAAAGGACAATGTCTGGGGAAGGAGTCAGAGACAGAAATGGACTGATGGGGTGTTAAAACAAGGTATTGAAATAATAATTAAATCCTCAATGATGAAACGATGAGACTAGTGGATGTAGGCCCTGTACACGGCGGACATGTCGTTGTCAGATTGGTCCAATGCTTTCGCTCGTTTGTAGACCTGAAAGAAAGAGTGACAATGAGCAAGATGCTACGATAACTATCTGTTGGTAGCAAACTATAGTGCAAAAGCAGAGGAGTACAAAAGAGTGCTGAATAGTAAAACATGCCCTGGTCATGAAAGGGGGTAAAACCTTACAGGAGGTCAAGTAGGTAAACAAAAAAAAAAAAAAAGTCACCAATACAAATTTTCTATTGATTTGAATCTGCACCCTTAGATAATAGTGAACTTTACTTTAATTGTTCTCATCAGAGCAGAAGTGTTAGGCCATAATGCCACCATACAGTCTGCCCTGTCTCTTGCCCGAGCTCACTGATACCAGAAAAAAAAAAAAAAAATAAGTCATATATAAAAAAAAACATGCTGTTCTGATTATATGACAAAAAACTGAAAACGTTAGTAAACCACATCGAGAAAAAAAAAAAAAAAAAAAAAAAAGGCACCGGCAGTTTAAGTCATAATATGCTAGTATGCATTACCTGAAAATGAAGCCCTCCAATGGTGCGCTGTCACCACTGAAGGTGCTTCCATATTCACCCGGTCTTTCTTCCGGGTTCGTGGGCTTCAGCAAAACGAACGGCCGAGCCAACTAAGTCACTTCCACACATGGCCGCGGGAGTCACTGTTTACTGCACAGCTCTGAAGGAATGGCACAGGTATGCTGTTTCTTCAGAGCGCATGAGCCAATGAAGTCCCCAGCTGCATCTAAAGTAAATATCACCTAAACAGTGCATATTTGGAAGATATTTACAGTACCAAGAGGGAAGCCTTGTAAAAGGCTAACCTATAGGTAAAAATCATACAAGGGAGTTTACTCCAACTTTAAAGGCTTTATCAACTGCCAGATTTAACCCCCCTAACGCGTGTTAGCCCTGAGCTCAAGCAGGACCAAGGTAAGCCTGCCTCTGGCATTACAGACCGCCATTGAGAGCTTACGTTTGCTTTTACAGGGAGAGAATCTTGTATTAACCGCACCAACACTTATCCCTGAATGGTAAGGCTGCACCATTTGTAAAAAAACTGAGATTGGGATTTTTACAAAAAATAAAATATTCCTGGATGGTTGTCTTAAGCTCTGCCACCCTAGAATAATCACTGCCACAGAATATACTTTCATCAGCAAGGCATTGTTTAAATTAGGTCATGGAGTCAAAAAATGGTTAGTGCTTATAGCGGTTCTGCACTGTTTTTTTAATGTTTAAAAATCATGTCTTGCTAACATCATACTCACCTGTAGTGACGATGCCCGTTCTACATGTCAGTTTTTAAAATCATGCTCGGCAGAGGTCATCTTGCTTGTGGGCATTTGAAGCCCACAAGCAATCACTTCCATCGAATTTAAAGTACCAGCATTCCTTGCCGCTTCCCGCACATGCTCAGTGGCTACAGCTCCGAGCGGCATATCGGACCTCCGCACTGACTCCTGGGATGAATTACACGAGATCCCAGGAGACAGTGCTCCGATCACCGGATATGATGCGGATATCCGCATAAACACCGCCCACAGCCGCAGGGACTGAAAACTAACATTTTAAACCAGAACAGGTACGATTTAAAAAAAAAATAAAATAAATAATAAAAAAAAGGTCCATTGTGAACTCTTTACTCCTTTTTAGAGACAATTGAGACAAACTTATCAGAATGTGTGCAGAACCGCTTTATACCCAAAGTCAAGAAGAGGCCTCCACATTACATCAGAGTACTCCCATCCTGGGACTTTTCTATAGAAAAGAGATAATGAAGGGCATGGTGGGGCCTTCTTGTAGTCAGAATAGAAAAAAAGCAATACAACAAACTGCAATCCTGCAGAAATGTACCTCATTGGCTGCAGCGGCCATAGGAGTTGGGTGGTTCACAGAGTCTCCCAGGGCGATGGCTAGCCTCAGGTCTTTCTGGATGTATTTCAGATAAAAATCTGGTTTGAAATTCCCCTGTAGGATATCTGGGTGGGCAAAGAAAAGCAGAGATTATAGATACTGCAACCAGCAATACAAAAGTCTTCAAAAACGCAGCCGAAACATCAAATCAACACAAAGAGAAGGAAAATAGGAGCAGGGGGTCCTTACTTTGGCACTTTTGGTCCACGAAAATATTGGCGAGCTGCCCCTGATTCAGGATGTCCAGCAGAGTCTGTTGCGATTGACCGGTCACTTGAGCCAATGTCATCCCTTCCGCTATTGTGGCCATAAAGCTGCCCTGGATCATGTTTAGGATCAGCATCATTCTGGCTGCATTACCTACTTCCCCTATGAGAGAAACACACGACAATAGTTCTTGCAGGGTCATGTAAGCAGAATGCTGCAGTTTTAAAAAGGTTGAAAAGAAAATACTTTGATATGACAGTCTAATGTAAATGTTCATAAAACAGAAAAAATAAATAAAAAAAATGCATAATTCTGCAGCAAAAACACCTTGCACACCATGCAGCTTTAAGCTTTGTTTAGACTTTAGAAAGTGTAAGGAAGGGTCAGAACCCCTTCCATTTTTATTTCTGTCTGTCCCCATTTTAGATTGAATAGATTTGCCAGCACACCACAGATCTGGAGTCCAAACGTTTTATTTTTATTAAGGCACGATCACATCATAAAAGCAAGAGATGGCAACTTTTTAGAGTCACGCAGTACCCCTTCTTCAGGAATGCGATCATCACATGCCTGACGAAGTGGTCCTGCGTGACTCTGAAACATTGCACTCTTGCTTGTGATGTGATCATGCTTTAATAAAAAAATGTTTGAATTGTTATATTTTAAAAACGAGGAGTTGGGCTTTAAGCACGGTAAAATCCAACTCTGGCACCCCATTCTGCCACACACACAAAAAAAAAACCCTCTTCACAAGACATCAGGCCTGTCACAGGCAAGTTTGAGATTTTCTCTATGGATCTTATCTGGCTCTCAGCATCACTATACTATTAGACTGCATTCACACCTGAGCGTTGTGTCGCCTGAAGCCACAAAACGCTAGAGGGGAAAAAATACATTATTCTCTATAGAGATGGTTCACATCTCAACTCCAAAACGCCTGAAGCCCTACAACTGAAGCTCAAACAAGTTCCGGACCCTTTTTTGTCGCTCGAATCGGGCAGATTTGGGCGTTTTTCTTTTCTACATTGGTGACCTTTTGCTCTGCACAAAATCCCGGCAAAAACGCTGCAATTCGCGCAATTTTCTGCCTGAAAACACTACGTTCAGGTGTGAATGCAGGCTAAGTGCATAGTGTTGTGATGGGGGCACCCTCTAAGGGGGCGGGTCCACGACACCCTGTAGTTGACAGTATTTCCCAAGTCATTTAACCCAGAAGACTGGGGACACCTTGGAAAACATAGTAGCCAAAAGCTACCAGATTGTTTTTTATTGCTCCTGGTGAAGCTTGGCCCAGAGTTAGGCTTTAAGAAGCAGAAGAATAAAAGTCCATAGGCTTCTGCAATGACTATACAAATTATGCTTACCATATGTGGTTGTATGATCACAAAAAGTGTGAAGTCTCCTCAAACCGTTGTCACTGGAACAGTTGTAGGTGGATGGTGAGGTCTCTATACTGGCAGTCCCATGCGTACACATCTCCTGTGGCCATTACAGGGGGGGGGATCCCCTTGGCCATAGCCAACAACCCACCCTTCCCAAAGAAATATCGACCAGACCCCCATCAAAAACTGTCACATTTAAATAATTTAATGTGTAAACTTGTCGTTTTTAAGTCTTTACCGAGAAAGAAGGAGGTTTTGCCCATGGCCTGGAAGCAGCTGCTGCAGTCTTCATATACACCTTGATCGCCTGCTGCTAAGATCATCAACATCCCATCATTGGATAGCTGCTGGTTACCGGACACTGGAGCCTCTAGGAAACGACCACCTCGAGACACGATAACCTGAATGTGGAAGGATGACAGAGGAAGTGATTGGTGTGTACCATCAACACTGCTGGTTGGAAACAGAAAACCTATTTAAAAAGCCAAACAACCCATAAATCAGACCCCAGGAAATGATCTAATGCTGCCAGGAGGGCACAGAAAGTTAGAACCCATTTTTTTTTTTTTTTAAATTCAAAGACGGAGTTAACCTTCACAGTTTAATCACAGGGATTTAAAACACAACTATGGACAAAAACTGAAATATACTAAAGAATAAAGGTCTGTCAGTTGTTAAACATGTCTGTCTATTTGGCAAAACATAGCCAGCAGGGTCATCAGTGTACCTGGGAGAGGAGGGCCTATAGTTTTTTCCTCTAATAGGGTCCTTTCTTACAGGGATTTCCTAAAAATGGTTACACTGCAGCCTCCCATCTATACAACTTGCTGTGTTGTCACCCTTTCCGTCGTTCCCAATCAGACTACAGCAGGGTGTCAGGGCGGGGAACTGAAATTGTGGACAGTGTTCCCCAAGAAGTCCTGGCTTGTCATAAAACATGTAGGACGTACCAATTCCCTGTCCACACACCTACAAACAGGCCGAATATAATTTGCATACATTGTTAACCTACGCCAGTCCCACATTACCCCCCCTTTGAGCAGGATGGGGTGGAATCATGGAAAATGTAGTTCCCTATGGGAGGTGCAGCAGCTAGAACACTTTTTAGAATGATATGCTTGCTCAGCAAAAAAAAATAAAAAAACTCTTCTCAGTATTGGAATCCTCTAATGGAGGCTCAGAAGGGTCTACAATTCTGGGTTTTTACAGAGGTAAGAATAATTAGCAATTAAACATAGTTATACGTGGAACACCCATGGGGGGGGGGGTGTTGATGTGGCTTAAAGGGTCACTAAAGGAAAAAAATAAATTTTTCTAAATAACAAACATGCTATAATACCCTCCACTGTGCAGCTCGTTTTGCACAGAGGGGCCCCGAACCTGGTCTTCTGGGGTCCCTCAGCGGCTGTCTCGGCTCCCTCCCGCAAGGACTCGACAACTTCATGCGAGCTCCCTCGCATGGTGTGGAGTGCTTGCAGGCGCGCTCCAGTGATACAGCCGGCGGCCATAGCCGCTCACTGAATCACTCGGCCCCGCCCCAGACACGCCGCATCATTGGATGTGATTGACAGCAGCGTGAGCCAATGGCTGCGCTGCTTTCAATCCATCCACTCTAGCCAATCAACGGCCAGGGTAAGTGGCGAAGAGGATGTCGGGGGCGAGCGTGGGACTTTCGAGGGGTCAGGTAAGTAAAAAACGGGGGTGCTGGCATTGTCAGATGTTTTTTCACCTTAATGCATAGAATGCATTAAGGTGAAAAAACTTTTACCTTTACAACCCCTTTAAAGTGGTTGTAAACCTCAGAAATTAAATAAAGCATATCCTCTATATTAGTCTGTACTTGTCATTTTTTTCTGTTACCCCATACGTTCGCTTTCTGTATGTGTCTGACAAGTTTTCCTGACACCAAAAGAAAAAAATAAATAAATAAAAAAGAAAAAAAAGAAAAAAAAGAAGAAAAAGGAGATGGAAGGAAAGGGATCCCCACCACACAGCCTCAGCCCTGATCTTGTGTGTCGTAAAAAAATAAATAAAAAAAAAATAAAAAAAAAAAGGAGGGGTGTGTCCCTTTCCTTCCAAATTGGCTCTCCTTACTAACGTCAGCTCCCCACCCCCCGCTTTCTGGAATCTCAGGCATGTTGCATAAGTTCTGCACTTTGAATGGATGTAGAGAAGAGAAGACTGCAGAAAGAGGTACAACTCATGTAGGAGGATTTGTTTCATTTCTGTATCACTTGAGGCCAGTCACTTCACTGGTTATAAAGGTATGTAAGGGTTTACAACCACGTTAATAAAAAAACAAAAACAAAAAAAACAAAAAACAAAAACATGTTGCCTTTAGTTGTACTTTAGCCCCTCTCCACTCTCTATGTATATGTCCCCACTAGAAATTTCCCTTCACCTCATGGCTCTCTTTGGGGACACAGAGCAATAATTTCAGAGGTCTTTAAACCTTTCCTACTCAATCCACAAGAATCAAAAAACGGACACCAAATAAAAAAAATATAAAAAAATTAAAATAAAATCTAAATCCACTGTCAGCTTAGCTCTGCTACAAATATTACCTGTGCTAGTTCAATGACTGTTTCTGGATCCACAGTGGACATATCAACGTAACATTTTCCTGGACGGATGCCCTGCAGCACCCCGCTGGGTCCCAACACCAACTGGCAGAGAGGAGAAACAAACATTATCATCATGATATATTGATAAAATTATAAAAACCCCAGTTCAAATGACATAAGGCGCCTGCAGTTATCAGGCTTATATAATGATGGAAAAAGATGTGCAAGACTAATAAACCAACAGCAATTTTTTTCTTCATCCGTTTGCTAAAAAAAAAATGTAAATAAAAATTTAAATCCGAGATAAGCATGACCAATTACAAGAGGAATGGCAGTTCGGAGACTGGGCAGCAGGGCAGTATTCCAACGTAACGACCCCAAACGCACCTCCAGGATGACCACTGCCTTGCTAAAGAAGCTGATGGTAAGATGGACTGGCCAAGCATGTCTCCAGACCTAAACCCCATTAAGCATCTGTTGGGCATCCTCAAACTGAAGGTGGAGGAGCGCAAGGTCTCCAACATCCAACAGCTCCGTGATATTATCATGGAGGAGTGGAAGAGGACTCCAGTGGCAACCTGTGAAGCTCTGGTGAACCCCATGCCCAAGAGGGTTAAAGTGGAAGTAAACCCCCCTATCATTTTCAGCCAAGGAAGCTGCCATCTTTGCCTCTGTTTAATCTTCAACTGCCACGATGCTGCACATGTGATCCGTTATGACACCAGCCATTGGATGGTTTGACTGTTTGGTTGAGAGCACAGCCAATGTGCAGTTAGCATTCTCGGCAGGCCTTTTTTTTTTTTTAAACTGTTAAATCGATGGGTTTACTTCCGCTTTAAGGTAGTGCTGGAAAATAAAATGGTGGCCGCACAAAATATTGACACTTTGGACATTTTCACTTAGGGGTGTACTCACTTTTGTTGCCAGCGGTTTAGACATTAATGACTGTGTTGAGTTATTTTGAGGGGACAGCAAATTTACACTGTTATACAAGCTGTACACTCACTACTTTACATTGGAGCAAAGTGTCATTTCTTCAGTGTGTCACATAAAATATTTACAAAAATGTGAGGGGTGTACTCACTTTTGTGAGCGCTATATATATATATATATATATATATATATATATATATATATATATATATATATATATATATATATATATATATATATACCCCTCTAGAAAACCAGATGAAAAACTTACATCTTTTGCTGCTTTAGGATCTGCAACACATGCAAACGTAATGTCACAAGTAGAGACTACTTCTGCTGGAGTTCTGCCTAAATGTGCCCCCTCTTGGATGAACAAGTCACACTGCAAGAGAATAAAAATGTAATAAATAAATAAATAGAGACAAAGCAAGGCAAGCTTCAACATTAGCATCTATAGCAATCTGTAGGATATATATGTTGGGGTACATTCCTGACAGTCATTAGAATGGAAGGGGGTCTTGGATAAGCTACAAAATGTCTTTAAGGCCCCTTTCACACTGGTGCACTTTTGCGGTCACACCTGTCCAGGACAACAAAAGCACATGAAAATGATCCCCCTTTAAATCCTATTTAACGGTTCACATTGCTGAGCTGCGTTTGCACACCAAAAACACACCTTCCATTTTACGTCAATGGAAACGCACCAACAGTGCACGGCATTTGCGTTTTTGTTGCATCTTTTGAGTAACATGTCTGTTTTGCACATGTGCATTGCGTCAGGAAAACTTTTTTGGAGAAAAAAAAAAAAAGCTTACCACTTTTAAGCGCACCTGTGTGAAAGGGCCCCAACATTACAGAACAAGTCCAGTTGAATAAGACTACTACTACTGTAACATTTATCATTGTTCTGGCCAATATGCATACACTTCAGTTGTGATATCTTTAAGCAAATCTGTGTTTTACCCATGAAGCTCTGTTCAGCCATCAGAAACAAAAAAAATAAAAAATGAAGGGGGCATATTATTATTATTCTTCACGATTTATATAGCGCCAACAGTTTACGCAGCGCTTTACAATGTATAAGGGGGACAACACAATTACAGTACAGTACAATACAAAAAAGGTACAGGAGGGCCCGGCTCGTAGAGCTTACATTCTAAAGGGACGGGGTGGTGGTACAAAAGGTAATAGCAGCAGAGAATGATTTAATGGGGGTGGCTCGGGGACAGTTAGGTGGGTGTGGGATAGGCTTCCCTGAATAAATGAGGTGGACAGGGTAGGGGCTGATCGGACATACTGGGGGCAGGGAGTTCCAGAGGATGGGAAAAGGCTCTGGAAAAGTCCTGAAGGCGAGCATGGGAGGAGGTAACAAGGCAGCTAGAGAGCATATGGTCCTGGGAGGAGCAGAGGGGGGCGATTTGGGTGATATCACTTTGGGCATATGACTGGAATTGATGACGAAACCACATAGAATGAGCGACACATGGCAACATGCAGCCCACTGAACACTAGTTTGACCTATCTGGCTTAGATGATGTCCAGAGGCCAGTCTTAAAATTTCAGCCCATCACTAGATACCACCTGACTAATTAGGTGCCTACACTGCAACTGCGCACAGCAAGGAACAGGCTGCAAACTTTACTAAACTCAAAAATAACATAAGTGATTGTTAAACATTTACTTTGCCTGTTGTGGGCATGGTAATATGCAACTTATAAAAGAAAAAGACCATAAGAGCTACCCTGTCACCTAGATCCAATGCCAGACCTCAACATGTGCAGAGAAATTTGTTTTCAGTTCCAGAATAGCAATAACACACACTTCTCACTTTAAACAGCCTGGTTAGGATGACTTTAAATACAGAGATAAGAAGCAAGTCCCACCTGTTCCGGGGTCATTACCTTCTCCGCAGTCCTATTCCAAACTGTCACCGTGTGCCCCATCTTCAGAAGGTTGGAGACTATGCCACTTCCCATCAACCCTAAACCCAAAAAGCCGATCCTGGAGAAACAAGTGAAGGCATAATGTTGATATAATGTTGGCCTGTAAGAAACCTAGAAGTTCTAAAGGCTTAAAGTGAACTGGAATCTGATACTTCAGGGATGGTAGGATCCCACACTTTCTGAAAGTGTCAGATTATATTCAGATCATATTAACTTTGTGGGCTTATAACCTAAAGGAAAATAAGTACTGTATATACTTGAGTATAAGCCGACCCGAATATAAGCAGAGGCACCTAATTTTACCGAAAAAAAAAAATGGGAAAACTTATTGACTCGAGTACAAGCCTAGGGTGAGAAACGCACAGCTACTGGAAGTGGAAAAAAAGAGGGTCAACAATGCCCATTTGCAGCCTCACTGTGCCCATTTGCAGCCATAGGTCCCCCAAACTTGGTAGTTAAGGGTTCCTAGATGCCCCCTAGCTGCAGCCAAAATTTGGGGGTCTCTGGATCCAAAGGGTCCCGAAATGACATTGCTGCAGATGGACACAGTTGACCGACTTTAGGGCCTCGTATCTCAGGGCCACTTGGTGCTAGGAATCCCAAATTTAGTACACAAACCCAGTGAAACTAGTACTACAGCCTAACCACTTAGTGCTAGGAACCCCATGGATATGTTGTGGTGCTAGTTCCACTGGGTTTGCACACTAAATTTGGGGTTCCTAGCACCAAGTGGCCCCGAGATACGGGGCCCCAAATTCGGGTCGGAAAATGCAAATCTCTGCTGCAGAAAAGTGCTTGACTTGAGTATATGCCGAGGGGGGCATTTTCAGTACAAAAAAAAAAAAATGTGCTCAAAAACTCGGCTTATACTCGAGTATATAGGGTACATGAAACAACCAGTGAAGGAAGTGTCTTTTCTTTTTTACTATATTGAAAGATGCTTTCAAATTAAGATGTGAAAACGGACAACAGGCGCTCTTTAAGCAAGCTAGAAGATAAACAAATTCTACTCCTGTAATTCAATTTTAGCTGTATGAGGCAGGATAAGCGCATGTGTGAACGACAGCATGAACTTCCAGTGAGCCGAATCATTAATCCAGCCTCCTAAAATCGGATTTTCAAGGTCTTACCAAAAGTGTATACTTTAGAGAAGAAAAATGCTGCAATAAAGTGCGCAGTACCGCAACACTTTCATTTTAGAACATTACATGAGTTAATGCATTGCAATACCATTCAATTTGAATGCCACCCCAATGCACGAGTGCTCAATCAGTGGCACGCCAGCTGTTGCGGAACTACAAATCCCATCATGCCTTTGCAAGACTTCTGCAACACCTAGAGGGCCACAGGTTGAGCACCCATGCATTTAAGTAACCCGCGGTAACATACTGCTGTGTATTGCCGTGCGCTACGGCAGAAATAAATGCTGCATGTCCATTTTTTGATCTGTTCCTGTGTGTTGGCAGCCCATTTAACATGAATATGTTGCCTTAATGAAACAAAAAAGTTTACATGCAACAGTCGACACAGAAAAGGACAAGTGTGAATGGGCCCCTAGGCAGTTCTACAGGAAGACAAAATGGATTAATCACTAATCAAACTTCCCTATGCTCTTTGAAGAAATCAACCTCATCAGTGTCTGTTGAGGGAGCCAAATAGAATCCTCTACCCAAGCAGACATAGCATAGACACAAAGGCTATAAATGTGCCTGTTTAAATGCTAGACCCGAGACACAGCTCTAAGCCCCCGTACACACGGTCGGAAATTCCGACCACAAAATACGTCTGATTTTTTCCGACGGATCTTTTCCAACACTGGTGTTGCATACACACGGTCGGACAAAGTTGTCGGAAAATCCGATCATTCTGCACGTGGTGACGTTCGTTGCGTACGACGAACTACGTAGAGGCTAATAGCCAATAGCTTTGGTCTCGTAATTTGATCTGAGCATGCGTGGTACTTTGTCCGTCTGAATTCTCGGCACACGATCGGAAAAAGTCCGATAGGATTTTGTTGTCGGAAAATGAGATCCTGTTCTCTTTTCGGTCAGAAATTCCGATAGAAAAAGTCCGATGGAGCCCACACATGGGCGCATTTTCCGACAACGTGGTCCGATCGGACATTTTCCGTCTGAGTTTCCGACCGTGTGTATGGGGCATTAGTGTATTCCCAACACCGGATTTTGTTTTTTTACTTGGCACCATCCAGGGGCACCGCATGAGTCATCTTTGGGTCAATTCACAAATCTACAACCCATAGTCCGTAATTAAAGGTCACGTTCACCTTTGGGAACATATTACATGTTTCACACGTTTTTAGGGTGAAACATGTAACGGTTCTTATGCTGCAGCCATTGCCTGATCTCTCCCACCCCCTCCCTGTGACAGCAGTATGGGGAGAAGTTCCCTGTGCTAGCTGTCACTTTCTGAAATCAGCACAGCAGCGAGGTGCTCCGCCCACATGGCCTCGTCTTTCATTCAAACAGCTCTGTGTGTGAATGAACTACAAGCCCCAAGATCCTTTGCAGGTGTCAGCTTATAGTTCTCAATGAACTACCATGACGCTGTGGAGCGCTGTGGTAGTTCATGGATTCTGTCAGTGCATCTGCTTGCCCATACGGGATGTACGGGCACACAGAAAGATCTGCATTTAGGGTTTCCACCTCATCCCTTTAAACCTGAACACATCTGAATTACACAGTTTCTAAGGCTACCGTATATACTCGAGTATAAGCCGAGTTTTTCAGCACATTTTTTTGTGCTGAAAATGCCCCCCTCGGCTTATACGCGAGTCAAGCACTTTTCTGCAGCAGAAAATGAAAAATTTCCGACCCAACTTTGAGGCCCCATATATCTTGGTGCTAGGAACCCCAAATTTAGTGTGCAAACCCAGGGGAACCAGCACTACAACATATCCAAAGTGGCCCCAAGGTACGGGGCCCCAAAGTCGGTCAACTGTGTCCCTCTGCAGCAATGTCATTTCAGGACCCCAAATTGGCTGCAGTTAGGGGGCATCTAGGAACCCTTAACTACCAAGTTTGAAGTTCGGGGGACCTATGGCTGCAAATGGGCACAGTGAGGCGTGCAAATGGGCACAGTGAGGCTGCAAATGGGCATTGTTGTCCCTCTTTTCCACTTACAGTAGCTGCGCATTTCTCACCCTAGGCTTCTACTCGAGTCAATAAGTTTTCACCGTTCACCGTTTTTTGTGGCTTATACTCGAGTATATACAGTAATTGAATGCAGATAAGGCACAGAGTTTAATTACTACCTTAATCAGTCACAGAACCTGTGTAATTAATGTGTGTTCAGGTTTAAAGGGCAGAGGTGGCAACAGTGATCTAATTACTGGTGCAATGCTTACAGGCTCCAAAAATAAAAATAAAAATAAATGCACAATTTTTACCAGCAATAAAATGTGCATTTCATATTTTTTTAAAAGTGAACTAATCCTTTAAGCAATCCTAAAGCACATACTGAGCAGCCTACAGACTTTTGAAGTGCCAGGGCTGTGTTGGCAGGAGACGTACTTTTTATCTGTGGGTGTGATACTGCCATTAATGGCTGTGCTGTCTGCTGCTTGGATCGACGTTGAACCGGTGTCCTGTACAGAGAGAATGAACGTTATTGATCGGATGAAACTGAACCAAAAATTGGCAAACCAAGCTGTGGCAGTTGAAGGAATGTTTCTTACCTCTTCTGACACTTTAAGTCGTTTGCTGATTGCCTGGTATGTGACGCTGGGCTGCCATGTGACCAAAACAGAAACACAACAAATTAGATAAAGCTCAGCTAGATCCTTATACAACCTGGCAGACCTAGACTGAAATTTTAAAATTAAATTGTGTGAACCCAAACAATGAACTTTTTTTGGGATACATTACAGGGCATCTTTGTCTCCATTACAATAGGGACATGTTGTCACCTTTAGGGGATCGGACACTGAGGGGGATAACCCCTGTTGCCCTCCCTTAATATGTTTGGGACATCCCTATCACAATTGAGATGAAGATATGCTTTCCTTAGTTCCAATCCTTATGTTTTGTGGTTTATTGCCTGCCAAAAAAAGAAAAAAACGAAAGCCTCGCCTAACAGGGGACTTTTCCTGTATGTCCCAATCACCAGAAGGTGGCAGAATAACCGTATTGTAATGGAGATGAAGACGCTCTGTGTCCTGGAATGCACGATAAAAGAAAAAAAAAAAAATAGCTGTATATTCTGCCAGAAATCCAGAACTGTCCCATGTCATCTGCACAAGTCTTGTGTGGTGGCAAAGTCTAACCATCCCTCCCAGATTTTAACTATGGACTACAGAACAATGCTAGCTAGGCTTCAGTACGGGCGTCACAAGTTCAGCAAAAAGGTTTCATGGATTATTACTGGTCAAAAAGCTTGATTGCATAATCCAAGATTTGAAAAAGATTAGAGTCCCTAGGCGCGCTATGTGCATGTTGAGTTGTGAGTCTATTAAACTAGAAGGCATTTAGCCAGCGTCCTTCATTGCCCTTGGGATCCTTACTCTTTCTAATCTACCCTTTGCGGCTTCTGTCCTTTCACTTTTCTTTCTTTGATTTGGTCTTGCCAACACGGCTACATTAGCAAAGTCCAGGGATATGCAATTAGCGGACCTCCAGCTGTTGCAGAACTACAAGTCCCATCATGCCTCTGGGTGTCATGCTTGGGGGTGTCAGAGTCTTGCTATGCCTCATGGGATTTGTAGTTCTGCAACAGCTGGAGGTCCGCTAATTGCATATCCCTAGCATAGTCTTTTCAAGTTTACAATTGATGAGATTGAGAATATTATATCTCTCTCAATATTCGGGAGTATTGGAATGTAACTTGAGTTTCAGCTACAAGCATTTAATATTTTAAAGGCTATAACATGTTTTATTGTTGGGAATAGACATTGTGCAACAATTATTTTGACCGTTTTTTTTTTTTTTTTTTTTTTTTTTTATTACAAGATCTGAAAAAGTTAAAAAAAAAAAAAAAAAAAAAAAGTACCAATATGAAGTAAAGGGGTAATTTTTCTATTTTTTTTAATATGTATGCATCTTACTCTTTCAGTTTCTATAAAATAAAAACCATTGCTTAATAAATGACCAATTAGTTATTAATACATATGCCAATATCAAAAAATATGAATTATATGGGTTAACATGAACATTTTACTACACAACCCAAGGACACAGGGAAAGCAATTGTTTTCATGTGCCCTATTGGCATCATGCGGGTGCATTGCATAAACACAGCATGTCTGTATTTTTATGGAATGAATGACAAAAGGTTACACTTCACTACAGCATATTTCAAGGTGCTGTTGTGTATAGAGCTGAATGAACTCATTTTTTTTTCCATCTTCAAAAAAAAAGTAAACCATTCTAAACAGTGCAATACAATGTACTGTAACATTGCATCACACCATAGCACATGCCGTATACCAACTGGTGTGAATGGACCTTTAGTTATGTTGAGAAATGGAGGAGAGTGCAAGGCCCCTTTCACAATGGGCGACCTGTCAGAATGTGTAACGGAAGTGACGTTCCGTCGCCGCCATCTTGCTACACCCCGCACTCGTCCACAGTAAGGATACACTGAGAAGGGGGAAGGCAGACATCTTGTTACACCCACCAGAGTTTTGCGTTTTACACTTATTTTTAACAGTAAAGTGAGTTTATATACTGAAACTCATACCCACCTATATATACACTGAAATACAGTACTTTGAACTCCGTATGAATGTTAAGATTTTGAATTTTAAAAGCAGTGAACTTCTGTCAGATTAGCAAATCTGAGATAAGCAGGCTTGCCGCTGCTTTTAAAATTCAACATCTAACTAGTCAGAGTTGTAAGTACTGTATTTCACTATACAAACTCACTTTACTGTTAAAAATAAGTGTAAAATGCACAACTCTGGTGGGTGTAACAAGATGTCCGCTTTCCCCCTTCTCAGTGTATCTTTATTATGGCGGAGTGCGTGGTGTAACAAGAATGCAGCGACGGAACATCCCTTCCTTTACCATTTCTGACAGGTCGCCAAATCTGGCGGAACACTGGCACCACTAGTCCCCAAAATGATTGCAAGCCTGCAAAAAGAAATTAGGGGCGAAATACATTTCTGGCACACCGGCAAGCATTTTTCTGGACCGCAAGAGTCTTTAACCTGTAGCCGACCGCCCACTGTCTATTGACGGCGGAGCGGTGCGGCTCTTGTGGCGGGACGCCATCATATGACGGCGACTACATTTTGACCACTAGGGGGCGCGTGCCCACCGCATCGCTGGGGACCCGATGCGCGTGCCCGGCGGCCGCGATGTCCGCCGGGCACCCGCGATTGCCCAGTAACTGAGCAGGACGTGGATCTGTGTATGTAAACACACAGATCCACGTCCTGTCACTGGAGAGGAGACTGATGGTGTGTCCCTTGTACATAGGGACACCGATCGGTCCCCTCCCCCAGTCAGTCCCCTCCCCCCACAGTTAGAATCACCAATATAGGGAACATATTAACCTCTGCAGCGCCCCCTAGTGTTAACCCCTTCCCTGCCTGTCACATTTATACAGTAATCAATGCATTTTTATAGCACGGACCGCTGTATAAATGTGAATGGTCCCAAAAATGTGTCAAAAGTGTCCGATATGTCCGCCGCAATGTCGCAGTCATGAGAAAAATCGCAGATCGCCGCCATTACTAGTAAAAAAAAAAAAAAAATAATAAAAATGCTATAAATCTATCCCCTATTTTGTAGACGCTATAACTTTTGCGCAAACCAATCAATATACGCTTATTGCAATTTTTTTTACCAAAAATATGTAGAAGAATATATATCGACCTAAACTGATGAAAAAATTTGTTTAAAAAAAAAAAAAAAAAAAATGGATATTTATTATAATAAAAAGTAAAAAATATTATGTTTTTTCAAACTTGTCGCTCTTCTTTTGTTTATAGCGCAAGAAATAAAAACCGCAGAGGTGATCAAATACCACCAAAATAAAGCTCCATCTGTGGGGAAAAAATGATAAAAAATGTATTTGGGTACAGCGTTGCATGACCGCGCAATTGTCATTCAAAATGCGACAGTGCTGAAAGCTGAAAAATGGCTTGGTCAGGAAGGAGTTGTTCGTGCCTGGTAGGCAAGTGGTTAAAGAGAAAAAATATGGGGAAATTAGCATGTATAGCAAATATGCATCACTTTTTTTTTTTTTAAATGGAAGCCATATTTCCAATAAGCTACGCATGCATCAAACACACATGAAAAGTGACAATGACAGAACTTTAGGTCACTGAAAATGCACTGTAGTTTTCTTATAACCTTAGGTAGGATGGCTCCTGGTATTAAAACAAGTTATTAGGGCCCTAAAAAGACAAAATGGGGAACTGGCATAACCGTACCTTTTTTAACACCATCTCTGTGCCAAGGGTTCTGTGTCCGTGAAGCAGCCAATTGTCACCTGCAGAGTCCTCCTGCAATGGAAGCAGACAACATTGCTTATAACATGACTAACACACCTTTGTGTACTCTGCACTTATCTACTAGTGATCAAACATGGCAGATCAACTGCAGCCAAAACTTTTTTTTTTTTTAAACATAAAAATTTATATAATTATAAATATATATCTTTGGATAGAGTGGAAACTCAGGTTTTATAGATGTGTATCCTCTTTGGAGAGATTCATCATCACTTCCTTTGTGATCACCATCAAGTGAGAAGAATCCTTCCTTTACCATGGATAGGATAGTAAATTGGGAGATACTGGACAACAAAATTATAAAATAAGATAGATTTGTGTTCATTCAGTTCACCAGTCAGGAGTAGAATGGTTAGTACAGTGGGGAAGGGTTTAAGCCTTTTTCAGGTTATCATCATCATAGTCCCTGGTAAGGAAGATTTCCCTTCACTTCCTATCCCAGAGATGACACAAGAAAACAAAATAACCTTTCCAAAAGGAAACACTAGCAGCATCATAACCCACAGGTTTTACCTCTTCCTAAAACTAGAAAAAAAAAAAAAAAAAAAAAGTTTTGGCTGTAGCTGGGACTTTAAAACACATGTCCACTCCAAAGTTATTAATACGGCTATTAAAGCGGAAGTAAACCAATCGATCTAACAGTTTGAAAAAACAGTTACATTCCCGGCATGCCGGAAATTCTAACTGACACATTGGTTGTGGTCTCAACCAAACTGTCAAACCATCCAATGGTTGGTGTCATAACTGATCACATGTGCAGCTTCATGGCAGTTAAAGATTAAAACGGAGGCCAAGATGGCAGCTTCCTTGGCTGAAAACGATAGGAGGGTTTACTTCCACTTTAACCAATAACAGTAGATCCAACCAAAGATTCTTATACCCGACATAGATTTGTAGGTCTGTTTGGAAAACGGTTCTAAATTATGTCTCCCTCATTTTGCATCATTCCCCAAAATGAGAAAACTTTAACACAATATCTGTGTAACCCCCCTGCAGCCACATCACAGGGGAAGGTACTTCCCGAAGTCTACAAATCTAGAACTTCCTGCGTCACCAATCAAATCTAGGTTTCCATAACAGGTCTGAATCTGATTGGTGGCTGTGAGAAGCCTCTTGGCACCGACTTTTGGTATGGGAGGAACAGCAAGGCAGCTGCAGTGGGTGTGTTCAGGAACAGCTCTCCTATAAATCACAAGCAGGGGTTCTCAGATCACCAAATAAGTGGGAGTGGGGTAAACTGGTGCACTATAATAATGTGGCTCTGTGTTTTTATTTGCATCAAGGCTTTTCATTTCAATATACTGCTGTGTGCCCTTAAAGATCAAAATGTAGCAAAATGCACAGGCAGACGATTTCTCATAATCAAAGGACTGGAATGACTCCTCAATACACAAAACAGGCCATGGACACCACACTGCTTTACAATTTTTTTAATGTACATGTGCCATGTTTTCAGATGTTCTGTTCAAGAGAACCAGTCACAGCTGGGCTTATGCAAGAATAGGAATACGCAATCTTAACTTGGCTGTAAAAATATACTATAAAACAGACTTGTGTGTAAAATCTTTCTATGTGCCCTGTTGGTTTTAATCAGAGATCGAAGGAGAAAAAAAAAAATGGTTACTGTTGATATGCTGGCAAGACTTCAGCAATGTTGAGTAGCATAATGTACCTTATTGTTGCCACAGCCATAGCAACATATAAAAAAAAGCAGCATAAAAATCTCATACAACGTGAGATCAGGTACAAACATGATCAGTAGGACAGCAGTGAAAACCCAGGAAACACTGATGATGCCTTCTATCCAAAATGGTGGGAAAATCTAGAAGGAAAATACAACAAAAAAAAAAAAGGGGAGGAAGGGAGGGAGGGAGAAAGGGACTGAAAGAAAGAAAGGAGGGAGGGAGGGAGGGGCTGAGAGAAAGGAGGGAGGAAGGGAGGGAGGGGCTGAGAGAAAGGAGGGAGGAAGGGGGTGAGAGAAAGAACGGAAAGGAACGGAAAAAAGGAATGATGTCTGGGGCAGATCTTGTACATCTGGGTGTAGTTTACTGTTGTTTATACATTGCTATGGTGTTGGCAACATAGGCATCATTTTACAATAGGAAAAAAGAAAGGAAAGGAACGGAAAAAAGGAAAGGAACGGAAAAAGGAAAGGAACGGAAAAAGGAAAGGAACGGAAAAAGGAAAGGAACGGAAAAAGGAAAGGAACGGAACGGAAAAAGGAAAGGAACGGAAAGGAAAGGAAAGGAAAAAAAAGGAAAGGAACGGAAAAAGGAAAGGAACGGAAAAAGGAAAGGAACGGAAAAAGGAAAGGAACGGAAAAGGAATGAGAAGAAATTCCCTCTGCTGTCCCACTGATGATGTCTGGGGCAGATCTTGTACATCTGGTGTAGTTTATATGCTGGAAAGCACTGGCTACATCACTAGTACCTCAAACCAACGAGGAAAGAAAGTTTAATTTTTCACCAAATCTCATTATACGTGTATTTTTTTGGTTTGAAGCCACTTTACCAAACAAGGTGTAAATCATAAATAAAGACTAAATATTCCAATTCCTACATATTCCAGTCACGACAGGCTTTCTTTATCCGCATATAACAAAAACATAAAAAAGGTTTCCTTGGCTTAAACAGCAGATATAGGCAAAAAGAAGAAAGTTGAACTCCATGCAAAAAAATTAAATAAACTATTTTAGTCAATGTATTAGTTTAAAAGTTCTTCCAATAAAAATGTTATAAACTCCACAACTTTAAATACCACTGTAAGCCAAATCAGACTTGGCGTCATTGCACAAGAGAACCTCTTCATTGACCTGCTATTCATACCTTGCCCAATTACAGGCTGGGGGAGGAAAGGTCACCAAAGATTTAAAAACCTCAACAGCCAATTTTTCCCTACGATTCCCTATACGATGGGTGGTTACCATTACTGCAACCTTGGGGAGGATGCTAAACTGTGTACAGGGAGGATGCTTACAGCTCTAACAGATGGACAAAACATAAGCAAAAGCATATACCTGACAAACAAAGAATGATTTTTGCATGGAGTTCCACTTTAAAAACGTGCATACAGATCAACATAATTGGGTGACAATGGGGTGGTTGGGTCTTAGCTGCAACAAGAGACTGCCAGGATCCAAGTCTCCTGGCGTAGCCCATCACCCGCTTATGTCAAATTACAGTTTCCATTATAGATTGGAAATCGGCAAACCAGAGGAGGGAGTGGAGGGGAGACTCATGTGTAAAATAGGACTCTTCAATGAGTATCACTGAACCTAAAGACAAGCCTCCTTGTGTATCAGAGTCACAAATCCAGGGGATCCTTTAATATGCAACTTCAGCTTCTCCCACCACCTACCTATTGGTCAGGGAGGTCACTTATTTTAAATGTTGGGCAGACAGGGTGGCACAGGAAGCCGCTTGTTGCCAAGGCCTTAGGAGCTCTAAAAAGGTTGGTGATAACATGGACAGGCATCACAGGGCAGGTGGTCCCATAAATTTCAAGTTATCCGACACTATGAAGTTTGTGTTGGGGTTCCCATATTTACACAGGAAATTCACCTCCTTCTCCTCTCACTTAAACCATTAGGTATAGTTCTGCTTAAAGCGGAAGTAAACCCATCGATTTAACGGCTTCAAAAAAATGTTACATTCCCGGCATGCCGTAGAATGCTAGCTGTCACATTGGTTGTGCTCTCAACCAATCTGTCGAACCATCCAATGGCTGGAGTCATAACTGATCACATGTGCAGCACTGTGGCAGTTGAAGATTAGACAGAGACCAAGATGGCAGCTTCCTTGGCTGAAAATGATAGGATGGTTTACTTCCACTTTAAGGGCCATTCCACCCCAAAGTTGTATTTCAGTAGCAGGTGGAGTTTAGTTATAAATGAAGTTACCAGGTAACTTGGCTGTCTACAAGACTTTAGCAGCGAGACCTCCGTCACAGCTCCTGCCCACAACCGTGTCCCCTCCATAGTATAATACGGTGATGGCGAACCTTGGCACCTCAGATGTTTTGAAACTACATTTTACATGAGGCTCATGCACTCTGCAGTGTAGTTAAGCAGCATGGGAAATGTACCGTATATACTCGAGTATAAGCTGACCAGAATATAAGCCGAGGCACCTAATTTTACCACGGAAAACGTATTGACTCGAGTATAAGCCTAGGGTGAAAAATGTGCAGCTACTGTAAGGGGAAAAGAGGGTCAACAATGCCCATTTGCAGCCTCACTGTGCCCATTTGCAGCCATTGGTTCCCCAAACTGCAAACTTGGTAGTTAAGGGTTCCTAGATGCCCCCTAGCTGCAGCCAAAATTTGGGGTCTCTGGACCCAAAGGGTCCCGAAATGACATTGCTGCAGATGGACACAGTTGACCGAAATTGGGGCTCTGTATCGCAGGGCCACTTGGTGCTAGGAACCCCAAATTTGGGGTTCCTAGCACAAAGTGGCCCCCGAGATACGGGGCCCCAAAAATTAGGTCAGAAAATGTCAAGCACTTTTCTGCAGCAGAGAATTACATTTTCCGAACCGACTTTGGGGCCCTGTATCTCGGGCCACTTGGTGCTAGGAACCCCAAATTTGGATAAGTTGTAGTGCTAGTTCCACTGGGTTTGCACACCAACTGGGGTTTGGGGTTCCTAGCACCAAGTGGCCCAGAGATACGGGACCCCAAAGTCGGGTCGGAAAATTTCATTTTTTTCTGCATAAAAGTGCTTGACTCGAGTATAAGCCGAGGGGGGCACTTTCAGCACAAAAAAAAAATGTGCTGAAAAACTTGGCTTATACTCGAGTATATACGGAACTTAGTTTTCACCTTCTAAGTAATGATTAAAGTGTTACTAAACTCACAACAGTAAAATCAGTCTGTATATGCAGTAAAGCATGCTGGTTATGCTCCCTGTGGAACCTAAGGAGTTAATCATCTGCATTGTGCAAAAAGGATGTTTTATCCTGTATGCACAGATCCTCCTCTCCCTGCACAAGTCTGGATAATACAGATCCTTTGGAGTCAAGCTGCACATGCTCAGTAAAGTGTGTTTTTTTTTCTCTTGGGAGAGTACATGTGATCAGCACATGGCCAATCAACACTGTCCAGACAGAGGGTCAGGAGCCCTGCAGCCTCAAAGTGCAGTATGAAAACTCCTCCTACAAGCTTCAACAGGAACTGATAATGATCACAAGACTGCTCTATACAGCTGATGAGAAAAGGTATTTATCAGTTTAGATTTACAAAAATAATTGCATTTCCATGTTCCGTGTACTGTGGGTGCTGGGTTTAGTAACACTTTAATGTTAAAGTGGTTTTAAAGCCTAAAGGTTTTACCTTAATGCATACTATGCATTAAAAGTAGAAAACCTGTGTAGCGGAATCAACCCTGCCTCCCCCTGTACCTACCTGAGCCCATTCACAATCCAGCGCTGTGCATGAGAGCCGAGGCTCTGTCCCTCCCCTCTGGGAAGATTGATAGCACCAGGAGCCATTGGCTCCCAATGCTGCCACAATCAAATGCTGCAACAAGGAGAGGGAGATGGGGCAGAGCCGACCGGTCTGTGTCAATAGACACATACAATGCGGCTCAAGAGCGAGCCTGCATGACTTCACCCACAGGAAGCGCCTTCCTATGGAGACACTCGCCAAAGAAGAGGGGCCAGGAGCACTGGCATGGGACCCCATAAGAGGAGGATCGGGGGCTGCTTTAAAATCACTTTAAAGGCAGCCTATAGCTGACTATTTCCCATCTACACTCAAAGTGGACAAGGGAATTTTCCCTGCTGAGCTGTTGGATTCTTCACCACTGCCAGAGTACACCGATCAGCGCTGTTGGTTACAGCTGGCGCCGCCAATCAAGCAGGAAAAATCCAAACAGGGAGGTTGTACAAAAGTCGAACGGTAGATCGACTTCTGTACAACCTCCCTGCTCATACATGGATTGAAATTTAGCTGGTGCCTGCTGAACTAGCTGAATTTTGATGCATGCAAGTCATGCTTAGAAGCTAGGACACTCATGTCAAGTGCTCGCTCCCAGGATTGAGTGGTCTCTGTAGCAGCACTGGCTGAGTTCAGTGGGTCTACAGCCCCGATTCTAGGCAGGATGTGGGGCTAATCGCTTACAGTGGGAGTTTTTTTTATTCAGACTTTGGGGGTGCAATGGTCATGGCCATTTATTCACTACATGCCTACAGCCATGCCATTGAAACTAAGCAAAATATTTCTAAGCTACACTAATTGGGGCCTCTACACTGCATTGTGAATATGCACTAAACCAGGGGTCTTAAACTGGTGGCCCTCCAGCTGTTGCAGAACTACAATTCCCATGAGGCATTGCAAGGCTGGCGGTTACAAGCATGACTCCCATAGACAGAGGCATGATGGGATATGTAGTTCTGCAAAAGCTGGAGGGCCGCTAGTTTGAGACCCCTGCACTAAACCAACCTATCCCCAAAGTGTCCTCAACTAAAGAACAGTGCAAGTTATTCTTTACAAATAGAAACCAAGTCCTGAGTAGAATCCTTCTCCAAAAAAACGAGTAATGCAATAAATTTGTTATTTTAGCGGGAGATTCAAAAATCTGGCTGCAAATGCAGAAATCCAATTTAAAAGCAAAAAAATCAAACTGAAATACATAAAATATTGGCAGCTATTTAATCCTGCCAGCATATTAGTTGTAAGGTGGAATGACCCTTTAGGTGATAAGCATGCATGCAAAACAGAAATAACCAACGTGGTCATTAAGCAATTGTATTACGTCAGTTACATTTCTCAACAAACCATGCAACATGTGCAAATGTGACAAATT
This sequence comes from Lithobates sylvaticus, assembly GCA_028564925.1. Taxonomy (NCBI): domain Eukaryota; kingdom Metazoa; phylum Chordata; class Amphibia; order Anura; family Ranidae; genus Lithobates; species Lithobates sylvaticus. The sequence goes on from CM053031.1 coordinate 262,635,370, forward strand.
CTGCAAGCAGACCAATTTTGATTGGACAAGAGGACAAATCGGAGCCATTACTAGAATAAACTAGTGGCTATATGATATTGCCTGCACCATGTGTCCCAATATTGAAGGCGTCAAGGACAACTCCAGTGGTGCTCATAGAAGGGAAAAACAGACCGCCATTTTCCTAACGTGCGCGTGAAACATGGAAGAGAGAACTGGTCACGTAGGGAAACACAACCTGTTCTTCCTTCAGACACTTCCACACATCTAAACAGATATCATGGATGAGCAGCTCAGTAAACAATTAAACAGAATCTTTTCCAGTTTAATAAAACAGGAATGAAAGCAATGGTTTTATATGTGTGCAAAAGGATTGAGATCACTCCAGAACGTGTTGCATGTGTGGATGATGCAGGTTTCCGAATGGACACCTGACCAATTTTACCTCAAGGGGGCAGAAGACTCCGTTCCATAATGACCGGAAAATAAATAAAACCTATAAAAAACACACTGCTAGCAGGGGCGGACTGACCATTCGGCCACTCGGGCACTTTCCGAGGGCCCTGGGCCACTAGGGGGCCCCATCAGGGTTGCCAGCCTCAGTAAAACAAGGGACAGTATGTAAAAAGCAGTTTTTTTTTTTTTTACATCTGTTTCCTTTTGGTCTAAAAATCCTGAGATTATAGCTGCCCCACCTCTCCAGTACCTTCTCAGCCAATAGAAACAGGTCTGTGTATACTGTGTGATTGTATACTGTGTGGCCCCATAATCTCCTATTGCCCGGGGGCCCCATAATCTCCTATTGCCCGGGGGCCCCATAATCTCCTATTGCCCGGGGGCCCCATGAGTTGTCAGTCCGCCCCTGACTGCTAGTATATACAGACAGGAAGCTAGAAAATGCCAAGAACCAAATGTGACCTTCACAGTCCATTCTGCAAATGTAAACCCAAATGAGGACCTTCTCTTATATGTTGCTTTTTTGGTCTGTTAGAGAGGAGGTAAAGTGAATTTAGTTCTGCTTTACCAGTCTAGGTCCCTCCCCAGGTGCCGGTCTTGGGGCATCTCCAATGGCCAACACTGGATGATGCAACTCCAGCCCATGCGCAGGACTCTAATCCTGGTGCACAGGGACTGTGCCAGTGATGCAATCTGAGCATACACGGCTCAGTATACCACCTGCTACCCCCCCCCCCCCCCCCCATCCTTTGTGAGCACCTTCCACAGACAAGTAGGGCTGCAACTAATGATCATTTTCATAATCGATTACCGTATATACTCGAGTATGAGCTGACCCGAATATAACCTGAGGCACCAAATTTTACCACAAAAAACTGTGAAAAACGTATTGACGCGAGTATAAGCCTAGGGTGAGAAATGCGCAGCTACTGTAAGTGTAAAAGATTTTACCTGATCTGAGCTAACCTGAGAGGAGGAGGAGGAGGTGTTTTCAAAGTTACTTTGGTGTATCCAAAACAGGCTATGTCCTGTAACAAGCGCATGTGATTGTTTTTTAATTAAAACAGTCAACATCTTCTGGTAAGCGGCCAGTTTTACTATTGCTACCACCTGGGTGAACGAAGAGTTTTTTTTTATGCGGTGAAGGGATTCACATTTACTAAGAAAAAGTGCAATTCAACACTCAACTGATACGAATTATTCTATGAACTTTTGTTTTATTTGTTAATCCTTTTTTGTGTGTTTTTTTGGAAAAGATGGTCAACAATGCCCATCTGCATGCCTCATGTACCTGATCTCCGGCGCTGTGACATGCAGTCAGTCTATTTGGCGGCCATCCAGTGTAACAAAGCCCCGCCTCCTCCTCGCCCTTGTCGGAACACTGATTCAGTGTTCTGCCTATCACAGAGGAGGACGAGGAGAAGGCGTGGCTTTGCTACACTGGACGGCCCCCCGACTAGACTGCATGTCACAGCTCCGGGAGATCAGGCGCATGAGGCTGCAGATGGGCACCAGTGACTCGAGTATGAGCCGAGGGGGCTTTTTCAGCACAAAAAAAAAAAAAAAAGTGCTGAAAAATTTGGCTTATACTCGCGTATGTATGTATGTATGTATGTATGTATGTATGTATGTGTATATATATATATATATATATATATATATATATATATATATATATATATATATATATATATATATATATATATAGTAGTTGGCCAATTGTTTTGATTAATCGGATAATAACCTTAAAAAACCTCAAAATACATAAATAAAAGTGTGTGTGTACAATTTAAAATAATTGTATGTAAGGTTTAAAATAAAAGGCAATTTATTCTTAAATGTCTCTATGCAGTGGTAAATAAATAACCAACTATATGGTTAGGGAGCAAAATCTCTAATCCACTCTGAGAATAACAGACAGAAGAGATATACTGTATATACTATTAGGAGGTTGAATCTGGTAAATATCTTCAGACTCAGGAGATCAAATTTTTTTTATTTAAAAAAAAAATAATAAAAAAAAAAAAAAAATGTATGACTGTTTTGTGGATTTTCAGACAGAACTGCAATATATTATGTATGACCGACCCTTGTCATAGGTAGGTGAAAAAAGCTCCCTGCCGTCCATACAAAAACGATGTCTTCCTTTGATAAATAAATAAAAAAAAAAAATTCGACCACAGTAACAGGAAAATTCGAAGGAGCAGAATAGAATGAATCCCCCACCAGAACTTCTGGCTCATCCTGCCTTTAGAGTGCCCCTATAGCAAGCTGTAAAGTATAGTTCCCCTATAGGAAGGTTAAACACAAAAAAGAATATATATCTCTTCTGTCTGTTATTCTCAGAGTGGTTTAAATATTTTGCTCCCTAACCATATAGTTGGTTATTTATATTTACCACTACATAGATATTTAAGAATAAATTGCCCTTTTTTTAAAACTTTACATAACTAAATTATACACCACACTTTTTTTTAGGGTTATCAACCGATTAATCGATTATTCAAAACAATAATCGGCCAACTAATCGATTATGAAAATAATCGTTAGTTGCAGCCCTATATATTACATTTTAATTCTTGCCTTTAGATACACTAATTCTAAGAGGGTTTTTTTTTTTTTTTTTTTTTTTTTTTTAATATGTTACCTTTTGGTGCTGCAAACTAAAAACACTAACTTATAGGGCTGCAACTAACGATTATATTCATAATCATCGATTAGTTGGCCGATTATTGTTTCGATTAATCGGCTAATAACCTTAAAAAAAAAAATAAAAATAAAAATGTGTGGTGTATAATTTAGTTAATATGTAAAGTTAAAAAAAAAAAAGGCAATTTATTCTTAAATATCTCTATGCAGTGGTAAATATAAACAACCAACTATATGGTTAGGGAGCAAAATATCAAATACACTCTGAGAATAACAGACAGAAGAGATATACTGTATACACTATTAGAAGAGACATACTGTTTTTTTGGCCAATTTGTTGTTGGGCAGAATAAAAAACACAAATTGCTGCAAAAACGCATTACATGCTTTTCTGCAGCTTCTTCATTGAAGTATATTGAACCAAAAAAAGAAGAAGAAGTTTTGCGTTAAAAAAAGGTCCCCGACCATTTGCAAAATACGCAGCAGCTGAAAAAAGCACAGATCTGAACGTGTCCCATAGGAAACCATGTAAATGAACTGTAGTACGTTTCTGCAAAAAGCACCAAAAAACACACAGATGTGAACCAGGTCTAAGACGTTTAGTAACATAATGGGGTTAAAAAAAAAACAACTAAAATTAGCCCTTTATAGTACAAAAAAAGCACATAATCACTACTGTAAGGGTTTAATTTTTTTTTTTTACCGTAGAACTGTGAAAGTAATATTTACAATAGTGATTATTTGCTCTTTTTGTACTATAAAGGGCTCCTTTTTAGTTTTTTTTTTTTTAACCCCCATTACTGGCCGATTAATCGATTATGAAAATGGTAATCGATTAATTTCATAATCGATTCGTTATTTCAGCCCTACTAACTTACCATAGATACAATGGTTGTAGGCTATTTTACTAGAGGTGTAAATGTGTATTTAACCCCTTCACGTCTAAGGGTAAAACAAAACAAATCTTAATGCCCAAGCACAATTTTGCAACTTTTGTTCATAAAACTTAACATATTATCACAACTACTTTTAAGCACCCAGCTGCTTAACAGGCTTTTTTTTTTTTTTCAAATCTTAGGAAAACTGGCCCAAAATAGTAAAAAAAAAAAAAAAAAAAAGAAGAGCTTTCAAAATTAAAAGTTGTACATTTGTTACTACACTAACCTACCATCAAAGAACAACATCCCAAAATAAATTCTGTTCTGCACGATTGCAGCGATACCACATATGTGTATGTTAGTTGTTGTGTGTACCCATAGTACAGCCCCAAAACAATACAGTAGTGTACACTTTGCTTTTCTTTGCCCTACCTAAAAAACACACTGGCACTGATCCGAAACTAAAAAAATAAAAATAAATCCTGCCTAAAGTATACTGACCTTGACCCAAACACTAACCCTGGCACTGACCTAGATCAAACCTCTCTCTCGCCATTTATTTTTTGCATTATTTTATTCCTCCCTGCACACTTTTTTTCTCTCTGCAAGGAAAGCGAGAGATGCAATGTATATCTCCCCTCCATTCACAAAAACAAACACGGGTGCCAGCTTCACAGTGATGTGATAGCCTCCGATTGATCATTTAATCAGGTGATTCGGGTCACGATAAATAGTATGGGATATATATTTTTATTATATTATATTATACATATATATATATATATATATATATACACACACATACACACACAAATCTATATATATATATATATATATATATATATATATATATATATATATATATATATATATATATAATCTCTGCTCTTCAGCTTCTTTCCTGAACACGCCTTTGGTAGGGTTTTTTCAGCCTGTAAACACTCCTCTAACAGGCTTGTAAACACCTATGTGGGCATGGGCACAAAGGCCAACACAGAGATGCATTACCAGGCTGATAAAAGCAGCACTTTTTTTATTTAGGCTCCGTGTGCATGAGCGCTAAATGTTTTTTGGACTCCAGAATAGTGAAAGAGAGGCAATCAATGGTGCTCTTTACCACAGTGACAGGTAGAAGTTGTAGTCAAGGTTAGTAATACAATCCCGGCTTGCATGACGCACACCCCCAAACAAACCAGAATACCTCCTTCTTCCATAAGATGTGATTTTTATTCATTCAGGCAAGGGAGAGGGGGTGGTTTGGATTTTGGGGATGGCGTTCTATACCTTGTTGCAACCTAAATATGACTAACAGGAAACAGGATTTAGCCCAGGTTCACACTGACAGTGGGATTGAAATCTTGCGCGTTCGGGCGATTTCATTTCCCGCATGCCAGTCAGACTTCGGGGGGGGGGGTTCAGAGACATTTGTGCGGGTTCCTGCACAGATGTCTATAAAAAAAAAAAAAAAAAAAAAAAAAAAAAAAAAAAAAATCACACACAGAAGTCGCAAAAGTAGTACAGAAACTACTTTTGGGAATCAATGCGGCATCGCACAGATTCTGGCGGTGCCACTGCCGGCATTAGCTGCCGATTTGGCATAAGATTTGATATGTCAAATCGCATCAATGTGAACCTAGGCTGAATGCTAAATAAGAAAATGCCTTCAAAATATCACACTACAAAGCTGCATCAACCATAGCAAGAACTAAAAATAAATAAAAAAAATAAAAAAAAGACACGCTTGAATGATCAAATGCCAGAGAACATTTATAAAACAAAGTACAATAATGATGGAAAGTACCAAGGGCCCCGCTCAAACAAAAACTCCTACATGTCAACCGTACAATCCGCTTTACTTCCAACAGTAACCAATGAACAGAAAATAGAACACAATGAACCATTCAGCTCAACAGGAGCAGAGGATTATGGGAACAGCAGGTCAGCATCATATAAAGTCAACCCAAAAAGCATAAGACACTAATCACCAGAGATGTAAATACTAAACAGGTAATAGTGAGAATGCAACATATTTACAGTGAGTCTTATTAAAGTCCATTGTGGGACAGTCCTCAAGTCTGCTCGTGTATTGCTTGGCCTACCTTCTCGGTCTGGCTGAGCAGGAAGTGGTAGAAGTGAGGATCGTCCCGAGAGCGCTGCAATCGAACAGAGAGAGAAACTGAGATGCTTCCCTCTATACCAGGACAAGGAATACTCAGCTTTAATGAGAACCTGTCTTTAAACATATTAAATGATCCATAACTGAAAAGAAAAATCGTAGGCCCCACGAGTACCCGCAAATACTGTACACCCGTTCCTGAGCTTACTGTATGCAAATATCAGCCCCCCTCTATACATGTGCATGCTCAAGCAACGCAAGCATGCACTTTTTTTTTTTAAACACTTGGAGATCTGAGGCAGGGTACTGCAACGTTCACATGAGACTGCAAGCCCCCCCCCGCCACTAAACTAGGAGCAAAGGCCAGCAAGCAGACCCAGTGGTGACATCACTGGATCGAAAAAAAAGAAAAGAAAAAAAGGTGGTATATCTTCGAAGGAAGAAGAACCTGATGTGGGGTGGGGGGGAGGGGAAAGTACATGCAAACATTACATATATGCAAACATTACACTTGTGATTTAAGCACCCCCTTCACATGGTACAGTGCAACACAGAGTCCTCTGAACAGGTCACCGAGGTGCCACAGTTGTGCTGCGAGATGTAGGAGGGTCAAGGTTAATCCCCAAGTTAGAAAAGCTGGTATCTGCATAACATGTTAATCCAGTATTAAAACCAAAAGGTGCTGTGCCGTAGCAAAATAGAAAACCAAACCTTGTGTAATAAAAGCATAGATATTAATTCCATAGGAAATAAACATTTTTGCATACAGAGGTCATAGAGTGGACAACCGGACAGCGTTGCAGACCACAACTATGTGATGGGTGTACCTGGAGGCTGGAGCAGCGTGAATGATGGGGGTCTCCTGAATGATGAAAAAAAATAAAAATACAACTGTGCTGCCGGGAAAGATATAGAGGGATGGCTGCAATCAAGGGATCCCCAAAAGGGATATGGTGGGTAAGGAGATCCAGAGGCAAACTCCTGTGTGAACGATGGAAGGCAAGCTGGGGACACCAGGGCAGACGGACAGCAGCCGGGACACCAGGAAGTGATGGCTGCTTGCAAGGCGAAAGCTGCGTCCGCCGCCCGAGGACAATATCACAGACTGGCGGAAGATGGCCAAGGAGATCCACTAACTAAGGCCAGCACTAAGCACAGAAGAGAACTGAAGCCAAATTGACGTTAACACAAGCCGACAGCAATGACAACATGTTTCGGAGCGCAACTCCTTCTTCAGGTCATAAGAAGTTGCCGACCAGCCTCTGTGCTCCCCTTAGTTGGTGGATCTCCACAGCCATCTTCTGCCAGTCTGGGACATCATCCTCGGGCGGCAGACGCAGTTTCATCCCTGCAAGCAGGCGTCACTTTCTTGTGTGCCGACCACTGTCCATCTGCCCTAGTGTCCCCAGCTTGCCTTCCATCATTCACACAGGAGTTCACTCCTGGATCTCCTGACCCACCGGGCTACAACACGGTCCCCTTTGGGGATCCCTTGATCGTGGCCTTCACTCTACATCTTGCCTGGCAGCACAGTTGTTTTTCTTTTTCCCAATCACCCAGGAGACCCCTGTCATTCATGCCGCTCCAGGTACACCCATTACATGGTTCTGGTCTGATACACTTTCCCATTCGCTGCTCTGTGACTTCTGTATGCAACATTTTTTTATTTCCTATGGAATAACTATGTTTTTTATTACCCAAGTTTTGGTTTTCTATGATATTGCTACGGCACAGCGCTTTTTTTATTTCATGTCTCATTGAAACTATGAGTTTGGGACAGCAGCAGCCCTAGCTTAGGCAGCTTCCACCCACCTGAGCAGTTGTCCATGTGCCTGGATATTTGTGTTTTTACTACCCTGGTTTATTTAATGCGAACCTGTGGCCACGTGACCAAATGCCTAGGCAAACATCACATAGTCTCTGACTACCAGAAGCAATGTTGGCTTTTTTTTGGGGGACTGATAAATCAAAATTTCAAACCATATAGACCCTCTCCGTCCAGCTTGCAGTGAGAAAGGAAGGTCTGTGTGGCACAATCATTCTGCAGCACCAGTAGGCTGGGGATAGGGGGCTGCAATCTTTGGTAAAAGGCCTCTGATCCCGATTGCTCCAGTCAGACAAAAAAAAAATAATTAAAAAAAAAAAGAGAAAAAATAAATATGGTTGTGGAGGGGTTAAAGCACACAGGCTTAGAGGAACTGGTAGATTTTGACTACATCCTACTTTCTCTAGTGAAGAGTCTTAAAATATCCGACATACTGCCTGCATCAATGGCTCAGATGGTTGCCATGACAACCGTGTTCCAGAGTCGGTTTACAAGTGCTCCCTCTCGCTCGCTTACTTGTTTCATGCTTTCCAGGAGAAGAGAATCCTGTGACCAGCTTACTCCCAGAACCATTACTGTGAACACAAGGAAACCAGAGAGCTGGGCATGAGAGCTGAGGAGTGTATATCCTTACCTCGCTGGAGGGTGGGGGCCAGCTGAAGCGTGACACCGTTTTCATGGCAAGCTTCTTCAGGGAGCTCGGCTGGGGAGACGTGGCGTCCTATATTAGGCAGGAAGGTGAACGTTAGACACACAATCTGATTGTAGGCATTAAAGATCCCACTACCTCAGAGGTTCTCAACTCCTGTCCTCAGGACCCACCAACAAGCCAGATTTTAGGTATTACCTTGGGGAGATGCAGACTAGAATACTGCAATCACCGAGCAGCAAATGATATCACCTGTGATGTATTTCAGTTATCTTGCAAACCTGGCCTGTTAGTGGGTCCTGAGAACAAGAGTTGAGAAGCACTGCACTACCTAGAGGAAGTGTGTTTAACCATCACTGGTGACCAGGAGTGCAAAATCTGGTGCAGCTCTGCATAGAAACAAGTCAGCTTCCAGACTTCATTATCAAAGCTTAAAATTGTACAAGCTGAAGTTAGAAGCCGATTGGCTACCATGCACAGCTGCACCAGGTTTTGCACTCTTCACTTTTAGTAAATCAACCCCTGTGTGTTTTAAGAATGAATTTTGAACAAAGGATGGCAATTTAAAGTGAAAGAGTGCAGACTTGCATTTAAAGTGACTGTCATTTGTATCTAAAAACATACCTGCTACAAAAAAAAAAAAGGGGGGGGGGGGGGGGGGGGAACAATTCCCCTTTCTGGCAGCCCATGATTTGAAAACACGTCAGCTTCACTGCTCCCCAGCCGCTACAAGTATTCAACAGGCCAAATGGCACAAATACCGGTTTCCCAAGGACATGCAATGGTTTCTTCCGCTCCTGTAGTGACACTACAGGCATGAGGTGAGGAAGCAGGCTTTCCATAAATCCAGGGCAAGTATGCTTTTGGATACAAGCGACGGCAGAGGGCCACTAAAGGGTTAGTTCATCTTTACAGAAAAAAAAAAAAAAAAAGTGAACACCGTACACCCTCCCCACTGTACTTACCTCTGGGGATGCTGAGCTGTCAGTGCCCACGCAGCCTGTCCAGCTGTTTGGGGATTTTAAATCTTTGCTTTCTCTCTTCTCTGTGCAGCACTTGCAGGATGGACCAGAGACATTCTGATTTGTCAGCACCTACACAGTGAATTGCTCTGGTCTGCCCCGGAAGTGCTGCAGAGAAGAGGTAAAAGCAGGGATTGGGGTGGGTGCATGTGGTTCAGGAGGGTGTACCGTGTTAGTTAATCTTTATAATTTTTTCTGTAAGGTTGAAGTGACCCTTTAATCTTTCTTGTTACTGCTCCTCTCGCCGACATCTTGTACAATGCAGGACCTGTGGCCAAATTCAAATGCTGAAAGAAATCAGCCTGGACCGCAGGACAGCAGATTAAAATAAGATGTTGCATTACCTTATCCCATAGAAAACAAAAAAAGCTTTACACCCTTAGGCCTGATTCACACCTATGCATTTTTAGTGCTTTTTGCAGATATGCACTACAGTCCATTTAACATGGTTTCCTATGGAACACGTTCTGCTGTGCAAATCTGCAAAATGCAACAAGCACTAAAAATGCATAGGCGTGAATCAGGCCTTAATCACCTACTGCAAGTAGGTGCAAAACACACACTACATTACCAAAAGTATTGGGACGCATGCCCTTACACACAAACTTTAAATGGCATCCCAGTCTTAAGCCCCATACACACTATCAGATTTTCTGCTGATTTTTGTCTTCAGATTTACAAAAACCATGTAGAGCAAGGGCCTGCCTGATTGCATACAAGTTGAAACTCCTAAGATTTGACCTCATATTATATGGTTTTGGGAAATCTGAAGACAAAAATCAGCAGAAAATCTGATGGTGTGTACGGGTCTTTAGTCCGTAGGGTTCAATATTGAGTTGGCCCCCCTTTGCAGCTATATCAGCTGCAACTCTTCTGGGAAGGCCGTCCACAAGGTTTAGGAGTGTGTCTATGGGAATGTTTGACCATTCTTCCAGAAGCGCATTTGTGAGGTCAGGCACTGATGTTGGACTAGAAGGCCTGGCTTAGTCTTCGCTCTAATTCATCCCAAAAGGTGTTTCTATCGGGTTGAGGTCAGGACTCTGAAGGCCAGTCTAGTTCCTCCACCCCAAACTCGCTCATCCATGTCTTTATGGACTTTGCTTTATGCACGATTCAGGAAGAATGGTCACACATTCCCATAGACACATTCCTAAATCTTGTGGACGGCCTTCCCAGAAGAGTTGAAGCTGTTATAGCTGCAAAGGGTGGGCCAACTCAATATTGAACCCTACGGACTAAGACTGGGATGCCACTAAAGTTCATGTGCACACCTGTTCCATACATTGTCTGTTTTTTGTAAAACGAATAAAAGAGCCTGTAAAGAAAAAAAAAAGTTCAAATTATACTTACCTCTCCCCTGTCTTCTGCCCATGTCGCCTTGTCAAGGACAACGTCGTACTCCTGGTTAGATCCTGGGGAATGCAGAGCAGCCAAAGTTTTGCGAGAAGACGTTTTACTGCCAGGACCGTCTTAAGGGAACCAGTTTCATGTTTAAAGTTGGTTAGCTGGTTCACTAGCTTGGCAGCCAGTGCCAAGCAGGACGCAGATAGCTGCAGTGAGTCATACAGTACCGTATTTAGTTTAGTTTGTGGGCAAGGTCTTCAGTAACATGATCCAGAAAGCACTCCAACCATGCTCAAGTTCAACTCAATTTTCTTTTAAAGAGTGAAAGTAGAACACCAGAATTTTTTTAAAAAAATTTCCACATTAGTGAAGAAAGAAACCTCCATCAGCTTGCTTTTTTTTTTTTAAGTTACATGTCCCTGTTGTGGAGCGTTCCCCTCACTTTCTTTAATGGAGTCTTTGCCCCTGTTGGAGAGTTTCTGCTCCCTGACCAAACAGGAATTGGAGAGATCCCCAATGGGAACAAAGACGGGGGTCCTCAGCCTTCACTATTAGCTAAAAATGTACTTTTAAAAAAAGTCTGGGCTCTAGTTTGACATTCATTCGAATTTTATCTACTACAGTGAGATGCAGGTGGGTTTTTTTTTTTTTTTTTTTTAAATCGTGCTTCTGGGAGAGGCTGTAAAATTCTTGTTACACGATGCTGTGCAACAAACCCAGGAACATAAAAAGAACGGTGCTAGGAACCAGAGAACTCACTAGCAACATTTCCACAAACCATTCAGATAATAAGTATAATGGTACCAAAAAAAAAAAAGAAATCAGAAAGGGAGGCCATGTCCCCAAAGTCAGTTTGATTTACACGTTTGACTGGATCACACCATACGGAGAAAGCGCATACTGACGTGGTATGAAAATCAAAAGCAACACCTTCAACTGCTTTAAAGTTTGATGGGCATTTAGTTTCTTGCATATACAGTACCAGCTCTATAACTGCAATGTATATACACAGTGGTATGCACTTCGCACCTTATCCTCCTTGGGCGGCCTTCCTCGTTTGCGTGGGCTCTGGTCTTTGGGCTTTTTGGGTGACTTGAGGGATGAGGACTCAGACTTCCTTTTCTTTTCACCAGTAGCCTTCTTTGATTTGCCCTCCACTTTCTTACCACCAGCTTTGTTTTTGTCATCACCCGAGTTCTGAAATAATAAAAAATTCAGCAGTGAACAGTTCTGCAAGCAGCCCAGAAATGACTCGACACAAATGAAATGAAAATGGAATTGGTCAGTGGGAAATATTACCCAATATAGCTTTACTTATAGGAAGCACCACAATGAGCCACTATACACAAGGGACTTGTCTTAAATTTTTAGTATGTGAAAGAGCATTGCGTACAGCAAGCTTTTACAATGTATTTGCAAAGGGGCGCAGACACAAGCAGACAGCGAGGAGACAGAGCAGAGCTGTGGATGACGGAGGCACATAAACTGATCACGGTGTCAGGGCTCAGCAGCCATGATACGCCTTGGTCAGTTTACAAAGGGGAGTGTATAGCCAGTATAATGGAAGCGAAGACATCAGTGTTTCCCTGCATCCAATTCAAACAACTGTACAAAAATGAAAAAAAAAATAAAGTCAAACCACCCCAACCTATAACTGGCCTTTGCGGCAAGGTGCACATGGAATGACAATACAAAATATTTCCCAGCACACTTACCAGCCAGCAAAACAACCAAATAGGCCCTGACAGTTTGCCTTAAAAACATAGTTGAAGGTAAACCTAAGGGAAATTGAATAAGAACATACTGAATACTGTATGGCCAGCTTAAAACCAGCTAGCAGAATGCCGACAGTCAGCACTCTCGATAAGATTAATGTTTTACATCTGCAAACTAGACCCGAGGGCTGCATTCAAGGGGCTGTAAACCCTTGTGTTTTTTCACCTTAATGCATCTTATGCATTAAGGTGAAAAAAAACACCTGGCAGTGACCACCCCGCCCCCCCCCCCCCCCGTTTTAGTTACCTGAGCCCTGGAACTTGACCCACAGGTTCTTGGCTCTTGATTGGATAGATTGATAGCAGCGCAGGCATTTGCTTCCGCTGCTGTTAATCAAATCCAATGACGCGGGCGCCGGGGCAGAGTCCTGCAATCAGCCTCTATGGACACCGAATGCTGGACTGGGGAGCAGGCCCACAAGGTAACCCCCCCGGAAGAGCGCTTCTCCACGGGGGGGGGGGTATTCTGATGTGGGGAGGAGCCGCGAGAGCCACCAAGGGACCCCAGAAGAGCAGATTTGGGGCCACTCTGTGCAAAACGAGCTTCACAGTGGAGATAGAGATATATTGTAGGGGATCAGAGGGGTGAAGAGCTGGCTCAGAGGCAGTCCAGTAAAATAAAAGTGGCTTTATTCAGCAAAATAAACATAAGGCCAGACAGACTTGTCTTATCACACGGATGTGCGCACAGGTACAGTTCAGCAACACACAGGCTTATAGGTAACAGTTCATGGCTCCAATCAGAGCTACAGTCTTTATGTGGTTTATAAGCTCACCCAGCAGGTACACCATCTAGCAATGGACACTTCCACACAGTGTGCTGCTGTGTCTCACTCCTACTCAAACAGCTCCTCACTGACACTTTCAGCACACCTGATAATAAGCAGGTCTGAAGGGGAAGAACCTGCCTTCTTTGATTATTGATTTGAGATATAGAGAGAGATATATATATATATATATATATAATTTTTTTTTTTTAAACAACAAAAAAACAACCCTTACAATCACTTTAAAGACTTCAAGAAAGCCGACTTATGTTTGTTGAAAGTTTAGCAAATGCTTTGAACATGTTACTCTATACAATCTGAGTTCCCTTTGTACAAGGCACAACCAAGCTGCCGTCTAGGGGTTTCTAGGGAGGTGTGACATGAAAGAGCTTACAAAAACCTCTACACCAGGGGTGGCCAACCAGTGGCCCGGGGGCCACATGTGGTCCGCGGAGCCCTCTGATGTGGCCCGCGACCTCCTGCTCTGGAATTTTGGGTTAGCAAGCCTAGATCGCAGGTTGCCGACCTGTCATACCACAGCATCAGTTTTGTCAATGAAGCTGGTGGTAGAGGAAGAAAGCGGCTGCAGAGCAGAGCCCCATAAGCCGATGCTTCCTGTACAGCCCTGGCTTTTGCCACAGGCAGAGTCTATGGCAAAGTTCAGTTAACCCGCAGGATAGACACAGGTGCCCTATGCTTCACCCGCGGCGTGGGTAAACCACAGCACAACAGTGTGAAAGCAGTTTAGGCCCTTTTCACACCATTGGCCCTACCCAATCGGACCCTCAATTCACCTCTACAGAGCGGCAGATGTAAACAGACTTTTGTCTGTTTACTCCCGCCTGCCTCCAATCCAATCCTCAAAAAAAAAAATAGAAGGGGATTCGTTCCCTTCCATCTGGGTGGAACGGATCGGAGGGCCTATAGAGTAGCTGTGACCTGTCATATGCCCGATTCGCTCATTGTGGCCCGCGACTGGTTACCAAGTTGCTCAAGTGGCCCTCGCTCTTAAAAAGGTTGGGCACCCCTGCTCTACACACAGATACTGTATGAGATCAATCACCTTCAGCCATCGGTTGTAAGCAAATACATCTAGAGCTTGACTTATCTGGAGCAAAGTCCTAGAATGGTTTTCTTATAACAATAAGCAAATAGTACAACCTTCACACTATAAAGTTACATGTGATGCAGCTTTTCCCCCCCTCTATACCTGTTCCTTGGCAATTTTCTTCTTCAAGAACTCTTCCACGGCATCTACAGCCTGCTGGAAGCGTTTACCCTTGTTGGCTTTTATCATCTCCTCCTTGTGGGCATTGTAGGGTTTTAGCTGCTCCACCTTGATCCAAGCACTGAGAGAGAGAGAGAAAAGACACCACTTAAGGCAAGAAAACCAACATGGCACTCATTATGATAGTATTTCTATTTATTTTTTCTTAAAAAGAGACCCCATCATCACGATACACCCAACCAGACTGTCTTCTGACCATTCATTTCAACATAAATCTTCACGGGAGGATTTTTTAACAAGTTAGTTATTTACCTGTAAAAGTTTCAATATATATATATATATATATATATATATATATATATATATATATATATATATATATATATATATATATATATATATATATATATACACACACACACATATACACACACACACACACACACATATACATATACACACACACACACACACACACACACATCCAAAAGCCAGAAAGCGCTACTGGGCACTGCCATACTAGATGTGATGTCAATAGTCCCAGCACACTCATAACTGCCACTCTTAAAAGTTCACCTTTAATAACATGTTACTAACTGAGCATCCTCCCCCCTGTAAATGGGTTCTGTGAATAGGGGAACTACAACTACTGTCAATCATTGCGGCTGACTGCTTGTAGTTTACCGATGAGTGCTCTAGGTAGTCCATTGATGCTTCCTGTCATTCTGTAACTGCTTGTACAGACAGCTACACTGACAGTCTACAGCAGTGGTTCTCAACCCTGTCCTCAGGTACCCACAACAGACCATGTTTTGGGAACATCTCTTAGATAAAATAGCTGTCCAAAATACCAAGCCATTGACTTTGATTTAAAGCACCTGTGCAAGATGAAGGAAAACCTGCAAACATGGCCTGTTGGGGGTACTTGAGGACAGGGTTGAGAACCACTGATCTACAAGAGTCTGAGATTGCACCCGCAATTTGCTGATCGCAGGTACAATTCTCTGCAGGCTCATAATAATAAATGCACCTTTTTTTACCTGCAAAAAGATGTGCATTTATAATTTTTTTTACAAAAAAAAAAAAAAAAAACGTATCTAAGTTATACACAGATTAAAAATCATCCGGTTCAGCAAGGATCAACCTTATCTGTGTGCAGCCCTACCGGTTCGGAACAGTCTTGATGAGAAACCTTCTTTGATCAGCGGCCTGCAGCCAAATCGACTACAGTGCTGTTCAGTGCACTTTGACAGTGGAGAGGAGTCCTCCATCCACCCACCTCTAGTGTGGATGCAGGAATCTGTTTTTTTTTATTTTAAATAGCAGGCTGAATGAAAAAACTATCAATTGTGTGTCCCCAGCAAAAAGCAGTCCCCTTTGCTACTCCACCAGATGCTATTTAAAATCTTATGTATAGAGGTGCAAGGAAAGGTGAAGGAGCTGGCTAAAACAGACAGAAATCACTCAATTCCAGAAGAGGACTATGAGCTGCAAGAAGGTCAACTGCCCTGGAGTAGTCAAGTTTTCTAGCAATTTCAAAAGGGTACATTGCATCTCTTATCCATTAAAGTGGTTGTAAATCCTTGCATATACAGACATACCCCACTTTTAAGTACACAATGGAGTTTATTTACTAAAGCTGGAAAGTGCAAAATCAGGCTCACTTCTGCATAGAAACCAATGAGCTTCCAGGTTTTATTACAAAAGCTTAAATTGAACAAGCTGGGGTTAGAAGCCCATTGGTTTCTATGCAGAAGTGAGCCTGATTTTGCACTTTCCAGCTTTAGTAAATAAACCCCATTGTCTGTACCCAGTGAAGGGACTTTATGCAGTTTGTCTGAGAGTTCAGAAAAAAGGGGATGGAGAGCTGAAGTTACACACTGCAGAGCTCAGTGAGAAGAGGTCTGAGAGCTGATTGAAGGGAAACCAGAACCCCCCCCAGCACACAGGAACAGAGCTGAGGCTGTCTGTCAGGAAATGCCCTGAGGAAGAAACAATGATGCTGGCCGAGCTGGTGCACGTCTGTGTGCGTGATACTCAGCGCCAAAGGGGCCATTTAAACAGGACTTGCAAACAGGACCAGTGTTGTCTGATCTGCAGCTTACCATGACCCCGGCTCCCTGTAATCTGTTCCTGCCTTACCCCGCTTGCCTTTGGACTCTCCCTGCACATGGCCGCCGGCTCGTCTTTGACCTTGATTCTGCCTGCTCTTTTAAGTACTACGCTGCCTGCTAGTTACCGACCGGGCCTGTGACCCGACCTGTCTTGTCTGCAACACCTGTTCCAGTATCTCCTGCCTGTGTATGACCCATATCCCTCTGGGCTGCTCCGCTGTCTGCCAGTCACTGCATCCCGGTGTGCGGTGTCCGGATATCGGTCGACCAAGTTTCCAGCCTGCCCGCTGTCCTGATCTTTCACCTTGCTGGTATTCATCCCTGCAGCTTCAGGAACCCCAGAACGACTCTTCTGACAGCTGACCCACCAGGCACTCATACCACTCCACACTCCCGAGCCACCTGTCTGCTCTATCAGGGGCCGCGAGTCAGATACCTATGGGGGGGGGGGGTCTTCCTCTCCATTATCGGGCTCATCTACCAGGTACGTGGGAACCTGACACTCTGCTGGAACTCCCTGTTACCATTTTTTGCTTGGTGTCAGGAAAACTTGTCAGAAGCAAATTCATGCATATAGCAGAAGAACAAAGCAGCAGACAGAAATTACACTTAGTGCTCTTAATTGTGACAAGTACACATTATAGAGGAATATACTTTGTTCACATTTTATGTCTGAGGTTTACAACCACTTTAAGGGACACGTGATTTTTTGAACATCTGGCTTATCACATATAAGGCTGGATTCACATCTATGCAGTTTTAGTGCTTTTTGCATTTTGCAGATTTGCACTACAGTCCATTGAACATGGTTTCCTATGGAACACGTTCTGTAGTGCAAATCTGCAAAATGCAAAAAGCACTAAAACTGCATAGATGTGAATCCAGCCTAAGAGAAGTAGACACAGCCAAACAACTAAAATCTCAGAAAACGCAAGTGCCTGTCTTCAAGTACATTCCAGTTACTTACTGATCTTCAGTTCCAAAAAACTTGACAAAAAAGGATTTTTTGCCACGTGGCTTCTTTAAATCTTTAGGTGGGTTGACAATCTGAAACAGAAATTAAAGTTATTAA
Organism: Lithobates sylvaticus; assembly: GCA_028564925.1. Taxonomy (NCBI): domain Eukaryota; kingdom Metazoa; phylum Chordata; class Amphibia; order Anura; family Ranidae; genus Lithobates; species Lithobates sylvaticus. The sequence continues at coordinate 262,653,244 of CM053031.1, forward strand.
TGGAGGTTCTCACAGGAAAAGCTCGATACCCGAGCCCCCATCCCGAGGATCACTGTAAAGGCTTGTACTGTGTAGTCATTGGGGTTTATTTACTAAAGCTAGAGAGTGCAAAATCAGTCACATTTCTGTATAGAAACCAATCAGCTTCCAGGTTTTATTGCCAAAGCTTAATTGAACAAGCTGAGGTTAGAAGCCGATTGGTTTCTCTGCAGAAGAATGACTAATTTTGCACTCTCCAGCTTTAGTAAATAAACCCCATTGTGCTCTGGTGGTTTGCAGAATTTGCAATGCATGGGTCATTTCCATAGGAATCATTCAGTAAAACAATAATCTGCTGGAGAAATGCTAAAGTTGAGGGATTGAGCTTGGCACCTTAGTGATCAAAACGAGAGTGTACACATTTGAAAAGGGAACCAGTCTATAAAGCGGTTACCTGTGACAGTTAAGGCTCCCGTTATGAGGCTCTTATACCCCAATAAGCAATAAAGCCCCTTTCACACAATCGATCTGATCTGCCTGTGAATTTTTCCATGCGGACCTGCTGATCAGACCCTCGACATGTCCACTGACACCCGCCGCCATCCGAAGCAGTCCGCCAACAACAGATGGATGGGAGACCCATTTTCCATTCGATCCGCCAGACGGATGGACACGGACAGGTGGTCCATTTCCATCCGATTGCCCCATAGACGAGAGCAGGCTGTGTCCGTATGCGTTCTGTTTAGTGGAGCGGACCTGTCACCCGCCTGGTCAGCAGCGGAGCCAGGAGCACCGGCAAAGGACCCGAGGAGGATTGGGGCTGCTCTGTGCAAAACCATTGCACAGAGCAGTGAAGTATAACAGGTTTGCCATTTCATCTTTTTAACTGCTTGCCGATCAAGCCGTCGCCATTATACTGCGGCAGGTCGGCACGTTCCTGCGAGCCATTGTAGCTCTACGTCGGCCCTTTAAGTGGGGATAGCAGGCACGCACTGCGGGGGAACCAATGCACGTGGATGTCAGTTGTGATGACCGGCAGCCACGCACGATCGTGGGCACAAGAGCCAGCACAGGGACGTGTGTGTGTGTGTGTGTGTGTGTGTGTGTGTGTGTGTGTGTGTGTGTGTGTGTGTGTGTGTGTGTGTGTGTGTGTGTGTGTGTGTGTGTGTAAACAAATCCCTGTTCTGAGAGGAGAGACAGATCATGTGTTCGTACGAGCTAGGAACAACGATCTGTCATCTCCTCTAGTCACTCCCATCCCCCTACAGTTATAACACGCACACACATGAGGGAACACAGTTAACCCCTTCCGTGCCAGTGACATTTACACAGTAATCAGGGCATTTTTATAGCACTAATTGCTGTATAATTATAAATTGCCCCAAAATGGTGTCAAGTGTATATATAAAAAACACATGGCATAAATCTTTCCCATAGTTGGTTTGCGCAAAAGTTATAGCGTCTACAAATATACGATTATTGCGATTTTTATTACTAAAAATATGTAAAACACAGATTGGCCTAAACTGAGGAAAAAAAAATTAGCTTTAAAAAAAATTATTTTGGGGATATTTATTATAGCAAAAAGTACAAAATAATTGTGTCTTTCAAAATTGTCCCTTTTTTTGTTTATAGCACAAAAAATAAAAAAACAGCAAAGTTGATCAAACACCACCAAAAGAAAGTTCTATTTGTGGGGGATAAAAAAAAAAAAAAGGATGTGAACTTTGTTTGGGTACAGCGCCGCACGACCACAAAATTGGCAGGTAAAGCGACGCAGTGCCGTATCGCAAAAATGGTCTGGTCATTCCAGGGAAGAAGAAAGAAAAAAAAAAAAAAGAAAAGAAAAGAAAAAGGAGCGTTTTGGTTTTAGAGAGAGATTATATATATATATATATATATATATATATATATATATATATATATATATATAGAGAGAGAGAGATACAGTTTTAGAATTGGAAGCAAAAGAGAAAGAAATAAACAAAACAAAAAAAAAAAAAACCCACACACGTCACAGATGTAAGATTATCTCTAGTTCATAATTACTCACCTTTCCAGGCCACGGAGGATACCGGCCCAATTTCCCCCTAAAAACAAACACAAAAGAGAATCAAATATATGTTAGGAGAAGATAAACCCCATAAATAAACTCCGGTATCAGAGACTAAGCACTACAACAGGCAACAACAAAACTATGGACACCCTAAAATAGACTTGGAGCTTAAAGTGGAACTAAACCCTCCAAATTTTTAACGCAAAGGAAGCTGCCATCTTAGCCCGTGTTTGATCTGTAGCTGTCATGGCGCTGCACATGTGATCAGTTATGACACCAATCATTTGATGGCTTGGCAGCTCAGTTGAGAGTACGAGCAACTGTGCCAGTTATCATTCATAAAATGTTCTGAATGCAACTATTTTGGGAAACCGTTACATTGAAGGGTTTAATTCTGCTTTAATATAAAGAAGCCATCAAACCCTACAACAGCAGCTGCCAAGAGACACCAGGCTCACTAAAAGGCCTTTGTCAGGTTTTACTTTTAAAAGTCCTTCTGACAACAGGAAGTGGTACTTTTGTTAAACATCCTAGAAATGTACTGGTCTTATCGATGATCGGCCTATAAACAACCACAACACATTCAAGGAAAGGAAACCACAAGACGCCCTTTAAAAGTTCACCAGAGTCCCCAATGATACCAAGGAGATCAAAGATATGAATGAAAGGTATTCTCTTTCTATTCTACATGGAACACAGTAACCCATAGCAGCAAGGCCGCAGGTATGACTGCACTAGAAAACTAAGGAAAGTCACCGCCCCACTTCATCCAATCATAAAATGCTTTGCATTCATTAAAGAGGGACTGTACCTGAAAAAAATAAAAATAAATTAAAAGCCAGCAGCTACAAATACTGCAGCTGCTGACTTTTAATAAATGGACACTTACCTCTCACAGGTTCCAGCGATGTCGGCAGCAGAGGCCGATCAATCGATCGACTCTCTGCTGCTGCCGGCGCCATTCTCGGTAAGGGAATCAGGAAGTGTCGCCTTTGCGGCTTCACTTCCGGGTTCCCTACTGCGCATGCGCGAGTCGCGCAGCGCAATGAGAATCGTCAGCGCTGTCTGCCAGGACACGTGTGTGACAGGACAGGAAGTGGCGTAAACTCCCGTGGGAGTTTATGCCCGGAAGTGGGTGCAGATACCTGTCTTACACAGGTATCTGCACCCCCCTCCCCCCTCCCCCCTGAAAGGTGCCAAATGTGACACCGGAGGGGGGGAGGGTTCCGAAAAGTGGAAGTTCCACTTTAGGGTGGAATCCCGCTTTAAGAAAACGCAAGGCGTTCTTTGAATGGTACCCGTATCAAGCAGCCAACCGCCTGTGTTCAAAATACATCAGGCTGGCCGCTCAGATCGGGACCTGGAAGCAAGAAGAGCTTCCTGGAGTAAAATAGAAATTATGGGTGCAAAGAAGAAAGATGGAAGTCCATTTGACATCTGTTATAGTCCCATAGGAGTTCATATAGCGTAGCAGACACTGGTGGCAGCCTTTCACAGAGTTAGCCAGGTCTAGTAGATCAGGATAAAAAGGGGGGAAAAAAAAAGAGAAAGAGAGAGACATCTAAGTGCAGCATAAAAAATACAATTTTAATAAACAACAGTTATTGAAACCCACAGAATTTAAAATGAACACAGGCCCATCAGTAGTATACACTGCTGCGACCATCCAGTCCTACAGGAACCACTGTGGCAGGTGGAACTGGTAGATCAGGCGAGGGGAGCCAAGGAGGCCGGATCAGATCCCAGGACAGCCTCCCGCCGATCTGGAGTGAATCTGAAACGCACTCACAGGTGGATGCGATGAGGTACATCATCGAGCCTGTATTAGGAGCAGTCGGCTCTGAGCGCATAACCTGTGTTAGGCTACGCGCTCAGAGCCGACTGCTCCTAATACAGACCTGTGTTTTTTTTTAGAACCGTTGTTTATTAAAATTGTATTTTCTATTCTCTCTCTCAGACCTGGCTAACTCTGTGAAAGGCTGCCACCAGTGTCTGCTACGCTATATGAACTCATATGGGACTTTAACAGATGTCAAATGGACTTCCATCTTTCTTCTTTGCGCCCATAATTTCTATTTTACTCCTGGAATCTCCATATGCTTCCAGGTCCCGATCTGAGAGGCCAGCCTGATGTACTTTGAACACAGGAGGTCGGCTGCTTGATACGGGTACCATTCAAAGAACGCCTTGTGTTTTCTGAATGAATGCAAAGCATTTCATGTACATCATCGTGCCTGTATTAGGAGCAGTCCGCTCTGAGCGCATAACCTGTGTTAGGCTAAGTGCTCAGAGCCGACTGCTCCCAATACAGGCTTGTGTTTTTTTTTTTTTTTTTAGAACAGTGGTTTATTAAAATTGTATTTTATATGCTGCACTTAGATGGCGCTTTCTCTCGAGATTCCTAGAGTAGCTGTGTCTACTGCAGTGATCTCCAGCGTCATCAGCCAAGTACGATATGTACATATACTTACAACGGACCAAGCTGGATCAATGCAATTAATAATAATAATTCATATAAATAATATTCATACCTGGAACTCTTCTTTAAATACTAGATCTCATCTGTGGTCAACCACAGAACTTCCTATTTTATATTTTTGTACTAAGCGGCTGTGTATGAACCACTACAGTAGGATTTACTGTCCAATTTGCAATGAAGCCTTTCCTAATTTTTTATTTATTTTTTTATACCTCTCTTTTAGATGGCTAAAAACCAGAAGTTACTTATTTAAAAAAAAAAAAAAAAAAAAAAACTCCTAACTTCCCTAACAACCCAATTTTAGAAAGGACGCTGTAACGTCTCCCCGTAAACATAAAATGGAAGTTAAGACTTGACTTCCTTTGCTGTGAATCTGACTGTGGCATAAACATGCATGCTCGTATTGGCGGAACATGCCGATTTCCAACAGACCGGCTGGGAACGTGTCTGTTCCAAAAAACAATTGGAATTGGTGAGGAGGAATATCCAAGTTCCTTTGAGTTCAGTTGATCCGAGGTGCTTGTTGAAGTTGCAGCCTGACCAAAGCCACAGGAATTCTCCAGCTAGGACAGAGGTTGGAAAGGACTGAACAATCATTGTTTCACATCTATGGATTTAACTTTAGAATGTGGTGGAGGGCACAGGTCCCTCGGTTGGATCCCAGGGGTCCTCATTCACTCATCTCCGTCAGAAAACTGCAGGCCAGACAGGCCTGTGGATCTCCATAGCAGATCCCACCAGAGACAAAGTCCTTTCTACTACCAGATGCGGCACAGGTGTGAGTGGATGTTTACCCTGATCATACACCATGCCACCATACCAGTCATTGGATTCCTTGTGGCTCAATATTTCTGACACATTATACAGATGGATACAAAATAAGAACCAATCCTCCCGAAATTACCAAGCACAGCCCTCTCATTTCTAAATACGCATTCTTTTAAAAGGAAGCCTACATTGCCTTTTAGTAATTTTCATTACCAGCAGAAGATTCTACAAATTACCTCAAATGATCCCACTCAACCCAAGATATGCCCTGATGCGGAATAAGCTCCTCACAAGATCGCCAGTTGCAGATCACCTGAAAGCCCCTTACCTTGCCCCTGAACCTACCAGAAATGATCCTATCCTAAGCCTATAAACCAGAGGTCCTTCAACCCACCAGACGCATATCACTGCTGAACCCCATTACCAGATCATTCCTCCAACCCAACAGACACCATTCCCCGAAATGTCCAATATAAAAAAAAATAAACACACCACTCCAACAACCCAAAACCATCTTCCCCAGATGCCTCCAACCCACCACACGCCACCTTTCCTCGACTCCCAAGACCAGATCCTTGCAACCTTCCAGATACCATTCTCCCCTGATCCTTTCAACCCACCAGATCCCCATTATCAGATCCCTCCAACACACTCCTCTTCCTAACACCAGGATTACACACTACCCTGATGCCCAATACCAGATCTCCTCAATCCATTGGACACAAGCCTATCCTGACCCCTCCAACCCACAGACACAATCCTCCCCGATTCCCACCACTAGATCCCTATAACACACCAGTCACCACCCTCTCCTGACAACAATAAGGAATCCTTTCAACCTACCAGTCACCCTGCTTCCCACCACCCCTCCCTCAATGTCCAATATCAGTTCCTTCCAACTCAGCAGGCACCATCCTCTCAAAATTTCCAATACAAGAACACCCCAACAACCCAAAACCATACCTTGCCTGATCCCAAACACCATCTTTCCCTGACCCCCAATACCAGATCCCATCTTCCCCTTATCCCAATATCAGATCCCTCCAATCCACCAAACACAATCCTCCGATGACTCCCCCCCACCAGATCCTTCAAACGCACCAATCACCATGCTTCTCTGATGCCCAATACTAGATGCCTCCGACATACCAGACACCATACTCTCCTGATCCCTCCAACCTACACGACACCCCTGTCCCACGATGCCCAATAGCAGATCCCTCCAAGCCTCTAGAGGCAATCCTACCCTGATCCATCCAACCCACCAGATGTAATGCTCTTCTAATCCCCAATACTGGATATATCAACCCACCAGACCCCATGCTCCCCAATATCAGATCATTTCAACACCTCAGACACTATGCTTTCCTGATCCCCCAATTCCAGATCTCTCCAACCGACCAGAAACCATCCATCCCTTATTCCCCACTACTGGATCCCACCAGACCCCCATGATCCGCTGATCCTCCAATACCAGATCCCTCCGACACACCAGTCACCATCCTCTCCTGGTCCTCAATTAGGGATCCCCACAATCTACCAGTCCCCATGCTCCCCGGATCTCCACCACTAGATCCCTCCAAACACAATCCTCCCCCTGATCCATCTAACCCAACAGACCACCATGCTCCACTGATCCCCAATACCAGATCATTTCAACACCCCAGACACTATGCTTTCCTGATCCCCCAAATTCCATATCTCTCTAACCAACCAGAAACCATCCATCCCTTATTCCCCACTACTGGATCCCACCAGACCCCCATGCTCCGCTGATCCCCCAATTCCAGATCCCTCCTACACACCAGTCACCATCCTCTCCTGATCCTCAATTAGGGATCCCCACAATCTACCAGTCCCCATGCTCCCCTGATCTCCACCACTAGATCCCTCCAACCCACCAATCACAATCCTCACCCTGATCCCTCTAACCCAACAGACCCCATGCTCCACTGATCCCCGATACAGACATCATGCTCCCCACCACTGGATCCCTCCAACCCACCAAACACAATCCTCCCCCTAACCCCTCTAACCCAACAGCCCCCATACTCAACTGATTCCCCAATACCAGATCATTTCAACACCCCAGACACTATGCTTTCCTGATCCCCCAAATTCCAGATCTCTCCAACCGACCAGAAACCATCCATCCCTTATTCCCCACTACTGGATCCCACCAGACCCCCATGCTCCGCTGATCCCCCAATACCAGATCCCTCCTACACACTAGTCACCATCCTCTCCTGATCCTCAATTAGGGATCCCCACAACCTACCAATCCCCATGCTCCCCTGATCTCCACCACTGGATCCCTCCAACCCACCAATCACAATGCTCCCCTGATCCCTCTAATCCAACAGACCCCATACTCCACTGATCCCCGATACCAGACATCATGCTCCCCACCACTGGATCCCTCCAACATTTCCAATACAAGTTCACTCAGACAACCCCAAACCATCCTCACCTGATCCCTACAAACCAGCAGACCCCATCCTCTGCTGATCCCCAATATTGGATCCCTCTGACACCCCAGACTCCCTCCTCTCCTGATCCCTCCAACCCCCCAGACTCCATCTTTCCTCATATTGGATCCCTCCAGACACCCCATGGCCAGTCCCAGGTGTCAGCCATACCCGGGTCTCCCCTCAGCCCAACACATCCCTCCCTCCCCCCGTGACCCCGTCTCAGAGCAGATTCCTCCCCCTCCTTCCTCACTCACCACACCAGGTCTCCTTGGCGTAGACTCACTGTCGCCATCTTAACCGACACAAGCAGAGCGGGGAGGAGGCGGGGGATAGGAAGAGAGAGACTGGACTGCGCGAAGGATGCCGGGAACAGGAAACACCCCCCACCCGCCTTCCGTGCGCGCCACCCCCCTAGCGCCGAGAACCACCACCACGTGACCGACCTCTAGCCAATGAGCCCCGCCTTCCCCGGGACTTTATTCCACCAATAAGTAAAAGCGAGGAGGTGAGCGAGCGCAGGCCCCGCCCAGCCCAGGGTGAAGGCGCGTGCCCGAGCCCTCCCGGTTAGCGGATTGGCCGACTCGTGTCACGTGGGTCGGCTGTCAGCGCTTGTTATTGTTGTCGTCCCCGTCTCTGGGAAAGGAAGAGGGGGATGTCACGTGACCACGGAGGGGAGCTCTGAGGCTGCTCCGACACCACGTGACCCTTCGGCTTCTCTGACGTTTCTCTCTAGGCGCCTTTTCCGTCCTGTGACCGGGGGAATGCGGAGCGAGGAGGGCTGAGGTGAGCGAGCCGGGTGTCTTGTGTCCGGCTACAGGCAGTCTCCGGGAGAACTTCCAGGTAGGGTAGCTCCCCCCCCCCCCCCGTGTCTAGCTTTCTAGTGGACTAATCCTCCCCCCACCGTGCTGCCTGTAATGGAGCGACCCGGGGCTACCCTAAATAAAGGGCTGAGGGGCCGCGCGCGGACTCAGTGAAGGCGTGAGGTGGTAACCCATAGCAACCGTCTATCACCTCTTATCCAGAGCCTGATTGGCTGTGGGTTCTGTATCCCAGCCAACACCAATTGCCTTCCTGTGAGAACTGTCTGGGCTGCACCATGCTTCCTTCCATTTAGAAATGTCCTATCAGACAGCTTTGTCTTCCTTATTTGTTATAAAAATGCCTGTTTGTAGAGGAGTGCCCCCTTAATATGCCATTTAGAGGCCTTCATCCCACATTGGATCACTGCGGCCCACCGATCCACTTATATGGGGGACGCCGGGGGTCACTAGATTATATTGTGCCGAATCCAACGACGTCCGGGTCCAAAAATAATAATATAGAAAATGTGACCAATGGGATGTGACGGGACACCTAAATGTGACCAATGGGATGTGACGGGACACCTAAATGTGACCAATGGGATGTGACGGGACACCTAAATGTGACCAATGGGATGTGACGGGACACCTAAATGTGACACTAATAGGAAGGAACGCACTCGCATTGCCACATCCGAAAGTTTAAGGCTAACGGAGAAGAGGAGAGGATACTTTAGGTGATACGTTGATATATTTAGGTGTCCCGTTAAATCTGATTGGTCACATTTAGGTGAACAGAGAAGAAGAGAGGATACTTAGTAAGTATCCGTTGGTCGGACTTTTAAGGCATACAAAACAATTAGCAAGATATAGAAAAATTAACAATGGCTGAGTCCATTTGTTAAAAAAAAAAAAACATTTGTTAAAAACAATGGCTGAGAAGAGCCACGACAACGGGGGGGGGGGGGGCGCATGCAAGAAGGATTGAAACAGCTGGGAGTTCCTTAGCAACATCCTAGCAAGACATTTTTTTTAATGTTGGTCAAAGCTGGAAGAAGCCTAATGGTGAAACGCGTCGATACACAAGGGATCATTGTATACTCTGTATCATTATACATGATTTTTAACCTCTGGTTGCTCTAGGCATGTATTGTACGTTCATAATAAACATTGTTGTTTTTTCAATATCTTGCTAATTGTTTCGTATGCCTCAAAAGTCTGACCAAAGGATACTTGCTAAGTATCCTCTCTTTTCTGTTCACCTAAATGTGACCAATCAGATGTAACCGGACACAAGTTGGCGTCTGTAGATACAGATAAACTGTCCAGCTTTGACCAATGTTGGATAATGTCCTTGCTATAGGGTAGGCCCTTTGTGTACCTCCCCTACGCCTGCTTTAAGATGGTATCATCCTGTCCTGCCTCGTTGCTAGGATGTTGCTTAGGCACTCCCAGCTGTTTCAATCCTTGCATGTGCTCCCCCCCCCCCCCTGTTGTCGTGGCTCTGATCTCCGCTATGCTGTGATGTGATGGAGAAGATGGTGGACCACGTGTGTGTGTGGGGGAGGGGGGGGGGGGGTCTGAGCCTGGGTTCATACTGGTGAGATGCAGGGAGCCACATGTGATTTGGACAGGAATCGCCCTTCATTCATATTTAACTCCCATGCAATTCATCAGCGTGCAATTTGAGCCCATTCATTTTGTGTGGCTCAAATCGCACCGCATCTGCCCGAAAAAGGTGCATGCACTTTTTTGTTTTTTGCCGCACTGGAATCGGATCACACCTACACATTCCAATTCTGTCAATCACACTGCCTTTTGCAAATAGTTTTTGGGGTGTCGTTATGTTAACACCCGCAGCGGTTCGCATGAACAGAGTGCGATTTGTGAGGGAAACTCACAGGAACCACTGCAAATCCAGCACCGCATCAGTGTGACCCTGGGGCTGAGAGCCCCCTCCTGTGATGGTGGCGGTCAGCAGTAACAGCTGGGAGTGTCTTAGCAACGTCATAGTAACAAGGCAGTAATGCCATCTCTGGGAGTTTTTCAGTGAGGTTTTTTTGGGGGGGGGGGGGGGTGTATGTAAATGGCCTACACCTATAGCAAGGACATAGTCCATCTTTTAGCTTTCAAATCCTTGGACGGTGGGCACTGACAGCACAGCATCACTGGAGGTAAGTACAGCAGGGACTGGGGAGGGTGTACGGTGTTGGTACACCTTTTTTATAGAATGTAATGGTTGACTAATGCTTTAAAGGGGATCTCCATCCACCCAACACCTTCCCTCTCCGGGGGACCAAACCCTTTTTTCTAAGACCCCTTTCACACTGAGGTGTTCAAAAAGTGCCCATAAAACGGCGGGCGTTTTTTGCGGCATGCTTTTTCCCCCCCCCGCAGACTTGTTGCTCTACAATCCAGTGTCCAACGTCATTCAGTGCACCCCCAATGAGACCTGGGTGTCGAGGACCCGCCTTCCATGGGGACGCGCCATCAGGTCACCTTGCAGTAGAATACAGCCAGGACCGGCACCTCCTCATTTCGTGGACCTGCCCACCAGCAGACAAAAAAAAAGAAAACCTGTGATGTCACATGACCAAACCGAAGGGAGGAAGAAAAAAGCGTTGTATGTGCAAAAAATAAAAAAATTTAGGACGTTAGGGGTGCTTCAATGGGGGGGGGGGGGGCAGGGGTTGGGCTTTAATCTCTGTGGATGTTAGCTTTGCTTTGTTCGTTTAGTATATCTCATGACCAATCGTTTTATATCGTTTTTATATATATATATATATGGTTTTATAACTGCCATCATCAAAACAAAAAGGTGAAAAATGTACCCCCGTTTTTAAATCTTCTATTCATTTTGTTGTGTTGTTAATCTTTTTGTTTTAACAGAATTTATAGGCAGAAATGAGCCACAAATGGAAACCATCACCCCTCACCTCTTCCCCATTGAAGTCACAGGATAGAAAGGCATCTACTATATAAGAAGCCGTTCAGCCGAGGTCTTCTTCTCCCAGCCGGAGACTTTCCATGCCTGTCGCAGGTTGAAACCCCTATCGTCCATTTATTTATTTATTTATTTTTGTTTAATCATGGCGGAGCCACGAAGAGTGCAGCTGTCCAGCATTCCTCCTTCATCCCCTTTCCACTCCTCTCCGCCGAAGAAGCCACGCCCGGACAACCAAGAGCCAGAGGTGCCCGTGGCAGCCACAGTCCGCATTGCGCTGTCTCTGTTTGAGCCGGATCAGAAGAAATGCCCAGAGTTCTTCTACCCAGAATTGGTGAGGAATCGTCAGGGGAACAGCAAGAAGAACCCTCCAGGAGAGAATGTAAGTGGGCAGAGCAGTCGGGCTGTTTCATATTTAGGATGGATGTTGGTGGGTGCATTAAATGGGTAATTACACCCTGTGATATGATCACTTTAACCACTTTAAGACCGCACATAGTAGTATCTCACAAAAGTGAGTACACCCCTCACATTTTTGTAAATATTTTATTATATCTTTTCATGTGAGAACACTGAAGAAATGACACTTTGCTCCAATGTAAAGTAGTGAGTGTACAGCTTGTATAACAGTGTAAATTTGCTGTCCCCTCAAAATAACTCAACACACAGCCATTAATGTCTAAACCGCTTGGCAACAAAGTGGGCCCAATTAGCCATTTTTCTTTCCCGGTGTCATGGGACTCGTTAGTGTTACAAAGCCTCAGGTGTGAATGGGTAGCAGGTGTGTTAAATTTGGTGTTATCGCTCTCACTCGCTCATACTGGTCACTGGAAGTTCAACATGCCACCTCATGGCAAAGAACTCTCTGAGGATCTGAAAAAAAGAATTGTTGCTCTACATAAAGATGGCCTTGGCTATAAGAAGATTGCCAAGACCCTGAAACTGAGCTGGTTTAACAGGACAGGTTCCACTCGGAACAGGCCTCGTCATGGTCGACTAAAGTTGAGTGCACGTGCTCAGCGTCATATACAAAGGTTGTCTTTGGGAAATAGACGTATAAGTGCTGCAGATGTTGAAGGAGCCTGTCAGTGCTCAGACCATACACAGCACACTGCATCAAATTGGTCGGCATGGCTGTCGTCCCAGAAGGAAGCCTCTTCTAAAGATGATGCACAAGAAAGCCCACAAACAGTTTTCTGAAGACAAGCAGACTAAGGACATGGATTACTGGAACCATGTCCTGTGGTCTGATGAGACCAAGATAAACTTATTTGGTTCAGATGGTGTCAAGCGTGTGTGGGGGCAACCAGGGGAGGAGTACAAAGACAAGTGTGTCTTGCCTACAGTCAAACATGGTGGTGGGAGTGTCATGGTCTGGGGCTGAATGAGTGCTGCCGACACCAGGGAGCTACAGTTCATTGAGGGAACCATAAATGCCAACATGTACTATGACCTACTGAAGCAGAGAATGATCCTCTCCCTACGGAGACTGGCCCGCAGTGCAGTATTCCAACATAACGACCCCAAAAACGCCTCCAAGATGACCACTGCCTTGCTAAAGAAGCTGAGGGTAAAGGTGATGGACTGGCCAAGCATGTCTCCAGACATAAACCCTATTGAGCATCTGTGGGGCATCCTCAAACGGAAGGTGGAGGAGTGCAAGGTCTCTAACATCCACCAACTCTGTGATTTCTTCAGTGTTGTCACATGAAAAGATGTAATAAAATATTTACAAAAATATGAGGGGTGTACTCGCTTTTGTGCGATACTGCAGCAGGGCTGCTCTATTGCATGAAACGATGTACCTGTAAGTAATTTCATATAATGGATACTGTGGGCACCCGCGATTGCTCTACAGAGACAGGGAACATCATGGAGATCTGCTGTTCCCAGTGAGCCCATCCCCCGCACAGTTAGAACACACACGAGGTAACACATTTACCCCTTCATCGCGCCCTAGTGTTAACTGCAAGAACCTGAGACAAAGATGTCTCTCAAAGAGTACCAATAACGGGGGTCAACCACGGTATATCAAAATTATTTTTTATATATGTAGAAAAGCGACCTTTATTAACCAATACAGTAATGTGAAAAGAATGCTAGGGGTGAGATACCACCATGAGCATCCCCCCCCAGAGCATCCTATTTAAAACACTCTCTACTAATAAAATGTTGACAACGTTGTCACGCTAAGGCGCCAAACACCGGGCCCCGTACATACATACATACATACATACATACATACATACATGCGTAACCAACTGGGAATGACTGGAGCTGTTGGAGTGTTTTAAACAATAAGGTAGTCCACACAGAGCATATCTGATTCAAGACTGTTGCAATAATTGTGTAGAAATATTCAAATGAACAGCTGCATTGAGCACTCAAGATAACATGGTACTATATTCGGGAACCAGTGACATTGGTGTCTCACATCCCTTTAATGTTTGAACGTTATTTTGGAGATCTAACAAAAATTGGTTGGCTAGTGGGACTTTTAAGGTGCCAAAACCTCCTTGTGGAATTATTCTGACAAAGTGATGCAAAATTTATGAATTTTATTATAGACGTGTATAACGCAAAAATATACATGACCGCTAATATCCCCCAACAAACAGTATGTGTAGGTATTAACGTGCATCCCCTATCAAGATAGGCTAATATCTATATATTATAGCATAGATGCAGCCATGGACACCCATGACATGCATTTAATGCCAGTACAGAAAAAAGCTCTACACCGGACGTGTTTCGCCTAACAGCTTCTTCAGGGATTCTCTTAAAAGGAGGGTAAGTGCATTGTAGTTGATTGAAGCAAGAAATATGCCACAACTGAGGCACTGAAATCTTCCACCAGTGCTTTTGTAAGATGAACGTGATGTCTGTGCCCATCAGGCAAATCAAAAGCCAGCCAAAGAGAGCTGTCCTGGAAGCCATTAGAGATCCCATATGAGGATTGAATTAGCCTTTTTAACCTATCACCCTATTTTTGACCAGATAATTCTGGGAGCAGAATCCCTAGTACATCCACAGGAAACAGTGATGTCAATGGACAGATACCTATTTCTGAGGTAAGCAGCTAGATCTGAGAAATGGCAGGGTGGCGATAAAGTCAGCTGCAGATATTGTTGCTTCAAAAACATCCATCCATATAAAAGGTATACCACAAATGAGAATACCCTCATTTTTGGAAATCCTTGTCGTAATGGCGATTTTATATATGCTTTCACTTGCATTGACACTAGTTGGCAGTTGCTACAGCACCCATTTACTTTGGACCATCTCCAGGAATGTGCACAATGAGAAAATTTGATGTGATCGGTTTATCGATGACGTTTGCTTAAAAAAACATTAACATTTTTAATAAATGTGTGCGCACTATATTATAATATTATCATTCTGCCCTGACATAAAATGTTACGCTGCTGTGTTTTATTTTATAAAATTTTTTTGCAACCTGCAAGGCAGTGTCATAATGTGCTAGTATGCATCACACCTTACCATAGGACAAAGCCCTCCAGCGACGCGCTGTCACCGCTGAAGGTGCTTCCATCTTTACCCGGTCTTTCTTCTGGGTTCTTGGACTCCAGCTGTGTGAGTGGCCGGAGCCGCGATGACGTCTCTCCAGAGCATGCATACGAGACCCGCCTTTTATGGCACATGACCATGAAGGAGCAGCCTGTGTGGTCGTTCCTTCAGAGCGCATGCGCTGGTGACGTTACCAGTTGCATCTACAGTAAATATCTCCTTTAATGGTGCACGTTTAGGAGATATTAACCGTACCTCCTAGGTAAAAATTATGCATGGGCATTTACTCACCCTTTAAGCTTGGCCCTTCTGCAACTTCTTGGGACACGTCACGCGTCACAGGAAGCTACAGGACCAATCTAACAGTGGGAGCAATGGGGGTGCAGGAGGTCAAAGCCGGCTCCCAGGACAAAGATGGCGGTGCCAGGGATGTAAAGAACCGGTCAGGGTGATGACAGCGCTGGACTCCTGAGCTAGTGAGTGTCTGATTGTTAAGTCACCAGCTGCAATATTTTGTACAGTGCCTTGCAATAGTATTCACCCCCCTTGGCTTTTTACCTATTTTGTTACATTACACCCTTTTAGTTTAATGTTTTTTTTTTAATCCTTTTTATATGTGATGGATCAGAACACAATAGTCTAAGTTGGTGAAGTCAAATTAGAAAAATATATACATAAAACAATTTTTCAGAAATAAAAAAATTGGCATGCGCGTATGTATTCACCCCCTTTGTTATGAAGCCCATAAAAAGCTCTGGTGCAACCAATTACCTTCAGAAGTCACATAATTAGTGAAATGATGTCCACCTGTGTGCAATCTAAGTGTCACATGATCTGTCATTACATATACACACACCTTTTTTGAAAGGCCCAGAGGCTGCAACACCGAAGCAAGAGGCACCACTAACCAAACATTGCCATGAAGACCAAGGAACTCTCCAAACAAGTAAGGGACAATATTGTTGAGAAGTACAGGTCAGGGTTAGGTTATAAAAAAAATATCCAAATCTTTGACGATCCCTAGGAGCACCATCAAATCTATCATAACAAAATGGAAAGAACATGGCACAACAGCAAACCTGCCAAGAGGCGACCACCCACTAAAACCCATGGACCGGATAAGGAGGGCATTAATCAGAGGCAGCACAGAGACCTAAGGTGACCCTGGACCAAGGGGGTGAATACTTTTGCAAGGCACTGTAGCTTCTGACTTTTAATTTTAATAACTGGAGCTCCTCTTTTCATATTCGTAATAAGAGAAAAATGTATATAATTTTATTTTTTTGTTTTTTGCAAAGGTAAAGCCTTCTTTTTTATTTTTTTTTATTTTAAAGCCTAAGTTCTTATATAAGACTGGTTCTATTATCATTCATTTATGTTTTCTCTCTCGTTTTTTTCCTTCTTCAGAAGAAACATTTCGATCCATTTGATGACGAGGAAGCGGAGAGGAAGCAGGTGGAAAACTTAGCTAGAAAATTTGAAGAGAAATATGTAAGTGTCAGTGTTACAATATTGCACAGCCTGTGACAAAACTGCATTAAAGAATTAGAATTGGACTAGGCAGCCTTATCGGGGATTCTACAGATTTATTTATCCATTTTTGGTAGATGACTGAAAAAGGAAAAAAAATGAGCCAGTCCATACCCTCAACCCATGTTAAGCCGGGTACACACTATGAGTTTGAGTTTTTTTTTTTTATTATTATTTATTTATTTATTAACCCAGCCGGTTGACTGAAAAAAAACTGTCAGCTCTGATCAGAGCCGCTGTACTAAATATCCGAAGTTAATACAGCGATTTCTCCCCCCCCCCCCCCACTGAGCTGTTACGTAATCGCAGAGGGACGCGATCTCCCCCGCCAGAACACTCCGATCAGCGGTCGCTACCATTGGCTGAGAGCGCTGATAAGGCGTTTGTCGGCTGCTGATTTTGAAACATGCACGTCCGACAGAAGCTTCAGTAGGACAGGGTGCATTAAACACGGGCGAAATGTTGGCTTATTATTATTATTATTATTATTATATATTTAAATTTTTTTTACTGCCCGATTGTCTCCTGACATTTCAGTCTTTAGAGACTAGCAAATCAATTACATGTAATTTGTAATAATTAATTTCCAGTACAGATATTGCAACCTGCAGAGAAGCTCTCAGATCAATGTTATCGTTATTCTTTTCCAGGATTTATATAGGGCCAACAGTTTGCACAGCATTTTGAAGGAAGCAAGACAAGTACAATTCAAGATCCTAAGTCTTGATTGGCCTGGTTCTCAATAGACACATCACTGGGTTATTTATAAAGTGTTGGTATGGCCTTAATGCAGCTATACCACTGTGTTTCTATTAGTCTCCTCCAACACATTGTTTTGTGGGGGTTTTTTTTTTTCTTTAATTCCTTTATTTCAAAGTAAATTGCATAACAAAAATAGAACATTTAACATATCCAACATGTTTACGACACAAATGGTATGGCAGGCAGTTAGAAGATGCGACAGTGGTCAGGCAAGATTTAGCGAGTCGACTGGGCCTACTTCTTTCCTAAGAAACCGCATAAAAAGATACAGTGCTAAGGTAGCATTACATTGTATAGAGTTGCATAGGCTGCTTGCTGCATGTTCTTCTTGGCTTATGTGCAGTCGTAAATCCGTTAGATAGAGCAAACACTGGCCTGAGTATGCTATTACTTGTTTTTTATTAAGGGTACAGTAGCACGATCATCTATACGCCCCACACCTGAGCGACCTTCCGGTCTCATTAATTCCAAAGTTTATTCACTATCTTCCTATAGACTCTTGTGTGGGTGGCATCTAAAGAAAGGGTAAAATACTTCTTGTGGGGATGGGGGTGCGGGGGGGGGCTAGATATTGGGTTGGCGGGAGCGAATAAGGGTGGAAAGGGGGTGGGGGAGGAGATGAAAGAGGGTGAGGAAAGGAGAGAGAGAAAGCAGAGTTTGAGAGAGCCTCCAGCGAGGCGGCAGAGTATCTCGAGGAAGGCTGTTGGAGCACACATCTTAAGAGGAAGATGGTGTCCTCTGCCCGGAAGGCGGCGGTGAGGAAGTCTGCCTGTGGGATCCAGGACTGTGCGCCAGTTCTCGGAGGTATTCCTCTGTGTATATGAAATACTGCCAGGGTCTCCAAGTCTCACGGAAGATCTCCTCCCTATCGTACAGAGTGGCCGAAAGGTCCTCCATGTCTCTCAGTTCGTTCGCTTTAGCGAACCAAAGGGGCCTTGCCGGTGGGTTCTCCGATCTCCAGCACAGTGGGATGCATGCCTTGGCCGCATTCAAAAGTTGTATGGTCAATGACTTTTTGTACTTTTTAATGGATCGATCCGTCATATGGAGTAGACAGGCCGCCGGGTTCCCCTCTAGAGAGACGTTAGTCAGGTGTCTGATTGTGTCAGTCACTCCTCGCCAAAAAGGGGTAAGTTTAGGGCAGGACCAGAATATGTGTAGCATCGTGCCTGCTGCAGTCCCGCATCGCCAGCAGAGGTCCGAGACCTGTGGGAACATGCGATGTAGGGTAGTGGGTAACCTGTACCAGCGGGTGGTAATTTTATAGCATGTCTCTTGAACTCTGGTGGCGATGGACTCCTTCTGGGCGAAGTGTAGTTGCTTTTGTGTTTTTTATAAATGAGCTTTGCCCTTTAATTTCTAGCACAAATGGCAGCATGTATTCCTCCCTATGTCAGGCTACATCTAGCTTTCAGCAGGTTTACTTTCCAGACGATGACTAGTATATTGATACAGGTCAGAGGCGCTTTGGTCTCAGCTCACCTCCTATCAGTAAAACCCTATCTGTACCCACATGTGCAGATTTTGGTGTCCCAGACGGTTTCTGCTCTGTTCCAGCTATCTTCAGAGTTTACTCTTTTACATCTGTATCTCTACATGGCTGACACCTGTAATTGCAGGCCTCGTTTACACTTGCTTTGCTCTCTTAGGCCTCATTTAGACTTGGGGTTGGGGGGCACCAACCGCCTTCTCCTTAAAGCGATTGTAAAGGCAGAAAGTTTATTTTTTGTTAATGCATTAAGATAAAAAAAACATCTGTGTGCAGCAGCCCCCCTAATACTTACCTGAGCCCATCTCTATCCAGCGATGTTGCACAAGAGACTCGGCTGCCCGAGACTCTCCTCCTCTTTGACTGAGACCGCATCGGCGTGCCATTGGCTCATGCTGCTGTCAAAGTCAGTGAGCCAATGAGAGAGGGGAGGCGTGGCCTAGCCAGTGCTTTGTGTCTGGTGACAGAGCTGTTGCTCGGGTGCCCCCATAGCAAGCTGCTTGCTGTGGGGGCACTCATCGATGGGGGAGGGGCCAGGAGAGCTGAAGAGGGACCTGAGAAGAGGAGGATCGGTGCTGCTCCTATGCAAAACCAATTGCCAAGTAACATGTTTGTTTTTAGGCAGAAAAAAAACAAGACTTTAATATCACTTTAGGCTGCAAAAGGCAGTGGACTGGGATGTTTACATGTCACGGCTGCGCTGCTTCGCTTCACGCCCATGTAGTGTATGACAGGCATGCAAGCCTGGCAAATGCTACATGTTCTAGCAAATGGGGACGTGCCGCAAACGCCCCGCAACCGCGTTTGTCTGCAAAAATGTGCCTAAAACAGGCGGTGAGGATACGTTGCATCGCTTCCTCGCTGCCTGTTAGTATCCTCTGGAGCGCCATCCGAATGTGGATCGTGCTTCAGAGGCAAGGGAGATTTAGATGCATTTCTAAATCTACCCTTAGAGTGGTTCTAAAGTCTTAACTGTTATTTTCCCTGAAGTGTTACTAAACCCAGGAGCTTGCATTCACTATATCTGGTCTTCTACAGTACACAGAACATGGAAATGCTAGTTTTAGTAAATATAAACTGCTAAATACCCTTTCTCATCAGAAGTATATAGCAGTCTTTTGTGACTTTTATCAGTGTCCGGCTGAGCACCGATTAAAGCTTGTAGGAGTAGTTTTCATTCTCCTCTGACTGTCCTATGAGGCCACATGACCCAGACCCTCAAAAAAAAGAAAAAAACTCTCTAGCCATACACACAAATCTGAGCATGTGCAGAATGACTCCAAGGCTCTGTATTATCAGGAGATGGATTGGGGACAGTAAAAGGGAGGATCAGAGAAGACAGGATCAAACTGCCTTTTTTACACAAGGCAGAGTATTAACCCCTTAGGTTTCACAATGAGTATAACCAGCATGCTTTACTGCATATACAGACTGATTTTACTGTTGTGAGTTTAGTAACAATTTTGAATGCATTCCCTGCATTAAGGTAAAAAAAACACCTCGCTAACTGTTCCCCCCGATAGGCTCCTACTGCTGTCAGTCAAACTCCTGTGAGATGGGAGCAGGAACGTGGCTTACCGGTGCAGCGTGTCTGTGGATGCACACATCCTGGATTGGTAGCATGCTCACATGGGTGCCCCCATAGCACACAGCTTGCTAAAGAGGCACATGGAGGAAGGAGGAGTGGACAGCGCCAACGGGGGACTGCCAAAGAGCAGGTAAGGGACCATTCTGGGCATTCTCATTGCACAAAGCAGGTAAGTATAACTTCCTTTTTTTTTTTTTTTGTTAACCACTTCAGCCCCAGAAGGAATTACCCCCTTCCTGACCAGAGCACTTTTTCGCGATACGACACTGCGTCGCTTTAACTGACAATTGCGCGGTTGTGTAACATTGTACCCAAACAAAATTGACGTATTATTTATTTTTATTTTTTTCCCGCAAATGAGCTTTCTTTTGGTGGTATTTGATCACCTCTGTGGTTTAAATTTTTTGCGCTATAAACAAAGGGGCAACAATTTTGAAAAAAAAAAAACTATTTTTTACTTTTTGCTAGAATAAATATCCCCCCCAAAAAATATATTAAAAATAAAAAAATGTCTTACTCTGTTTAGGCCAATATGTATCCTTCTACATATTTTTGGTAAAAATTTTTTTTGCAATAAGCATATATTGATTGGTTTGTGCAAATGTTGTTGTTGCGTATACAAAATGGGGGATAGATTTATTGCATTTTTATTATTAATTTTTCTTAGTAATTGCAGCGATCTTCGACGTGGTTGTTGTTGTTGTGTGTGTTTTTTTTTTTTTTTTTTTTTTTTGTTTTTTTTTTATTTTTATTGTGACTGCGGCGGACAGATTGGACACTTTTGGCACTATTTTGGGACCATTGACATTTTATACAGCGATTAGTGCTATAAAAATGCACTGATTACTGTGTAAATGTCACTGGCAGGGAAGGAGTTAAACACTAGGGGGGCAATCAAGGGGTTAAGTGTGTTTTAACTGTAGGGGGAGGGGCTCACTAGAACATGACAGAGATCACTGGGAGCAGTAGATCGCTGTTATGTTGCTAGGCAGAACAGGGAAATGCCTTATTTACATAGGCATCTCCCGGTTTTTGCCTCTCCGTGCCACGATCATGGGCCACCGGCGGCCATAGTCCGTGGGACCTGCACGTGCCGCCGGCGGCATGCTGGCTAGCCGCCCATGACAGAGTGATGTACAGGTACATCGTTTTGCGCACCCGTGCCATTCTGCCGACGTATATTGGCGTGAGCCGGTCGGCAAGTGGTTAACCAGGATTTACCTGCTTAATGACCAGGCCATTTTTTTTGCGATACGGCACTACGTTACCTTTTTTTTTTTTTTTCCCCACAAAAATAGCTTTTGGTGGTATTTGATCACCTCTGCTGTTTTTTTTTATTTTTTATTTTTGCGCCATAAACCAAAAAAGACAAAAATTTGAGAAAAATAATCATTTTTTTTTCCTTTCTGCTATAATACGTATCCAAAAAAAAATAATTTCTTTATCAATTTAGGCCAATATGTATTCTTCTACATATTTTTGGTTAAAAAAATCCCAATAAGCACATATTGGTTTGTGCAAAAGTTATAGCGTCTACAAACTACGGGATAGATTTATGGATTTTTAATTTTAGTTTTTTTTTACTAGTAATGGTGGTGATCAGCGATTTTTAGCGGGACTGCGACATTGCAGCGGATAAATCTGACCAAACCCAACCACTTTTTGGGGACCAGTGACACAATACGGTGATCAGTGCTAAAAAAAAAAGTGCAGTGATCACTGTATAAATGACACTGATAAGGTGGCACTGATGGGTGGCACTGATGGACACTAATAGATGGTACTGACAGGTGTTATTGATGGGCACTGACTGGCAGCTGATGGGCACTGATTGGCATTGTTGGTGGCACATCTGATGGGGCTGTGCTGATAATCGATGTGCTGATTATCAGCACAGACCTCCCTCTCCAACAGGGAGAGCTGCCATCGGCTCTTCCTGTCAGAGCGAACCAAGGAAAGACATTTACCAGCACTGTGATTGGTCACAGCCTCCGTCAGAGGCTTCTTACTCCGATTTGAAATGCGGTGTGTCAGAGTGACACACAGCACCACTGATTGCCACGCTGTGCGCACTGACATGTTATCCTGCTGGACGTCGTATGACGCCCAGTCAGGATAACTGAACCACCGCCCAGCCGTCATTCTGCTATAGGCCAGATGGGAAGTGGTTAAGAGTGATTCACATTTAGATCGCTCTTAAGAGAGCATTTGAGAGGTGGTGCAAAGGAGTTGTCCCCCCCCCCAATGCTGGACTACCGCGCCACAACCATATGCATTGTGCGCGGTTGCAAGTCAGTTGCAACGCAGCCCCATTTGCTTGAATAGGTCGTGTTTGGTGGGCGGAAGTGCCTGGCGATCATGACACGAGGTATAATTCCTGCACCGACACAAATAAAACGTAACCATTCTCAATCTGGGTGTACTTATACAGGACTTTGAAACAGGCGATTTTTACATTTATTTAAAAGCTGATCTCCGGGGTAATGGACAATGCTATAAATACAAAAGTCATGTTTATTCCTCACTTGAATCTTGGTGTTCTTTGTGTATTTCTTCCAGATCTGTGCTGTAATCCAGTGTGACTTCCCCCTTTGTATAAAGACCCCTCACTGCTGCTCTCTCTCCTTGTGCCAAAAATACTGCTAAGATTGACACACATGTGGAAATCCTATAGTAGCATCGTCCTTGGTGCAGTGCTCCCAGGGGAAAGAGAGGACAGTCCTTTCTCATCAGATAATCATCTGAGTTGTATTTGAAAATTTTGACTGTTATTGTATTCCCCTATTGTAGCCACTTATCACTGCCAGAGTCTGTTCAGTCTGTGCACATGACCTTGAAGTAAGCTGCTTGACCGACCTTGGACTGTCTACCACCCACTGATTTACAGTGAGCAAGCACAGATTCTCTTCAGTCATTTAAAACACACGCCGAATAAGTGTAAAGCAAACCTTCACCAGTTCAATCTTTAACCACTTACCCACTGGGCACTTAAACCCCTTTCCTAACCAGACCAATTTTCAGCTTTCGGTGCTCTCACACTTTGAATGACAATTACTCGGTCATGCAACACTGTACCCAAATTCATTTTTTGTCCTTTTTTTCACACAAATAGAGCTTTTATTTGGTGGTATTTAATTACCGCTGGGTTGTTTATTTTTTGCGCTATAAATCAAAAAAGACTGAAAATTTGGTAAAAAAAATAAAATAAATTCCTTTGTTTCTATTAAGTATTGGCAGAGTATTGCACAGTGCTGGCAGAGTAGCTGTCATTGAGCTGCACTGTGGGCACTACACATCCAGCCCCACCTTTCCCTGTATCTGCTCTTCTGGCCTGTTGCCATCTAAGGCAGGCAGCCATCTGCAGGAGTGTGTGTGTGTGTGTGTGTGTGACTATAACACAGCACACTAAACCACATTACGCCGTATATGCTCTTCTGGCCTGTTGCCATCTAAGGCAGGCAGCCAGCCATCTGCAGGAGTGTGTGTGTGTGTGTGTGCTCTGTGATTATAGAATGGGGTATATTGGATTGTACGATATTTTTAACTTTTATTTATTATTTCTTTTTTTATGGGTGAACTGGATGGACTTGTGTCTTTTTTCGGCCTAGCTAACTATGTAACAGCGCTGCTGCCATCTCTCCCCCTCTCAGCTTCTCCCCTCTTACTGTACAGAGAGGGGAGGGAGGAACCGGCGTCATGACGTGACGCCGGTTTGTTTACATGTGATCGCTCCGTCATTTGACGGACCGATCACGTGGTAAACGGCCGCCATCAGCGGATGTTCCCGAGTGCGTGCGCGTGGGAGCAAGGTTCTGGGAGGACGTCCCACAGACGTCCACCCAGAATAAGCCTACCACGCTGTAGCCGTCTTTCGGCTATGGCCCGGTCGGCATGTGATTAAAGGGGGAAAAAAAAAAAAATTCTACATATTACCCTATAAAAGAGCTCAGCATTGCCCTTTAAACAAAAAATGAACGCAGTGCAAATTTTAAATATAAAAACATTTCTCTTTTCCGTTCATTGACAGACACAGCGCTCCATTATTCAGAACCATAGGGTTATACCACCCCCTACAGGAGTAGGACCCTACTCCTGTAGGGGGCGGTATAACCCTATGGTTCTGAATAATGGAGCGCTGTGTCTGTCAATGAACTAGGAGAAATGGATTTTACGGTAAGTCAAAAATCCCATTTTGTAAAGCAACAGTAGGCAGCCAGGACAATGTAAACTGTGTGCATTGTATCCATTTTGATGTTTTTTTTTTTTTAACTTTCCAGAGCAACAAGAAGAAGAGGAAAGACCGCATGCAGGATCTGATAGATATGGGCTATGGCTATGATGATTCTGACTCCTTCATTGACAACTCTGAGGCTGTAAGTAACTTAGACTCATTTTGTACAAAAAGCCTGATCTAAAGATCCCCTCTATGCAGATTAAAATGCACATTGTTGCAGCTCTGTATTAGTACATTGCTACTAAAAACAAAAATTAAATGTAAGTCATGTAAATACCAGTTGCTGTCTCAGTACAGCAGGGCTGGAGTGTTGGATTAAGAAGCAGCACAAAGAGCCAATCAATTGTGTGCTGACAAGAAGCATACAGAGGAGGAGGAGAAAGCAGATTGACAGATGATCTTCACACTGTCCAGTCAGACTGGGGGTGGGTCCATGGTGACCTGGGCTCAGAGAAATGGGTTTAAATATTGTTGGCCTCTAATTAAGCCCTAATTTTGTGTGAATATTCACTAAACTTGAGGGATATGCCATTTTCTTCTGTGGACACAGAAAGGAGCAAAACCACTGGAGGTAACAAGACAGACAGGTGTGCTTCTCATCTTATCTTCAAAATAGCTTCTCATTCTCCCCCCGCCCCCCCGTAGAGATGTTATGTGATCCTCCCCCGGGGATCTGCGTTACCGGAGATGCCACTAGAATTCCTTTGTCATTCGACAATTACTGCGGCTTCCTAATCACTCTCAGGGGAGTCCTAGAAAGAAAAAAAACAAGTTAGATGAGAAAAGGAGATGCCACAGCTATGGAAAACATGCAGTGATGATTATTAAAATTGTTCTATAGAAAAATAAAAGGTTACATTCTTTGAGACTAATTTTTAATGTGCTTCTATTTTACCTTCCATGGAACCCACCCCACCCTCTGAAATATCTCCTGTAGCATGTCCTTTCTCTGACCAGCTCTTGTAGCATGTTTGGCCATGCATGGGCTCTGGCCAATCACTTGGAGCGCGTGCCCGCAGTCTCTGACCATCTCTTGGAGCGCGTGCCCGCAGTCTCTGACCATCTCTTGGAGCGCGTGCCCGCAGTCTCTGACCATCTCTTGGAGCGTGTTCTTTTTATTCTATTTTAGCACCTTTTTATTCTACTGGTCACGTGCTTTCAGAAAATATATTGTTTGGGATGGGGTCTTTCACAAATTCTGAATGCTGTAAGGGAAAATGAAAACCTTCAGATTTTTTGAAAAATTTGGATATTTACATTTTTTTGGTTACGATTTTATTCACCATTTTGCAAAAAGGTGCCATTTAAAATTTACAAATATTTGTTATTGATTAACTCGACACAGGATAAGCTTTTATATTTAGCAGGAATTTTGTAAAATTGTGTGTTTTTTATCTGCTGAAAATGGTCTTAGTGTATTTTTAGTGACAATATTGTTTTGATAAACATTTGCGCAAATACCACGGGGCTCTAAAAAAAAAATCAGTAGCAACTTCTTTTTATTCTAGAGGTCATATGCTTTCATAAAATATATGGTTTTGGGGGGTCTGTCACAAATTATGAATGCTGTATGGGGAAAAATTAAAACCTTCAGATCTTTAGAGAAACTTTGGATATTTAATTTTTTTGCGTACGTTCGTTCTATTTTGCAAAAAGGCAAAATTAACTCCATACAGGTTAAGCTTTTATATTTGGCAGGAATTTTGTGAAATTTAGCTGTGTTTTTATCTGCTGCTGATGGTTTTAGTGTATTTTTTGCGAATATATTGTTAAACGAATGCACAAATATTGCAGGATTTTAAAAAAATCTGTAGCACCTTCTTTTTTTATTCTAGAGGTCATATGCTTTTAGAAAATGTATGGTTTTGGGGCTCTTTCGCAAATTATGAAAGCTGTAAGGGAACAATGAAAACCTTCAGATTTTTTTTTTTTGAGAAATTTGGTTATTTTTACACTTTTTTGCATCTGTTCAATTTTCACTATTTCGCAAAAAGGCGCAATTTAAAAGTTATAAATATTTTTGTTATTAATTAACTAACTCAATACAGGTTAAGCTTTTATATTTAGTAGGAATTTTGTAAAATTTGCTTTTTTTTTTTATTTTTTTTTTTTTTTATCTACTAATAGTGATTTTAATGTATTTTTAATGAAAGTATTGTTTTGATAAACATTTGCGCAAATATCATTTGTGCCCTAAAAATCAGTAGCATCTTATTTGTATTCTACTGGTCTGCTTTCAGAAAATATATGGTTTGGGGGTGTCTTTAACAAACTCTGAAAGCTGAATGGGAAAAATAAGCGGCGGAAGGGTTAAAAGGCAGACTTGATCAACCCGCTGACTTGTATACTATTTTTGGGCAATTTTTAGGCATTTTACCAAGGCACCCCTGAAGAAACCTCAAGGCACCCCCAGGGCACCCTGGTTGAAAAAGGCTGATCTAAAGTCCTGTATGACAGTAAACTGGCCCTTCATTTTAGAATTTTTGGAGACCTCTGCTCTAGTTTATCAAATCAAACTAGCAAGTTGCCTGAAGTACATATCTGTATATTTCTGGAAGAGTCTCTAAATTGTAAATTTGAAGTGTAATGCACCAGTGCCATAGAAGCACAGAATAAGGTTTTGATGTGGAGTACAGTGTTGAATTGCTTGTCTTTTCCTCTCCATAGTACGATGAACTCGTCCCTGCATCGCTGAACACAAAGTATGGCGGATTTTACATCAATTCTGGAACACTGCAGTTCAGACAAGCTTCTGATTCGGAGGATGAATTTGTCAAAGAGAAGAAAAAGAAATCCCCCAAGGTGAATTCATCCTCTTCAGTTTCCTTTTTTTGACAGTGTAAAACATCATTTTACTGTAGCAGATCTTATGTAGTGTGGAAGCTCTGGTCTGAAAGTCATCAGTAATCCATAACCATTCAGCTCTCGGACAGCTGTGCTATTGCATGATCAGAAATTGCCACCAAGACACCCCCCCATGCCAGGATCTCTGCGCCAAAGGTTGCCAGTAATGGGTCTCCCTGCACTTAAAGTGGTTGTAAACCCTTACAAACCACTTTGACCTACAGGTAAGCCTAGATTGAGGCTTACCTGTAGGTCCAATAAATATCTCCTAAACCTACATGGTTTAGAAGATATTTAGAAAAAAACAGGCATCGCTCCCTACGGCGCATGCGCCATAGACAGCGGCGCGCAGGCGCACTGCGCACGGCGATATGCCGCTTTTGTGCGCATGCGCGGAAGTGACGTCATCGCCGCTCCAGCGAATGACAGCGCTGGAGCAGCGAGACCCGGAAGTCACTCCGGGATTGATGGCGGCGCAGAAGATCGTGGATGAGGGTTGCTTCGGGGGCTTCATTCTCAGGTAAGTCATTCATAATGAGCTGGTATGCTATGCATACTGGCTCATTATGCCTTTGCCTTGCAGGTTCCGTTTTTTTTTTTTTTTTTTTTGGAGGAGGCTTTACTTCCTCTTTAAAATGAATGTATGTAAAATTCTTATTTTTTTTTTTACCCAAAACCTGTCGGGTAAAAATTACTGTTACCTGGAGGTGTGCGTTCACACAGAAACTTCTTCCAAGTCTGCAAATCGAATGTCTGGCATTTTTGATCAACAAAGTTGCACCACTTCCTGTAGGGTCGAGGCTTGCATGTTGTATCCTTCTTCCCATGCCATTGGCACATCAATGTAACTGGTTACCTCACCAGTTGGTAAGCTCCAACACCATCAGGAATTACCAAAGCCTTGGTGATCAGAATAGCCCTGGATTTAGCTATAGTATAGGTGACTTGGAGCCTGTTACATAGGTCATGTGACTCCAAATCCTTATTAAAAACCTAATACGGGTGCGTTATTGATGCGTTTTCAATGCATTTCAACAGAGGTAAGTTTTTGGTGCTTTTTTATTTTTTTTTATTTGTTTTTAACTGACCAAAAATGCAGCAAGCAAGATATATATATGTGTGTGTGTGTGTATGTATGTATGTATGTATGTATGTATATGTATACATACACACACATTTTTGGCTAAGTGCATCCTGAATTTTCGGTTTAGGCACCAAAATTTCCATTTGGTGCACCTCCTAGTTATAACCCTGTCCGCCTTTTTTTTTTTTTTTTTTCTCGCCATCTGTGTCCCATTTTGGAAAACTTTCTGTCCCATAGCCAAATAGGAAGTGAGAGGAAATGCCTGCAAATTTAGGGAGTCTCTTGGGGGTCTCTGAGGTCACCAGAACTAGTGTCCCCTCTATCGCTGTTCTGGGGACAACCTATAATTTGGGTATTTTATTTTACTTTAACCTTTAATGATCGTGGTAATCAGGACAAATAGAGAGGGCACAGACCGCAATTAAAAGTAAGGCTGGCCATACATTATACAATTTTCTTGTATAAATTTTCCTTTTTAGATTAACCAAAACCATATAATATGAGGTCAAACCTAAACACTTTCACTTTGTATGCAGCCAGTCAGGCCCTTGCCCTACATAGTTGAAGGTAAATCTAAAGAAATATGAATAAGAAAATTGTATGGTGTATGGCCAGCCTTACAGGGCTTCTAATACATCACTGCTCTATCCAAAACTTAAAAAATAAACAGTTTTGCCTTTTAAAGCAGTTGGTAGCACATACTTGTGATCAACAGCATCCAAATCCTCCATGGTGTTCTCATGACTGATATATCACTGTATATAATTACTATGCCATCACAAGCGCAGTTCCACGTTCATATCCAGTGTCTTGGTTGTGCCATGATATATAAAGAGTGCCTTCCTGTGATTAAGTCTGATCTAATACCTAATTTATCATGCAGAAAATGAAGGAGAGGGGAGACAAAATTAAGAAGAAAAAGAGAGAAGATGAGAAAAAGGGAAAGAAGAATAAACACCCAAAGCCAGGGTAAGATTGTGTACATAATATTAAATCTTCAACATATAGCCATGGTTTTTAAAGTGATTGTAAAGGTTTTTTTTTTTTTTGTAAAATAACAAACATGTTCTACTTGCCTGCTCTGTGTAAGGGTTTTGCACAGAGCGGCCCAGATCCTACTCTTCTGTCCCAACAGCGCTCCTACCCTTCATCGGGTGCCCCCACGGATAGTCGTTTTCCCTTGGGACACCCGTGTGGGCTCGCTCCCTAGTCCTGCTGCTGCATCCATTGACACAGACAGCAGGACTCTGCCCCACCCCTGGCTCCCGTGTCACTGGATTTGATTGAAAGCATCAATCAGGAGCCAATGGCTCCTGCTGCTATCATTCTATCCAATGAGGACCCGAGACAGCAGCTGGAGCTGCTGGGCTCGTGCTCATCGCTGGAATGATCGGGTTCAGGTAAGAAAAACCTTGAGGGTTTACAACTCCTTTTTAATGATCCATTACTACATACATTTTTTTTTTTTTTTTAACTATTAGGCTGGATTCACGGCTAGTGGCTGTTGGTTTTACTCCCACCATTCATCTTCTATCCAACAGGTCTGAGTGGGTTGCTGCAAAGCACTGACTCGCCAAACCTGTACTGACCAAACCCTGCAGAATTTTGGCCCTGGCTTTCAATTATTTTTTTCCCCCTTCAACAGAGCAGTCTGACTGTGGGAGGGCAGGTTCCATAATATACAGCAGGACCCATTTATCACCCTTTGAAGGAAAAAGGAATTCTTAAACCTTCTTCATGTTATACTGCTGCCTACATAAGGAGTGGACATTGGAAAACAAAAAAAAAGAGGTCAGCCCAAGATAACCCTTCCTACAACCCGCATGCCGTGTTTTTTTTTTTTTTTTTATTAGATTCCTAGGAGGGCAGATGTCTTTTCTACAGCTCTGCTATTGTAAAACAAACTTAATTTTTGTAGCACCTATTTTCTTTTGATTTAGGCCCCTTTCACACTGGGGCGGTGCGGGCGTTGGCGGTAAAGCAGCGCTATATTTAGCGCTGCTTTACTGTTGTTTTAGCCGCAGTATTCAGACGCTAACTGGGCGTTTTTAACCCCCGCTAGCGTCCGAAAAAGCAGCGGCGCTTTGCCGGCAGTAT
The DNA here is from genome assembly GCA_028564925.1 of Lithobates sylvaticus. Taxonomy (NCBI): domain Eukaryota; kingdom Metazoa; phylum Chordata; class Amphibia; order Anura; family Ranidae; genus Lithobates; species Lithobates sylvaticus. Next base: position 262,683,897 of record CM053031.1, read on the forward strand.
TACCGCGGTGTCCCATTGATTTCAATGGGTAGGAGTGGTATAGTAGCGGTGAACTTCATGGGTATCCGCCCCCCCCCACCCTGTGAGGTTGGGAGGATTCCGAAAAGCGGAAGTTCCATTTTTGACTTTTAAAACTCTGCTTTAAAGGGTCACTAAAGGAAAAAATATATTTTTTTAAAAATAACAAACATGCTATACTTGCCTCCACTGTGCAGCTCGTTTTGCACAGAGTGGCCCCAAACCTGGTCTTCTGGGGTCCCTCGGCGGCTGTCCCGGCTCCCTCCCACAAGGACTCCACTACTTAATTTGAGCTCCCTCGCATGCTGTGGAGTGCTTGCGGGCGCGCTCCCGTGATACAGCTGGTGGCTATAGCCGCTCACTGTATCACTTGGCCCAGCGCACCACGTCATTGGATGTGATTGACAGCAGTGCGAGCCAATGGCTGCGCTGCTTTCAATCCATCCACTCTAGCCAATCAACGGCCAGGGTGAGCGGTGAAGAGGACGTCGGGGGCAAGCGTGGGACTTTCGAGGGGTCAGGTAAGTATAAGGGGGGGGCCGGCATTGATGGATGTTTTTTCACCTGAATGCATTAAGGTGAAAACTTTTACCTTTACAACCCCTTTAAGGTTCCGTACAAAAATCCTCCTCCTCCTTTTTCTGTTGTCATACAAATGGCAACATTTTTTTTCATTTGTATAGTTAATGCACTACAAGGGAGCAAATAAAAATCACTCATTGTTGGGGCTTTCATACACTTTAAAACAGTCTGTCACTTAGGGGCTGTATAGGACCCATTCATTTAAATGGTCTATGTCCTGCATGGCCTTTTGAAACATTGTAGGGTGTTCTGGCTTTCTGATAAATTATGGCTATAAGTTTTTCATAAACTCCATCTCTATATATAATATCTGTCTGACTACTGCTTGGCTATGACAAAGGTAACCATCCCACCCAACAATTGCACAAGGTTCAGTAGCTTCTCCTTCTTGGAGAGTATGAACATCTTTTTCAGGTACAAGGTCTGCCCCCAACTCCGACATCCTTACAATACAGAGAATATTGAGGATCTTTTCTAGCATTCTATATTACAGATTGTCATTCATGATCACCAAGCTTTTCATCTGGTTTAGTTTCACAGCTCTAAATGGCGCCAAGGATAAAAAGAAGAAGAAAACCCCACCTGTCACTGACGTGTCGGAGATGCTGGCCAGGTTTCGGCAGGAGAAGGAAGCAGAAAAAAGGAAGTCGATGGCCACTACCATATGCACGGCACCAAAGGCTTCCTCCATGTCCTCTACAACGCCAGTCCTGCCTCCTCCTCCACCGCGAGAGGCTGAGCCAGCCCCGGACCCGCTACTTTCCACCATAGTGACCGAGACTGAGCTCCTCCAAGCAGCCAGCGCCCTTGATGCACTGAGCGATAAAGACTTGGATAACTTGCTTGATCCTCCACCAGAGAAAGGATCTGGGGGTTCGGTGATTGTACCTACAGAAGAGTTTAAGAAACCACCGTCTATGCCTGAGGGCCTGCCAACGTCTCTAGAAGTGAAGATTAAAGAGCTGACACTGGTATGCACTGTCCACATTTACCTGAAAGTCATTTTTTTTTTTTTATTTCAATTATTTCTTCTTTGATTGTAGTTTTTATATACAGATCTCTACTCTAAAACAAGCTTATGTCTTATTTGAACTTTAGATTTGAGTAGAGCTTGATATAGATGTTTGTTGAATCAGTAAATGGCTGCTAATCCTTGTTTCAGGCTGTGCGAGCGTCAGAGGGCGACAAGAAAACAATATTGTTTACCGGGAAAATGAATAATGCACTTTTGGAGTGAGTATCATCTTCAGTTCTCATGTAAATGGATTTCTTACCTCATCTGTGCTAATGATCGGATGAGTCTGCAAACCTCTGATAATATTTTGTCTGCTCTTTGGGGGGAACACAGGAAACAAGTGTGCTTCTGTCTATCAGAATTTTATTGAAGTCACCATATCAGCAAGCAATGTTTCAGAATCCCAAATATCAATCCGATGGCTGGTGGTGACCCACTCACAAACGTGACTACTTCAGTAAAGTCTGTTGGTTGGAAAAACCCCAGCGTGCTGGTGACAAATACAAGTTCTGTGAATTGTTGCCAACCCTCATACCACTTGTCTGAGGTTTATTCACACTATTTTGTGCAAATGGGTCATGCAGATTACTGTTCTTTCCAGTGAAAACAAAGAAAACAATAAATATATACTAGAGTTGACGATTAAAGTGAATCTACCGTATATACTCGAGTATAAGCCGACCTGAATATAAGCCAAGGCACCTAATTTTACCACAAAAAAAAAATGGGAAAACTTATTGACTCGAGGTATAAGCCTAGGGTGAGAAATGCGCAGCTACTGTAAGTGCAAAAGAGGGTCAACAATGCCTATTTGCATGCCTCACTGTGCCCATTTGCAGCCATAGGTCCCCTGAACTTCAAACTTGGTACTTAAGGGTTCCTAGATGCCCCCTATCTGCAGTCAAAATTTGGGGTCTCTGGACCCAAAGGGTCCTGAAATGACATTGCTGCAGATGGACACAGTTGACCGACTTTGGGGCCACGTATCTCAGGGCCACTTGGTTCTAGGAACTCCTAGGGTTCCTAGCATCAAGTGGCCCCACAATACGGGGCCCCAAAGTCTGATCGGAAAATATCAAGCACTTTTCTGCAGCAGAGAATGAAATTTTCTGACCCGACTTTGGGGCCCCGTATCCCGGGGCCACTTAGTGCTAGAAACCCCATCTTTGGATAGTGTAGTGATGGTTCCACTGGGTTTGCACACCAAATTTGGGGTTCCTAGCCCCAAGTGGCCCCGTGATACAGGGCCCCAAATTCAGGTCGGAAAATGTCATTCTCTGCTGCAGAAAAGTGCTTGACTCAAGTATAAGCCGAGGGGGTCATTTTCAGCACAAAAAAATGTGCTGAAAAACTCGGCTTATACTCGTATATACGGTAAGCCTTTTTTTATTTTTTTTTTATTTTTTATTTAACGAACATGTTATATATTTTTACAATGGTTTTGCAAAGAGCAGCCCCACATCCTTCTTCTCTTCTCGGGTCACCCACCGGTGCTCCTGGCTCACCCCCCACACAGATTGCCCACCATATCAAACCACTTGCTATAGAAGCACCGGTGCATGCTCACTCCCAAGCTGGCTCTGTGTGTCCATTGACACACAGAGCATGGCTCGGTCCCGTCCCTGCTCTCTCCTTACTGGCTGTGATTGATAGCAGCAGGAGCCAATGATTCCCACTGCTGTCTCTGAGCCTATGAGAAGGGAGACAGCCTCTGCTTTCATGCGATTTCCTGATCTGACAGCTAGTGGGGATCTTACCCCCTCGCTAGCTGTCACAATAAAAAAATTTAAAAATAGAAACCTGGCTGAGCGGGGCCTTGCCTTTCAAGCCACGTCACTCATTCAGTGTTTTTTGAATGGAAAACTACAAGGTGCGGCAGCCTTTGCGGCTGTTGGCTTGTTTTCAATGTGGAGCGCTGTCGTTAATTGAAAACTACAAGCCAACAGTTCATTCTCTCATCCTGTCAGATTGTATCTGCTTGCCCGTATGGGATGTACGGGCACACCGATACTGGTAGATCTGCTGGAGATCTGCATTGCACCAGCTGGTGCAATGCTTTACATGCTCCCAACAATGCTCCCTCCTTTACATCTTCCCCCCGCGCCCCCCTATCTTCCCAATGCAATGGGAAGCAATACAAAACTGATGATTAAATACCCTTGCCTTCTGTCTTCTGATTTAATTAGATATAACAAATTTGCCCTCTTTGTCTCTGTAGCATATACCTGTTGTCTCGGGACCTCAGCCCTGCTCTTCGCTCTGCGGTCTTTACTCACCTGTCATCCGTCCTCCCCTGCAGTAAAGACACGCTTGTTAAATGGGCCAGCCGCCTCTACCTACACAAACAGGTAACTACCACCATCATTAATAACCCAATGGCAGAATTGTGTATAACCAATCACAGCAAGCTGAACATTTTCTTGTGCTCATTTGCATATTTCTTTGAGTTTAGTAATCCAGTTAATTTGGAATTTGCCTTTACTATGCGGCTTGTCTAAAACCTGTCTATCCATATATAAGAATGATTTCTTGGCTGGCTGTAAATTTGGTTTTTGTTCATTAAGTTAATATAGGATTGAACAGCTTTTTTTATTTTTTTTATTTATCTCTGGGCCTCCTAATCTTTATTGCTAAAAATTGCACACACTCACTATCTCACAAAAGTAAATGTTATACCTTTTCATGTGACAACATAAGACCTTACACTTTGCTACAATGTAAAGTAGTGAGTGTACAGCTTGTATAACAGGGTAAATTTGCTGTCCCCTCAAAATAACTGCTGGCAACAAAAGTGAGTACATCCTTAAGTGAAAATGTCCAAATTGGGCCCAAAGTGTCAATATTTGGGGGAGGATGAATGGGAGGACTGCATTTCCACCTACATCCCCTTTATGATAGCAGCCAAAGACCGGTTTATTCAGCTAAAATTTATACATAGGGCCTACTTCACCCCACACAGAGTGGCCAGACTATACCCACATCTAGACCCGAATTGCCATAGATGTAGGACAGAGGAAGGGACATTCTGGCATATGGTTTGGGCCCAAGGTTCAGAGCATATTGGGAAGGGGTAGCGGAGATGCTTGGTGACATGGGGGAACTAGGGTTCCATTAGACCCCCATGGTACTCCTGCTGAGCTACTTAGGCGAGGTAAGCTCTGCATTACATTCTCGCTGTCCTATGCTAGGAGGGAGATAATGTTGCATTGGAAGTCAGCCGAACCCCCTACCCTTAATTCCTGGAAAAAGGCGGTCGATTCAGTGCTACCCCTATACAAACTCTCACACGAGAGTAGGCAGTGCCCTGCTAAATTCGACAAGGTTTGGTCGGCATGAGTGGACGCGCGTGGATGAGGGGCCATAGGGGGGGAGGACCAGGGAATGGACCCCCCCCCCCTGCACTGGGCGCCACCCAATCTTACCAAATGAAGATTGAATTTAACTAATTTTGTTCTGTACCTGGCGGTTTCCTATGGGAAAAACGATTGAATACCCTACTGAACTTAAGGGCAGGTATTGGACAGGAGTATGCTTGGAATTCACTGGTTGAGAAATGTTAGGAAAGAAGGCATAATGGATTTGTTAAAATCTGAAAAAGAATATCTCAGACGTAAACTGTAACTATGAAATACTTGAATGTCGACTGCTGATTATATTGTAATGCTGATTTGTTAATAAAAAAACGTTTCTGTTTAAAACACATTGACATTTCTCTTTTTTTTTTTTTTTTCTTTCTTTTTTTTCAGCAGGGGGGTCGGTTGCAAGAGCCGCTACGGAAGCTGAAGGAAGCTGTGTTGCGTGCAATGCCGGAACAGATCAGCAAGTACAACAAAGAGTTTAAAATATACAACGAAGCAAAATATGCCAAGTAAGAAATCGGTACACAGATGTGACAGGTTCTCTTTACAGAAACCCCCAAATTTAGGTTACTAATACCGAGACCCAATTCCGACATTTTTCGGGTCTGTGGCCAGCCGGCAGAGGTGGGATGGGAGGCCGGGAGAGCCCGAACGAGCCACAGAAAGCGGCTTGGGATAACAGCCGAGGGCTTCTTATACCAAGAAAGCCAACCGCCGACTTTACAGAAAATGTCTGCAGACCGGGTGCACATGAGTTCATCACGTGCACTAACGGGCCGGATATTTAGCAGAGGCAGGCCATAGGTTGCCCACCCCTGGCTTAGAGTGTTGAAATCCAGCTGTTGAAATTCAAGAGAGCCCAGTGGTTTGTGTTGTCCCTATACCATTGTTTCATCAGCAAGTAAAGCTGCACATGAAACACTCAGTGCAGTTCTCAGAGTGGCTTAAATGCATAGTGAATTTTCTTTTGAATTTTACATTTAGAATTCTATGTGTTTTTTTGTTTTTTAATTTATTTATTTTTTACTATAAAGAAAAGATAAACCATTATAATCCATTACAAGCACAAAACTTGACCATGTGAATTAAATTAAAATCGTGGCGCTCCATTACAACATTGTGCAAGAGCGGTACAGAATTTACAAGATCCAGATACCCATGATCAAGTGTTTACCTACTGGTGAATGTTACAACAGCATACTAAGCACCGCAAGCATTAAGTAAATACTAATGGGATAAAAGACAATACAGAGGAGGCAGGAGCTGGGCCACATGAAGACAATTATTTTTTTTCACATTTTTTGGGGCTAACCCCTATGCTAAGTCAATCTTTATCTTCCCAGGGTGTCATTTAGTGTATCTTTCTATTGCATAAATGATAGAGGTTTAATAGACATCCATTTCTGTGCAGTAAAATTGCGGGCAAGAATAAACAGCCGTGCAAGCAACAACTGGGAGGTTGATGTTACTAGCCCCACAGGAATAATGCTTAGAAGCACTATTTTAGGGTCTAAAGGTAGCTGAAGAGAGCAGAGATCATTTATTGTCTGAAAAATGGATTACCAGTATTTAAAATATCATAGGGCATCTCCATAGCATATGTATTTAAGGTACCAGTTTCCCCAGCGCACCTAGGGCATGGGTGCTCAACCTTTTTGAAGAGCGAGGGACACTTAAGTGATCTGGTAACCAGTCGTGGGCAACAATGAAGTATGGGGTTTTACCACCCCCCCAAACTGCAAATCTAAGAGCCCCTACTGTCCTGTGCCACATATAAGGCTGCTTTCAGTCTGATGCACTGAGGTTTACCCACACCGCGGGTGCAGCGCAGTGTATCTGTGGCTTTCCTGCAGGTTCGCTGAGCCATAGACTTCTATTACATCTTGCCGGTGTGGTGCACTTTATGAAAGCGCACCAAAACTCCTGCAATCAGAGTGCACTTGTTGATCATGGTCTGGCCTTGCTGACCTGCCATCCCAGAGCATGGGCATGTACTTCCCTGGTTTGAGGTCGCGGGCCGCAGTCCGACCCCAGGAGTGTAATTTTTGTGGAATACGATAAACCCAGTGAATTATAAATGTGTAAGCTTTTGGGAAGGGGATAAAGAAACCTCAGGAGCGATTTCCAAGGCCTCAGTCCACTGAGCTTCATCAGTAGATTCAAGGTCTCCTCTCCACATCCTAGGTGTAACTTTGCGTTTGTCGCCAGAAGAAGCACAGAGTATAAATCTCCTGTCAGACTTTTTTAGTTAGATTGACGGGGCCGCTATTTTTAGAATTGGGGAAGCATTATATACTAAGGGGGTGCTACAAAATTCTACCTGTAAGGCATGACAAAGTTGCAAGTCGGAAGAATGACTGTTTAGATAGTTTGTGTTGGGTTTGCAAAGGTATAGGGCAGTGATGGCGAACCTTGGCACCCCAGATGTTTTGGAACTACATTTCCCATGATGCTCTACTACACTTCACAGTGCACAAGCATCAAGGGAAATGTAGTTCCAAAACATCTGGGGTGCCAAGGTTCGCCATCACTGGTATAGGATCATTGTTGTGGTGATTTGCTGATGAGCAGTCTCATATTGATCTGCTCTTATATTCTATAGACTGCTGTCAGATGACAAGGATCAGAAGGCCCATTCTGAAGAAGAGGAGGAAGAAGACAAGAGCAGCAAGAAAACTGCTGGGCCTCGAAAGAAGTTCCAGTGGACAGAGGAGATCAGGTGGGGATTTTGACACCAGGAAGAATTGATTGGATGTATATGGTAGTAATAGTAATAGTAAAGGTCCCACAGCTTCTTGCTGTATGGGTGAGCAAGGAGGACCCATAAAGGGGTCCAATGTTCTTCATATACACTATAAGGCCAAAAGTTTGTAGATGCCTGGCCATCACAACTACATGAGCTGATCCCCTTCTAAAACCATGGGAATTAACATGGAGTTCCCCCACTTGCAGTTATAACAGCCTCCAACCACCTCCTCTCCTGTGGGAATTTGTGTCCATTCAGCCAAAAAAGCATTTGTGAGGTCAAGTACAGATGTTTGATGGTTCCAATTCATCCAAAAGGTGTTCAGTAGGGTTGAGGTCAGGGCTGGTGCAAACCACTTGGGTTCTTCCAACCACACCAAACTGGTCATACTATGTCTTTATGGACTGTGAGATCATGAAGATGCAATTGGAACAAGTTTGGGTACAGAACTATAAAGAAATTAAAAGTGTAAGAGTTCAACTTGGGCTCCAAGTTGTGGAGCAATACTGTAGGTGTGCAACTGTTTCATTGCCTCCTGTCTTTTCTCTCTACAGGCAGCTCTTGAGCCAGCTGGTCCGTATTAAGATGGACATGTTTGAACCAGAGGGCAGTGGTGGTTTGCTGAGCCTGGAAGAGTATTTCAAATCTTTCCTGGATACTGAGGTGAAACCCATCTGGCCCAGAGGCTGGATGCAGGCCAGGTATGTGAAGAAAATACAGAACAAATTTAGTTATTTAATCATGGCTGCCTCATAGATAATTTAAAGTAAATCTGACACATTTTTGGACATTTGGTTCATAACATAGTAAATGCATAAGAAAAGGAAAAAAATAGGACATGCCAATCTAGTACATTATCGTGAGCACCATTTATTTTTATTTAAAAAAAAAAAAATGTTAACGAATGCAAAGGGAAGTAGATGCAAATGAGTGTCAAGGGATATACCCTCTTCTTCAGAGCTATTTCTCGTGAAACTCGTTGGCATTTTTGTAATGGTTTTTGTGATGTTGATAAGGTCACCCTGGTCATAGAGCTCCCAAGATACTGTTACTATTGGATTTGCTACAAGCTTGGGTATCTACTTTCCAACACCTAATATAAAACTCCTCAAACCGGGTCTCTACCCCTATTGTGTGAAAAAGTTCATCAGCAAAAAGTGGTGATAAATAGTAATATTTTGGGGGAGGAGAGGGGAGTCGGTGTGTTGCAAACAATGGACAACCCTAAAAAAAATAACCAGACCTAAATAACCTAGTTGCGCTTCCAGTGTCTTTAATTGTTTAACAGCACACCAAACAGAAGCAAACACACATTTTGCCATATGAAAAAACTGGTGACAAATGCAGTAAAAAAAACTTGAAAAAATGTCCCATGAGCTACTTTGCCAGGTGTAGCGCAACCCATTGAAATCAACGGGCTGCCCTTTGCGTGTCACTAGAAAAATTAGCCAAAAAACATTCGTTCCCACTATGCTTGGTGTGGATGGGGCCTGAAAGTGAAATTGATGCGTTTACACAAGAATAATGAGGCTCCATTCACATCTGTGTGTTTCCAAACGCATGGCATATACACAGAAAATGTGCGCTTTGCCATGTGTTCCAGAAATGCAGCAAATGGGCATTGTGCTTTTGTTGTCATTACATGTTAAAGGCTCCCCAATTTTCTTGTACAACTTTCCTTTAGATTTACCAAAACCATATAATATGAGGTCAAACCTAAACACTTTCAAATTGTGTACAATCAGGCCCTTGCACTACATAATTAAAGGTAAATCTAAAGGAAATTGAACAACAAAAATTGTATAATGTGTATCTAGCTTAAGGCTCTCTACTGGTCCTTTTTAATGTGCCAAGTGGTATCCTCCAGTCCCCATCCGTTCTTCTCCATGCTGCTGTCCCCCTCTCTCCTCCGTGTCTCCCTCTCCTCTTCTCCGTGGGTGTCCCCCTCGGTGCATCTGTCCCCCTCTCTTCTCCCCCTCCGTGCTGCCGTCCCCCCCTCGGTATCTCAGGATGGAGAGCGGAGGTAGGAGTCGGTAAACCCAGCTCCTTAGTTTTCTGAATGGACAGAATCAGTGACTGACTCTGTCCATTCACATAACTCAGTTAATGAATGAAGAGAAGCCGCTGTCTTCTCTTTATTCGTTATCAGTGCAGCGGAGGCTACAGAGAAAGGGACTGGGGAATCTGTGTCCCTAGTCCCTTTCCCTGTCTCAAATGGGAGATGTCAGAGGTCTGTTAAGACCCCTGATATCTCACAGGGCTGATAAAAAAATTGCAATAAATAATAAAAAAAAAATTGTAAAAAATAATAAAAAAAAAAACACACTGACACTGTCCCCTCAAGCCCCCCCCCCCCTAAAAAAATAAAATAAAACATTGTAAAAAAAATAAATTATAAACATTCATGAAAGAAAAGCAGAACATAAAAAAAAAAAAAAGGGTAACATCAAAAAATATAACTGTATGTATGTGTATAATATATATATATTAGTATGTAGTTATATTCTTATATCTTACCTTTTTTATTTTTTTATGTACTTATCATTTTTTTTGTAAAGTTATCCAAAGGATTAATTAGCTAATCAAAAAGAAGAACACTAGATTAAGTAATAAAATAATCGTTATAGTCGATGACTAATCGAAAAAATAATCGCTAGATTAGTCGACAGACAAAATAATCGTTAGTTGCAGCTCTAGTTTGCTCAGAGAAACAAGCAGATGGTGTTCGGGCCATAATGAAAAGGTTATCCATTTTTACTCTTTAAATCTCCATTACCTGAATAGTTAAATTTGTCAGCCAAAAATGTGAATCCCTTTTCATGTATCTTGTGTCATTTCAGGACTCTCTTTAATGAAAGCAGACGTCTGTACCCACAGCTCAGCTCTATAATGTAAGTTGAACATATAACCTTCATTGGTGTTGACAAGTCCCTGTGATGGTACAAATGCTCTGTGGTCATAAGCTGCTAAAGGGAAACGCACTGCACATATTACTGATTTCTTCTCTTGTGTACACATCTTTATAAGCCTGCATGCGAGCAAGCAAGGAAAATTTTTAAAGCCACTGCACAAAAAAGTGGCAACCAACCCATAACTATCCTTTGCAGTAAGGTACTCATGTAAGGGCAACGCACATCTCAAACAAAGATTTCTCAGTGCACTTACCAGCTAGCCTGCAAAACAGACAGGATCAGATTGTTGTTTTGCAGGCTAGCTGGTAATTGTGCTGGGACATCTTTGTGAAATCCTAAAGCAGACTTTGCTTGCAAATTGGCCTGGCCCCCTCTCACTCTACAAATCACCTACTGTTAGCAAGTGTAAAATGTACCTATAAAGAACAAAGTTAGTTATCCTTATCCTTCCCCGGCTTCTGCATCGCTTAGTGTGATGTCACCTTTCCTTCTGGAAAGATTCCTGGGGAATGCAAAGCTGGCAATATCTTGTATTGTAAAAGACACTCAAGTCCATTGGAAGAGCAACTTCTCGTGAGATTGTGACTGCTCTGTATTCCCCAGGATCTCGCCTGAAGGTGTGTGACATTATCCTCGACCAGGTAAATCTAACTCTTTTCTTTACAGGTACATTTTATGCTTACCAATTGTAGGTGATTTTTAAAGCAAGAGGGGCCCAGGCAGTGTAAGTGGACCTTGCATTTTTCCTGCAAGATCTTTAAAGCCTAACTCCAGGTTTACTATGGCTTTAAATCGTTTTTTTGGACCATACAAACTGTTTCTTTTACGAAATTAGTGTGATGGGGACATCTCTTTCCGTTTCAGGAACAAAGCCGAGTCGACTGAGCGCTGCTCAGTCATTTATAGAAGGCTTTGTATTTTGTAAATGACTACAAGGCTCTCCTTGGCTGGAGATTATGATGTCATTGGTCTGCCTCTCCACCTCGCATTAATTCATAAAATAAAAGGATTCCTATGAATGGCTGAGCAGCACTCAGACTCCATTTTGCTTCAGTAACAGGATAGGAAGGATATGAAGTCCCTGTCCCACTGCTGGAACATAACACTGTATACTTTACAAAGCTGTTTCTACATACAGTTCACACAGAGAGCTCCGAGTGACCACATCTGTTAGTAAAGGAAATAGTCTTTTTGGATCAGCTTGGTCCAAACCGACTATTGAAAGTCATAGTAAAGCTGAAGTTTGCCTTTTAGAGGAGCAGTATTTCTGTGGATCACAGGACTGCAGTTCGTTCTGAAGCCCGCTGTCAGCTAATGTCACAGAGCCGGTCCAGGCTGGGGAAAGGTCATGACCATATGGTCGGGATTCACCCAGAAGCCTAGACCGCCACCTGGCTCAGCCTCTCAGCGATCCGCTGAGAGGCTGAGCCAGCTGATCCCACCCCCTCCACATTCCAGTCCAGTGAGCGTGGGGGAGGTTGGGGGCAGAGCAGACAGCGGTGACCTACAGTCACCAGCTCTCTGCTCATGGAGCACTGAGAACTGAGCTATTGGCGATCTTTGGAGTCTTTGGAGATCTTTGGAGTTTTGGAGCTGCCAGGGGACAGATGCAGCGTCTGACAATGCTGCATCTACCTAGGTAAGTATCATTTCTAAAAAAACATAGAAGCCTTCTTGGTGCCTTTTTGTACAGAGGAGGGGGCATGCTAGGTTTTACATTGTAGAAGCACCTCATTGTTTTGTTATCTGCTTATACCACCAAGTGATCGTTCTCACGAATTGTGATGTCCTTCATATAGCATTATAAGTTCAGTTATTGACTTGTGCTCGTAACCTGCGTTCTAGTTAAACTTTTTTGAGAACATGAAAGGGTGTCAGCCACACTCAACTTGGCTCTTCTTAAGCCCCATACACACGCGCGGATTATCCGAGGACCAGGTCCGTCGGATCCTGTCCGTCATACTTTGTCTGATGTTGGTGTTGCATACACACGGTCGGACAAAGTTGTCGGAAAATCCGATCATTCTGAAAGTGGTGACGTTTGTTGCCTACGACGGGACTACGTAGAGGCTAGTAGCCAATAGCTTTGGTCTTGTAATGTGATCTGAGCATGCGTAGCACTTTGTCCGTCGGAATTCGATACACACGATCGGATTTGGTGTGATCGGACTTTGTTGTCGAAAAATCTATCCAGCAGGAGATAGGACTTTGTCCGTCGGACAATCTGACGTACACTGTCCGATGGTGCCTACACACGGTCGGATTTTCCGACAACATTGTCCGATAAGACAATGTTTCCCATGGACAGAATCCATGGGAAAATCCGACCGTGTGTATGGGGCTTTACAGTGTTTAGTACTCAATGAATTGACTGCATACAGCAATTTATCCATCCAAAGCCAACCAGCGTTTCACCACTCCTGGCTTGCTCACAAGGATAGGCCTTGACTTTCCCTATCCTTGTGAGAAAGCCAGGAGTAGGGAAACGCGTAAAGGAAGGCTGTTTTTTTTTTTTTTTTTTTGGGTGTATATCGCTGTATGCAGTCAAATTCATTGATTATTAAAAACTACAGTAAGAAGAGCTAACTGGAGTGTGGTTGAAATTCTTTCATGTTCTCAAAGGAGTGGAGACATGTGCATGTATAAGAGGCCGATTTTGAGCAGAACTATGGGTCTGTGTGTGTCTCTACTTTAACTCTTGTCGCTCCTTCCTTTTTTTTTTTACAGGGCAAAAAACAAACCCACAGCTCCCTCCAAAGTAAAAGTAAAGGTAATGTCAAATATTAGCACTCTTGCTGCCTTTTTTTTCCCTCTGCGTGGTTGTAGCAGGCTGCTTCTGCTGTTCTTCTTTTTAGATAAACCATACAGCTATTACAATTCTTTGTCATGTATTTAAAGGCAGATTGCCTGCATTCCACCCTCATCCAGCCCCCCGGTATTTAAAAAAAAAAAAAAAAGAAAACCCTATAGCTTATTTATTTTTCCTGCAGTCTTCTAGCTGATGTGATGTCACAGCAGCAGTTTTTCTTCCTCCGGCAGCAATGGGGTAGGCATTGTTCCAGGACAGAGGATATGTATTAATGTGTATGTATAGGTGTTAAGCTCAGAGAAAATGGTGAAAATTACAGTGTAGTTCTGCCCTGAAGAGCACTGTTGGTGCCACGACTGCAGAGGAAGTCAGGGAAAGCGCTGGAGTGTTGAAACACGAAGTAGAACTTGGAAGGGTTTATTGCCATCTGTGTCGCCACTAGGAAGATTCACTCTTTCCATTTGTCTGGGTGACCACTATCACCTGGACTTAAAGTAAGGAACAATGCAAAATCTTGAATTGTCACCAGATCACAAACGGAAACCCATGGGGGGTACTTGTGCCAGTGACAACTGTCTAAGAGGAAATTTTCCTTACTTTGGCAAGATTACCTGTCAATTGGTGTTTTTTGTATACAGGATCGGAAGTGATGGGCAATCTGTCTAATGGGACACCGATGGCAACAAAGACCCGGCCGTGTTTTTTCATTTTTTTTATTAGGTACCATTGTCTGCTTTTATCCAAAGTAGCAACAAATATTGGGCTTTGGATATACAGTACCTAAAAAATTATAGTGTAGTATTGTTTCCCTTTTTAATGTTTGAGTGTATGTGTATATATTTTGATTTTCCCCTTTTTAACACTCCTAATTCTGTGGTAGGAATCTTCAAATAAGGTAGAGAAGACTGTACCTCCTTCCCCTGTGGAGGTCCAGGGAGCAGCCGTCTCCTCAACATTTCCTGCTAAGAACAGTCCGGTTCCGGCACCTCCATTATCCTTTTCTACTAGTGGGTCTCCAGTCACTACCTATAATCAGGACAACTCTCTAGATGGAGATCTCATCCGCAACCCCCCATCTTTAGATGCCGTATCGGAACACTTGAATGCCCTATCCAACCGAACCGCAACCTTTGATTTTCCTGTTCCAAAATCGTCTGGACTTGAGAAACCTACAGAGGAGAAAAAGAAGAGCTCTCCAGTAGTATCTGTAGTAAACGCCTCCCATTCTTCATCACGGCCACCAACATTTACTGACAAACCAGCACTGGTTCCAGAGAAGAAGACACTGGTACAGGTCCTCAGTTCAAAGATGATATCTGAAGTCCAGCAAAAGCCGCAGCAGCAAGCACATGGGCAGGTGAAGATCACCCAGGTCACCAACCCATCTCTACAGCCCTCTGTGAAGCTTTACCACATGAACAGCCAGCACATTAAGGGGAGTTTCACACCCCAGAACCAGAATAGTGGTCAGAGAGTCACTGCTCCATCACCTCCACAGAGGCCCCCCACCCCCCAAACCAAATCTCCCAAACCCCAGGCTTTCACTTCTCCACCATCTAACATGGTTAACCATCACAAACCTGTAATATCTCCAAACTTGTTGGGAAAGCACCCTGGCACCAGCGGCACAGTGGTACCCACATCCTACAGGCCAGCCGTTCCAAGGCTTCCGGTTCCTTCACCTGGTAACTCAGGGAACACAATTGGCCTAAACAACACAGTCTCTGTCAGCCAGTCGCCACCATCTGTTCTGCGTGGTCCAACCGCTGTTCCTGCCAAGAAGCCCACTCACCCATCTCAAAAGTTGACCTTGATGGCGTTGCAAGACTCTGGAAAAGGAACGCAAGGAGTGGCCAAATTGCTGACCTCATCCATGATTGGAGGAATTGGAGGAAACGCAGGCACACCTTCCAGTCTAAGTGTAAGATGAATATGCTATTTATAATGACCCACTTGCAAATTAAACAAAACCTATGCTTTGTCCATGGCAAGGCAGCAGGATCTCCATAATGCCCTCCTACACTGTAGAACATACTCCCTTTTCTTTTGCATCCTTCTGTTCCATATAGCTGCCAGGAGCAGATAAAATACCAGTTCCTTTGTGGTATGGAGAAGGTGACTCCTTCCCAAGGTGGAGAGGCAATCAGCCTTTTGTAACCTCTAACAAGAGCTTGCATATGAATTCCCTTTTTTACTCCCCTTGGCTGATATAAGTGGCGAAGGAGCAAAAACAGGGTAACTAAAAGCTGTTGGGGAGGGGGACATAAAACCTAAGCCTGGTGCTTTGCCCTGCATGGGAAAAGCACAGGTTCACTTTAAAGCTGAAGCTGAAGATAATGTGCTAATGTAGCAATAAGCTTACACTCTTCCTCGTTTCCTCTTCAGTCTGTCCTATTGAGGTCTGCTCCTGGTATTGCAACTTCCTGTTAAGGTGACTAGTCATCCCAGCAGCTCTCTGTGCAATCATTGCCCCTTGCAGTCAGTAAGCGCTGATGTCAGCACGATGTCTGTATAGTGGCAGTCTTGTAAAATGTCAGAGACGAGACAAGAAATACTAATAGAAGAGATTTTACTATCTATATCTGTAATGTGCTAATAGCTAGATCTGCTCTCATTTGTTTACGTATATTTAAACCAGAGAGGAGTCCCCCCCTCCTGTGCTAGAGCTGCTTCAGTATAATGCGCAGGATAATATAATGCAGGACTTCCATGTGCCATATCTGTGTGAAGGGTTATCTTGGGCTGCAAACAAATTCTTCCAGCCACTTCTTTCCGATACAGCTTTTCAAACTTTGGAGAGAAGTGGCCTGAGGAGTTCCTGTCTGCAACCCAGGACAACGATTCATACAGATGGGGAATATAGACTCCATGCATTATATTGGGAGCAGTTCCAGCACAGAAGTGGGACTGCTCCTCTTTCAGTTGCTATCCAATATTCCTATGTGAATTGTTATATTTGCACTAGAATGAGGGATGCAGGAGATTTCTGTGCTCCTTTCATCGCCCACAACGCCTCCATTCTCAAGAGCCTGCCTATAGACTTTGTGTATTAAAAGTATGAGAGTACCACAAAATGAATGAGTCTAGAGTAAAGAGTTTATTTTCGATTCAGGGGCTCAAAACTTTAAAGCGGAGTTCCACTCTTTTTTTTTTTTTTAGTTTATTCAAAGTCCGCAGCTACTAAAAGTGTAGCTGCTGACTTTTAATAAACAGACATTTACCTGTTCCACGGTCCAGTGATGCGGGCGCCCGGAGCCATGCTCTTCTTCCCCCCCTCCCTCCTCTCTGCGGCGCCATCATAACTGTTGTCACCTGGCCGTGACAGCTTATGGCTTCACTTCACGGCCGGGCGCGCACTGCACTCTGCTATTGGCCAGGCAATCTTCTGGGACCTGTGACGTGTCCCAGAAGATTGCTGGCAGGGAGGGGCCGCCTAGGGCGTGAGGAGGAGTCTCCTAGGCAGCCAGGAAGGAGGAAATGGGTACAGGAAGTCCCACTAAAAAGAAAGCACCCCCCCCCCCCCCAAAAAAAAAATCTGCCTGCCAAATGTGGCATGTAAAGGGGCGACAAGTGCTTTAAAGCAGAAGTTCCACTTTTGGGTGGAACTCCGCTTTAACACCAGGCCTTTGGGCTTTTGTGATTTGTTGCACTTAAAAATTCCGATAATTTAAAAAACAAGTTCCTATAGGGGGGGACTTTGAGTGGGGTAAGTAGCTAATGAAATATTAGTTGAATATTAAAAAATGTATGTCTTTTTTAATAGTAGCATGATATAAAAAAGATAAGCACATATTTAGTGTACAGACAACGGTTATTCTATACAGAGAAATTCATAGGAGGCTGGATTAACATACAATACACAATAACCTGTACATTCAAGGTAAATCGCATTCGATCTGAGGTACTAAAACAAAGTGCAACAGATACCCGACGCGTTTCGAGATTCTGCTTTTGTTGCTTTCTCTTCATCAGGGGTGTGTGCGATTTAGCGCAGAACGTAACAAACGTCTGCAATCAAACAAGAAAAAAATTCAGATCATCAAACTAATTTTAATATTACACAAAAAGTCTGAGTAAATACAAAATGCAGTTTTTAAATGATGATTTCATTTATTAGGGGGGGGGGGGGGGGGGGAAGCAGGAAAAAATTGCCTCCTAAACCTAATAACTGGTTGTGGCGGCAACAACTGCAATCGGTGTTTGCAATAACTGGCAGTGAGTTTTTCACATCACTGTGAAGGAATTTTGGCCCACTCGTCATATTTTGGATCATTGTCCTGCTGCATAATACAAGTGTGCTTGAGGTCAGGAACTCGTGGCCGGATATTCTCCTTTCAGGTAGAGCGCAGAATTCATGGTTCCATCAATTATGGCAAGTTGTCCAGGTCCTGAAGGTGCAAAGCAGCCCCGTACCATCACACATCATACCAACAGTCACACAAGGTGGTAGTAGTTCTCTATCGCTCTATTAGTTTCACTGGTCCCCGAAAAGTGCCAGTTAGGTGTCCGATTTGTTCGCCGCAATATCGCAGTCCTGCTATAAGTTGCTGACCGCCGTGATTACTAGTAAAGAATAAATAAAAATATCCCATAGTTTGTAGACGCTATAACTTTTTGCTCAAACCAATCGATATACACTGTTTGGGATTTGTTTTACCAAAAATATGTAGCAGAATCTTCCGGAGGTCAAGTGGTTTAAAATGAGTTTGATCCAAATCATTTAAGTGTGAAAAATATGCAAAAAAAAAATAAGTCAGGAGGGGGGCAAATACTTTTTCACAGCACTATATTAGTCTAAACCTTTTAACCACTTCAGCCCCGGACCAATTTGCAGCTAAAGGACCAGGCCCCTTTTTGCGATTCGGCACTGCGTCGCTTTAACTGACAATTGCGCGGTCGTGCAACGTGGCTCCCAAACAAAATTGGCATCCTTTTTTTCCCACAAATAGAGCTTTCTTTTGGTGGTATTTGATCGCCCCTGCGGTTTTTTATTTTTTTGCGCTATAAACAAAAATAGAGCGACAATTTTGAAAAAAATGCAATATTTTTTTCTTTTTGCTATAATAAATATCCCCAAAAAATATATAAAAAAACTTTTTTTTCCTCAGTTTAGGCCGATACGTATTATTCTACATATTTTTGGTAAAAAAAATCGCAATTAGCGATTTATTGATTGGTTTGCGCAGAAGTTATAGCGTTCACAAAATAGTGGATAGTTTTATAGCATTTTTATTAATATTTTTTTTTTTTACTAGTAATGGCGGCGATCAGCGTTTTATTTATTTTTATTTTTTTATTTTTTTATTTTTTTTATTGTTACTGGGACATTATGGCGGACACATCAGACATTTTTGACACATTTTTGGGACCATTGTCATTTATACAGAAATCAGTGCTATTTAAATGCACTGATTCCTATGTAAATGACACTGGCAGTGAAGGAGTTAACCACTAGGGGGCGGGGAGGAGTAAGTGTGACGTGTTGTGTGTGTTTTTTTTTTTTTTTTTTTTTTTTTTTTACAGTAGGGGGCGTGGCCGATGACAGGGAACAGCAGATCAGTGACGGGCAGTGTAGGAAGCGCGGGGAGAGGTTTGTTTACACAGACCTCTCCCCGTTCTTCAGCTCTGTGACCCGATCGCGGGACACCAGCGGCGATCGGGTCCGCTGGTTCCGCAGCCGCGGTCACGGAGCTCCTGACCGGGTCGCGAGCGTGACCCAACGGCTAGGCAATTAAAGGGGACGTATATATACGTGCTTTTGCCTAGCCGTGCCATTCTGCCGACGTATATTTACATGCGGCGGGCGGGAAGCGGTTAAAGTCCCACATATTTGTTTGGCTACTTTATATTGGGGATGGGGTACATTTGATATAACAATTGGCATCCATAATTATAATTCTTTCCTAAGCATGATTCATGGGCAAGTCCTCTCTCACCCCCCCCCCTTATAATGACTACATAAGATTAATCATTTGGTAGTACCGCACTGTGGGATCCAGACAGGGCTGTACCTGTGCTCCAGCTTTCATGAAGTTGCTGTGGCACATTGGAAAACTCCGGAGATACACAAGTTGTCCCGCCACCCATTCTTCCAACCTTGTCCTCTAACATTTTTTGTTTTTGATTTATGAATTAATAATCTGCTCTGAATCATTTATAGTCTTGTCATAGATCTGTTTTTTGTTTTCTCTTCAGCAGCCGACAAAGTGCAGCACAGCCTCTGGACATATTACCCCGTCCTCTTCCCCCTCACTGACTGTACTCACTCCAACTTACAAACCAAATGGAGGAAAAATCCCAACAGCCACTTCCTTGGGGCTCATACCCACCATCCACCCTTCCCTGCTACATGTCATTTACACCACAGACGCAGGCCAAAAATCCTCAAAAGATGCCATAGTCACTGGGCCAGCTCCAGGCACCTTTACCCATGGACTTGCACGAAGTAAGTAGTCTCATCCAGATTTTTCATTTTATCGCCCGGATGTCTTTGCATGGTGGGTTCAGGTAGAAGTCTACCTGACATTGAAAATACAATTAGTGGGAATTGTTCTACTAGATATCCCAAGCTGTTTCTGGTTTAATTGGTATTACATCATTAATTTGTGGAGGTTTTTTAATTAAATTTTTTAGTGTGTGTGTTTGTTTGTTTGTTTGTTTTTTTTTTTTTTTTACTACATCACCTGCAATATATGCATACCAATCAATTTAGTATCAACCAATCAAGTAGAGAGATGTGAAGCAATCAGACTTGCATTGAGAACCAGTGTCCGCCTCAAACCAAGTAAAGCCTAATGCCCTCTACACACGATCAGACTTTCCGACAACAAAACTGTGGATTTTTGTTCGAAGTGTTGTCCCAATACTCGCACAAATTCTCCCGATGCCAGATACAATACCCGGGAAAGCGACCCGGTGCAATCGGATCTCAGTGGGTGGAACAGCGGAAGTGACGCTCTGTGTCAACGTCGGCGGTTGGACATCCCGACGTCCATCTTGGTACACCCTGCACTCGGCCGCAGTAAGCCAGCAGTGGACATCTTGTTACACCCAGCCCATATAGTTCAGGCTGGGTGTAACAAGATGGCCGCTGCTGCTTTTATGCAGCCGAGTGCAAGGAGTATCAATAGTAGAGGAACCACCGCTCCAGGATAATCAACACAACTGAGGCTTGCAACTTCTCCTATGCTAGAGACACCCAGGTGCAGGCACGGCACATACTATCGTGCAAGGAGTATCAAGATGGGTCGTCGCAGGCAGCCCATCAGTGCTCATAAATGCCACCTATCACTGCCCAATGTCCATAAGTGCCTCTCATCAGTGCCAGCCACCTGTAAGTGCCAGTGCCACCTATCAATGCCATCTGTCAGTGCCACCTAATCTGTATTGTGCTTTGAAAATTGTCACATGACATAAAAAAAAAAAAAGTATCGAGTACTTGAAAAAAGGATCGGTTCTTGTACTCGGTCTTAAAGTGATATCGGGACAACCCTAATTACGAACGTGATATTTCCATTATGAACATGGGTGAATCCGAGCATGCGTGGACTTCTGTGCTTGTGACTTGTGTACATACGATCGGAAAGTCCGACAACAAACATTTGTTGATGGAAAATTTGAGAACCTTCTAGCCAACATTTAGTTGGCAGAAAGTCTGACAACAAATGTCCGATGGAGCGTACACACGGTCGGACTTTCCACTAACAAGCTCGCATCCAACATTTCCCGTCGGAAAATTCAAGCGTGTGTATATGGCATAATAGTTGGGAGATATAAAATCATAGATTTTTGCAGTGGTGACTGGTACCCTGAACCCAACCCCCCCCAAGTCAGCTATGCTCCATCTCTTTTGGTAAAGATCTCCCATCTAGCTAGGTTTTGTAGGCAATTATGTATACAGATGTTAAGCTGGCCATATATGGCTCAGTTTTTTGTTCAGTCAGCGGGTTCAATAAAAAAAAAACGGACCCGATTTTATTCCCCCATCTACTGCGAATCCTCCCCGCTGCCCTATTGTATTCAGCCAGCAGGGAGACTCCCCCACTGTTGGAATACACTGATCAGCGCTGCAGCCTATTGCCTGCAGCACTGATCGATCTAAACTAAACCGTGGCCACAAACAGATTCAAATTCAGCCAATCTCTGCTAAACTGGCCAAATTTCGATCCAGGTATGGGCAGCTTTAGAGGGTAAAACTATTCATCTGTTTTGTCTCGAGTGTAAAATCCTACTAAATGTCTTCTCTCCTCCTATAGATCTCTTGAGTGGTCTCCATTCGTCTGCACCAATTGCACACCCAGCCCTGTCCGGACACTCACAGCCAGCACAGACAGGTAACACTCATTTCATTATCAATAGTCATGGCTCAGCTTGTTCCCATCTCTAGACTCTCTTTTCTAGCGTCTGTTCATACAAAGGCACCACTACTACATTTGATCTCTGACCTTTAAAGTGTAAGTTCACCCTCAAACTAAAATCCCTACATCTACAGAGATGCACATTCTAACACTAACCTATGTAGCCCTGTAAAGGAAAAATGAGTATACATACCTTTTCCCAAGCCGATCTGACCCAGTCTCCAGCGGTGGAAGCTCTGCAGAGGACACAGCCAACAAGGGCTGTGAAATGAATGGGGAGTGACGTCACCCATAGAGTTTCTATGGGGCTTCTGCTGTTGGACGTGTCCTCTGCACTTGCCTACACAGAGAAGCCGCAGTTGACAGCTCAGCGTGGGATCGGCTGCAGAAAAGGTATGTATACTAATTTCTTCTTCACCGGGTTAGATAGGTTAGTGTTAGATCATCGACGTCTGTAGATGCAGGGATTTATATTTTAGGGTGGATTTCTACTTTAAAGCTCACAGAGAGTTTGTTAGTATTGTTTCTTCTGATACGAGAGAGATTTGAAAATCCCTGCATGTTGCAGTTTAGATGTCCTTGCTTGCAAGCTTCAAGGGGTAAACTACCGTATTTATCGGCATATAACACGCACCCCAAGTTTAGGAGGGAAGTTTAAGGGAAAAAAACTTACATTTAAATGCCCATCAGTGCAGCCTTCTCAGTGTCCATCTGCAGCCTTGTCCATCATTGCAGCCTAGCCCAGTGTCCATCTGCAGCCTTGTCCATCATTGTAGCCTTGCCCAGTGCCTTTGCAGCCTTGCCAGTCTCTTCAGCATTTCCCTGATTTAAATTTGGGGCCGATTTCCGCTGACTGTGAGCGGAGAGGAGCGAGCGGAGCCGAGATACAGAAAGCCGAGAGTACTTCGGCTAGACTCGGCTCTGCCCACAGTCGGGGGCAGGACTGCGAGAGGAGCCGAGACTAGCCGAAGTACTCTCGGCTTTCTGTATTCAGCGGCCCTCGCAATCAGTGGAGGTGGGCGGGACTGCGCGAGGAGCCGAGTGTACTTCGGCTTTCTGTATCTCGGCTCCGCTCGCTCGTATCATAACAATCAGCGGGGGATCGGCGTATAGCTCCCTTGTCACCTGGCTTTGATTGACAGCAGTGGGAGCCAATGGTTCCTGGTGCCCCAGTGAGACCCGGAAGTGAGGGGAGATAAGAGCTGCAGACGTGCACAATGCAGGGCTCAGGTAAGAAGTAGGGGTTGAGGGGGGATGCTAATGCCTAAACATTTTTTTACCTTGATGCAAGCAATGTAAAAAAAATGTAGGCTTTAGTACACGCTTTAGTTAACATTTATGTGATTCTGCTTAAAGCGGTTCTGCACTCTGAAAAAAAAATTTTTTTTTTTAGGATGTAATATAAAGTGTGCTTACCTTTATTAGGGGACTCACCTGTTCCATCTTCCATCTCGATCGCCGCCGGTTTTCGTCCGATGAAGTTCCTCGTCTTCTTCTTTAGTGCTGGGGGCCATCTTGCCTGTGGGCATGTGAAACACCCACAGGGACTTTAGATGGCCCAGCATGCACTGCCGTTACTCGCGCGTGCGCAGTAACGGCTCATCTGCCGAGATCTCACGAGATTTCGGCAGATGCGGCCGAAATCTCGGGAGATTTCGGAAGATGTGGCCGAAATCTCGCGAGATTTCGGAAGATGCCCGCACTGACTTCTGGGATCAATGACACCAGATCCCAGGAGACAGTGCGGCGTGACGACGATCGACGCAAGACCCCGCCCGCCGCCGCAGAGGGAGAAGACCGGAAGTCTTCAATTACAAGGTAAGTAAAAAAAAAAAAAAAAAAAAAAATTAAATTTATTAATCTTTGCCTGATTTGGAAGGCAAAGAGATTTACTAAATGAAATGAGTGCAGAACCGCTTTAAAGAGGAACTGCAGTCTGCTCACATAATTTGTAATAAAAACATCTTTGCCATTCTGAATCTTCCCTCCAACCACTTTGCATATTATTTTATATATACTGTGATTGTGTACTTGCCAAACATGCTGCAGAAATCTCCCTCCACTGAGTCTGGCTGCATCCATTTTAAAGCGGGACGGTACCTGAAATTTTTTTTTTTTTTAAAAGCCAGCAGCTACAAATACTGCAGCTGCTGACTTTTTTAATAAATGGACACTTGCCTGTCTCCCAGTTCCAGCGGTGTCGGCAGCAGAGGCCGATCGATCGCTCGGCTCTCTGCTGTTGCCGGCGCCATTCTCGGTGAGTGAATCAGGAAGTTAAGCCTGCGGCTTCACTTCCCGATTCCCTAATGAGCATGCGCGAGTCGCGCGGCGCAATGAGAATCTTCAGCGCTGTCTGCCGGGACACGTGTGTGTGTGTGTCCCGGCAGACAGCGCGCCGGGACCGGAAGCTACGTAAACTCCCGTGGGAGTTTATGCCCGGAAGTGGGTGCAGATACCTGTCTTAGACAGGTATCTGCACCCCCCTCCCCCTGAAAGGTGCCAAATGTGACACCGGAGGAGGGGAGGGTTCCGAAAAGCGGGAGTTCCACTTTAGGGTGGTATCCCGCTTTAAGGGTTCACTTTCTGCATTTTCACAGACACACCTGCAGCTCTCATTGGCCCTCTTATGACTCATCCCCCCTGCCTTCCTGGCAAACGTTCAGGAGAGTGAGAGAGCTGTGCATGATGTCATAAGGGTAGGCTTTTTACCAGTCAAAAACAGGAAGTGGGCTGTATAAAGTATTTACTGGCAGAAAAAAAATGTTTTACTATCCAAAGTTAAAACAACAACAAGGGCAGAAGATTTAATAGATGGCAAGTTGAAAAAAATGACTGAAGTTCTGCTTTTAAGTCAAACATGATCCTCTTTTTTTAGTGTGGTCATTTCTTTTTCTATTTTACAGATGGTGCTCATGCAAAGACCCCAGTCCCCCCTCCAAGGAAGCTTTAATTTTTGGACCAAATACAGTGACACAATCTTAGGGACGATGTCTGTGCACTAAATAAAAATGCTGGATGCTTTTCTCAGCATTTTTCTACACAAGCACTTATTTTCTACGTGACATTAGAGAGGTGTCAAATTTTATATTTGTGGAACTCGCCGGAGAAGATAAGAACTTCATTACTCCTTCTTTTTGTTACCTTAATTTTTCTTTTTTCCAAGTTGTATTGGACATGACCATTTTGCTTGCAACTCCTTACTGTGCCCAGTGGATTTTTAAACAAATTCAAAGTCTGCCTTGACCAGAGACTATTTCCGTTTTGCTTGTACGTGGTGGCATTGGTTACCCTGCTTCTTGGATTATCTAGCGAGAAGACTAGAAGATTTTTCTGCTTTCCTCTTTATATCGCTCTCTCCAGCCATTGAGCTCCCCAATCATCTTTTATGAAGAGTACATCCAGGGGAAAGTAATACGGCCCTTTGCCTTTCTTTGGGTCGGATCGGGAAGTATCGCCACACTGGAATGCCCAAAAGATACAAGAAGCAGCTTTATGATTTAGTTCCCTACAGCCTTGCTAAACTGAAATATTAGCAGGTGGAGCTGAACTTAAGAAATATGTCCAGCCAAAACTTCTCTTTTGGATCGCGTGGGAAGGTTTTTACTGCTATCTGGGGCTCCATTGGAAAGTTTTTTTTTTTTCCCTCATTTACTGTCATGGTGACAACAAAAATCTTTAACATGATTGGAAAGGTTAAATTTTTTAAAATTAAAATAACAAACATGTCATACTTACCTGCTCAGTGTAATGGTTTTGCACAGAGCAGCCCTGATCCTTCTCTTCTGGGGTCCCCCCGCGGCACTCCTGCCCCCCCCCCCTGCCGAGTGCCCCAATAGAAAGCTGCTTTCTATGGAGACACTCATGCAGGCTTGCTCCCGAGCTGCCCTGTCGGCACTCCTGGCCCTCTCCCCCTGCTGTGTGCCCCAATAGAAAGCTGCTTTCTATGGAGGCACTCATGCAGGCTTGCTCCCGAGCTGCCCTGTCAGCACTCCTGGCCCCTCCCCCCTGCTGTGTGCATCAATAGAAAGCTGCTTCCTATGGAAGCACTCATGCAGGCTCGATCCCGAGCTGCTCTGTCTGCGTCTATTCCCTTGTCATAGGATTAGATTGACAGAAGTGGGAACCAATGGCTGCTGTTGCTATTAATCTTCGTAGTGAGGAGGTATAGTCAGGAGAGCTGCTGCT
Organism: Lithobates sylvaticus; assembly: GCA_028564925.1. Taxonomy (NCBI): domain Eukaryota; kingdom Metazoa; phylum Chordata; class Amphibia; order Anura; family Ranidae; genus Lithobates; species Lithobates sylvaticus. Next base: position 262,709,880 of record CM053031.1, read on the forward strand.
CTCGTGCACATCGCTAAATCACGATCAAGCTCGGGTATAAAGGGGCAGGGCTCTATCCTCTGCAATAGTTTTTTTTTTTTTTTTTTTACCTTAAAGAATAAGTTCACTTTTTAGGAAAAAAAAAAAAAATCCACTTTTTTTATTTTATTTTTTTGCAGGTAAAAAAAATGTGCATTTATTATTTTTTGTTTTTTGAGGCCTGTAAGGCATTGATTGCATCATCGAGCATCAGATCGTTGGTGGTATGCAGGTCTCCTCCAGATCTGCCAGAGTATCTGTGTGCTCGTACATCCTGTGCAGGCAAGTAGAAGCAATATGACAGGAAGAATCAATGAACTACCACAGCTGCAACGGATGTTGGGGCTTGTAGTTCATTCACACACACACACACACACACACACACACACACACACACACACACACACACACACACACACACACACAGTTGTGTGAAGGAATGATGTGGCTGTGTGGGCAGAGCTCCACGCGGTCACGCTAATTTCAAAAAGTGACAGCTAGTACGGGAAACCTCGGGATTGCACAGCGGCAGCAGCATTGGGAACGTGTTACATGTTCCATCCTAAAAATCTCCCAAAGGTGAACTTATCCTTTAATGCATAGACTGCACTAAAGTAGAAAAAAACCTTAAGGCTTTAGAACCACTTTAAAGGCAACACAGACAGAAATAAAAATGTTTCTAATAGTAGAGTAGGAGATTGCAAGATCCCCTGTCAGATTTGTATTGCTAAATAGATGTGGGAGTAGTAGACGCACCACTTTTCCAAAGAGCTCTTATTTCATATTGGCCCATGTTATATAGGCAACGCGTTTCAGAGTGCCCCCTCCTTTTAAGGTCTAAATTTAAAAATAAAATTGTGTATATGGCAAAAAACAAAATCATGTTTGTAAATACGATGGTCACATAGTAAATAAAACAATGTGCGCAATGCATAATTATGAAACATTTTTAAAGAATTAAAGCAACGTCAGCTATCACTGTTGGCATTGGTTTTTTATCATATATATTGTATATACTATTCACATTTTATTTTATCCCTCATGAAGATGGCACCTTAAAGCCCCCTGATATGTGTTTGCTAAATAATAAAGATTTGGGCTTTTATGACAGAATAAATACCCTTTTGGAGTCTTAACACATTTGGTGTGGCATTCTTACATCTGTTTAGTCTTTATCTAAAGCAAGGGTCTCAAACTGGTGGCCCTCCAGCTGTTGCGGAACTACAAGTCCCATCATGCCTCTGCCTGTGGGAGTCATGCTTATAACTGTCAGCCTTGCAATGCCTCATGGGACTTGTAGTTTTGCAAAAGCTGGAGGGCCGCCAGTCTGAGACCCCTGATCTAAAGCTTTGCTGAAGATCATTCCATGCATGTGAGTCACTTATCAGACCCCTTGCCTTCCGCTTTATGCTACCTTGCAGTGGCGGCCTGGCTATACGGGGTGCAGGGGCGCCGTCACCCTAATTCATGCGCCTAGCCCCTAATCTACAGACACATGAATTCCAATGGGTTTTTTTTTTTTTTTTTAGAAGCACATGATTAGAGCATGAGGCTCTAATTGGCTTCAAAAAAGGTGGGCTCTGGCCACAGAGTGTGTGGATTGTTTGCCGCCACCCCAAAAAAAAATATACCCCCAGCCGCCACTGCTACCTTGTGGGATTAGGCTTATTCTGAAGTCCATGGCCACCCACTTACCCTCTCAACTTTTTTTTATTTCTGTCTGTGTCCCTGTTGAAAATTTTTCGCTCCTTTCCTGCTTGGTCACACTTCGGGACTGTAAATGTGGATAAGTCCGTCCAACAATGCCCCAGATAGCAGTAGAAACCTAAAAGGGCTTCTATTCCCTCCCCACTCTATCATTCTATCTCACACTTTAACCTGAAGCTTTTTTTGTGTGCTTTAGTCGTCCTTCATGTTGTGCCCATACGTTACCTTCAATTTTGTAAACTTTATACCAGCTTTTCTAAACCTTATTATGTCTTTTTTTTTCTTTTGTTTGTTGTGATATTTTTGGTTTGATGGCCAGTAAGGATCTAATTTAAAGCAAGGAAAACAAATCTTAAATGAAAATACTGAACTTGTGTCACCACCACCATTACAGACTGCTGGTTTGTGTATACCAATTGACATTTTTTTTTTGCTCTTCATTTTTGACTCTTGGACGATTAAGGATTTTTCAACACGGACACAGTTTGTTGATATCGTTCTTAACATTTCTACTTGAAAGACTATTTATTAGAAGGCCTCCCTTCAGCATTGTACATAAGCAAAAAAAAAAAAAAAAACATGAGCTTGAAGAAAATTCCATTTTTAATTCAAAGGAAGTTGTTGGACCTTGATGGCTGAGCAAAGGATTCTGGGATGAAAGAACTGACTAAGAAAAAAAGTCTTCCACGTCATGACAATCCAAAGAAACTGATGTTTCTTTTTCTTTGTTTATGGCATTTAAAGTTAAACAGTGGGCATAAATCAGTAATGACATAAAAAAATTTTTATATATATATAAAAAATATTAGTCTGTCATTAGCATTTAGTGGGGACTGGCTGAGATTTGATCCATCTATGGAAAGGCTATTGTACCCAAGTTGATCCATCAGTTGACTTGGGTACAACCAGTCTGTCAGATTTTTTGTAACTACTGCTGGCTGATATAGCTGCTAGTAGTCATCATTGTGTTCTGCCGGCTGGGATAGCTTCCTGTGCCCCCCATTATCTCCCACCTTTAGAACGCAATAGCGCTGCAGGAGGGATTCAAGCGATTTTTGATTCGAGAAGGGAATCAAGTGATTTTGAATCAAATTGAATCATCTATGGGTTGCTTTATGTGTTACAGGGGATTAAATAAAATAAAAACTGATGTGTAATTATAGTGACAGACTACAGTATACATGTCTTTTTTTTTTGCCCATCGTTCCACTTTAAGGAAATCCAGATGCCAAACTATTTTGGACTATTTGTCTCCCTTCTATGCTACAGTATGGATCTTCGGTGGGCCGGCACTAGATAGATTCCTGTTCTCCGAAAGACGAATAAGTCTTCATTTTTACATGGGAGCATTTGCAAAGAATCTACTTTTGCCCCAGCCTGCGAATCCGTTGTATTTTAACACACAAAGACGCATTGTACTATTATTAGGAACCTCCCGGAGTCCCTAGCTGGGAATTATGGGATTTCAGGCCTCGAATTTCAATGATTATGATCAATGATCCAGGTCTCTGGCAGATTTGGAAATACAGCTTTTCATATTTAAAGAGTTTTGTAGGTTAAAAAAAAAAAAAATCATGATTTGTGAATGCTTTAGACTTGCTTCTTCAGCTATTGATTGTTGTGTTTGGAAACAATATGGCTGCCGCTTCGCTCTGTGAAGAGTGTGATGCCTGAATATTTCGATCTGTGTGTGCGTGTGTTGACATGGTTGATTACTGTAGATCTGCGTAGTTTTATGGCAAAATGCTAGCTTTGTTATAATTTTATGTGATGTCTGGGGAGTGTGCCAATGTGTTTTTTTTTTCTTTAATGTAGCATTCTCTGCTTTTGGATGACTTGTAAAAGACCCTGTTTAAACTAATAGGGTCTCTTTAAGCCCTGACCCTGTTTGTACTCCCCTTCACATCGCTCTGGCGCTCCTTAGCCCTTTTTAGCCAGCGCAAAATGGCTAGTGCTTCAAGTGATGGGGAAGCTTGCAACCTTCTGCGATGCAACGCACAGCTTGAGCCCAGAGGTCAGTGGCTAGGTTGGAGCACAGGCACATGGCAGAGGATGTAGTGTCACCTTTCACTGTAAACACCAACACTTAGTATTTTGTGGTTATAGAGGGAGCAGGGGAGAGCTGTGAAAAGGAGTATAACCTGGGTCAGGGGTGGTTTTTAAAGGGACTCTCCATGGAATTGTTACTTTATAAAGGTAACTGTCATATGAGAAATCCATGAGCTGCCACTGCTGACCATTTCCAAAAACTACTAGTTGCCTGGATAACCTAGGCCAGGGATATGCAATTAGTGGACCTCCAGCTGTTGTAGCACTACAAGTTCCATGAGGCATAGTAAGACTGACAGCCACAAGCATGACACCCAGAGGCATGATGGGACTTGTAGTTTTGCAACAGCTGGAGGTCCGCTAATTGCATATCCCTGCCCTAGGCTTTAGTACTTTATCATGGAACACAAATGCCAATTTGCAGAGAACTTCAAGAAGGTGGTCAACAGTGGTAGTCTTTATATTTTTTCATGACCGGTTCCTTTTAAACTGAGGTGGGCCCCCCTAAAAAATTGCACAAATCTTGCCACCCAATGTATGCACACAGCTTTTTTTCTTCTGAATTACTGCAAGTCTAATGCCCCGTACACACAAATTTTCCGACAACAAATGTTGGATGTGAGCTTGTTGGCTGAAAGTCTGACCGTGTATATGCTCCATCGAACAGTTGTCGGACTTTCAGCCAACCAATGTTGGCTCGCAGGTTCTCAAATTTTCCTGCCAACAAAACTTTGTTGTCGGAATTTCCGATCGTGTGTACACAAGTCAGATGTACAAAAGTTCACGCATGCTCGGATTCAAGCAGAAGGAGCCGCACTGGCTATTGAACTTCCTCTTTCTCGGCTCGTTATACGTCACTGTGTTCCCACGTTCGTAATTATTGGCCAACATTTGTGTGACCGTGTGTATGCAAGACAAGTTGGAGCCAACAACCTTCGAACAAAATTCCACGTTTTTATTGTCGGAAAGTCCGATCGTGTGTACGGGGCATTAGAATGTGCAAATGTGGACCAACTTGTCCAGAAGACCACCATCTGTGGGTTCCCGGCACAGAATCTTGGGGACAGGAATCTGGAGTGTTATTTAGAAATTGACAGCAGTAATCTGATTCCCTTTTTTCTTGTATTGGTAGCCATAACTGGTAAAGTAGAACCCCAGTTTTTATTGGTCTGCCCCTGTAGGGGAGATTTACACTCTCGTTCTGTCATGGGGACCATTACCATCAAGACAAAATTTTTTTTTGAGAAATCCAGATGTTTGCAGTTGTCACCAGATCAGGTAGTGAAGGTTCTTATTTCTCATCATTCCTTCTCAAGCCAATAATAAAAAATGTGTTCTATTCAGTGTAATGAATGAATGGAAATAAACCCCACTGCTAGAGAATAGAAAGTCTTGGCTGAAAAGCTCAGACTAAAGCTAGGGGGGGGCAAAACACTCAATTTTAAATAACTGCAGGCAATATGTATAGTTGGAGTGTCCTTTTAAAAGCTGCAAGAGAACTTGTACAAGCCAGTCATCTAAAAGTGGACAAATTTTAAATGTTATCATTACAATTGCACTTTGAGCTTGTTTGCCTCTGAGCTCATCGGTGGAGGATTTAGCTGTGGCTCTGATGTAGATCTTGGCTATAGCAAAGCACTATGCGCATCCCCAGCACTCCAGTAAAGGTGTGCGTTTCACCTGCAATTCATTTTTAATAAAATGCTATGTTTTTGGACCAGTCTTTACGATCTCTGCTGAGAGAGGAAGCTCTGAACAGTCTTTACTAATGTCTGGGGAAAAAAAATGCTCTGGGATAGCAAGTAGTCTCACTGTGAAGTGGAAATCCAACTAAAGGAACCAGCTTATGTTACACAAACTTTAGCCTAGTACACGTGGGCCCGACAGAGGCCGATTCAATAAAAACTTTCCGACATTTGGCCCCTGTTTAAGGCAGCCGGTCCGAGAGAAGCCGGCCAAGCATGCTTGAGAACCAGCACCAACCGGCTCCTGATCAGCGTTGTCAACCAATGGCTGAGAGGGCTGACCAGAGTGTTGGTGGGGGGGGGCATTTCCCTGTCGGAACACAAAAGAACAGCAGGGGAGATCGCTGTACTAACGTTTCTATTGGCTTTAGACTGGGAGTCTTCATATGACTGGGCAGTCCAACAGCAGGCAACAGTTAGACCTACTTCAATCAGTAATGTAACAAACCTGGTCAGACATGCCCCCCTCTTTAAGCCTAGTACACAAGGACCGAATGTCGGGCGACATAGGCTAGTTAAATAAAAAACGGCCAACATTCATTGTGTAAGGCAGCCGGCCATTTGGCTTACTTCTGTCGGACAAGCATGCTGGAAAACCAGCAGCTGACTGGCTCCCAATCAGCTGGCTGAGGGCGCTGACCTGAGTTTTCTGGCAGGGGGCTGTCCCTCTGTCAGAATACAAAAACAACAGCAGGGAAAATCGCTGTACTGAATGTCAGATCGTTACAGTGGCTCTGACCAGAGCCGATGTTTGTTTTTTGTTTTTTTTGTTTTTTGTTTTCAACCCGATTGGGTTGAAAAAAAAAAAAACTAGTAGTGTGTACACGGCTTCACTCTGCAATGCAAATCTATGTGGGGCCATGTGCTTGGGGGAGAAGGGGTGGCAACTACTCAACCCTGCCAGCACAAGGCACTGCAGTGTGAGAGCAGTAAGCAGTAGTTTAAGGAATTAAAAAAAAAAAAAAAAAAGACACCAATTATAGTGCGCTGGGGGTACAGTACAAAAGAAAAGGCTGTGAGACTTATTTTGCATAGAGGAAAAAACATATTGGAACTTCTATTTTTTTATTTGTCTCAGTTCCTGTTGGGATTGCCCCTCGCTTCCTGTCTCGGTGAGATTACAGGAAATAAGAGGAAATCTCTCTATTGGATAGCAATTAAACTTGAGTGATGTTCTAACCCAACTACTCTTTTTGATGCAGTACAAAAGCATGGAAGATGCTTGAGAGAGAAAAAAATAAGGTCTGTTTTATAGTAGCCAATTAGACTTGTAATAATGAGAGTGGTGCCACTGGCTGGATGTCAAGCAGCACTGGTAACAACTGCAGTATTGTAGATTGCGCCACAGCACACTCTTTTGGTCTCCTCCTATGCTGCATTTAGATGATGACTCTTCGCACCCAACTATTTTGAAGATTGGCCTTACAATATGATAGTTGCTGGAGTGTGTTCTCCTAATTGTACAGGACTTGTATTTATAGATGTTGAGTTACATGCTACTATCTTCAGGTGCTTGGACACCAGGAAAAGCTTTGCTGGCAATGCCCCCACTTCTTCATATAACCCCACCCGCTCCGCTGGACTCCAGTTTTTTTTCCTATAGTCATTAGGGGATGGAGCACTTTGGCACTCGCCTTGGAATATGGTGCAACAAGTGTAGTAAGCAGCAGTATGCTATAAAGGTCCAGGGCTGTGGTCCATTCCTATGGCACCCAGACCTTGGGGGGGTATGCCCACACTGATTGTAAATTTTCTGGAGGGAACCACACTTCAAAGTGGATAAGGTAACACAAGCTTTCCCTGTAATTATGTCCAAGTCCTGACTTTTACATGTGGGGTGATGTTTACATAGTGTGTTATTGCCCCCCTGTAAAAGTCTCTACTATGTTGGTGGTAGCATTTTTTAAACTTTTGCCTTTTTAAATGTTCGTTTTTTTTTTTTTTTTTTCATTCAGCTTTGCTGCTTGAGTGGTGACATAATTGCAATACGCCTTCCAGCTGACTCACTTTTAGTCACCATTTCCACCAAGAATGCAAGCGGCATGCCAGCTGACCTCACAACTGCCTGCTTTTTCAGAGACACATCAACACAACATCAATCAGCAATTTGGGTTATAGCACTCTTTCCTGGACGTGCAAATACAAATACTCTTTCAGTCCCCATACATTTTGTGAGAACCGCACATTGGGATCCCCTCACTTAGCAATGCTGAAGAGAGAAAGTGCAGAGAAGCTGAAAAAAGAAGCCTAATGGCATGTGGGCTATAGCCGGCACTGAGGAAAAAAAAGGAAACGCTCAGGGTGATAGCTTTTCTCCTACACCATAAGGTCATATATTGCAGATTTCTTGGAAACAATGTCAGGTCACAACAATCTCAGCCCTTCTAGAACCTTTGGTCTCCAGTGCACAAAAGCACTCTTCTGCCTCTCCACCGCCTGAATTTATTCAAGAGTATGGCCCTGAACCTCTTAAAATCTTCAAGGAAGAGGAATTTCTACTTTGAGTGCACTTATTTTTCTAGCCTTTACCTAGTACCATCTGAATTTCCTCTGCCTAAACAAGATTTTTTTTCTTGCAAACACAAATTACATTTTCGTGATAATTGGCCAGATCCTAAAAAGATATTGCTTTCTTTTAAAACTGTTTGCTTAGTTATATCCCATTGAAAAGGAATCCTTTAAAAAAATGGTATGTCCTGGTAGTGGATCCTGACATTTCTGTTCTCAATTAGCATCTTGCTGTTCCATTTTATAATTTCCCTTTTCTTTAAAGATTCTGCCAGTAGACATTTAGAATCCCTATTGAAAGCAACCTTTTGCTCTCGCTAGTCTTGCCTTACAACTGACCATTGCGGCTATGTCCATTCTGACTTGTCACTAAATGGACTTAACAAATGAATGGAGAATGCAATTCTGTCTTTGAGGGACCTGTTCTGCTGAAACTAGGGCTGTAACTAATGATTATTTTCATAATCTATTGGCCGATTTATTGTTTTGATTAATCGATTAATAACCATAAAGTGTGGTGTAAAATTTAGTTAATGTGTAAAGTTTAAAAAAAGGCAATTTATTCTTAAATATTTCTATGCAGTGGTAAATATAAATAACCAACTACATGGTTAGGGAGCAAAATATCAAATCCACTCTGAGAATAACAGAAGAGATATACTGTATATACTAAGTGCCTGACCCTTTCCAAATACGCAGTGGCTGAAAAAAGCATAGATGTGAACATGTCCCATAGGAAACCATGTAAATGAACTGTAGTGCGTTTCTGCAAAAAGCACCAAAAACACATAGATGTAAACCAGACCTAAGACGTTTAGTAACATAATGGGGTTAAAAAACTAAAATTAGCCCTTTATAGTACAAAAAAAAGCAAATAATCAATACCTTAAGGGGTTCATTTTTTTACTGTAGAACTGTGAAAGTAATATTTACAGTAGCGATTATTTGCTTTTTGTAGTATAAAGGGCTCATTTTAGTTTCTTTTTAACCCCATTATGTTACTGGCCGATTAATGGATTATGAAAATGGTAATCGATTAATTTCATAATCGATTAGTTGTCGATTAGCTGTTTCAGCCCTGGCTGAAACAATAGTAAGTCTAGCTCTTGGCACTGCTATTTTGTGTTGATGCCCTAGAGCAGTGATGGTGAACCTTGGCACCCCAGATGTTTTGGAACTACATTTCCCATGATGCTCATGCACTCAGCAGTGTAGTTGAGCATCATGGGAAAATGTAGTTTCAAAACATCTGGGGTGCCAAGGTTCACCATCACTGCTCTAGAAATTTTGCTGTCCAGGATGACACTGCAAATGCGCAAAATTTGGTGGTTAAAGGCTTGTTGAACCTGCTTGCAAAATGATGTTGAATGCCTGTTTTGACAATCCCTTGACATATTTACCAAGGAAGTCACTGGGGATAAAGTACTTCTATCACCCAATAAACAGCCTAAACCTACTATGACTATGGCTACCACCTCTTTCCACCAAAAGGGGTCTTTTTATTTCTCCCAGGCATCCTCCTGTATAATGCAGGTTTGTGTTTTTTTTTTTTTTTTTCAAAACCCACCAAGCCTACCCAGAAGCCTCCAGCATGGGGGGGGGGGGGGCACTTTAATTGATTAGACCTCTGGGTCTGAACTGTTGTTTCCAGGGGCTACAAAATATAATCTCTATAAATATTCTATACATTTATTCTATAAATTCCTAACCTTTTATTTGCCTGCTTCACTTCAAGGAAAGGCAGACTTGTGTGCTACCCTGAGTCCGCTTTAGGTATAGTAATCCCAGTTCCTGCACAAGAAAGGTTCAAGGGGTCTTACCGAACCTACAGCTATTCACAATTCCAAAACCAAATGGAAGCATTTTGCCCCATTTTGGACATACACATCTATTTATGAAATTTTTATATTCCCAAATTCCAATCAAATTTGACTTCTCTTAGATTAGGGGAAATTCTGGCATCACTGAACAGTCAAGATGCCTATCTTAATTCTGGCATTATTTCCACACTTCTACGCTTTGCTTTATGAGATCAACGCTTTCATTTGTTGCCTTGCCATTCAGGGTCTCCTCTGCACAGAGAAGAGTACAAAAGTACAGGCTCTGCTAAGATCTTGGGGCATACATTTTACGGGATACCTGGATGACCTTTTGAAAGAGATTCCTTCAACTTTTGAATGGGTGATGATCAACTTCAAGTAGTCTTCCCTCCAGCCTTCCCATTGTTTGGAGTATGTGGGGCTCACCTTGGCTACAGCCACGGCAAAAGTTTTTTTCTTGAACAGGAAAAGATTGCTTCTCTGGAGGTCCAACTGTCAGGTTAACCGGGCATACCATGATTCTGCATGAGTGCTCTGAGCCTCATGGTAGCCTCCTTCAAGGCAGTTCCTTTTCTTCAGTTCCACTCAAGACATTGACATTAACTTTTTCACAATGTGAGACAAGCAGATCCTTTCTCTGGATCACCCACTACAGCAGTCCAGCCAGGCAAAAATCTCCCTGGCATGGTGGATTTCCAACTCAACCCTATAATCTGTAAAATCTTTTCTTTCCTCTCACTGAGAGGTGATAATGAGAGATGCAAGCCTGATGGGGTGGGGAGAGGTGTACAATTGCCTGACTATTTATTTCCTGGTCCCCACAGGAATCTTTGCTCCCCATCAACATTCTGGAAATGGGAGCCATAGAACTGACTCTTCTACACAGCCACCCAGTGAAGGTGCAGTCAGACAGCGCCACAGCTGTGACCTACATGAACCACCAAGCGGGTACCATACAAGTCAGGCAGCCCTGAGGAGAAGCAGCCAGATTCCCACATTCCAACTCTCTCTGCTATTGCATATCAGGAGTGGAAAATTAGCAAGCAGACTTCCTGAATTGCCAACATCTGAGAAGGGGACCTCCAAATAATGGGTCCTTCCGGTCCTGTCAGTGTTTGAGCTTTTTGGCATCAAGCATTTGTTTTGCAGGATTGCAAATAGTTTTACCAGGTAGGTGTTCGGGCTTCTTCTGATGCGAGCTTTGGATGTAAGGTGCTTCAGCTGTCGGCAGAGTGTTTTGGGTTGATTGACCCGTGTTTTCTGTGGGACTCTTTGCTATGGTGTATCCCGCCCCTCAGTTTATTGCTTGGGGATTTCCCATGGTCTATGAATACAAGTCCTGTACTGTATGATTAAGATAATGGGAATTTTGATTGCCTATAAATTTTCATATCTTGGGGTGCAGAACATGACCACAGGTCCCCCCCCCCCTCTGTTTCCTTGCTAAAAAACTGAAGTCCCCTGGAATGGATGGGGTTCTATGAGAGTGCACTGGAGGCATTCCCAGCAAAGCTTTTGTCAGTCAATTTACCTGAAGGTAGCGGCATATAGTCCGTGGACTACGACTGAAAGTCTTGCACTCCGTGCCGGGACAAGATCATCCAGCGCCCAGAAGAAAGATTCCAAACGGTGCCCCCCCCCCCCCTCCTCTGTTCATGAGGTGCAAGCTTCGGGAATCCTATGCCCAACAGTCACTAGCTTGTCAAAATCACTGCCGTTGTCACTACTCCTATCAGCCTTATAACAGAAGAAAGGCACCCTCATCCCTACAAGAAACCATTGCGCCAAGGGCAGCCAACCCTCTCGCCCACCCCTGCCTGCACTGTGCTCCAAGATATGAGATTTGTAGGTAAGCTAAATATCCAATATTTCATGATTGGTTTGTAAATGGGACAGTGATCCTGTATTTCATATTTTTTGAAGCCGAGTTTTTCAGCACATTTTTTTTGTGCTGAAAATGCCCCCCTCGGCTTATACTTGAGTCAAGCACTTTTCTGCAGCAGAGAATTACATTTTCTGACCCAACTTTGGGGCCCCCGTCTATCGGGGCCACTTGGTGCTAGGAACAAATTTGATCTTCAAACGTAGTGGAACCAACACTACAGTATATCCAGATGGGGTTCCTAGCACTAAGTGGCCCCGAGATACAGGGCCCCAAAGTCGGTTCGGAAAATATCATTCTCTGCTGCAGAAAAGTGCTTGACATTTTCCGAACCGACTGGGGCCCCGTATCTCGGGGCCACTTGGTAATAGGAACCCCATCCCCAATGTTGTAGTGCTAGTTACACTGAGTTTGCACACCAAAACTTGGGGTTCCTAGCACCAAGTGGCCCCAAGATACGGGGCTGCAATGTCGGTCAACTGTGTCTATCAAGCAGCAATGTTATTTCAGGACCCTTTTGGCTGCAGAGAGGGGGCATCTAGGAACCCTTAACTACCAAGTTTGAAGTTCGGGGGACCTATGGCTGCAAATGGGCACAGTGAGGCTGCAAATGGGCATTGTTGACCCTCTTTTACACTTACAGTAGCTGCACATTTCTCACCCTAGGCTTATACTCTAGTCAATAAGTTTTCCCATTTTTTAGTGGTAAAATTAGGTGCCTCGGCTTATAGTCAGGTCGGCCTATACTCGAGTATATACGGTACTTCTTCTCATGGCTGTTTGTACTCAAATTGAGTTTTTAATCTTTGCTACTCCATTGAAATGTGGATGTAATCCACTTCAGAATAGTGCAACTTTCCCCCCCCCATGTTATATCTGGTGTCTGGGACCAGAGAAGTGATTTTAATTATTTAGCATTCATTGGTCTGTCTTTTTATAAAGGAATTTTTATATCATATCATATCAGAATGGAGTTCCATTCAAATGCTATGGTATTTTTATATATTATGGATGTTGGGGAAGGGAGAAGAGGACATGTGACATAAGTTACTCTTTAAGAAGCTGGAGGATCATTCAACTTTAGCATCGGGAATTAGGTGGAATTGTATCTGAGATGTCCATAATACCCATGGCAGCCAATTTACTCCCCTTTTGAGTTCTTTAATCTTTATTAGAAAAATGACAGCTTTAACCTGGATTTGAAAGAGATCATTAGCCACTTTCCAGCGTAAGAAATATCTGTAAAATAGCAACGACACAATCCATGCAAAGTAATAAAAACCTATATACCAATAATTGGTAGCAAATGTATGTTGCGTTTAAAAAGACGCTTAAAATAGTTGCGGCATAGCAGTAGAATTTGACTAATAAAATAATAACTAAACTAGCTTTTGAGCGTTAATCTATTGCTATATATTTGCTTTACACATACCTAAATTATTTATTGTACATATGTACACAAGAGCACCTTTGCTTGTGTCTATTCACATATTCTGTTAGAGCCTTCCAGTGCTTTCCTTCTGGTGAAATGTTGTGGTATAATCACTGAACTTTATATGAAATTGGCTACATCATCCTAGGTTCATCAAAACAAAAGGCATGCAACGTCTTACAGGTTGTTTTCTTAGAAAGCAGCCACAGCAGAAGTATAAAATACTTTTTCTTGCCAGCATGGTGCAGAAAAGGACCCATGCTTGCTTTGTAGAAGCAGTGGTCTCTATGCAGAGATCAGACATGCACTTGCTGATTAGAGAGCTTCTGACTTGGTAGGTGGTGTTGGACCTCTGCACAGAGATCACTGCTTCCACACAGAGGACATGGGTCTTTCTTTGCAGTATGCTGGCAGGGGAGAGGCTTTTTTAAAAATAAAAAAAAGTTAAGACTTTATACAATATTTTGAATTGATGAACCTGAGATGTATGTAGCTGGTTTACACGTTCAATTGAGCTTAAAGTGATATTAAAGTCTTGTCCTTTTTTTTTTTTGAATAACAAACATATCATACTTACCTGCTCTGTGCAGTGGTCTTGCACAGAGCAGCCTGGATCCTCCTTGTCTTGGGTCCCACACCAGCACTCTTGGCTCGTGTCGGGTGCCCCCACAGCAAGCAGCTTGCTCTGGAGGCACTCAAGCGGGCACGCCCCCAGTCCATGGCTCTGGGTGTCCATTCACACACGGAGCCGCAGCTCGGCTCTGTCTCCTGATTCACTCACTGGTTGATTGGCTTTTGCCATTGCCTCCCGTTGCTGTCAATCAGGTGTGTGAGTCTCCAGAGAGCCAATGCTTTCGTGGACATCTCTGGATCGAGACAGGGGCTCAGATAAGTATTTGGGGGGGGGGGGGGGGGGGGTGTTGCACACAGGTTTTTTTGACCTTCATGCATAGAAACAACCACTTTCTAAATTATAGCAGCAAAGGAAAGCACTGGGGGACTAACAGAATATGTAAATAGAAACAACCAATGTTGCTCCTGTGTACATATAGTGTACACTTTGAATCTGAACTGTATTTAGCAAAATTTCAATAAAAATGTCAATTAAGTTTGAAGACCTATTTTAGAAAGGACTGAGGTAAGTATACTACTTACCTCTGTGCTGTCCTTTCTGATAGTGTTGTGAAAACTCCTTCTATAACTCCAGCAGTACCATTGCCCAACCTTATGTGGTCCCTGACCATTGATTTGAATTGAAACAGTGGGAGATATAGCAGTTTACAGGTCATTTACTCTTACTTCCCACATTCTATTACAAAACTATTCCTGAGGATCTTTACTAATCATTGTATGTCCTTCTACAGCAGAATGTGTCTTAAGCCTCATACACACGATCGGACCGTGGACCAACTTTCCTGTGGATTTTTGTCCAAAGGGCGTTGGCCCCAAGTTGGTATTGCATGACTTTTTCAGCCAACTTTCACCAAATCACTTGGTTTTTCTGCTCTTTACCGCCACCTTTGGTCAACTTCTGTATTGTTGTCTGATCTTTTGCATTGGTTCTGCATTGGTTTGTACAAAAGTCCGTTGGTTTTGTGTACACACGGTCGGACTTTGGTCCATCAGACTTTTGTTGGCAGAAAGTTGGTCCGTTCGCACAGCCAACAAAAGTCCGATGAAACCTGGAAAAAGTTGGTCCGATGGAGCGTACACACGGTCGGATGTTGGTCCAAAACAGCTAATTTGCATGTTGGTTGTCAAAAAGTCTGATCGTGTGTATGGGCCTTTAGTGTGGAGCTGTAGCTCCTACAACTGAATCCTGATGACCTTTGGTCACAGTTGGTGTCTGGGTACCAGGCAGTCAAATCGGTAAGATTTTTAAATGCTTTGTACAAATATTTCTCTTAGTTAGAATGTATGGGTTTTGTTGTACAACTAAGCACAAAATCATAAGTAGAGATGAGCCTATCCATTGAGGATCAGGGATGTTCATAGATAGTGGATATCTTCAAAGGCTAACTTCTTTTCAGAAAAATAAAATGTGCAAGTAATATTTTTACTCTCGGGGGCCTGCAAGGCATTGCATGCGTGATCAGTGGGTGCAATGTCAGGCTCCTGCAGACCTATTCCTACAGCTTTGAGCCCATTCCTCTGTACGGGCCATCAGTGTGAATACTGCATGTCTTGTGAATGAAATACAGTAGTGCTTATCAGTGCCCTCACAGTTCATTGAGAACTACAAGCTGCTGCCACAGTGACAAGATGGTACTTGTAGTTCTCTCATTCACAGGTTCCTGTGAAGAAGTGACACCGCTGTGTGGGCAGAAGCAGTTTTCAAAATGTGACAGTGGGTGTGGGGAAGAGGATCCACGGCTTGCTGTCACAGGAGATTGGGGTGTATTGTGCTCCAGCACATCCTCCTCACCCGCAAGTATGGGTGTAGCAAAACGTGAACTCATCCTTTAAATATTAGCCATTTTTCCAATATTCACCGGGCCTCTACTGCAAGGTGTATATGATTGGCCTGTCCAGGAACATTGCACAGAACTTACATCAGCCCATGTTTTTTATTGCACCCAATTTTCTTGTTTGAACACTGGCTCTGTGCCAACTGGTTTATAGGTGGGGGCAACACTTGTGGCCTTTTTGCCCAGCAGTAGTAGCATTGTGTTTCTTATAAAATAAAAAAAAACACTGTATAGTTTCTGTGCTTTTATGGCCTCTGGCAAATGCATGCAGGATTGTCCACTTGAAAACTGGGTGGTCCAAAGCTCAGGGTTTCCTTAGGTCTGTTAGTATCTGCAACCAGTTCTGCCAGGATGTAATTATATGTGTATAAAATGATAAAGAGAGCGAGGACAAAATGTACCGTGTGGGATTTTTGTATTTCACTTGCTGGCTTTGTGTAAATAAAATTGTATGTTTTTCTCAGCAAGTCTTCTTTTGCTTATTATTGGAAATAAAAAAAACACTCTAATGCCGCGTACACACGTTCGGAATTTCCGATGGGAGCGTTTCATCGAATTTTCCGACCGTGTGTATGCCCATCGGTCTTTTTCTGTCGGCATTTCCGACGGACTTTGGATTGAGAACCTGTTCTTAATTTTTCCGACGGAAAACCTTTCTATCAGATTTTTCGATCATGTGTATGCAATTCCGACACGCAAAATTCCGACACATGCTCGGAAAAAATTTGACGCATGCTCGGAAGCATTAAACTTCCCTTTTATAGTGCCGTTGAACGTGTTGTTTGTCGTGGTGTTATTGACCGTCGGAATTTGGTTTGACTGTGTGTAGGCAAGACAGTTTGAGCGAAATTCCGACGTGAAAACCATCAGAGCTTTTTCCAACAAATTCCGACCGCGTGTACGCGGCATTAGGCTTGGGTCACACTACCACGTCTTCATTGCGACTTGCTTGCAACTTCATTAATAGAAGTCAATCCAAGTTAGTTGTGATGGAGTTGCAAAAAAGTAGGGCAGGGACCTTCTAAGTCACTGCGACTTGAGTTGCATCAGTTAGAATGGTTTCATTGCAGTTAATGGGAATGCGACTTTGAACTCAAGTCGTAGGACAAGTCACGGAAGTGTGGAGCAAGCCTAAAGCGGCTCATAGAAGTCTTTTTTTTTCTGATCAACCAGCGGGTTGAAGAAAAAGAAAAACTGGACTTGATACCCTCATCCATCCCATGATCAAGATGAAGAAGATCTCCCTTGAGACCTCCTTGCAATCAGAATACACTGATCAGCATTGCAGTGCTGATTGAGCAAGGAAAACCTGGCAGGGTGGGTTGTACAGAGGTAGATCGACTTCTATACAACCAGTGTGCCTATACGTGAAATCGATCCCTGGTGAACTGGCTAAATTTTGATCCATGTATGGCTGGCTTAAGAGTTTATGAAGTCCAACTCGGAACTTAGTGGCACTGAACTCAGTGAAGGTCTGCTATGTCATAAGGAGCATCTACAAATGTTAACTATGCCCAAGCAGTACCCTCAAAGATTTACCTTGTGTCTTCAGTTATTCATGAAAAAAGAATGCAGTTCCTGGTAAGTGAGGATGCCTAGGCCTACAGTGTCAAAGTTTAAAGGTCATCCAAATCACTGCTGCCTCAGACTGCTAGTCTCAGGGGATTCGGAGTCAGATTTGGTGATGTCACTATTGTGCTGCTTACCGTTCTCCTTGCTGGAGATTCTGACTTGCAAAGCCATGCCTCCACCAAAATGGCCACCTTCATACAAAGACGCAGTGCAGAATAAGCCATGGTAAGTCATCAATGGGGAAAGGTTTAACAGGAAGCCCATCAATAATCGTGACTAGTCCTTTGCTTGCATTTTTTTTTTTTTGGGCATAGCTGCCTCCAGTTGAGCACCAGGTTGATTTAAAACCAACCATTTATTGCAATCAATTTAAAAAAAATATATGTTTTAATACATCTAGTGTAACTAATTTAATCCCTATTTGTGAGTTCCAGCACAACAAGACTCAGGGAGAGTCTGACACCCCATGAGTGCTCTCCAAAACATGAAGAGGTTCCCATCAATCCAATGGTCCGATCTCAGTGATATTCCACCTCCAGCAAAAGAAGCCCGCACACATTTCTCATGACAGTACTACTTTAAGATCGAATTTGATGTTTTCCAAAAATCTATTTTTATAGAAACGAATTTGACAAATAATTCAGCCCACAAGGTGTTCAAAACCACCGCATCTTTATTTAGCGATACCATAAATAAAATGTTTCTGTAATTGCCCTAGCCCACTCAGAAATTAACAAAAGATATACAGAAAAGAGGCTGTGGCCAGCATGCCACAACCTTTTGTCTAAAAAAGGGTTGGGTTAGTAACGCACCACCAGACATGTAACAGGACAGAAAGTGTGCTTATCTAAACCATATACCAAATTATATAAATCACTTTTATTCCAAGTCACAGGGAGAAAGAGAGAAGAGTATACACCAAATACGCCTTTGTGGTTTTGGTTATTTTACATTCGCAATATCTGTTCAGTGCATGTTTTGTAAAGATGCATATTCTTTGGCGTTTTGGCATGAAAGTTACATAATAAAACAAAGAATGTGGTAACAAAAATACATAGGCACTTTGTCATATATTTTGCATAAACTTGTGTAGATGCTGATAAAGTCAAGATCTTTCCCTTATCTTTATACATTTCCATATCTTCAGGAGAGTGACCTATAAAAATAGGATACCGCTTAGATATTTTATTTAGTTTTCAATTTTTATGGCTATGCATGCTTTACCTCTGACACAGAGCTCTTGAGATCAGAATTTGGCCTAGGTAATGGGATGTTATGGGCTCCAGAAATGAGCCACAATCACATTTTCAAGTCCGCAGACCGCTAAGAACACAGCATTGTAATAGTGAAAGATCTTACAGTATGTGCATGGTTCAAAATAGTAACAGAAGCAAAGATATTTTGCTATTGATAAGAGTAACAGACCTATGAATGGGAGCTGTATCTCTGTTCAGTGTCCATATTTTTCCCGCAATCAGCGGAGTGACTGCACCTCAAGCTTACTACTTCCCAGAAACTAAGGCTGCAAGTTCTTGGATGGACATCTCTTTGTTGAGGTAACTCTCGTATTGACGTTTAGTAATGCGCCCGTTCCTTAGGGCATCTTCTATGTCAAATTTCTTGCCTGACTTCCTATCAAGGATAACTGTGGAGTCACCATTTGGCCCTTTAATGGTGGTTTCCTCCCAGTCGCATTCTTGGCTTTGTAAGTTGACATACATTTTCCAGTCGATCAAACCCAAGTTTCGAGCTTCTTCCGGTGACATTTCTCGGCCAGTGTCAGGATCGATGACGACAATAGAGCGGCGGAGATGGTTCTCTCTCTGTTCCCTCTTGATCTGCATGGTCTCGAAACGTTTGTTAAGCTCTTCAATTTCTGCATCTTTGTCTTGAGATATTTTCTGTAGTTCCCTCAACTCTTTTTCCAAAGAAGCCAAGCGAGAATCTAGGTTAACGCCACTGTCAACTTGAGTTAAGCTTCTCAGGCCCTGGGCTTCCTTTATGGTAACCTCAATCTCTGACTGCAGGTGACGGGTCTCTAGCTGTAGACTTTGTTTTTCCATCTGAATTTTGTGGACTTCCTCTCTTAAGTATTCTAGTTCCTTGTTGGATTTGGAGTTGCTGAACTCTAATTCTGAAAGCTGTGCATGGAGGCGGTCAACCTCTGCTTCTAAATCTCGCTTATGCCTGCTCTCTTCCTCCATCATGGACTTCAGCCTCTGTATTTCTTGCTCAGTCTCAGCATCTTTTTCAACTTCTATTTTCTCTGTGAAAATAACTTTTTCCTTAACCTCCATCTTCTCCAATACAATGAGCTTTTTCCTTAGTGCGTCCAGTTCAGACTCAAGAATTTGCCTTCTGTGCCTCTCCTCTTCTACTTGAAGTTTTAGCATGTTGTGGTCTTTCTCTTGCTGAGGATCTTGTTGTAGGATGACCTTTTGCTTCACTGTTACTTTTTCTTTTGTCTCAATCTCTCTTTGCTCCAGCTCGTTCAACCTATTTTTAAGCCTCTGGATCTCCAGCTCTGCCTCCCGCCTGGATTGTCGTTCCCTATCAAGCTCTTCAAGCTGGCGTTCCAGCTCTGATTTCCTCCATTGCAACTTGCGCAACTCCTCTTGCAGAGAATCCTTTTGTTTAAGCTCAGTTTGAATGCTCTTCGAAAAACTGTTGACTTCAGACTTCAACAGAGGATCCTCTTCATATTTGACCACATCCTGCTGTACCACCTTTTCTCTCACATGTGACAACTCCATTTCTTTCTGCCTGATATTTTCTTCTTGGGTCATTCTTTCACGTTCCAATTCAATACGCTTCTTCTGCTCTTCAGCCAACTTGGATCGTAAGGTTTCAATCTCCCTTTTGTTTTCAGGGTCCTCACGATATTGTAGAACCTCTTGAACCACCTCCCTAACTTGTACTTGAGGTTTCGTATCAATCCAGCTTTTTATCTCTTGCTTAAGCTGATTGATCTCTAGCTCAGAACGTTCCACCACTCTAGTCTTCTCCATAATCTCCCCACGGAGCCTCTCTAGTTCAGCCACAACCTCTGGATCGGTCTTGTGCTTGATAACTTCTTTGGTTATCTCCTTCACTTCCACTTGTGGACCACGTGCTTTAAGGGTTGCTAGTTCGCTCTGGAAGATTTTCAGTTGCTCCTCTGCAGCACGATATTTCCTTTCTTGCTCAACCAGCTCAACCCGTAAGTTGGTCAGTTCACTTTCAGCTTTAGGATCTGGTCGAACGATCTCGCGTACCTTCTCTTGGACTACAACTTTGGCATTTTCCTGCTCCATCAGACTTATCTTCCGTATTAGCTCATTTTTTTCTCGTTGAGTTATGCGTATCTTTGAAGACTCATCTTCATACTGCCTACGAAGGTCAGATACTTCCCTTTCAGAGGCAAGGTCCTTCTCTACTTTCAACACTTCCTTTACTGTGATCTTGCCTTCAGCCATAGCCCTCTCCTTCTCCAAACGTTTCAGTTTCTCCTGTAGGAGCTGCAACTCTTCCTCCTCCTTTTGCCGTTGAGCATTCTCTCTCTGCATGTTCTCCTGAAGTATCCTATGTTCTGAAGCCAACTGAGGATCATTTTGAAGCTTAACAACTTCTTTTTCTGTGATCTTTTCTTGGGGTTTGTTCTTTTCTTCTGTCAATATAAGGATGCGTTGCTTCAAGTTGGTAATCTCATTTTGCTTTGTGCTCTTTTGACGATTCAGTTCCTCAAACTCTTCTTTGAGCCTTTGGAATTCCTCCTGCTGATCTCTGTCCTTCTCAATTCTTAGAACTTCTTTAACTATATACTGCTGCCCGCCTTCCTTTTGCTCATATTCTAAGGTCCGAGCCTTTAGTCTCAGGGATTCCAATTCATCCTGCAAAGATTTATTCCTACGCTGCTCTTCTGAAACTCTTTCAAGAACCTTATGGTACTCATCTTCCAGTTGAGGATCTGGAACTTTCTTTAGAACTTCTTTCTTTACTATGGTCTCTTGAGGTTTTTGATTCTGGAGATAAATGATCTCCTCTTGAGTGCTCCTTATCTCAGATTCCAATTGCTGCCGTCTTTGTGCCTCATCAGCCAGCATATTCTTAATCCTCCAAGTCTCTTCAGGGGGTTTCTCAGAACGAACCATCTGGACTGACTCTTGTCTTATTTCCTCATCTGGCTGCTGTATATATGAAGAAGAAGGAAAAAAAAAAAAAAAAAAAAAAACTCTTTAGGTTTTGTTTGGAGTAATGCCACATCATATGCTGTCAAATACAAAAGAGAAGCTGCGCAGCTTCTCTTTTGTATATGTTTTTTGTGTATATCCCACAATAAGCTGCTGCTTTTTTGTTTTTTTTTAGATTTTTTTTATCTTTATTTGTCCAAGCGCAGTTTTTTTTTCCCCTTCTTGTATTATATGCTGTCAAATATCTTAAGACATTGGATGTGTCCTAAAATAAATCTAATGGATGCTATGGACAATTTGTCAGAAAGCAGAAAAGTTGCATGATTAGCCTCTAGTTGAACCAGCCATTCCTCAGCCTATATGCCACATGCTAGGTAGAATTCAGTTGCATTGGTATCTCCTGAGGCTCTCCAGATGACATCCCCTTGCTTAAAGTACTTCTAAAGACTTTGACTAAACTTTGTTTTAAACTGCTGCTACCTGTCGAAGTAGAGCGTATACTCATCCTACCAGGTGCTCATGCTGCTAAACACTGTTCCGCTCAGTAGAAGTGGTTTTCCAAGGTTCACTGGGAAACTGACACTTCTGGGAGTGTCAATTTTTGTCCCTTGTGATTCTCACTGGTTATTCTCTTTCAAATGATGTCACTGCAGAGGAAAGTGACAAAGCCAGGAGGAGGAACCAGCAAGAGCTGCAGGGACCTAGGAACTCCCAGTAGACATTTAGGGGACCTTTCCAAATAGAGCAGGGTTTGGTAGCATAGGCACCAGTAAAGGCAAGTATTCACTCTTCCTATACAGGTAAAAGGAGTTTTAGAACTCCCCCACACTTTAAGTTTAGACAATAGACAAACATGGCCATCAATCTTTTTGCCTTCTACCTATCCAAGCAAAACTTCTAATAGCTCTGAACAGAATTACTCTTTAAAGTTTAGCCCCAATATTATTTTAGTTCTCCTACAGTTAACACCGGAAGGCATTTCTTTCAGTTACAAGCTAATCAAAATCCATTCTTTGCTTTGCCCAAGCTCTGTGACCTTTCATGGAGTACAGATGTGCAAAAGAAGTTAATGTTTATTACCTGACGCAGTAGGTTTTGAGCAAATTCCAAGGTCTGTAGCCTCTGCTTGTTGACGGCGCTGGCCTCTGTAAACCTTGCAGTCAAATCTGCCTCCTGTTAAAGAGCAAGAGTGTTTATTGTTCAGGAAGGCTGAAGCTTGTATTTAAAAAAAATTGTAGAAAAAAAGTTAAGGCTTTTAAAGTACCTCATCCTTCACTTTGTTTGCAGGTGACAGGATTCTGGAACGTTTAGGATAGGAGCTTCTCCTGTTCTCCATATCCAGGACTGACCGTAGCTTCTCAGCATCCATTTCATAATCCTGTTTGATAAGATAGATTAGATCCATGAACACCCAAAAATAGATCACATCATAAATGCCAAGGGGGAGCCAATGGATCTAGTAAAGAATGCTAAGGTCCTGTAGGTTGTGACTATTCTGAATTTATTTTTAGAGCCTTTAATGCAGGGGTGCGTAACCTGTGGCCAGCAACCTCAAAACATGGGAAGCGCATGATCATGCTCTTGAATGGCAGGTTGGCAAGCTCACCATCCCGGAACATCAGAAGGCACTGAACCAGTAGCGGAGGAAGCAGACAGCTGTATAAGCCGATGCTTTCTCGGTATGACTTTCCCTGGGACAGGAGCCGATACTACAAAGTGCACTTCACCTGGGACCTTTCTAGCAGCCTGGAGAGTGAAGCCAGCAGAAGCTTGAAGAGGAAAAGGTCACGTTTCATATACGAAACATCACATACAGTGCACTTTTGCAATGGGCATATCGCACTGATCTGCAGGTGCAGCTCAGTTCCTTCAGGTTAGCTGCACTGAGCCATATGCCGCGTACACACGGTCGGAATTTCCAATGGAAACAGTCCGATGGGAGCTTTTCAATGGATTTTCCGACCGTGTGTATGCCCATCGGTCTTTTTCTGTCGGAATTTCCGACGGACTTTGGATTGAGAACCTGTTCTCAATTTTTCCGACAGAAAACCTTTCTTGCAATTCCGACACGCAAAATTCCGATGCATGCTCGGAAACAATTCGACGCATGCTCGGAAGCATTAAACTTCCCTTTTATAGTGCTGTCAAACGTGTTTTATGCCACGGTGTTACTGACCATCGAAATTTGGTGTGACCGCGTGTAGGCAAGACAGTTTAAGCGAAATTCCACGGGAAAACCATCAGAGCTTTTTTCCGACGAGAATTCCGACCGTGTGTACACGGCAATAGACTTCTATTAGATCCTGTGGGTTTGGTGTGCTTTCTGAAAGTGCACCACATCCGCAAGATGTAATCGAAGTCTATGGCTTAGTGCAGCTAAAGCACAGATGCACTGAATGCAGCGCATCAGTTTGAAAGCAGCCTCATATGTAGGAGTTCATGGCTCGATAAAACCCCATAGTTCATTGTGGCCCGTGACCGGTTACCAAATCACTTAAGTGACCCTCGCTTTGCAAAAGGATGAGCATCCCTGCCTTAATGTTTCATATGATGGGATTCTCTCAGAGTTTCAAAATCAAAAGGCAAATTGAAAATAGGTGAGTGAAGAACAAACACAAAAAAAGTTGGGTACCAATTGGCTACCCATGCATCTTCTAATTCCATTACCAGGGACTGGGTTTATAGTTTTGTAATCCTATGGGCAAGCTTTTGCCATCATAAAGGAAAAAGAGCAAAAAAAAGAAAACCTGATGCAACCACCACATCTAAGGATTGGTAAGCTGCAATATATTACATTGTTGCTTTTGGGTTTATATATGTTTTTAAGTAATTTTTTATTTTTATGAAGTAAAACTTAATACTAAGCTGCAGGATTAAAAAAAAAAAAAATTCCACACAACTGTGTATTTACCTTGGCTGCCTGCTGATACTGCTGCGCACTGCTGGTCACATGATCCAGTTCTTGCTCTCGGTCAGCGATCTCACCCACTAAAAGCTGCCAAAAAGAAAAACAAAAGCAAATTCAGAAACCCTTGTTAACACATGCGCATAAAGAGAATTATTTTGTAGTAGTGGCCTCACCTATTATTTCCTATTATAACATCTCTGGGCTTTACTACAAAGTTATGAAAAAAGCTGTGTTGCCAATAGTAACTACTTGCAAGCAATCACTTGTTATGGGCTACACAGCGTTAATGAGGCCTTGTAAGATCCTGGCCAAGGATAGAGCAGCCAGCTCTGAAATGCATAGCTACGTCCACAGGACAAACCCACATGACATTACTTCCACACCTGCTCCCCTGTGCACTCCATGATGATTACTGGCAATTCCCGTTTCGGTTTCCATCAGTCCTGAGCCTTCCACACATAGCCTGGTGGCTTCACAAGCAGGGTGAGACGTCAGTGGGGTGGACTGTGGTGTTATTGTGAAGATATGCCTTTTATCTGTTTATCTACACCCCCCTGTTTAGTTTACTGCAGAACTTCAGGGGAAAAGTTCTAACCCGAATGGCAAAGCTCACTGAAGTCTATGGGAGCTGAACAGGAAAAATCTAAAGTCCCCATTTTGAAGGCTTATATGCAAGTAGTTGGCCATAAAATGGGTATGGGGTCCTGGTACTGCCCTGGGGACCATGTATCAATGCAAAACAATTTTTAAAAAATTATATTTTTTTTAGGAGCAGTGATTTTAATGATGCTTAAAGTGCAACAATAAAAATTAAAAATTATTTTAAATATAGTGCATGGGGGGTTCCCTTAGTCTGCCTGTAAAGTGGCGCATCTGTACCATGTATAGAACCTGCTGCAGCAAAAATTATATTTCTAAAGAAAAAAAAATTTGTCAAATCACATTTAAAACGATATGTCATTGCAATTGCTGGCACCCGGCTATTGAAGAAAAAAAAGAAAGAAAAAAGATGGCGTGGGGGTCCCCCCCAAAATCCATACCAAATCTTTATTCCGAGCATGCAGCCGGGCAGGGCAGGAAAGGGGGGGGGGTGCTTTTTGGTGCTTTGCCCCCCAACCCCAAAGCACCTAGTCCCCAGGGTTGTGGGGGTCTGCAGGTGGAGGGGGGGGGGCTTATCGGTATCTGGAAGCCCCCTTTAACATGGGGGGCCCTCAGATCCCAGCCCTTCCCATATGTGAATAAGTATGGGGTACAATGTACCCCTACCCATTCACCAAAAAAAAAAAGTGTTAAAAAGTAATAAAAAAACACCTTTTTTTTTTTTTACAATTCCTTTTATTAAAAAAAAAAAAAAAAAACTGCATCCCCTGATGTAAGGCCATTGTCACTCACACCACCCGCCGGACCCAAAAAACAACAAAAACGCTGTGCTTTCATTGACGGCCGAATGCCTCCTCTGCCGTTTGACAGTTCTTATATGGGTAAGGGCGAGGTCACCTGGTGGCACCAACCCCTCCTTGTGGCGTCACGGCTGATGCGTGCTGGGTCAGTGATGTCACAAGGGGGTGGTGCCACCAGGTGACATCGCCAGGTGTCCCCACCCATACCTATAGAAGAACTGTCAAACGGCGGAGGAGGTGGTCGGCCGTTAATGAGTGAGAAGCGTGGTGGCGTGATTGACGATGGATCGGGAGACACTTTATTTTTTTTTTAAATAAAAGGACTGGCTGTGTTTTTATTACTTTGATACTTTTTTGGTGATTGGGTAGGGGTACATAGTATCCCATACTCATTCGCATAGGGAGGGGGGGCAGAATCTGTGTGCCTTCTGGTTTAAGGGGGCTTTCAGATTTCCGATAAGCCCCCCACCCGCAGACCTCCACAATTACAACCTGGGGTTGTGAGAAAAAGACCCTTGTCCCCATAAACATGAGGACAAAGGTGCTTTGGGGTGAGCCTGCCCCAAAGCATCCCCCCCCCCCCAACGCTCATCCCCCCGCTTTCCTGACCTTCCAGGCTGCATGCTCAGATAAGGGTCTGGTACTCCACGCAATTTTTTTTAATTTTGAAGTAGGGAGAACCCCACGCCGTTTTTTTTTTTGTTTTTTTTTTATTCAGCTGTCAGCGGGGAAGCCCATTCACAGCTGACGACTAATCAGTTGTCAAGGACGCCACGGCTGGCTTCCCAGCTCCTCTCCTTAACAACCATCTTTTACTGCGCCCTGATTAGGCAAAGCTTTGCCCAATCAGAGCGCAGACTGCACAGTTCAGCGCGCAGTGCATTGCAGGACGAACACCCTGCAAATTCGGGTGTTCCCCGAACAGGGCAAACAGCCAATGTTCGGTCCGAGCATGAGTTCACTGTTACCCAACACTACTGTTAATCCAGTGAGTTGCCAATTAGATTTTAATAAAAGTGGATGATTTTAATTCTACACTTAGTGGACGCCTCCTTTCTCCCAAACATTTTAAGGAGACTGGTTAGCCGCCATGAGAATATTTTACCCTTTGGTTCTTCAGCTTGCTTTCCACTTGTTTGACGCTGTCTGTGTCTTTGGGCTCATATGTGGGAAGATTACGTAGCCACCCGTCGACTTGGTCATAGCCATTTCGGTAGTTCAGATAGGCAGTCTTGGATTTCTGCAAGCTCTGAGACCTAAATGAAAAAGACATGTAAGCTAGAATATGCTGCAACAAAAAGGCTTCACTGAGGTCTGATTTGCATTGTTGTCAAAGTCAACTTTTTTATTATAATTTGTGTTACTGGTTTATACGTTAACAACTTCAACAGTGCTTTACAAAGTGAGAACATGGAGGCTAATCACAATAGTGTACACAAATAATACTAGCCATTTGAACCCTTTCCAGAAAAAGGTGATCATAGAGAACAGTCTCGCTTTATTTATTTATCTCACTGGTGGCCAACCAGTGGCCCGCGGAGCCCTCTGATGTGGCCCGCAACCTCCTGCTCTGGATCGCAGGTTGCCGACCCGTCATACCACAGCATCAGTGTTGTGAATGAAGCTGGTGGTAGAGGAAGAAAGCGGCTGCAGAGCCCCATAAGCCGATGCTTCCTGTACAGCGCCGGCTTTTGCCACAGGCAGAGTCTATGGCAAAGTTTAGTTAACCCGCAGGATAGACACAGTTGCACTACGCTGCACCGCGGTGTGGGTAAACCGCAGCACATCAGTGTGAAAGCAGTTTAGGCCCTTTTCATATGATTGGCCCTACCCAATCGGACCCTCGATTCACCTCTACAGAGCAGCAGATGTAAACAGACTTTTGTCCGTTTACTCCCGCCTGCCTCCAATCCGATCCTAAAAATCTGATAAAAAAAATAGAAGGGAATTCGCTTGGAGGGCCTATAGAGTAGCCGTGACCGGTCATCCACCTGCTCCGCTCATTGTGGCCCGCGACTGGTTACCAAGTTGCTTAAGTGGCCCTCGCTCTTAAAAAGTTTGGGCACCCCTGATTTACCTAAATTGGACAACAAGCTAGGAATTGTAACGCAGCATCAAATGAGTATACTATGGGGTAAAGGGTTAGTAAACCCTTACCAAAAAACGATGTAGATAAGGGGGGTTTGTAGATAAAACAAGCTGCGCAGATTTGACTAAAGTGGAATAATTCCCTGGCTAGCGGTGTAGGCCATTTACATACCTCATGA
Organism: Lithobates sylvaticus; assembly: GCA_028564925.1. NCBI lineage: Eukaryota > Metazoa > Chordata > Amphibia > Anura > Ranidae > Lithobates > Lithobates sylvaticus. The sequence continues at coordinate 262,737,825 of CM053031.1, forward strand.
AGCCTGACTTAATAACTTCCAGGACGCGAGGCCCAGCTACTACTGTTCACCATAGCAGGGGTGAGCTCTCAAACTCTGAGCTCAGAGCTACTGCGTTAGGGGAGAGAGTGCATATGAGGAGGTTTGAATCGGAGAAGGAGCTTGCTCCAGTGAAGGTGAACAGTAATACTGTAGCTTGGCCTCCTAGCAATGTCCTGGGAGTTTTCAGTTTGGGCTTCATGAGGTCCGTAAATGGCCTTCACCTATAGGGGTATTACCTAAGGCTATACTTTGGTCAAAGCTGCACGGCTTGTTTTGAAGTAGGTCTGGAGATTTAGGAATAGTGATGAGCTCTGGTTGTGGTACAAGTGTAAGTGTAAGATCGGGACCGAACACTGGTTGTTTTGAGTAGATGAAAATGGCAGCTTCTGGCTGTCAATGATTGCTATGGAAGCAGTGGGTTCTTGCACTTATGTCCTTCCCAACCACTGACATCACCTGGCCCATTCACTTAAAAGGCCGGGAATCCCTGGCCAGGTGAGCAAAGGGGGGAATTGCAGGGTTAGAGGAATGCCTAAATATGGCCAATAGCAATGATATCGCCACTATCCCCTCCTCTTTCCTTATATAGCTGAAAACAGCTTGGGGAGTATTGGGATCGGTCGTGTGCACTGGGTCGTTCAGTGAGTCATATGACATCATGATTGACAATAGGCATTTTCTTTTTTTAGAGTTTCTTCTTTTTTTATTTATTTTTAAGGACTGGTTAAACATTTTGGTGTCTTTCTAGGTGACATCATTTTTTTTTTTTGCACATCCATCTGCTCTTCCCCACCACACACACCTACCTCCAGCGAAGGTGAACAGTAATACTGTAGCTTGGCCTCCTAGCAATGTCCTGGGACCCCTCACCCTCCATCCTTTCCTGGCCCGCCAAACGGCATGCTCAGACACTTTTTTCTGCACGGAGATCCCCCTTAAAATCCATATTAGACTCAAAAGGGTCTGGTATTATAATATTTTTTTTTTTTTTAACTACACCCCCCCTTTTTTTTTTTTTTTTTTTTATTCTTGCTTTGGATGTGCTGCAGGAAAAGTGACACTATAAAAGAAAAAAAAAAAAAAAAAAAAAAAAAAACGGCACACTAACCCATCAAACGGTCACTTAAAATACATGGCAGACCCTTGAAGTGTTTTTTTTATTGTAATTTTTTTAAGAGTCTGTGAAAGAAATGTAATTTATTATACGATTTTTAAAAAAAAATGTTTTACTTTTGGATACGTCAGCACTTTCTGTACATCACAGAGATGTTACCTTTGCAGGAAAGATTAGCGCATCCGTCAGGCAGGTTATTTGAATTGGGCATTTTTAAGGTTTCACTTTAAGCATTTAAAAAAAACAAACAAAAAAATCTCTGCTCCTGGCCAAATGGAATTTAGAAAATGTTTTTTTTTTTTTTTTGCATTGGTAATGGTTTTCCAGGTTAGTGTCCACCCTCCATGTTGTGTTTTTTTGTGTTGTTTTACATCCAGTTTCCTTCTAATGCCCCGTACACACGGTCGGAAATTCCGACCACAAAATCGGATTTTTTCCGACGGATTTTGTCCGACACTGGTGTTGCATACACACGGTCGGACAAAGTTGTCGGAAAATCCGATCATTCTGAACGTGGTGACGTTCGTTGCGTACGACGGGACTACGTAGAGGCTAGTAGCCAGTAGCTTTGGTCTTGTAATGTGATCTGAGCATGCGCGGCACTTTGTCGGTCGGAATTCGCTACACACGATCAGAAAAAGTCCGATCGGAGTTTGTTGTCGGAAAATTTGAGAGCAGGAGATAAAACTTTGTCCGTCGGAAATTCCGACGGAAAAAGTCTGATGGAGCCCACACACATGGTCCGACAGGACATTTTCCGTCGGAAAATCCGACCGTGTGTACGGGGCATTATCCCAGAAAATGGCCATTGTGAGGCCCCATTGATATTATGGTTCTGGATTGGAAAGCACTTTACAGAGTTGTCGATGTTGACTCTATAAGTTTTAAGTGTTTAATTCATTCTTCAACAGAGAACCAACATACACTGGAGCACATCTCACCTGCTCTGAATCTGCTGGTCCAGCTGTGCATAGCGTTGGTTTAGTTTGGAGACTTCAGCCTCCTGGCGCTCTATATCGGGACAATGCTCCTGGAAACGATTGGCCAGATTGTGGCAGCACAATTTGCTGTTGTGCAAATTCTGCTCTGCTTCTGCAAGGACACCTCTTCCTTTCTGCAACTCATTGCTCATGGTCTGGAATGAAGAAGAAGCTGATCAGCAAGGTAATAAATATGTGTTGCATTTGATATAAATATACGTCTGTTTTATGATTTTTCAGCCTTGCAAAAGAAAAAAAAAATGTTTGCTTATTTGCCTTAGAAACAGACATCAAGTTTCTCCAAGCATTTGAGTGGATACTTTTCAAACAATGCTAGCAAAAACCATTTACACACGCTGTCCTAAAACGATGAGAACTAATTGTTGCTTTTTGGGCTAAAGTCAGTTGGTAGTTAAAAAGAATGGTTTTGCACAGAGAAGACCCCGATCCTCCTCTTCTCGGGGCCCTCTTGGGCGCTCCTGGCCCCTCCCTCCTGCCGAGTGCCCCCCACAGCAAGCAGCTTCCTAAGGGGGCACCTGGGCCGCAGATCCCTGTGTCCATTCAGACAGGGGGCCTCGGCCCGGTCCCACCCCCTCTCTCTCTTTGGCTCACTGACTTTGATTGACAGCAGCGGGAGTCCTGGGCAGCCAAGTCTCTCGTGCAGCATTGCTTGATCGAGAGGGGGCTTAGGTAAGTATGGGGGGGGGGGGGTCGAGGGGGGCTGCTGCACACAGAAGGCTTTTTATTTCAATGCATAGAATGCATTAAAGAGGAGGGCCCACAAAAAAAAAAAAATAAAAGTCAGCAGCTACAAATACTGCAGCTGCTGACTTAATAATCGGACACTTACCTGTGCACACGTTTTAAAAAAAATTATTTTAGGCCTGAAGTTTACATAAAACCCCCAAACCCTGCCTGTCTCCCATGTGCTTTACTGAATGTAATGCAATGCACATTACATTTTTTCCTGGCCATGATGGTCAGGGGAACTGAACGGGGACCTAGAAGTGACGTCAGCTCTCTTCCCTCCCCCATTTTTGCGTGTAGGGAGCATTCAGTTGACACCCCAGGCGCCAGCACGAAACTTCTGGTTGCCAAAGCGACCTGGCACCTGGGGTCTGTCAAGCCCTGCTTTGGGTAGATCTGCCAGTCTTGTATTGTTTTCCTATAGTTGTAATTGTTTTTATGTACTGCATTTTTGTTTAGTAAAGGCATATTAACACACTACAGAGGTCTAAGCTTCCTTGGGTTTACCGCAAGAACCTTTATTGGACATAGCCAAAACTTTAATCCTGTGCTAGTAAACACAAGAAGAACTAACTTTTGGAGTTGGAAATATGACCATGGAGGTGGACATGAAAATGTTAGGATAAATTCTGAAGATAGTTGGGCTAATGTAGTGAGTCTTTAGAAGATGATCAGCCTCTATTAAAAGCTCCTGTCCATAGCGATCCTCTTATTTCCAGACCTACTGCAGTTTTGCTGTGGATTACATTTCAAGAACTATTTTTCATTTCCTACGGCAATTGCTCACCGACAATTCCATCAGCTTCTTGTCCACAGCACTTGGGTCCTCGGGTATAGTGTCATCCAGGCCCAGCTTGTTCTCATAAGTCGACAGGAGATCTCTGCTTTTCTGCAAGCTGCCTTCTAAACGATTGGCTGCCTCAATCCTGCAAGACACAACCAGGTTAAAAAGAAAATAAATTACTATCCCTAAAGACCCCAGATCCACAAAAAACAGGACATTGTACAGTTGCAACATGAGCTCAAGAAAACATGGGCCTTGTTATGGCCTCTGTTCCTGCAGCCCACTTTCTCTATTCACCCTGCAGCACTACATAGTTAAAGCGGAGCAACACCCGTTTTTAAAACCTATAATACAAAAAAAAATACTCACCTTCCTTGATCCGAAACGGCAGTTTTTTTTGTTTCTTTTTTTACTTACCTTTAGTTGTTCTTCTTTGCATCCATTGCTTCCTGGTTCTTGGTACCTCGGATATGGGCGGGGATATTACGGCTATTACGTAATATCCCCTAGCCCGCACTGTCTCGAGCTTGTGTCATAGCTCCCAGGAGTCAGTGCGGCTGCCTGGCCCGAGATCGCGCGAGACTTCGAACCGGACGTGACGTCATCACGACGCTGCTGACGGCGCTCCTATGAACGGTGTACTGCGCATGCGCGGGATTAGAGAGAGGCGTGAATGAAATCCAGGAAGACAATGCCCTGGAGTATTCAAATGCCCACACGCAAGATGGGGATGAACCCGGAAATCTATATAAAGTGTTTTTTAGACATAAAATCAGAATGTCAAAAGTGAGACAGACAGGACAGGTGAGCTAATGATTTACAAATCAATTTCTTAATCAATCCCCATTGAAAAAAAAAAAACGTCAGGGGCAGTGTAGCTCCGCTTTAAAGTGGTTGTAAACCTCAGGTGTGAAATATAAATAAAGCATATCCCTCTATAGTGTATACTTGTCTCAATCCAGAGCGCTAAGTGTCATTTCTGTCTGCCACTTCATTCCTCTACTATCAGCATGAATCACTTCTGACAAGTTTTTCTGACACCAAGAGAAAAAAGGTGACAGGGGAGGGATCTCAAACTGATTGACAGCCTTGGCTCTATTCCTGTGTGAAGGGGGCATGTCCCTTCCCTCCAATCAACTCTCAGAGCTCCCCCTTCCCCTCACTGAGTGTAATTTTAGCTCTCCAGACCCTTTTTTCTGACAGCTTAGACAAGCTGTATATCTTCTGCACTTTGAAGGGATGTAGAGAAGACTGCAGATAAACCAGTACAACTTATGCAGGAAGAGTTTTTTTTAATCTCTGTGCATCACCTGCAGCCTCTCTGCCCCTCCTCTGTGCGCCTGACTGATGAAGAAAGACTTTAACACTTTTCTGCCCTTTTGAAGGGGCGTAGAGAAGAGAATACTGCAGATAAACAGTAAAACCTACGTAGGAGGATTTGTTTGATCTGTCTATCACCTGAGGCCAGTCACTTGGTATAAGTAAGGGTTTACAACTAAGGATGAGCTCCAGCGTGTTCGCATGCTCCCCGTGTAGAGCCCGCTAGGCAGTTGGTGCAGCGATGCGCTAATCACAGGCAGTGAGACATTGCCCGATCTCTGCAGCCGCGCACCGGGGCAATGTCTCACTGCCTGTGATTAGCGCAGCGCTGCGCCAACTTCCTGGCGGGCTCTACACGTGGAGCATGCGAACACGCCGGAGCTCATCCTTATTTACAACCACGTTAACTTGAGGTCTGCAGGAGTCGGCTAGGAGCTATAAGCTGCAAGTGAAAGACCTGAGTTTTAACAGCCAGATGATGCCAAAAACAATCACAATGACTCACAGTAGGAACTGCTCTGTTTCAATCGGATGCGCATTGTGGAAATACTGACAATTAGGTTATATCTTGCCAGCTCTCTGACTACACTATTATTGGTTGAGCAACGCAAGCTAGATGATGCAGAGCGAGGTTGTTCATGAAGAAGTGAGTTGGGGGGGCCCCACCAAAACCTTGTTTTGTAGATACACAGTCACTCCTGCCTATTGGTGTTTTGAAATGAAAAGGGGTACCCTGAGGCAACATATAACCACTAACATGATCTATTCCTTCTATATAAAAAAATAAATAAATTAGAGAATCGTCAGTACTGAGGCCCTTATGAAGTGTTGCTGCCTCTGTATCTTTACAAGCCAGTGTTCTATCGGATAGTGCCCACGCATGCGCCGTATGGAATTGCACTCCAGTTGATTTGCCGGTCAGCTGTCCTGACGTAACCATGGCACATGCGGAAATCGTGGGAGGTATCCCTCGACAGGAAAGATACCATTTCACAGGCACAATTGAAAGCTATAAAAACAGCGGAGGGAGACCGTAGTTTCTCAGATTGTGCATCGCTGCTGTTGGAGGGCGGCTTGTGGCTGTGTTGAAGGGCTAGTTTTGTCTGTACTGAAACCCGCCCTTTCACACAGGCAAAACCCACCCTGCAACACAGATAAAACCGGACCATCAGCACACTGTAAAGCCACCCCGCAACAGAGAGGCACAATCTGACAACTACGGTGTCCCTCCCCTGTTTGTATAGGTTTCAATTGTGCCCGTGAAATGGTATCTCATTGAGAGATACCTCCTACGATGTGCGTATGCGCCATTGTTACGTCAGGCCAGCTGATTGGCAAATCAGCTGGAGTGCCCTTCCATACTGCGCATGCGTGGGCACTTTCGAGGGCGGGCACTATCCATTGCATGAAATTCAGGTACCACAATGGAGCCCACCTACTTCCGTAAACGCGTACCAACAGCCCTGAAGATGGGGGAGGCAATTCCCCTAAATGCGTTTGCTCAAGCTGTACATTTTTATACTCCCAAGTAATTGTAATCTCAAATCAAGGGTTATACCATTTGGGACAATGGGCGCTCCTCCCTCTTCATTCAAGCATGTTTTTGTAGAATAGACATCTATAATCATACTAGTCAGGTAGCAGCCAAACTCCCAAAGGTGGCCCAATCACAGCCACTCAACGATGGAACCATTGATTAACTACCAGTGAAAAACATGGAGAAAATGGCCCCAGTGGGACTCCATGTTTTGCCTTTTGTATTTAGGGATGTGGCAGTAAGTATATTGACCTTTTCAACACTAGGCTATTATTATAGATATTATTTATTAACTACCAGTGACCTTTTCAATTTTTCCAGCGTGGTCTCCAGCTTAAACCAGTCATTATGAAGTGTGGGGAATCCACACAAGACTAGTAGGACAGAAACCTGCATTGAAGCATTAGGGCCTATGTGGGTTCCTTTCCAATGGGGTTTTCATTCCCATGTGAATCTATGGGAATGCAAAACCCATTAAAAGCAGGTCAAATCTAGGTCAAAAGGAAGTCAACTGCCATGAAATGACGCTGCCTGTGAATTCTGAGTGATGCCATTAACACAGGCCCAACGTCCATGGACACAGGCCCAACGTCCATGGACACAGGCCCTTACTCTACTGGGTCTTCAGGTGTTTCCTTGTGGTACTGTTGGAATGCAGTTACCCTACATAAGGCAGTGTTTGTATTTAGATTTATATACATGGCTCCCAGTCTTGGAAGGCTTAAAGTTGACTTTGGTGGCCTCTTACTTGTCTTGGGAGCAGTTCAGGAGCTCGTTAACCTTGTCATATTTTTTGTTGGTTTCATTGATTTTGCTGCGCAGGATGGGTGTGCTGGAAACCTCTGGAGATTTGGACAGATAAACCTCACACTCCTGCACCTTCATCGTTTTGTCTGGCTCTATCCGACGCACGTTATTGGCAATATTCTGCAAGGAAGGAAAAGATGTAAGAGCTCCGCAACAGACATTCCAGTTTGTTATTGAAAAACTACAGCTGATAACATGAAAAAATACCAAATCTACCATTTATATAGGCAGTGCTGTAAGGAGACACAAATGGAACCACAATGGAGAGCCATTTGATACTGCCATCGGCAGTGTATCTAAACCCAAAAACAAAAAAGTAATAAATTGCATTTTGTCCTGGTTGTGGTGGTTGTATTTGTTTCCTTTTTCCAAGTTTTTCCTTTTATTTTTACCTGGTGACCTGGCCAGTAACACACTTCCTATCCTAGGGTGACAACGTTCACTCATTGTACCGTATATATAGAGGAATCCTGGTTGAAACCTGCGGCTGCTCTCCTGATTAGGACTACAAGCACATCTTCCTATCTTTATCTCCACAACATCGGAAGTGGGGACAATTAGAATTCCAGTTAATTTCACATAAATTAACAAGAACATTGCATGTCTGTTAAGATCAGTGGGTATTTTCTGTACTTGCTCTTAGCCTAAAAAAAGAAAACAAATGCATCCACCCCATCTCAGGACTAGTAAAGCTACAATTTATTACATTTTTGTCACCTCTCTGTATGCAGAAAATTACACCAAATCTGTGAAGATACTATATAAAATTCCAAAATAGAAAAAGCTCTTGTGGATATAATTAATTTTTTTTTTTGGGGGGGGGGGGGTTAATTCTCCTTTAAGGGGGTGTGGCACAGGGCCTGTGGTTCGCGAAGATTAATGAAATTCGCCAAATGGAAGCACATGTAGTAACAGCTAACCATCGGGAAGAATGCTGCTTTAAAACGTGGTTCCACTGGACTAAATTTACTTGCTCTTTGTAATACAGAGACATTGTAGGTTTACAGATGTAGTTAGGTGTTCTGGATACTTTTAGTGGTTCAGGGCGAGGCCTTCTTCCCACAAGCACCCAGATATTGCACACTGCCCACCATCTCTTCCCCCCATGTCCCTTTCTTCTCCTTTCAGAAAAGCCACCCGCCCCCTTTTATTTATTTATTTATTTTTTTTATTGGTCCTTTTGTTAATTTTCCTACTTTCTTGTTATACATGGGAGGGCCCTTAACTTGGTCCAGGGTGCAAGACTAGTTGTGATGTGTCTGGGGGTGCTTGAGCTACCGTGGGTATAATGGGCGCTATGTATTAGTTTAACTTTACTGACTGTAGCCTCATATATTATTGTTAAAGTATCAGTAACTAGATGTGTCCATTAGACATGTGCAATTCGTTTAGTTCCGATTTCTTTTAACGAATTTTGACAAATTCGTTAATTCCGAATTTCTGAATTTTTCAATTTACGAATTTACGAATTTACGAAAATTCAAAATTCTGATTTTCGGATTTCCGAATTTCCGGATTTTGGATTTTCATAAATTTGAAAATTCGAAAATCAGAAAAAAAGAAAGAAAATCAGTTTAATTCTAAATAATAACTATTAAATTATAGGTATTGGAATTCCCTTTCAAATTTGTCTGTTAGTGAACATAACGAGTACGAATTCATCCGAAGTTACGAATTATCTGAAATAACGAATGCCGCATCTAACCAAATGGAACGTAACGATCTAATAATAATAAATAAAATTTTTATAATAATAATAACCTTTTTTATTATTTATTTGTTCCGTTCCATTTGTTTAGATGCGGCATTCGTTATTTCAGATAATTCGTAACTTCCTATAAATTCGTACTCGTTAATTTAATAGTTCGTTATTAAACTGATTTTCTTTCTTTTTTCCAGATTTGGGGATTTTCAAATCTTTGAATTCTCGAATGTCCGAAAATTCGGAGTTCCGAATGTCCGAAAATTCGGAGTTCCGAATGTCCGGAAATTCGGAATTCCGAAAAACCAAAAATCCAAAAATCGGAAATTCAAAAATTCGGAATTTCAGAAATCTGAAGATTCGACATTCGAAAATGTGGAAGTCCGAAAATTCGAAATTCCGAAATCCGAAAAATAGAAATGTGAAAATTCCCGAAATTTTTGAATTTTCGAAAAAAACGAATGAAGCGAAAATGAATGAATTTTTTGTCAGTGCACATGTCTAGTGTCCATCAAGATACACTGAATCTGTCAACTTACATATTATATTATATCATTGGATTTGTTGAGCAGCTCATCTCCTACTTGCCCTTGTTGAAAATGATAAACGCATTACCCACAAAGACCACCTTTCTCTACTCTGGCTGTGGGATGATTTTAACTGATGGAATCAAGATTTGGGTTTTATTTTCACCATGGGAGGTGCTAATCATCTTCTAATGATTTTTATGGTTTTCTCCCAAAAAAGAAAAACATAATTTAAGAACTCTGTATAAAAAGAATCCAAATAAGCTTATTTCAGGTGAGCTGGTCGGATTTTGTTACTTTCCTTTTCACAAAGGTGGCAAGCTTTAATTCCATTGATTCTATCCCTGGATATTTACATAAAGATATGCAAGTCATACATACACACCCCCAAGTGCTCAGTGGTACCAGGCCACACTGCTAACCACAAAGGCAGAATGGTGTCATGTGGGTTTCCTGATTACTCTTGACACTCACCTTAATTTCCTTTATCCTCTCAGAGCTATCCTGCACAGCACGATTCTGATCCAGTGGTGGCCGGAGGTGGGAACTGATGGCTTTCTCTTGCCTATCCAAATCAGAGACGACTCTGTCCAGTCCGGCTAACATCTGTCTTCCCTGTGTCTCCTGGGCATTGGTGGTAGCTGCAGATAGGTAGTGAGTAGATTATTAGTTGTAATTCTGTATAAACAGTACCTCTCTTACCAATAAAGACGTGTGCTTGGTGGAAGGGCTAAACCCCGGGCATTACATGCAAATGACTTTGTGTTTAGGGGCTCCCAGGTTTTATATGATCTTTGGTTGGTTGTATTTAGGGTCCCCTGTCAGTTTTTTTTGCCTATACCAAGGTAGGAGGTGAGAGATGCTGTGCATGCCAGTTATCCTGGTGTTGGGGGAACTTTAGAGGGCCAGTTAATGGGTCCTCGGAGCAGGTTCAGTCAAGAGACATCTGGGAAAACCTACAGACACAGGAACTCGCACCTACAGCTATGAGCACCTTAAGCTAAACTGAAAAACGGCTTGAATATGGTTGGTTGCATGTCTCTCTATCAACCACAATATTAAATAAAGGCTTCTTGTGGAAAAGTTGGTTGCAGAGTTAGGTTGTTGTGGAAAATATCTTGCGTTCACCTTGGACAAGCACTGGCAACTAGCGTCTAGTTTCTCCTCTACCGTCTTTGATCTGCAGATAAGTTACAGTTGTCATCACTGCCAGACTACAGATTATATATCAGTTGGCATGAACTGCCAGCAGCTTTCTACCACCAGTTTAGACTTTCACTGGCCTAAAGCAAGTGCAAGATAGTTTATGAAACTCCTGTACAGACGCAGATTGTTACAGCCACTAATTAGATATGCATTATCATGCATCAATAATCTTTGAGACTATATTCATAAAATAGAATGAATGGACTTTGTCAAATAAAGTAAAAATACCAATCATTCACGAGAGGAAACTAAAACAGCTATGACTCTCCTGCAGAAGGATAACAATGGTGAACCATCATGGCTGTACGTCTGAATGCTTTTCGATTACTCCCCAAGATGGTGCCTTAGCGAAAAAAATTCATCTTGCAGGAGGATAAAATTGGTAAAGCATTATGACTGCACTTCTGCATTCTTTTCTATAATCCCCCACTACTGGAACCATGAAGATAGTGCCCTGAAAAGGACTATCTGAAAAAAGTAACTATCAGTAGTATAAAGCTGGAGGACCATCATGTCTGCGCTTCTGCATGCCTTCCATTAAATCTCTCTACTACTGGAACCATGAAGATGGTACATTGAAATGACTACCCGAAATGAGTATGCTTCTGCTTTCCCATAACCACCCATTACTGAAACCATAAAGATGGTACATTGAAATGTCAAACCCGAAATAAGTAACTATCAGTAGTATAAAGCTGGAGAACCATCATGTCTGCGCTTCTGCTTGCTTTCCCATAAACATCTACTACTGAAACTATGAAGATGCTACATTGAAATGACTACCCAAAATAAGTAAGTATGCTTACCCATAACCCCCCATTACCGGCACCATGAAGATGGTACATTGAAATGACTATAATAAATATGTAACTCAGTAGTATAAAGCTGGGGGACCATCATGTCTGCACTTCTGCATGCTTTCCCATAATCCTCTACTACTGGAACCATGAAGATGGTACATTGAAATGACTACCCAAAATAAGTATGCTTCTGCTTTCCCATAACCCCCCATTACTTAAACCCTAAAGATGGTACATTGAAATGACAAACCCGAAATAAGTAGCTATCAGTAGTATAAAGCTGGAGAACCATCATGTCTGCGCTTCTGCTCGCTTTCCCATAAACATCTACTACTGGAACTATGAAGATGCTACATTGAAATGACTACCCAAAATAAGTAAGTATGCTTACCCATAACCCCCCATTACCGGCACCATGAAGATGGTACATTGAAATGACCATCATAAATATGTAACTCAGTAGTATAAAGCTGGAGGACCATCATGTCTGCACTTCTGCATGCTTTCCCATAATCCTCTACTACGGGAACCATGAAGATGGTACATTGAAACAACTATCTGAAATAAGTAACCATCAGTAATATAGAGCTGGAGGACCATCATGTCTGCAATTCTGCATGCTTACACATAACCCCCCCATTACCGGAACCATGAAGATGGTACAATGAAACAACTATCTGAAATAAGTAGCTATCAGTAGTATAAAGCTGGAGGACCATCATGTCTGTGCTTCTGCGTGCTTTCCCATAATCCTCTACTACTGAAACCATAAAGATGATGCATTGAAACAACTATATGAAATAAGTAACTATCAGTAGTATAAAGCTGGAGGACGATCATGTCGGTGTTTCTGCATGCTTTCACATAATGCCCAGCTATTAGAAAACTTGGAGCTGGTGCGGTCTAGTCCCATGACTATTCTGCAGGAGGATAGAACTGGTGATGGCTGCTGATTCTGCATGGTCTCCGTTAAGCAAGTAGTGTCAGTCCCTACAAACCTAAATACATTGTGTCAGTAACTTACCTGATGATTCTCGCTTCGCATCCTCAAGGCGCTGAAGAAGAGCATTCTTGCTGCTTGCTGCCTTCTGCTTTGTGACTCGGTACTGGTTGAAGGCACTAACCAAAAAAGAGGAAAGGGTTAGTGAAATAAGAGTTCCACCTTAAAATGGTTTGGGACAGTAAGGAGTCATTGGTGTAGGGAAGGGCTAGAACAACTGAGGTTTATATTGCCGAGTTTCTACTGAAATGGAGTTGAAAGCCCTGTTAAAAATGACTGCATTGTTTTCTATTCAGACTACAGCAAAGGACTGGGACCAAGAAAATATTAGGGACCCTCTAGATGTGCATTCTGCTTTCCATAATTGGTTGGTGGGGAATAACATAACTAGGAACTGCCTTCTCCCAAAAGCCAGTAAGCGGTTTCTTTAGTGACACCTTGTTTTTTAGTGATGCAATATGGAAATCTTAGAGGGTGATAGTTGTCTAGGTAGCTGTACATCAAGTCAAAGCCTGCTGTGCGATAATGAATGGCAGTCTCAACCTGGACCCCTGCCTGGCCACACCCCCAACTTGTTTCACTCCGCCCACCAGAGCTTACTAATGGGGGGTCTCCAGGTGGAAGGGGGCGATTAAATAAATCATCGGCCACCACTCAGTGAAAGAATGAATATCAAGTGTGTGAAGTGATTGTGAAGGGCTGGTCATAGAGATTGTGTGTTTAACACCTTCCCGCCCAGCCTATAGCAGAATAACGACCAGGCGGTGGCTTTGCCATCCTGACTGGATGTCATATGACGTCCTTCACATCATGCCGCACAGCGAGGTGATCGGTAGTGAGCTGTGTCCCTCAGACACAGCGCATCACTGATTAGGGTAAAAAGCCAATGATGTAGGCTCTTTACCATGTGTCCAATCGGAGCCCATGAGTAAACTAATGCAGGTTATCGACATTTCCTTTCCTCAGCGCTGTCAGTGTCTGAGGAAAGGAAAGCCGATAACCGATTTTCAGGTACAGGGGACATTTACACTGATAATCAGGGCACTGATCATCAGTGCAACATATCAGTGCTGCCCTCATCATTGCCACCTCGTCAGTGCCCATCAGTGCAACCTCAGCGCACATCAGTAAAGAAGAAAAATTACTTATATGTTTGGCAAAAAATAAAAAAACCCAGTGGTGATTAAATACCACCAAAAGAAAGCTCTATTTCTGTGAAAAAAAAATATCTAAATTTCATAGGGGTACAGCATTGCTTGACTGTGCAATCGTCATTTAAAGTGCAACAGCTCTGAAAGCTAAAAACTGGCCTGGGCAGGAAGGGGGGTGAAAGTGCCCTGTAATGAAGTGGTTAAGAAGAAGTGCTTACACAGAGCAACCATAGAAGATCTGGCTGCAAAGAGGTTTTATATGGCCAGTCTCTTGTAAAGCGTATGCAAGGAAACAAATTTGCAGGAGTTTGATAACAAGGCTAAAATGCAAATATAGGGAAATCTTCCTTTAATGGCTCCTGACTTTAAAAAAAATGTAAATCAAAACAGGAGAAGCATTTTTTGTAACTCAAAGCACAGTTATGCCGCGTACACACGATCGGACATTCCGACAACAAAATCCCATGGTTTTTTTTCCAACAGATGTTGGCTCAAACTTGTCTTGCATACACACGGTCACACAAAGTTGGTCAGCAATTCCAAACGTCAAGAGCGCGGTGACGTACGACGAGCCAAGAAAAATTAAGTTCAGTAGCCAGTGCTGCTCTTCTGCTTGATTCCGAGCATGCATGGCACTTTGAGCGTCGGAATTGTGTACACACGATCGGAAATTTACACGAACGGATTTTGTTGTCGGAAAATTTCAAACCAGATCTCAAATTTTGTGCGGCGGAAATTCCGATGGGAACTGTACAATGGAGCCTACACACGGTCGGAATTTCCAACAAGCTCCGATCACACATTTGCCATCGGAAAGTCCGACCGTGTGTACGTGGCATTAGGGTCCACATCTAGAACCTGATGGCTTGTTTGCGGTCAGTTCAAGAATGCTTATACGGGGCTGTGCCTATTGTGGCAGCACTCAGAGCCCACAGAAAGAAACAAGTCAAAAGTATTATATATGCAAAGTTGCTTGTTGTCCCTGGACATATTAAAAAGGCTATAATCTGCGATAATTATGATTATACAGGATTTATATAGTTTGCACAGCGCTTAAAGTGGTTGTAAACCCTTACAAACCACTTTGGCCTACAGGTAAGCCTAGATTAAGGCTTACCTGTAGGTCCAAGAAATATCTCCTAAACCTACATGGTTTAGGAGACATTTAGAAAAAAAGATTCACGGCGATATGCCGCTTTCGTGCCCATGCGTGGGAGTGACGTCATCGCCGATCCAGCGAATGACAGCGCTGGAGCGGCAAGACCCGGAAGTCACTCCGGGCTTGATGGCGGCGGAGAAGGTCGTGGATGAGGACCGCTTCGGGGGCTTCGTTCTCAGGTAAGTTATTCATAATGAGCTAGTATGCTATGCATACTAGCTCATTATGCCTTTGCCTTGCAGGTTCCGTTTTTTTTTTTTTTTTTTTTGAGGAGTCTTTACTTCCTCTTTAACAAAATGAAGGCAGACATTACAGTTACATTACAATTTGGTACAAGAGGAATCAGAGGACCCTGCTCGTTAGAGCCTAATCTATAAAATCCAGCCAGTTACCTCTCTCCAAGTGCCAGAGCTTCAGGGTCAGTCGGAGGGATGTTGAAGCATACCCCTGGAGCAACCAGCTTCTTCCCATTGCTGTCTGTGACCTCCCACTTCTCTCCCTTGTTGGTCTTCAGCGTGTACTGCCCACCTCGGCTAATCTCACCCTGCCGAGCACAAAGCAGATGAACTCCAAATCATTATGTAAATTCTTCATAATGTAAAAAAAAAAAAGTCATAAAGCAATTATGCATTTTTGCAACAGTGGTAGTACACTGCGTAATGTGGGGAAAAAAACAAGGTTCCAGTACAAAACACCAGGGGAGGACGTTTACCTCATCAGAGTAAAAGTCACACAGGGCCTCCACTGGGACAGGTTTAAGTGGAGTCTCCCGGCGGAACTTCAGGGGCATCACCTGGTGACTGCGCTTCTGAAGAGAACGCACAACTTCCTCGTACTTATCCAGAGCCTTGTCCTGGTCCTAAAAACAAGGAGTTTTAAAATAGATTTAGAAATATGCATGCTAGAATTAGACTCAGCTGTAGCATTTAAATGAAATCTCTTTATAGTTATACAGTGGGATCCCCATTTCCTGCAGCCTTGCTACTAAATAGCACAGGGACCCTAAACTTGCTACTGTTTAATGCTTCAAAAATGTAATCGTGTCCATAGCAAATCGTTTACAGATATATGCTAGAATACCAACATTTTAACAGCAGGTGAAGTTTGAAGCAGGTGCAAACCGGAAAACGAATTCTACAACACCATGGACTCCGCTCACCATCCTTGTACAGACCATCCCCCTAAGCATAAAAGCCAAAAGTCTCAGAGTCACCTTCGATTCAGAAATGTCGATGGATGCACAAATAGGATCAGCGGATCCTACCACCTTCTATGCCTGCTGCGTAGACTCATCCCCTTCATTCCAGAAAAGGACAAAGCCATAGTGGTAGGAACAATCATCAACTCTCGACTCGACTACGCAAACTCCCTCTAGATAGGACTAATGGCGTCCCTAGGGGGGGGCCAGAGGGGGCCCTGACCCCTCCCAAAATTATGCTGTGCCCCACCATGTGCCCCCCCAAAAAAAAATCAAAAAAAAAATATTTTTTTTTTTTTTTTTTTACAAAAAGGCAATGTCTTTTTGTTTGCATTCGTAGCGGATGTGCCACATCTTACTCAGGCCGCTGCTGGAGTAACACAGTCTCTATTGAGAGGGGGAGTATTCTTCTAGCCTGGACGCGTGGGTAAGTGTGTGCACTGCAGTACACTGTAATCACTGAACTGCATTATCTCCATCTCTTCTCTCCGCCATTTGTCCCTCCCCTCTCCTGTTCTTTCAAGACCTTCACAACTTACTTTCACTTTCAGTTAGGCAGGTAATAGACTAAGCAAATTTCTTTCCTGCATCCACAGAGTGCAGGAAAGAAACTTGCATGATTCCCCCATCAACACAGACAGTGGTGACAGGGGAATATCCTTCCTGCCCAGCAATTATATTCTCCCAACAAACAGTCATTATCACTAGTGG
The DNA here is from genome assembly GCA_028564925.1 of Lithobates sylvaticus. Taxonomy (NCBI): domain Eukaryota; kingdom Metazoa; phylum Chordata; class Amphibia; order Anura; family Ranidae; genus Lithobates; species Lithobates sylvaticus. The sequence goes on from CM053031.1 coordinate 262,754,589, forward strand.
CTATAGCAACCACTAGTGATAATCATAAGAGTATCTGGCAGGCTGGTTGTTCCCAATTTGATCGATCAACTTGGTACATTCAGCCTGCTCATAAATGGTTCAAACCTCAGCCAGTTCCTGATGAACCAGCTGAGATTTAAACTGCCTATGGCTGGTCTTAGCACTTAGGCACTTAGCACTTAGGCAGCCCCACTTTTTTAATTTAACTAGTAGGTTGCATTAAAAAAAAAAAAGAAATGATCCAATTCTCCCATCTACACATTATAGGTGGATGGGGGAATCCTTGCAGTGTGGACCAGTGAACTACCAGGGTTGCTGTCCTGTCCTGGCTATTCACAGCGCTGGTCTCTGTCTCCATGGCAGCGGCGGCACATTGGAACCCAGTGCTGGTTACTTTATGGGGCTAATGTACAGGAGAGCCAGCACAATTTGTTGTTAGAGATGGGCAGGGCATGTTCAATATCCCAAATGCCCGAGCCCGCCAGGAAGCCCACACTGCACGGCGCTAAGCACAGGCAGTGAGACATTTCCTGGTCCTTAGCTGCACAGATCAGGAATGTCTCACTGCCTGTGATTAGCCTTGTGCAGTGTCGGCTTCCTGGCGGGATCGGGCATGTGGGATTTCAAACACACCCGAGCCCATCTCTAATGGTTGTAGAGTAGACAGTTGACCTCCCTGCAGGTTGTTTAGCAGCAGTGCAGCCTTCTCTGACATGCTGATCGTGATGCAATCCAAGTGATGCTCTTAGTCAAATCCTAGTGTTAAATATCATAGTGATTTTATTGATCGAAGCCCACACTTTACAGGCATAGAACCCACATGGCTGCTGAACATACGGTTGATGTGGTTGTACTCTTGATGCTAATAAATACTGTGTTTATTAGATCTGACTGAGAGCATCACCTGGATCACATCCCGATCAGCATGTCAGCAGAGAAGGTTATACAGCATTACTGCTGCTAGGTGACCAGCTGGGGGCTCGGCTCTCTACAACCAATAGTTCCAGCCTTCCCCTGCATGCACCCATAATGTCACCAGCACTAGGTCCTAATAGACTGCTGCCACTGCCAAGGAGACAGATGTCAGACCAGCGCTGTCAATAGCAGGGGCAGGACAGCAAGAGGAGGCTGGGGAACACCACAGTGGCAGAATACCAAGGCCTGGTGGCAAGACAACCTTTGCAACCCTGATAGTTCTCCCACTGCTTTGGACCCTTATATTTTCTTGGTATGCTGGTGACATATATCTCTTGTTTTCTGCCACCCTGGGGATCGTAGTAAAATTGCATTTTATAGTTGCCCCCCCAATTTTGTCCCTGTCCCCCCATGTGCCCCCCCTAAATATGAAAGCTGGAGACGCCACTGCATAGGACTACCTAAATTCCAGATTGCACGCCTACAAGTCGTTCAAAACACGGCAGCAAGTCTAGTCACAGGAAAAAAAACATGGGAATCGATCTCCCCCTCCCTGAGGACCCTCTATTGGCTAACTGTAAAGGATCGTATCACATTCAAGACCCTCTGCCTGACCCACAAATGCACACAAGGAGATGCTCCTCAATACGTATGCGAAAAAATACAACACTACACTCCCAATCGCAACCTCCGATCAACTAACCAAAACCTACTCCTCGTCCCCAAGTCCCGGTACAAATCCAGGGGAGAACGAAGATTTGCAGTCCAAGGACCATGGCTATGGAACGCGCTACCTACGAACATCCGCTTAGAAAAAGACCATCGGGCCTTCAAGAAAAAACTCAAGACCCACCTCTTCTAAGAAGGAATCAACGCAGGTCGGATCAAGCGCCTCGAGGCGATTCAGTTCGCAGTTGCAGCGCTATACAAATCTTTCATTCATTCATTCATATTCCAAACTTTTGTTCACTGAGATGCGGACTGCATTACACCATGGGAACGTCATAAGCCATTTCCAGTTTCATGGGAAACCCTGCTAAACCTTGATGTGTTCCTACCTCTAGCTCCCTCAGCTGTGCCTCAACCTGGTATTTGTCTTTGAAGTCTGGGTTAAACTTGAGGTCCAGGTCGGTGTCCACCTTCTTCAGCAGGTCCTGGGTATCCTTTGCATCTCTATAGAACTGAAAGAATAAAGATAAGACCATATGAGATCATCTGAAATTTACCTAGCTATAAAACTTAACTTAAGAGTCTTTCACATGAACTTAAGAAGGTATGGAGGCTTCCCATCTCATTTCTTATTGTATTGATATTGTCAAAAATGGTAGGTTGTCAAAAGGATCGTGGACAACATTGGGGGACTACAGTAAAAGAGGTCACCTGAAGGTAAAAGAAGTTGAAGGATAGAAAGTCCAAGGATAGAAATACATAGGAAACAGACTAGGGATGGGGCATAATAATGTGTACTGTGGTGACCAGTGTTGGTCATCTTACTTTAAAAAAGTAATTAGTTAAGTTACAAATTACTTCTCCCAAAAAGTAATTGCGTTAGTAACTCAGTTACTACATTGGAAAAAGTAATTAGTTACGCAGCAAAGTAACTGTGACTACGGATCTTCCGAAAATTGGCGAACCTAAACGGCTCTGAGTGAGCTGTACACCGCGCAGGCGCAGTTAACATGTAATTGTACGAGATGATGCCGCACGCTCCCAATGCTCATGCTACTGTGCAAGGGGCGTCTATCGTGTAACTAAAGGGCGGGTCTAGTATTACTGTAACCAAGGGGCGCATTTATTATTATATATCGTGTAACCAAGGGGCTGCTCTATTATTACTCTAACCAAGGGGCAGATCTGTTACAGCAAATGTGAGCAAGGGGCGGGTCTATTATTATTATATCGTGTAAGGGGCGGATGGCTACAGAAGAGGGCGAATGTTAAATTAATGGGCAGAGCTTGATATATAACAATAATAATAAATGCGCCCCTTGGTTACATTAATACTAGACCCGCCCGAGCATCGGGAGCGTGCGGCATCGCCTCGTACAATTACATGTTAACTGCGCCTGCACGGTGTAGAGTTCACGCAGAGCTGTTTAGGTTCAGCAATTTTCGTAAGCTACGTAGTCCTTCGTACTGCCCAAGCGCTGCGCCTGTGCAGTACAGGGGGGTCCTTATCCGGCGGGGGAACTTTTTTGGCATTACACTACTGCCATCTAGTGGCGGTAGATGTAATTGCGGTAACGCCGCCCAAGTAATGAGAACGGTGTTACCATGAGGGGAAGAGTAATCAGTTAGATTACGTGTTACCCTCTAAAGTAACTGCGTTAAGTAACTCTGTGTATTTTAACTCAGTTACTTACATCTCTGGTGGTGTCAAAGAACAGTGAAAAGAGAGGAAAAAGGGGAAAAAAATCAAGATAAAGAAGAGGGCCAGGGTAAAGAAAATGTGGAGGGGGAGATGGGAGGGCAAAAGAAGGAAAGAGCGGGAACCCATAAGAGTATCAGGTACCCTCTCCCAGGGAGTGAGGTAGACCAGAAAAAAGTTCCCATCTCATTTATAGCAGATCTGGACCAGTTGAAGGTCTCTCAACCCCATCCATCTTCCATGACCTGGTCACAGTTACAGAATGACTCTTGCACCTCCTACAGCTAGACCAACTGGTTACTTGTTGGACCTATAGTCATAAAAAAAATCTCAAAATCTAAAAATTGTGAACATTTAAAGTAAATGTGTCACAAGAGAAATACCTAAAACAGACATAAGAATTATAAATGAACTTAAAAACGCCACTTCTAACCACCCTCACTTTGGCCATTTATTGTCACATCAAGATATGCTTAAGTCATCCACATGTGTCTGAAATTGGAACAATCGCACCGAAGGAAGGAAAGCTGAGAGGAACAGCCTGACGATCTCACCTGGTGGTAATCATCCATGTACTTCAGATGGCTTTCCTCACAGATCAGAAGGTTCAGGTACTCTTTCCAATCTGCATGTACAGCATCCATGTGGGCCTAAAAATTGACATATTATTCAGAGGGAAGAAAAGCAAAAAAAAGAGGCAAAGATGTAAAAATATATGCTGCATATGCGATATCTTAATTAAATGTACAAAGACTAATTTTCTCCTACAGAGACAGCACCAATGGAAAACATTTACAATTTATGTTCACATCTCCCCCCCCCCCCCCCATGTATTTTTGCCTTGTGTGGCCAACTGTGGGTCAATCTTACAGTAGAACTTAAAGTGGCTGCCTTACATATACCCAGTAAGGGCTCTTTCACACGGGGCGGATCAGTGCAGATCCGCCCCGTGGATAGCCGCTTGCTCAGCGGGGATCGCCGGAGTGATCTCCGCTGTGCAGGAAGATGACAGGTCCGTCTCTGCACTCTGTGCAGGGATGGACCTGTCACAGCGCCGCTCTCCCCTATGGTAGATCGGGTGACAACAGACCGTAGAGTCCGTCGTCATCCGATCCGCTCTGCAGACGGATATAAAAATAGGGTTTTCCTCCGTCTGCAGAAACCGACCATAGCGGGCACGGTTTAGATCGAGTGTCAGTGGATGTTCATCCGCTGACACCCGCTATCCCATAGGGATACATGTAGGTCCGTTTTGCATCCGAAAAACGGAAAGATGCAAAACGGACATACGGACCGTCCGTGTGAAAGAGCCCTTAAGGGACTATCTTCAGCTGATACACAGATGAAACAAATCCTCCTACACTAGTTGCACCTATCATCTATCTGCAGTCTTCTCTGCTTTACATCTGTTCAAAGTGCAGAACTGATAAGCTCATCTGAGAGTTCAGAAAAAATAAAAAATAAATGGGGTGGAGAGCTGAAGTTACACCTTACAGCACTCACAGGAACGGAGCTGAGGCTGTCAATCTGTTGGAGGTCCTTCCTCTGTCACCATTTAGTTTTTTTGGTGTCAGGAAAACTTGTCAGAAGTAACTAGGTGGTCGGAACGGAAGTAGGGGTCGGGTACCTGTCAAAATCGCATACACCCCCCCCCCCCTCCTCAAAAGTGCTAATTGCTCAAGAGGAGTGGTGGACGAGCCCTTAAAGCGGAACTTCCTCTTTTGGGTGGAGCTCCGCTTTAGGGAGAAGAGTGTACAGGAGCTGTTAAGACTCTTTGTAGCTCCTTCGGTTTGCTCTCCCCACTTTTTTCAGGTGTTGGTAGAATGTTTAGTCCAGTAGAAACTCTGCATCTAAATTTGAGTGCATATCTTGATTTTAACATTTGCAATAATGACATATGTTGGGATCAAGAATCTACAAGGTTCTCTGCAGCAAGATTTGCTGTAACTCATGAACTGACTTGGTGTTAAGGTTTGTGAAGCATTTTTACCTCTATTGGGCTCTTTGCTGGGTGCCCATCTGCCAGCAACTTCTCACCCTCCTCCTGCAGCTTGTTGATTTCATGTTCTTTGGTTTCTAGGCTCCTCTGGATAAAGTTCTACAAGAAAAAAAAAAAAAAGGGAAATGATCGTTCTTCTTAACTGAACAATATAATATGACATCGTTTTACGACAAGGACCTGTTACAAATCAGACATGTAAAGCTAGCTTATACTCCTTTTCCAGGGCCTGCAACCCTCACATACCATATGAGCCAGGCCCTGCTAACTTCATTCCTTTGTGGTCATAGTTTCATGCTCTGTTCCTATATGATGTCCCTGTCCACCTTAGGATGTTCCCAGTCCTCTTATTACTCAATTCATTAACAGGCACACATTGTGGTTTAAAAAAAAAAAAAAAATGGCAAGGTAAGGTGTGTAGGGCTGGGAAGTCAATCTAGGATGGAAAAGGACCTGGGGGTCCTAGTAGATGACAGGCTAAGCAATGGCATGCAATGCCAAGCTGCTGCTAACAAAGCAAACAGAATATTGGCATGCATTAAAAAGGGGATTAACTCCAGAGATAAAACAATAATCCTCCCACTCTACAAGACTCTGGTCCAGCCGCACCTGGCGTATGCTGTCCAGTTCTGGGCACCAGTCCTCAGGAAGCATGTACTGGAAATGGAGCGAGTACAATGGAGGGCAACAAAGCTAATAAAGGGTCTGGAGGGTATTAGTTATGAGGAAAGGTTGCGAGCACTGAACTTATTCTCTCTGTAGAAGAGACGCTTGAGAGGGTTGATATGGGTTCAATTTATAAATACCGTACTGGTGACCCCACAATAGGGATAAAACCTTTTTGCGGAAGGGAGTTTAACACTTGGCCACTCATTAAAATTAGAAGAAAAGAGGTTTAACCTTAAACTATGCAGAGGGTTATTTACTGTAATGCCCCGTACACACGGTCGGAAATTCCGACCACAAAATCCGTCGGATTTTTACACACGGTCGGACAAAGTTGTCGGAAAATCCGATCATCCTGACGTTCGTTGCGTACGACGGGACTACGTAGAGGCTAGTAGCCAATAGCTTTGGTCTTGTAATGTGATCTGAGCATGCGTGGCACTTTGTTCGTCGGAATTCCCTACACACGATCGGAAAAAGTCAGATGGAGCCTACACACGGTCGGAATTTCCGACAACATGGTCCGACATTTTCCGTCGGAAAATCCGACCGTGTGTATTGGGCATAAGAGTGGCAAGGATGTGGAATTCCCTTCCACAGGCGGTGGTCTCAGCGGGGGGCATCGATAGTTTAAAAAAAAAAAAAACTATTAGATAAGCACCTGAACTACCACAACATACAGGGATATACAATGTAATACTGACATATAATCACACACATAGGTTGGACTTTATGGACTTGCAACGCTAAGTTATTTAAATTCCATTTCCAGCATCTGCCATAAACTGAAATATAGGCTTGAGGTGAACTGATCCTTCAATAGACATGGTTATACATAACACATCCACACAAAATAGGCATAGAAAATCCTTTCAGACACTGGAGAGTTTAAATCACAGTATGATCTCCAAACCCACCTCGTATTGCCTCCTGCGGCTGATGTAGTCAGTGTTGCGGTCGCTCCAGTCATACTCCATGCGTTCCTTCTCTTGTTGGTCCAGCCAGTAAAGCTCATTGGTGCAGCGTTGCATGTAATCCTGCAGGGTGTTTAAATCTCGTTGACGCTTCTGGGATGCACCCTGTGACATAAAATGGAAGACTGTCACTATGGAGCCAAGTATGAGAACACAGGAGGTTCTGAAGGACTAGAGATACAATTAGTAATAGTAAGGTTTTCCCCAGAAACAACAAAGTATGATGAATGTAATTAAAGCCTAGAGGCAAGAAGATGCGTGAACTATGGTATTAGGAAGGCATAAGGAATGGCAATGAGGAGACTTTATTGTTAACCCCAAAAAAGTGGAAAAAGTAGTGGCGGTGAAGAGAGGTGTCAGGTGATATTAACAATGGACAACCAGTGGCAGTGAAGAGTGCTATCCAAAAGCTCAAAAGTCCAAATTTGGCCAAAGTTATGTGGACACCCCTCCAAATGATTGAGTTCAGGTGTTTCCAGTGAAAGGTACTGTTAATACTACAGCTAAAGACATTTTAGACAACAGTTTTTTTTCCAACCTTGTGGTAACAGTTTGGGAAGGCACTTTCCTACTCTAGCTTGCTTGTGTCCCTGTGCTCAAAGCCAGGTCCTTAAAATACATGGTTTGATGATTGTGAGGTGGAGAAACTCGAGTGGCCTTTGCAACTCTAATAAACCCTTTTTGGAACACCAATTGTGAGATAGGTACTGAGGTTGAGTGAGAATACCTAACCTCAAAAATTGTGAGATGGGTATTCTCACTCAACTTCAGTACCTAACCTCAAAAATGAAAATAGAAAGAATAGGCGCACAGGATACCTAAGGTACGATTGATGGATAAGATATGGTTATAAAAAATAAAAAAAAATCCAAGGTTCAGGAGAACCGTGATGAGGGGGATAAAACAAGTTCAATGCTTAAAGTCCAAGGTTCAGAACCGTACCGAAAAGGGTTAAAATTCAATATAGTCCATACACCAGGGCTAGCTTTTCTCAGGAGCAGAAACAGACTCTAGAATTGTGAAAACAAAAAGGAACAAGAAGTGCCTCTAAGTGTAGACTGTAACAAAGTTTAATAAAATCACAAGTAGAACAACTCACATGTGATAGGAGACTAGAAGGCTTATCCGTATAGAAGTCACCATAGGGGATCGCCACTGCACGGTGGTAGGAGCTGGAGGGAACCCGATGCCCAGCTGCTGGCGTGGACAACTCACATGCGATGGGAAACTGGAAGGCTCATCAGTATGGAGGGCCCCATGAGGGGGGGGGGGGGTGGAAATCGCCACTGCCTGGTGGTAGGTGCTGGAGGGAGCACCATGTACAGCCTGGATGAGGAAGCCAGACAAACCCATCTGTAACAGGGAACAAGGGCTGGAGTGCTCTGCGGAACACCCGATCAGCTTGGTGGCCTACCACTGGACAGTGGTGCCCCCCCCCCCTCCATACTGATGAGCCTTCTAGTTTCCCATTGCATGTGAGAGTTGTCCACACCAGCGGCTGTTCATCGGGTTCCCCTCCAGCTCCTACCACCATGCAGTGGTGATCCTCTATGGAGACTTCTATATTGATGAGCCTTCTAGTCTCCTATTGCATGTGAGTTGTTCTATTTGTGATTTTATTCACCTTTGTTACAGTCTACACTTAGAGGCACTTATTTTGTTCTTCTTGTCCTAACCTCAAAAATGCTTACTTGGCTTGATGACAGAAATCCCCACAGACACACTCTTATATGGAAAGCCATTTCAGAAGAGTGGATGCTGCGCCAAGATGTAACTAGGTGGGCCAATGCTATATTAATGCCTATGGCTTTGAAATGGGATATCTAACAAACACCTATACAGTGGCAAGAAAAAGTATGTTAATCCCTTGTAATTAACTGGTTTCTGCAGTAATTTGCCAGAAAATGTGATCTGAGCCTCATCTAAGACCCCATACACACTATTAGATTTTCTGCAGATTTTTGTCTTCAGATTTACCAAAACCATATAATATGAAGTCAAACCGTAATGCCGCGTACACACGAGCGGACTTTTCGATGGACTAGGTCCGACAGTCTTTCCGATGGCCTTTCGACGGAGTTCCGACAAACTTTTTGAATGAAAAGACTTGGCCACACACAATCACACTAAATTCTGACGGATTCGAACGTGATGACGTACGACTGGACTAGAATAAGGAAGTTCGTAGCCAGTAGCCAATAGCTGCCCAATCGCCGTTGTTTGTCCGTCGGACTAGCACACAGACGAGCAGATTTTTTGATAGGAACTGGGTCCAGCTGAGTTCCGGCGGGAAAATTTAAGGACATGTTCTATTTCTAAAGTCTGTCGGATTTTGAAAGCAAAAGTCCGATGGAGCCCACACACGATCTAATTGTCCGACGGATTCGTTCCATCGGACCTTTGCTGTCGAAAAGTCCTCTCGTGTGTACGCGGCATAAGAGTTTCAATTTGTATGCAATCAGGCAGTCCCTTGCACTACATGGTCTTGGTAAATCTGAAGACAAAATTCTGCAGAAAATCGAATAGTGTGTATGGGGTCTTAGTCACAGCGATAGACAAACATAATGTGCTTAAGCTGATGACACACAATCCTAAATTCTCAGGTCTTTATTAAAATAACCTATTAAACATTCACAGTGCTAGAGGAAAAAGTAAGTAAACCCATAGACGAATTACTTCAGCAAAAGGTATTTGGAGTCAGAAGTTTGCACACCTAGAGTCCAAATAATGAAATGAGTTGGGAGGTGTGGTTTAGAGCTGCTTTGATTGAAAAAGGCACTCAAACATTTTAAGATCGCTGTTCATAAGAAGCATCAGCTGATATAAACAATGTTTCGCAAAAAAGAGCTTTCTGAAGACATATGATCAAGAGTAGTTCATCGGCTCGAAAGGGATACAAGGCAATCTTAAATGTTTAGGCATCCATCAGTTGACAGTTAGACCAATTGTCTGTAAATGGAGACAGTTTAGTACTGTGGCTACTCTTCCTAGAAGTGGGCACCCAGCCAAGATGACTCCCAACACACAACACAGAATCCTCTATAAGGTAATGAAGAATCACAGAATAACAGCTAAAGGCTTGAAGACATCCCTGGAACTGGCAAACATCCCGGTTCATAAGTTTACCATAAGTAAGTCTTAGAACAGGCAGGGTGTCCATGGCAGAACAAAGAGGCAGAGGAAGTCGCTGCTCTCCAGAAAAAAAAAAAAAAAAAAACATTGCTGTGCACTTGAAGTTTGCCAACGAGCACCTGAGCAAACTACAGTGCTACTGGAAAATGTATTGAGGACTGATAAAACAAAAAATTACTATTCAGAACCAAGGCTGGCAATACCTAGGCTGACTAGGTAGTGCCTAGGGCACAGCCACAGTCACTGGTCTGCCGATATTCCACATACTGCTGCAGGACTGGATGATGTTAGCTGGAGATAAAGCCATCTCAAACAAACATTAGCCAATCCGTGAAGAGGTATGCAGCCATTCTGTGAACAAGAGGTATGCAGCCAATGAGGTGCCGCGCAAACCATGCTGTGCCCAACATCACTTCTTCCCAGCTCCCCAGTCAGTCTCCTAACCCCTAATCTCGAATGTTGGCAAGGAGGTGAGAAAGCATCCCTGCATAGACTGTATTTTCAGCCTTTATTTTATTTGGGGGGGCGCAAGAAACTGGTCTAGCATAGGGTTACCAGAAAATCCTACAGGATATTGTCAGGGTGGCTGTCTGCCAGCTGAAGCTAAATAGAAGTTGGTTGATGCAGTCTAAACATCAGGTAAATCCACCACAAACTGCTGCAGAAGAAGAAAATACATCTTTTGGAGTGGTCCAGTAAGAGCCCAGACCTTAACCCCACAGAGATGCTGTAGAATGACCTCAAGAGAGCCATTCACACCAGACATCCTACAAATGTGTCTGAGCTAAAGCAGTTTTGTAGAGGAATAGTCAGAAATTCCTCTTGAACGATGTGCAGGTCTAATCCACAGTTACTTGAAGTTATTGCTGCCAAAGAGGCTCAACCAGCTATTAACTCCAAGGGTTCACTTACTTTTTTCCTCCAGCACTGTGAATGGGTGTGTTCGATAAAGTAAAAAGAAATTAGAATTGTGTGTTATCAGCTTAACCACATTGTGTTTGTCTATTGTTGTGACTTAGATGAGAATCAGATCACATTTTATGGCAAATTACTGCAGAAAAAACAGTAAATTCCAAGGGTTTTCACATACTTTTTCTTGCCACTATAAGTGTGATGGTCGAGTGTCGCCAAACTTTGGGCCGTATAGTGTAACGTGATTAGTGGTAGAACAGGGCCTCGGTCCATGGTATTAAAACAAACTCATTAGTGCAAATAAAGAGGCATAGAGTGGTTACTGGTATTAGTTGTATCAGTCAACTGGTATTATCAGCGACAACCAGGATCCTTTACTAGTGACACTGGAAATAATGACTATGTGCTAGAAAGAGAAATGACAATGACAAAATGGCACAAAACAATTGGTTCTTACCAAGAGTTTCTGATATTTGACTTGTAGTCCGCTGATGTAGTCCTGCCGGAAGATAAAAGCAGTTAGTGTGATAAGTTGCACATGGACATCCTCCTACATTAACGTGGAAGCCCCACCATAATGATGCCCACCTTGTCGCTGTCTTTGTTAATGTGGTCTCCCAAGGCCTTGATCTCATTGTGAAACATGTTGTGCTCCATAACCTGGTTCTCCAGGTTGGGTAAGTCGGTGGCAAAGCCAGTACCATTGAGCTGCTCCTGTGGTAAAATACACAAAATATGGTATGTACAAACAAGAAATGTTGTGGTCTGTTCTTATGCAGGTGTCATGTCATGGGCATCCTTCCTTAAGGGGTGGGGTGTGTTGTATAGTCTTATTGCGAATTGCATTTCTTTTCTATATCTGAAAGTTGTTAAAAAAAAAAAAAAAGAAATGCGCCCCCCCCCCAGTAATAAAAAAAAGCAATTATTATTGTGGCGTAGGGGAGGGAGGCAGAAATAAAAGCGTATTTAAAGTCCCGCTTTAAGCAACGTAGAGGGAATGTTTCTTCTTAGGCAGCACTTCCAAAAATGGTGGTGGAAGGTTGACATTTTGCTTGAGCAGGGACTGGGTATGCATGGAGGAAAGCACCAGAAACGGAACATATAAAAGTCAAGGTATTAATTTTCATTAAAAAATAAAAAAAAAAAACATGTTTTGGGTGTTCATAGGGTCCTCCTTTCATCAAGTGTTGCTCTTTCAAACAAAATGTGTACTGGAGCAGAAATTGGAAGAATTCTGAGTAATTAGTCAGATGCAGGTTCTGGAATGATCATCAGACTAACTAAAATTTTAACAGTCCAGTACACATTTTAGTTAATAGTACCAGGCCCTGATGAAGGGCCAACAAACCCCTGAAACAGGTTGTTTTTTTTTTAGTCTGAATAAAATGAAATCTGGACTTTATACATTCTGTTTTTTCTAGCTTTCCTTTTTGCATACCCAGTCCCTTCTTCGAATACAAAAAAAAGAAGTGTGAGATAACCTGCCACCCAGGTGAACACAGCCCAATACTGGTGACTGTTGGTACACCGCATGCTTCTTACCATCTTGTCGTCTATGACTTTGCTCCAGTTTACTTTTGGGGCCTCTAAAGCAGTAAACTTCTGATTGTAGACCTGATCGTGCTTCTGTCTCTGGCTGGCAAGACGTTCTTTCAGCTGCCGGATGCTAATGGGGAACAATTGACAGTGACTAGGGGCACCACAGAACACACAAAAACAGGAGTTATGAATGCAAAGTCTTAAGTTTAAGGTGGGGTGTCCATAGTCTACTGGTGAAACCACCATGATGCAGTGCATGGGCAGGTCATATATAGCAGGTCTCTGTGCACACAACAATCTGTACTTTCATACATCCTCTATCTTTTTTTAAACTAGTGTGCTACATTATGCCGATTACATAGTTCTTGGCCTGGAGAGGAATACAGTGCTGACCCTTTCATGAAAATGCTATTTGCTTGGTTGTAATGACTCAGACCCATGGCAACCGGGCCCATCACTCCTTGGCAAATAGAAGGAGAAGAAATGGAAAAAGTGACAGATTTTATCTTCCTGGGCTCCAAGAACATGGCGGACGGTGACTGTAGCCATGAAATTAATAGACGCTTGCTTCTTGGGAGGAAATCAATGGCAAACCTGGACAAAATTTATAAAAAGCAGAGACATCACTCTACGGACAAAGTGTCATATAGTCAAAGCTATTAGCAAAAAGGGGGACCCCTGGTGGTGGACTTTTAAGGCACGTACAAACAATGAAGTAAATAGGAACAAATTTTATTAATTAAATTAGCATAAAATCATATAATAGGTAGATAATATGAAGAACATGGTTATCAACAGTACAGAGTGCAATAAGCTATAGGATTTGTCCTATATAAATCCTATAGCTAATTGCACTCTGTACTGTTGATAACCATTTTGTTCATATTATTTTCCTATGATATGATTTTATGCTAATTAATACAATTTGTTCCTATTTACTTCATTGTTTGTACGTGCCTTAAAAGTCCACCACCAGGGGTCCCCCTTTTTGCTAGTTCTTTATTATCGGATGTAGCACAACAAAATTGCAAGGAAATGCCGTTCTATATAATTTTCATAGTCTATGGTATTCCCAGTAGTAACCCATGGCTGTGAAAGTTGGACCATAAGGAATTGATACTTTTGAACAATGGTGTTGGAGAAGACTCTTGAAAGTCCCTTGGATGGCAAGAAGATCCAACCAGTCAATCCTGAAGGAACTCAACCCTGAATATGCACTGAAAGGACAGATCCCGAATCTGAAACTAGAATACTTTGGCCACCTAATGTGAAGAGACTCATTGGAAAAGACCCTGATGCTGGGAAACATGGAAGGAAAAAGGAGAAGAGGATGACAGAAAACAAGATGGATAGATAGCATCATCAAAACAATGAACATGAAGTTAAGCAAGCTCCGGGAGGCAATGGAGGACAGAAAAGCCTGGCGCGCTATGGTCTATGTCTATGGGGTCACGAAGAGTCGGACACGACTGAACAACAATGAACCAGAACAATCACTTAGATCAGGAATCAGACCTGATCAGCTCCATCATTTTTTGCAGATAAAGCGGAGTTCCACCGTAAAGTGGAACTTCCACTCATCGGAACCCTCCACCCCTCCGGTGCCACAGTTGGTACCTTTCAGGGGGGGAGGGGGGTGCAGATACCTGTCTATGACAGGTATTTGCACCCACTTCCGGGCATAGACTCCCACAGGAGTCTATGCCTCTTCCTGTCCTGCAGCGCTGTCTGCTGGGACACAGCGCGGACGATTCCCATTGCACTGCGCGACTCGCGCATGCGCAGTAGGGAACCGGGAAGTGAAGCCGCAACGCTTCACTTCCTCATTCCCTCAACTAGAATGTCGGCGGCAGCAGCCGAGAACTGGGCGATTTCTCGGCTTCGGCTGCCGACATCGCTGGACCCTGGAAGAGGTAAGTGTCCATTTATTAAAAGTCAGCAGCTGCAGTATTTGTAGCTCCTGGCTTTTAATTTTTTATTTTTTTTTTGGGTGCAACCCCTCTTTAAGTGGCTCAAAGAGTCAACCAAGTGTGTACAATGGAATGTCAGCAAAAGCAATTCCTCTTATATCTATCTATCACAATAGTTTTCCCTGCACATAAAACAGGGTAATGTATACACTTGGCTCCCCCAGTCTGCCATTCTGCAGTCTGAAAAAGAAGTTACTCGAGCTTCAGAGAGCCTTGTGACCATTCTCAGTATCACTACACTATCAAAACAAATTCAAAGTGTATGCAAAGCCAACATTAAAACAAAAAAAAAAAGGGGGAGGAATTGGAGCCCCTGATGAGTTGTTATTGCCGTCTCATGGTAAATGTAGCCCTGTTTATGGGCATAGTATCATCAGACTACACCATAGCAGTGTTGGTCATCTTACTTTAAAAAAGTAATTAGTTAAGTTACAAATTACTTCTCCCTAAAAGTAATTGCGTTAGTAACTCAGTTACTACATTGGAAAAGTAATTAGTTACGCAGCAAAGTAACTGTGACTTTTTTTTTTAATATTCTATACGTGTAACTAAGGGGCGGGTCTAGTATTACTGTAAGCAAGGGGCACATTTATTATTATTGTTCTTTATCGTGTAACCAAGGGCAGGGCTGGACTTACCATTGGGCTTGACTGGGCTCAAGCCCATGGGCCCGCCCAATAGGGGGCCCCGCCCATTTACGTTTTAAATATCTTCATATTCGTTACAATTTAATTATCATTTTATCCATTTTTATTGCTTTTATTAATCTCCTGGTTAGTTTTTAATTATTATATTGTTTACTGTGTATATGGTTGTTTCCGCACATCCGGCCACTTCCCTTAAGTATGTGTGTATATGTATCTGACCTTACCTGGAGACATACAGAGCGCGGAGAAGAATTTTGTTTAGTTGTTTGTTCAGAATCGTGATCTCTATTTTTATTCTCAGTTTATCCAGAATTGTGTAGCTCTAATACTTAGCTTGTGTATGTATCATTTTGTTCTATTTAAAGTAATGTATAGAAGGTAGGGCCCGAAAGTGACTCAAGCCCAGGGGCCCCCACCACCCTAAGTCCTGCCCTGACCAAGGGGCTGCTCTATTATTACTCTAACCAAGGGGCAGATCTGTTATAGCGTGTAAGCAAGTGGCGGGTCTATTATTATTATATCGGGTAAGGGGCGGGTCTATTATTATTATTATATCGTGTAAGGGGGGGTCTATTATTATTATATCGTGTAAGGGGCGGGTCTATTATTATTATATCGTGTAAGGGGTGGATGGCTACAGAAGAGGGCGAATGTTAAATTAATGGGCAGAGCTGGATATATAACAATAATAATAAATGCGCCCCTTGGTTACAGTAATACTAGACCCGCCCCTTAGCTACACGATAGACGCCCCTTGCAGAGTAGCACGAGCATCAGGAGCGCGCGGCATCGCCCCGTACAATTACATGTTAACTGCGCCTGCGCGGTGTAGAGTTCCCTCAGAGCTGTTTAGGTTCGGCAATTTCCGGAAGCTCTGTAGTCCTTCGTACTGCGCAAGCGCTGCGCCTGCGCAGTACAGGGGGACCTTATCCGGCGGGGGAACTTTTTCGGCAGGACACCGGAATTACACTACTGCCATCTAGTGGCAGTAGATGTAATTGGGGTAACTAAGCCAAAGTAATGGGAACTGCGTTACCATGAGGGGAAAAGTAATCAGTTAGATTACTCGTTACCCTCTAAAGTAACTGCGTTAGGTAACTCAGTTTATTTTAACTTAGTTACTTACATCACTGCACCATAGTGAACTTGGTCTTCCCCACACTGACCAGTGGTGCAGCGGATTTCTGGGATGACCTATGAAAACATTATTTCTGTCCATGAATGCTATATGTTGGGTGGAGCACTACTTTTAAGAAGTGGAATTCTTGCAATAGACATGCAGTCATTCTGTGTCTCTCTGTATCCTAAAACTGTCAATTTACAGCAACTGGGAGATAAACAGAAGCAATATTAAGTCATCAGCTGTCAGTTGCCCCAATGTGAAACTCTCATCTATTTTGTTTAGACTTCACTCATATTGTTCCTAATCTACAATGCAAATGCTCTTATATGTGTTGCTGTTTTTCCTTTTTTTTGCATATGGCCCTGATCAGCCATATACAAATACAGCCTGTATTTTGTTTGTTCCTGGCCTGCATTGTGCAAGATAACTATCTGTCATAAGTATTGAAGATGGCAATAAATAAATATCGACTGAAGTAAACAAGCTGCACCTATAGACATGTACTTACTCTGTGCTCGGGAGTGCTATGTATGATGTATATCAAAGCTATAATTGCTTGAACTGCTGACATGCCTCATTTCCTCCTGCTCAGGACCACTCCTGAGGAAGTCTGAGAGGGCGGAGACAGTGATGTCACTGAGCGTCCCAGAGAGACCAGTGATATCAGAGGAAATAGACGCAAGGGTCTCTGCACCCTCTATAGCTTTGCTCTCCTTTTCATTAAAGGTCCAGGCCACCCAAAATGTATATAGT
Organism: Lithobates sylvaticus; assembly: GCA_028564925.1. NCBI lineage: Eukaryota > Metazoa > Chordata > Amphibia > Anura > Ranidae > Lithobates > Lithobates sylvaticus. The sequence goes on from CM053031.1 coordinate 262,771,587, forward strand.
TCTAGGCAGAGCCTGGTTGACTTTTTGCTTGCCCTAGACACTCCAAAAGTGAAATCTTCTTGACATAATTCCTGTTTTGTTGCTGTTCAGCTGGAAGTTTTGGGTGTCCTCACCCACCTTTTGTGTGTTTGGGATCCTCCTTTTAATCATCAATCATATAAAATAAATAATCTAGCAGGAATGGTGGGAGCCCCTCATAATTTGCACAACATGTGTGGTGACCTGGGAACATAGTTCAGGGATGTTGGGAACCCTTCATAATTGGCACAGCAGGTGTGAAGACCTAAGAACCCAGCTCAGCGATAGTAGGAATCCCTCATAATGGGCACAGCAAGTGTGCAGACCTGGAAAACCAGCTTAGGGATAGTCGGAGCCCCTCATAATGGGCACAGTGGATGTGCAGACCTGGGAACTTAGCTCAGGAATAGTAGAAACTGCTCATAATGGGCACAAGTGTGCAGGCCAGGGAACCCAGCTAAGGGATACTGGAAGCCCCTCAAAATGGGCACAGCAAGTGGGCACAGGTCCTCCATGAGGGGAGAACAACCCATACACCTGTACGGGGCCCAGGTACCATAACCAGAACCATCATTAATGTGGGGCAAATGCTGTCAGAGCGGACCTGACAGGATGCAGGAGGGTGGCTTAATGGGTAGATCACAGGTGTGTGCATGAAGCAGCGAGGCCCGCTGTCAGCGGTTTGCATCCGGCTGTGTGGGGTGGGTCAGGTTAGGAAATACCGGTGGAGGGCCCCATGTAGAAGGAGGAAGAGGACATGGGATGCAGGAGATGGGACTGGAGGAGGAAGAGGACATGGGATGCAGGAGATGAGACTGGAGGAGGAAGAGGACATGAGACTGGAGGAGGAAGAGGACATGAGACTGGAGGAGGAAGAGGACATGAGACTGGAGGAGGAAGAGGACATGAGACTGGAGGAGGAAGAGGACATGAGACTGGAGGAGGAAGAGGACATGAGACTGGAGGAGGAAGAGGACATGAGACTGGAGGAGGAAGAGGACATGAGACTGGAGGAGGAAGAGGACATAGGATGGAATGGCCAGTGGGCAGGCCCTGGGGAATGTTGGTGGTCAAAAGCTGCGTAAAGGGCCCCAGAATTTCTGATGGCTGATGGGTGCTCAGATGTGGGAACTGAGCTCAGGGATAGTGAGAACAGCTCAAAATGGGCACAGCAGGTTGGAAGATCTAGAAACTCAGCACAGGGATAGTGGGAGCCCCCGATAATGGGCACAGCAGGTATACAGACCAGGGAACTCAGCTAAGGAATACTGTAAACCCCTCATAATGGGCATAAAAAATATGCAGATCCAGAAATCCAGCTCAGGGATAGCGGAAACCCCTCAAAACGGCACAGCATGTGTTTAGACCCAGGAATTTGCCACAGGGATTGAGAGAATCCCTCATTATGGGCACACTAGTCATGCCCTGACGTTCAAGGAGAGTTTTTTTAATTAAAAAAAAAGGTGGATCTGTTCTAGAAAATAATTATTTTTACTGTATTTTGTGTCATGTCAGGAATTTTTTCCTGCTTTTACAGTTACCAAAAAGATCCACCTAAAAGTCTTTTCTGTATGTTCCCCTATAAATGCATCTAGTGAATGAGAGGATCCTCGTTCTATAAAGGAACATGACTGACTGGCTACTCTGCCCGACCACCTGCCAGGGATAAAGTGTCACTGTGTGCTCTATTTCTGTCATCAGGATTCCTAATCGGCTCAACTTTGACCCTCATAAATGTAAAAAAAAAGTGGAAACCGGCTGTAGAAGTCTGAGATGGGCTTCATCTGACAGATTACCGCAAAGACGCCTTCATGGCGGCTGACATGAGGGGAGAAGACTGAAGCACGGGAATAGGACCTTGTCATATTTCTTATGATGTCTGCATCTCCAGGAGGAGAATATACTTTTGAGTCATGCCCAAGCGACTATCTACAGAACAGGAAGTGTGAGGGAATCTACCAAAGGGGGACACAGGCAGCACTGAAATGTCAAAGTAGTTAAAGCTGCAGTTTAATCTGCTTATATGTTGCCTTCTCTGGTTCCTCCTTTCAAAACATTAATGATATTTTTACATAACTTTTTTGTATTTTCAGTACATACTTTATTTTAGACCAGGTGACCTCATCACTGGGTTTCTGCGCTTCTCTATGCAATGCAGAAAGATCATTGCTGGTAGGAGGGGCTGGCAGGGTGCTGTACATAGTTCCTAAAAACATAACAGCACCCTGCCTCATTACTCTTCTCAAGAGCTCTCAGTCCTGATGCAAGCAGTGGGCTGGCTCTTGGGAGAAGGTATGCAAATAATGCCTTGATGAGTGAATATCAGTCTGGAGGTGTGGGAGTTTTCAGGTAGGTTGCATTTGCATGTGATTCTGGGTCTCCATGATTGGATGAACTGATACAATATATGAATAGGGTGTGCCAGAGCGAGTCAGGCTGGGGAGGGCTAGATGATGCTGGATTTCCTCCATTCAGTATATGAGGTGGGAACGTTTTTTCTACAACAGAGAAAGCAAAATCTCCAGAAATTGGCAAAAAACTGATGATGTTTTAACCATTCCCTGCTCTATCCAAAGCTTTAAATGGGTCATTCCAACCTAACCTGCTATTTTGGTTAGATGTCCACAGGGCCGTCTTTAATATTGATTGGACCCTGGGCAAACATTTTCTTGGGCCCTCCCGAATCTACATATCAACTATTTGTGGGCAGTGCAGGCTCAAGGAGAAGCTGCCCTGGGCCCCACAACAATGACTGGGCCCGGGGCGGCTGCCCCTTTTGCCCTGTGGTAAAGATGGCCTTGGATGTCCACCATGCTTCCTGCAAATGCCAGTGGCGTGTTCCCAGGTCCACCCACCATTACACTTCCCTGTTGGACTTTTCAATTGTTATATTATGGAGAGAATGGGAACACCCAAAAGGTCTATGGGAAAAAGTCGAGGAGGCGACCTCAATGCTGGGGCCCCTAATGAAGCCAACAGGTGACTCAACATGTCAGACTCCTGTCCATTTAAACAGCACCAGTCATTTGTATAGTTCCAGAATAGATGGCATAGGAAGCACTCACTCCTCCTGGATCATCTCTGCCTGCGGGTGATTGAGATGGCGAGCCAGCAGGGCATCCGTTTCCAGCACCACAACGAGCCTCTCCGACTCCCCGATGTTCTGGAGGGTGGGGTCCCTGTGCATCACAGGCTGGGAAGAGACAATCCTGTCCACATCCTGCATGGAAGACAGAAAAGGGGTTAACTTGTGAACAGATTCATACAATCCACGTTGGTGGGACATTCATGGTTTTCTGGTCTAATCGTGATTTTTCAAAATGATAAAAAGGCTTTTACTAGGAACTGTCTGTGGTGCCTCCCAGTAACCAATCAGACTGCAGCTTGTGAAAAAGCAAAAGTTTTAAATTAGATTGGTTAAAGGGTAGCAGACCCAAATGTATTTATATTTATATATATATATATATATATATATATATATATATATATATATATATATATATATATATATATATATATATATATATATATATATATATATATATATATATATATATATATATATATATATATATATACATACACATATACACATACACACACACATACACACACACACACAGCTAATGAGGAGTGTTCCCTGATCGGACTGTAATCTCAGCCGTCCCTGGGAAGGACTGCAGATCTCACATGGCCACTAGAGGGAGCATTTTTCACATCTGCAATTCCAGTAGATTCCGGCATATTGGGAGGCAAGTTTGCAAACAAGGAGTTGGGTTTACACAACTGAGGATTTGGGGTGGTGGTTATTATGGAGAGCTTTAGTGTTAGGGTTTAACTGAGGGTCGATTTTAGGTTTGAAATTACAGGGAGGGGTAGTGTGAGGGTTATGGTTGGGGTTACAGGGAGGGTTAGTGTTAGGGATAAAGGGAGGGTTACTGTCAGGGATACAGGGAGGTTAGTGTTGGGGTAACAGAGAGGGTTAGTGCTGTGGTTATAGGTAGGGTTCATGTTTGGGTTAGAGTTACAGGTAGGAGTGATCCGTTCCGATCCGTTTCCGTCGGATTTTGTCCGACACTGGTGTTGCATACACACGGTCGGACAAAGTTGTCGAAAAATCCGATCATTCTGAATGTGGTGACATTCGTTGCGTACGACGGGACTACGTAGAAGCTATTAGCCAATAGATTTGGTCTCCTAATTTGATCTGAGCATGCGTGGCACTTTGTCCATCGGAATTCTCTACACACGATCGGAAAAAGTCCGATCGGATTTTGTTGTCGGAAAATTTGAGAGCAGGATCTCAAATTTTTTCCGTCAGAAATTCCGACAGAAAAAGTCCGATGGAGCCCACACACGGGCGGATTTTCCGACAACATGGTCCGATTGGACATTTTCCGTCGGAATTTCCGACCATGTGTACGGGGCATTAGTGTTACAAGGAAGGCTAGTGTTAGGGTTACAGGGAAGATTAGTGTTCGGGTTAGTGTTACGGTTACAGGGAGAGTTGCGTGGGTTAGTGTAAGGGTTACAGGGAAGGGTTGGTATGAGGGTTACAGGGAAGAGTTAGTGTTACAGGGAGGGTTAGTTTATAAGGTTACAGGGAAGAGTAGTGTTAGGGTTATGGGGGTTAATGTTAGGGTTACATGGAAAAATAGTGGTAGGATTAGTGTCAGGGTTACAGGGAAGAATAATGTTAGGGTTACAGGTAAGAATAGTATTAAGGTTACAGGTTAGTGTGAGTTACAGGGAGGATTATTTTTTAGGTTACAGGGAAGATTATTTTTAGGGTTACAGGAAGGGTTAGTGGGAGAGTTATAGGGAGGTTTAGTATTAGGGTTACAAGGAGAGTTAGTGTGAGGGTTAGTTTATAGATTACAGGGAAGATTAGGGTTACATTGAAGTATAGCGGTAGGAGTACAGGTAGGAATAGTGTGAGGGTTACATAGAAGGCTAGTGTTAGGGTTACAGGAAAGATAAGTATTCAGGTTAGTGCTAGGGTTACAGGGAGGGGTTAGGGTTACAGGGAGGGTTAGTTTATAAGGTTACATTGAAGAGTAGGGTTAGGGTAATGGTGTTAATGTTAGGGTTACATGGAACAATTTTGGTAGGAGTATAGGTAGGATCAGTGTTAGGGTTACAGGGAAGATTAATGTTAGAGTTACAGGGAAGAATAGTATTAAGGTTACAGGAATGGTTAGTGTGAGAGTTACAGGGAGGGTTAGTGTTATGGGGAGTTTGTTAGGGTTACTTGGAAGATTAGTGTTAGGGTTATGGGGAGGGCCAATACTAGGGTTAGAAATTGATTTAACTCTTCAGCATCTACCAGAAATGCCATTATTGTCACCTCTTTCTAGGCAAACTGGCTTCTTTACCAGCTTCTGGGGACGCTTGCCTGGAAGCTTTCCGTAAAAGGTACCATATACTCATGTCCTGAACCCAGAATAATAATATACACAGGCTTTTCTGATGAGGTAGAGCAAAGAGCTATTACTTTATTAAAGGGTTTCTCCACTTCAAAAAGATAGCATTTCTTTTCTGTCAGTAAACTCAAAACACCAACTGGCTATTTTAAGTATTCCAGCGCTCCCTCTTGTAGTTACCGACTCCATTCCTCTTATATTGGAGTCTTACTTCTCCTGCTGCATTCTTTAGAATATAAAGTCAAAGAAAGATCCAACAGGGACAAGGAGACCCTCTACTATGGCTTATCCAGGTGGATGGAATTGAGAATGTGCAAGGAAAGTTAGTTTATCTACTCTCTTTCTATGGGAGACTTCAAGAGATAAAATAAATTGGTATGCGATTCACCCGACACCTCATCTGAAATATCAGTTTTGTCAGGGCTGGCTCTTTAAATAAACCAACAGGCATGCTAACATTAAAACATCTCTAGATAATAAAGGGATTTAGATAGAAGTATATAAAATTGTAATTGTCTTTATGGGAGGTGTATAGAGGCGACAACTGATGGGGACGGGGGAAATCAAAGTAGTAGATTTATGTGGGGCAAAAAAAAAGTGGAGTGGTTACCCACAACAACCAAATAGATGTCATTTTCATCCTATGCAGACATTGGTTACGATCATAAACTTTATTATTCATTGGTTATGAGAGATTTTATATTTCTTAATTTTTGCCAATATTTATACAATTTTTTGGATATAACAATATACATTTTTATAAAATATGTATAAATAAAAATCAATAGAAACATATTATATTTATTTATTATTTATAATATGTGAATCATTTACAATTTTTGTTTTATTATTATAATTTGTTTTATTTTTACACATTTTTAACTTTTTTGTTGTGTTTGTTTTTTTTTTCAATGTTGATGTTTTTGTGCATTGTTCATTTATTTATTTTTACATTTTTTTTTTTAGGTTACTCCTATTTATCATTATTATTTGCTTTATTTGGGGGTAGAATACACATTTAATTCTTTTTTTCATATCGATGTTGTTTATGTTTTTGTGAACCGTTTGTTGGTATTAATTAAAAAAAAAAAAAAACACATTTATTATGATCATCATTATCTGTTAATGTATGTGATATTTATGGTAGGTTGGCCATACTGGCGGGCTCTGAAAGACTTTAGCGTTACTGATACAGTTTTGTTCTAGTCTTATTTATGTTGTTATTCACGCCCCCCTGGGATTCCCAGCCCCAGGTGTTGACATCATTGCTCTTTTATATACGCACCAAGCAGGGTAAAGTTTATGCGTATAAGCGCCTGCATGTTGTTGGTCACTGACAGCCCCCCCCCCCCACCAGGATTTTTAGGGAGTCAGTTACCTTCTGCAGTTTGGAGTCGGTGTCCACGATATATCGCTCCACTTGGTCGGCATTTTTCTGCAGTCGGTCGATGAGCTCGGTTAGTTCCTTGTTGGAGGAGACCCTGTAAGAGGGGAGAGAAGGAGACCCAAAGTCAGCCAGGCACAACATGCTCAGAGCTCCGCAATCACACAGCTTTCGATGTTCTCCCACCCCTCTGCTTCCCACCCCTGGGCTGACTGAGCCGTGTGGATGCCAAGGGGGAGCTCAGACTGGATCCATGCCAGCTCATTAGCTGGTGACTCACCCGGCCTTTTGTATTACTTACCAAACTATGTGCGTGCTGCAGCCAGGGGATCAGGCTAGATAACAGTGCGTATGTGTCAGCAATGCTCCAATCTGCACACTACAAGCACCATTGTCATTGTATTGAAGACTTAGGCCTGGCCATCTTGGAACGCACTGTGTGTATGCAGACTAAAGAACAGCTCTGGGCACACATATTTATTTATATTAATTAATTTATATATATATATATATATATATATATATATATATATATATATATATATATATATATATATATATATATATATATATATATATATATATATATATATATATATATATATATTGTTTTAAATACAAATCAAGAGAAAAAAGGTGCAAATAAAGCATATTTTTCTAAAAATTGTAGCAGCGCTCTTATTTGAACATTTATGTCCAACGTGAATTAAATAAATAATTAATCCCTTCCCAAATATAGTGAATAAAAATATAAATTATATATATATATATAAATAAAAACTAAATATATATAAAATAAATGTTATACACATATATAAAAAGTATAAATCATATATATAGAAATCAATAAATATATTAATAGTCCACGTCCATAATTTATGTAAATAAAATCAATATTCAGTATATATATATATATATATATATATATATATATATATATATATATATATATATATATATATATATATATTATATTTATATATAGCCGGGCTCCTGACGAGTACGCGCACGCTATGCATTTCGCAAATTTAATGTTCCTAAAACCGCAGTTTGGTTTTGGGCTTGATTATACCAAATTATGGTTTCAGTACCAGTCAGGCTGGATTGCACTGGGTTCCGCTTGGCCACAGATGTCGCTGTCACTTCTGGCAAGTGCGAGAATGCAGTTTTGGCTAGGCGCATTGGGTGCCAATCGCTTTCGGAACCAGCCCAGTGGGAGTGTCGTCTCGCTGTGCATTCTGGGAGAGGGTACTTAAGGTACTGGGATCACGTGCTTCGGGGTTCCGGTCTAGTCCAGAAGCCATCTTCTGTCTGTTTGGTCCTGGTCCTCCTGACCAGCCCCCAGGGCTCTCATGGCCTGGGGTGGGGATCCATCCAATTCAGAGTCTCGGGGCTGGCTAGCCCGAGGCAAAGTAACTGGAAGGAGGATTCAAAGGTGGTCCGGTGCCGTCTCATCTGTGGAGAGGCCCAACAACTGAAGAAGCAACCAGGGGAGGACACTTCGGGAGCCACACGGGCCACGCGTAAGGCTGGCTTCTCAGAAAGAGCCTGGGGGCTTAGTTAAAAGACAGCAAGTTAATCTACTCTCGTACGGTATCGCCGGACCAGCTGCAAGATACTGGTACCGTATGAGGGCTCTCTAAATTTATCTACATCCTTCAGTTACAACAAGTCTGTGGCAGAGACTTTATTCGCAAGTGTTCTACAAGTCTGTGGCAGAGACTTTCCTCTATTTTGAATACTCTATCTGCTGCTAGGCCTAGTGAGAGGAGGTCTATCCGGTAGCAGTGAGAATCCAGTTGTGAGTGGCTATTCTCTGGATTTTTATAGTGAGAAATCTTATGTTTTAAGCAGTTCCAAGAGTAACTAGACTTTCTACCTAAACCCTCTACCCTTCACTGAGAGACTGTTTTGTCTACTTGTTTTTGCAAACAAAAATCCAAAAGCAGATCCAGTGTCAGTTTCTGAAATTCTTTGGGCCATCTACCCCGGGAAACCCCTAGACGCACACGAGGTCAAGAAGGTAACGGTAAGCCCAAATTAAACCAGCAGCTCCTTCGGGAGTTAGTGCTACACATTATAATAATATTATATATATATATATATATATATATATATATATATATACACACACATACACACACACACACACACACACACACACACACACACACACAGTATAGAAAATGTTTCAAGTTAAATCAAACAAGGTCAGCCTGTCCCCCAGTACAGTCCCCCTAGGTCAGTCTGTCCTCCAGTACAGTCCCCCCAGGCCAGTCAGTCCTCCAGTACAGTCCCCCTAGGCCAGTCTGTCCTCCAGTACAGTCCCCCTAGGTCAGTCTGTCCTCCAGTATAATCCCTCCTTGGTCAGCCTGTCCCCCACTATAATCCCCCCAGGTCAACCTGTCCCCCTGTATAATAGCACCCCCCCCAGCCAAAATAATTAAAAAAGCACTGAAAACTGACAAGTGGGGAGAGGGGGATAAGAGGACTGGTTCTGCAGGGCTGTCACTGATGTGTCCGGGTTTCATGTGGACTGAAACCTGGACACAGGATCTAAAACCCAGACTGTCCGGGTGAATCCTGGACAGGTGGCAACCCTAATTAACGGGCACATCTTGCACTTAGATCTGGCTGGGCAGATGATATTTATGTGCCGAGAGCACGCTTACAGGGCAAGGGCCAAGCTGTAAAAGTCAGCTCTTGGCCTGAACTAATGATTGGTAGCCGGCAGGACCGGCTTCCAATCAGGTGACCGCTGTGATGCATGGACTGGGCTGTGACACCTCAGAGTAACCAACACACTGCAGATGCAGAGCCAGCCCACAGGACACAGGCACTGGTGATAGGGCCAACTGGGCCACTGCATTCCAATTGACATGAATATCACTGCCTGCAGGCAAACTCTGCCCTCGCTTGGGCGTATGCTTGGGTATCCCTGTGTGAACAAAGCATTAGACTATATTGAAATTTACTTTTCAAATGTCCTTAAAGCTGAGCTCCAGGCTCCTTCAGAAAAAAATAAAAAAGTCAGCAGCTACAAATGCTGTAGCTGCTGACTTTTAATATTAGGGCACTCACCTGTCCAGGCATTCCGCGGTGTCCTCACCCGAGCCAATTCTTCAAAATCGTCTCGCTGCCATCTCGGTTAAGGGAAACCAGCAGTGAAGACTTGCGGCTGCCTTGATGGGTGGATGTCAGTCCGATAGAGTCAGCGTTCCTAGTAGGGTTGCTAAGCATCCTGGATTCACCCGGACAGTCCGGGTTTTGAATTATGTGTCCAGGTTTCAGGCCACCTGGAACTCAGACACACGCAGACCCCCCACGCGCAAAGTGCACTGGGCTTTGTGAATGGCCCGGCTGTTGGGGGAAGGCAACTTCCGGGTGACTTCGCCACAGTGAGCTCAGCCGGAAGTGGGAGCGGGTACCTATCAAAACCAGGTGCCCGCCTCCCCCAGACAAGCGGAGCTTCTCCTTTTGGGTGGACTCCGCTTTAACATGCTGAAGCTTATACCAGATTTTGGTGATTGGGTTTACAATGACAACGCTCTGCCGTATTCGGCACAATCTCTGTGCCCAGGCTGGTAAAGGTTAACTCTCCCAGATGCCCCAAAAGTAAAAACGTGACAGATTACGCAGCTGTCCCCGAGTTCAGTAAACAAGTGAATTAGGATATGCAGAAATGATAATTGAATTCCACCCTCCCTATTACAGCTCTTCATCCTCCTACGCAGAATAATGTCATCTCCAGCCTGGGATGAAGCCCTGAGCTTGTGGCTGCACACAATAGGCTGGTGGAGCAGCGATACACGTCTGGGTGGGGCACAGTTGCAAAACATCCTAAAAATACCCTTCCTGGGACACCTTACTTCCAGGTCTGAGTAATCTTGTTGTATGAAAGTCATCTTTTTTTTGGTTAAAGCCAACATTTAATCTGCTTATATTATGCCTTCCCTGGTTCCTCCCTAACAACCCCCAACCCAGCCTCCATATCCACATGCTAATGACATTTTTAAATAAAACCTTTCCATTACATGCCTTAGTTTTGATCCAGTGATAACATTACTGAGTTTCTGCCCTTCTCTATGCAATGCATGCAGATCATGGCTGGTGGGAGGGGCTGTAGTCTGAAACCCGGACACATAATTCAAAACCCGGACTGTCCTGGTGAATCCCGGACAGGTGGCAACCCTAACATATATGTTCCTGACTAAATTTCACAGCACCTGTCTCAACTGCTTCCAAGAGCCCTCAGCCCTGATTCAAGCAGTGGGCTGGAGTTTTACAAATATCATAAAATGTATTGAGTGGATTAATGTGGACCTTCAGTCATTTTTTCCTCTTTCCATCTATTAAATCTTCTGCCCTTGTTGTTTTAACTTTGGATAGTAAAACATTTTTTTTTTCTGCCAGTAAAATACCTTAAACAGCCTTTCATGTTAAAAAAAAAAAATACCTTATACAGCCCACTTCCTGTTTGGTCATTAGCCTATGTAACGACATATTCGGCGACCCATCGCAGTTTGCTACGGAAGTGACGTTCCGTCGCCGCCATCTTGCTACACCCCACACTCGTCCACAGTAAGGATACACTAAGAAGGGTAAAGGCGGACATGTTGTTACTCCCACCGGAGTTTTGCATTTTACACGTATTTATAACAGTAAAGTCAGTTTATATAGTGTGAAATACAGTACTTAGAACTCCATCTGACTACTTAGATCTTTAAATTTTAAAATCAGCGACAACCCTGCTCATCTCACAGGTTTGCTAATCTGACAGAAGTTTGCTGCTTTTAAAATTCAACATCTAAGCACATCTAAGATGGAGTTCCAAGTATTGTATTTCACTATATAAACTCACTTTACTGTTATAAATACGTCTAAAATGCACAACTCCGGTGGGTGTAACAACATGTCCGCTTTACCCCTGCTTAGTATATCCTTACTGTGGACGAGTGTGGGGTGTAGCAAGATGGCGGCGACAGAACGTCACTTCCGTAGCAAACTGCGATGGGTCGCCGAATATGTTGCTACATAGGCTAATGACCAGACAGGAAACAGGAAGTGGGCTGTATAAGGTATTTACTGGCAGAAAAAAAATGTTTTACTATCCAAAGTTAAAACAACAAGGTCAGAAGATTTAATAGATGGAAAGATGAATATGTTGCTACACCTAGGCTTACGGTATCATGCACAGCTCTCTCTCACGCTCGTGAGTGTTTACCAGGAAGGGAGGGAGGTGGTTCATAAGAGGGCAAATGAGAGCTGGAGGTGTGCCTCTGTGTAAATCCAGGAAGTGAATAGGCAGATGCTTCAGCTGCCCACAGTTAAAATGGATGCAGCCAGACTCCGTGGAGGGAGATTTCTGCAGCATATTTGGCAAGTACAGAATCACAGTATATATAAAATAATATGCAAAGCGGTTGGAGGGAAGCTTCAGAATAGCAACAATGTTTTTATTAGAAATTATGTGAGCAGACTGCAGTTCCTCTTTAAGGTTAATTTTTGAACATCTGCTGTACTTTTGAAAGGGATTCATCAGGCATTTGGGTCTATAGGTAGAAATTCAGGAAAAAAAAATAAAAATGGCACATTGTGTATTGCTGGGGGCACATATTCTGCCTGCTCAGGTTTCTTGTTCAAAGTTCTTTGCAAACATGTCCGCATGACCCAAACTCTATAAATCACACCTTGGCTGACACCGATATCTCAGGAATGCTGAACGGTATAGATCCAGGTCTTGTTTTTCTAAGAGTCCTTTCACGAGACCGGATAACTCTACTCATAGTGCATGGATGGGGCCATTATAATGGGCATTTCCTATCTGGCGATAGGAAGGGCGCCCCCTTTTGGTGCCCCTCTGTATTTACTCTTTAGGTGCCAGGTTTTGTCCTACAAATACACGCTGGAATAAATGTACCGTCTTTAGGACCCGCCAATACAGGGGGTCCCCGAGTTACGAACTCATTAGGGACTGCCCGCCTGTACGGAAGTCGGAAATGTTCGTAAGTCGGCGCGCATGTGCAGACCGACAAATACGGAGATGTCCGGACATTTCCGATGTTCCGTCTATTGCCGTTCTGCGCATGCGCGGCAAATTACGGACATTTCCGGCATTTTCCGAAGCTCCGTATGGCCGCGCATGCGCAGAACGGCCAAAAGACGCAGAAAAAGGACGAAAAATGGCGGAGGGTCCCCGCAGCACCCCGTTCGTAAGTAGGGGTTGTTCGTAGGTCGGGTGTTCGTAAGTCGGGGACCCCCTGTACAAGCAACTGTTTTCTCAGCCCAGACCTGCAGAGTTCCCGGGTTCTCCCGACTCTCATGGATGAGCAGCGACTTCCTGAAAGTCAGAGTATAGCCACACCCCCCTCATCCCACAATGCAATGCTCAGTGCTTGGGAAGACTATTGTAAGGACCTGGCATTGTGGGAAAGGATGGGAGGGACCTGCCTACATGCAGATACTCAACTAAACTGGATCTGAGCATCACAAACCAAAAACTCTATTTAAAAGTGTTACTAAACCAACAACAGTAAAATCAGTCTGTATATGCAGTAAAGCAGGGATATCCAATTACCCGATCTCCAGCTGTTGCAAAACTACAAGTCCCATCATGCCTCTGCGTTTCATGCTTGTGGCTGTCAGAGTCTTGCTATGCCTCATGGGACTTTTAGTTCTGCAAAAGCTGGAGGTCCGCTAATTGCATATCCCAGCATGCTTGCTATACTCACTGTGGAACCAAAGGGGTTAATCCTCTGCATTGTGTAAAAAGGCTGTTTGACCCCGTCTTCTCTGATCCTCCCCTTCTTCCACTGTCCCCAATCCATTTCCTAACAGTACAGAGCCTTGGGGCTCTCTGCACATGCTCAGTTCGACAAATTCGGTAATTCGGAAAAATCAGAATAAATGAAAACCCATTAAACAAATTTTTGGAAAAATCCGGAAATTCGAAAAATCTAAAAAACAGAAAATCTAAATAACCACCATTGAATTATAGCTATTGGAATTTCCTTTGAAATTTGTCCGTTATGAATTATCCGACATAACGAATGCCGCATCTAAATTAATGGAACACATTAATAATAATAAATCACAATAAAAACTTTTTATTATTTATTAATTTGTTCCGTTCCATTTGTTTAGATGAGACATTCGTTATTTTTGATAATTCGTAAGTTCGGATAAATTCGTATTCGTTACGTTCACGAACAGCCAAAATGGGAAAGGAAATTCCAATACCTATAATTTTATTATTAGTTATTATTTCGAATTTTCGGATTTCGTTCTTTCGAATTTTCCTTTCTTATTTTCACATTTACGAATTGCGATCAGAATGAATAACCCGAAAAACGAAAAAAACAAAAACAAACAAAAAACAAACAAATGAAAAAAAAAAGAACAAATTTTTCGGCAGTACGCATGTCTAATGGGTCGCGCTCAGTGGGCCTTACCCCACCAAAAGCAACAGGGGAGTATAAATCCTGATACGTCTGGGGCATGTGTACAGGGAGAGCAGTTGGGGGGGGGGAGGGGGGCAAAAACGCAGCTCGACCACAAGGTTTCACCGACCCTCTACTGCTAATGTGAATGAGCCTTGACAGTCTGACTTGCTACGTAGTTACAATCAGGGGCGGACTGAAAAATCATGGGGCCCCCGGGTAATAGGAGATTATGGGGCCCCCGGGTAATAAGAGATTATGGGGCCCCCCGGCAATAAGAGATTATGGGGCCCCCCGGGTACTAGGAGATTATGGGGCCACACAGTATAGAATCACACAGTATACACATACATGTACACACAGTATACACAGACATGTTTCTATTGGCTGAGAAGGTACTGGAGGGGTGGGGCAGCTATAATCTCTGGATTTTTAGACCAAAAGGATGTTGGTAAGGGACATTTCAGAGAGAGATGTAAAAAAAACACAGATTTTTACATACTGTCCCTGGTTTTACTGAGGCTGGCAACCCTGATGGGGCCCCCTAGTGGCCCGGGGCCCTCGGGGAGAGCCCGAGCGGCCGAATGGTCAGTCCGCCCCTGGTTACAATGTTGCAGTCTGATAACTGGGGGAGAGGAGACTGAGGAAATTCTTTGTCCTGCCTGCAGCAGACTGATGACCTCATCGCAGCCTAGGCAAAGTCACTGCCTGGAGCATAAACAAGGCTTTTTAATTGATAAAAGATGGAGCTTTTCTGAAGAATGGTCCCCTTGCTGTATATTGTGCCAGGAATTTATTCATAATGATTTAAAAAGTAACTTAAAGTCACTGACAGGTCCACTTTGAATGCAAACACCTACCTAAGAATTGACTGTACAGTTTCCAATATTCTGTTGTAAAGTTTAAAATACGAATAGAAAAAAAAATATTCCAGAGACAGACCTCTACATCTCAGGGCCGGGCCTGCAAAATGGGGACAAGTGTCAGAATTGTGGGATGCATACCTCCCAACATTTTGAGATGGGAATGAGGGACACCTACTAGCAAACGTATGTAGGCATAGGACACACCCCCTGCCACACCCCCTTAAAGAAGAATTAACCCCAAAAAAAAAAAAAGTTAATTAAATCCACAAAGGCTTTTTTTTTTTAACCACTACTATTCCTTTATATTGGCTTTTAAAATTTAGAATTTGGATGAAAGGTTTAGCGCTGGGAAACCCTTTTTAGAAGATAAAAAGTGCATTTTATATACAACTATATAAATCAGACCAAAATGAGGGACAAATGAGGAGGAATGAGGGACAGAGGGACATTGCTCCAAATCAGGGACAGTCCCTCGAAATCAGGGACAGTTGGGAGCTATGGGGATGTGTGGTCCCTGTACAGACCGGTCACCTCCTGGGAAGGAGGACAGTCCATGAACCTCCATAGTAGTCATAGGAGGAAGTCATACGTGTTCATCGTTCAGATTTTTTGGCATGTTATAGACGCTCTGTGTGTTCCAGCAAACACTTCAGTGTCCACACCGGGGTCAAGGAAACATTTTCCGAGCCGGTTACTCATTCTGCAGGAATTTTTATGGGGAAATAGTTAGAGATAATGGGAGTTTCAGCACACAACACTGGGCATTGCACAGGGCGGGTTATCGGGGCATCGGGCACAGCAAGAAGAGGACAAGTCCTGCTCTATCCTGCGATAAATCACTTAAAAAAGGTCACTCCGCCCAAAACTGGAATTTTAAATGTTGGCAGGTGCTAGAAAATTAGACAGCCCAATGTTTTCTTATATCACCAGCTGGGAGATCTCGGTTTTGTTCTCTGGTCTGTACACCTGCTACAACCATGATGAAGGGAATCATTCTCCTCCTTTGGTTATTAACCACTTTCAGACCGGACCATTTTGCTGGCTTAAAACCAGACCACTTTTTGCGATTCGGCACTGCGTCACTTTAACTGACAATTGCGCGGTTGTGCGACGTGGCTCCCAAACAAAATTGACGTATTTTTCCCACAAATAGAGCTTTCTTTTGGTGGTATTTGATCGCCCCTGCGTTTTTTATTTTTTGCACTATAAACAAAAAAAGAGCGACAATTTTGAAAAAAAACGCATTATTTTTAACTTTTTGTTATAATAAATATCCCCCAAAAATATCTAAAAAACATTTTTTCCTCAGTTTAGGCCGATACGTATTCTTCTACATATTTTTGGTAAAAAAAAAAAAAAAAAAAAAAAAAATCGCAATAAGGTTTGCGCAGAAGTTATAGCGTTTACAAAATAGGGGATAGTTTTATAGCATTTTTATAAAAAATTTTTTTTTACTAGTAATGGCGGCGATCAGCGATTTTTATTGTGACTGCGACATTATGGCGGACACATCGGACAATTTTGACACATTTTTGGGACCATTGTCATTTATACAGCAATCAGTGCTATTTAAATGCACTGCTTCCTGTGTAAATGACACTGGCAGTCAAGGGGTTAACCACTAGGTGGCAGTGTAGGGGTTAAGTGTTCCTAGAGGCGTGTTACTAACTGTGGGGGGGGGCGTGGCTGTGATCTAGTGAACACTTATCTCTGCTCCAATCACAGGGAGCAGAGATCAGTGTCACTAGTTGCTAGGCAGAATGGGCACACGCGATGGCACGGCGGCATCTTAACGGGGATGTACCTGTACGCCCTTATGCCTGTCCGTGCCATTCTGTCAACGTACATCGCCGTGCGCTGGTCGGGAAGCGGTTAAAGCGGAGTTCGGCCACCAAATTATTATTATTTTTTTTTAACTGGCATCCCCTCCCACTGCATTGATAATACACAAACTATATGTGTATATGCGCAGGGATATGCAATTAGTGGACCTCCAGCTGTTGCAGAACTCCCATGAGGCATAGCAAGACTGACAGCCACAAGCATGACACCCAGAGGCATGATGGGACTTGTAGTTTTGCAACAGCTGGAGGTCCGCTAATTGCATATCCCTGCGCTAGTGGATAGTAATCCTATTTTATTTTTTACTTACGATTTATCTGATCCTCTTCTGGCCGTTAAATATAGTTACATACATACCGTGTTTCCCTGAAAATAAGCCCGGGTCTTATATTAATTTTGCCAACAAAAGACACAGTAGGGCTTATTTTCGGGGTAGGTCTTACCATGTAATGCGCTGTCTTCTCTCCCCCTCTCCCTCCCTGCCTGTCAGGTATCCCCAGTGTAAACCGAGTTAAAATGTTTGCAAAATCCTATAATCCACTCTATTACAGTAGTATATAATGTACAATGTGTTTGTTTCTGTAATATAATTGTGCAAAAATCCTTCGTTATAGTGCCGCTCTGTGCTTCTGTGACCCGCCGGAGCTCTCTTCCCCCGCAATTATATTACAGAAACACACACATTGTACATTATATTCTACTGTAATAGAGTGGATTATAGGATTTTACAAGCATTTTAAAGCGGTTCTGCACTCTGAAAAAAATTTTTTTTTTTTAGGATGTAATATAAAGTGTGCTTACCTTTATTAGGGGACTCACCTGTTCCATCTTCCATCTCGATCGCCGCCGGTTTTCGTCCGATGAAGTTCCTCGTCTTCTTCTTTAGTGCTGGGGGCCATCTTGCCTGTGGGCATGTGAAACACCCACAGGAACTTTAGATGGCCCAGCATGCACTGCCGTTACTCGCGCGTGCGCAGTAACGGCTCATCTGCCGAGATCTCACGAGATTTCGGCAGATGCGGCCGAAATCTCGGGAGATTTCGGAAGATGTGGCCGAAATCTCGCGAGATTTCGGAAGATGCCCGCACTGACTCCTGGGATCAATGACACCAGATCCCAGGAGACAGTGCGGCGTGACGACGATCGACGCAAGACCCCGCCCGCCGCCGCAGAGGGAGAAGACCGGAAGTCTTCAATTACAAGGTAAGTAAAAAAAAAAAACATTTCATTTAGTACTCTTTGCCTGATTTGGAAGGCAAAGAGATTTACTAAATGAAATGAGTGCAGAACCGCTTTAAACTAGGGCTTATTTTCGGGGTAGGGCTTATAGTGCAGCCTTTCTGGAAAATAACGCTAGGTCTTATTTTTGGGGAAACATGGTAGTAGGTGAGGTCGAAAAAAGACACAGGTCCATCAAGTCCAACCTATGTGTGTGATTATGTCAGTATTACATTGTATATCCCTGTATGTTGCGGTCGTTCAGGTGCTTATCTAATAGTTTCTTGAAACTATCAATGCCCCCCGCTGAGACCACCGCCTGAGGAAGAGAATTCCACATCCTTGCCGCTCTTACAGTAAAGAACCCTCTACATCACAGGTGTCAAACACAAGGACCGCGGGCCGAATCTGGCCCTCCAGGCCATTACATGTGGCCCTTGCACCTCTCCTGCAGCTGCAGAAGAGCTCCAGCCCTCCTCTGGTCCTCCTCCAGACCCCTACTTTCTGCTTTCAAGCAATGCATCCAGCTTATTCCCAGCAGCAGCATAAGGAAAGGGGGGTGCACTGTGATGTTAGGGAGAGTAGGGGACTCAACTTCTGATGGTGGGGTGGCTCTGGACATCTAATGTAAGGGGAGGGGGTGCGCTGGACATCTAATCTTACAAATACAACCAACCCTTTTGAGGACAATCATAATGCTGATGCGGCCCACGATGAAATTGAGCTTGACACCCCTGTGCTACATACTTTAAGGTTAAACCTCTTTTCTTCTAATTTTGGCCACGAGTCTTTTTAAACTCCCTTCCGCAAAAAAGTTTTATCCCTATTGTGGGGTCACCAGTACGGTATTTGTATTTTGAAATCATATCCCCTCTCAAGTGTCTCTTCTCCAGAGAGAATAAGTTCAGCGCTCGCAACCTTTCCTCATAACTAAGGTCCTCCAGATGCTTTATTATCTTTGTTGCCCTTCTTTGTACTCGCTCCATTTCCAGTACATCCTTCCTGAGGACTGGTGCCCAGAACTGGACAGCATACTCCAGGTGCGGCCGGACCAGAGTCTTGTAGAGTGGAGGTGGCCATGACGAGTGTGGGCATATGAAGCCCACTCGCAATCTCTCCCTGGATAATATCGAGAGGTGCATGCTGGGTATGGCCAGCATGGCCGACTTATTCAAAAGCCCCCTATTGGCCCTTCCAAGGCCTTATGTGGAGGGGCAGTTTGACCCATCAGTGTCCAATCCCAGCATTTTTGGGCACCCGGGTCACACAAGTGCAGCATCCAAAATCTATGACTGGTTGAAATGCGCTGTAGATGCACGCTGTACTGAGCGGTACCTGTGTTTAGGACCATATTCCTTTAGGGTGTGCACCTCAAAGATCAAACACGTGTTAAATGATGGTGGCAGTAGGACAGTGAATGGTGGCAGTAGTTTATATTTTTATTATTTTATTTTTATTATTTTTAAAAAATTGATAAAATAAATTTTGTTACAAGTTTTTTTTTTTTTAGGAGGGCTTTAAATTAGGGGTTTAAACAGGGGGAATCTGCACTAAACAGGGCGATTAGGCATACCTCCCAACATTTTGAGATGTTGAATGAGGGACACCTACTAGCAAACATATATAGGCATAGGACACGCCTCCTGCCACACCCCCTTAAAGGAGAATTAACCAAAAAAAAAGAAGGTTAATTAAATCCACAAGGGCTTTTTTTTTTTTTTTTACCACTACTATTCCTTTATATTGCCTTTTAAATTTTACAAATGCAGCAATTTAGAATTTGGATGAAAGGTTTAGCTCTGGGAAACACTTTTTGAAAGATAAAAAGTGCATTTTATATACAACTATATAGATCAGACCAAAATGAGGGACAAATGAGGGGCAAAGAGGGACAGAGGGACATTTCTCGAAATGAGGGACAGTCCCTCGAAATCAGGGACAGTTAGGAGCTATGTGATTAGGGTGTGCCCAGGCACACCCTGTGTGCATGCTTATGTTTAGGACCATATGCGTTCACCATATATGCCACTGCAAAAAATGTTGGGATTTGACAGTGACGGTCCAAACTGCCCATGTGCAGGTAGCCTAGGCCTGTTGACCAGAGTTCAAAGGTCATGCGGTACATTATGTTTTTTTTTTTTTTTTTTATCTGCAATAAATACTGCAGGGATTGCAAATCTGTAACCCATAGAATTCACTGCAAACCTGATCCTCATCCCTACTCATTGCCCACAATGCATTGCACCACTTGCAAGAGCTAGCCAGACAAAAAGGATCCCTCACCTGTCACAGCAGCACATGATCTACTACTGCAGAACAGATGCTCTTTAAATTCTCGGGCACGGCACACACACGGTTAAACAGATCTCGTTATCGACAAATATTTCCACATGTGCGCTGCAACATTACTTTTTCTAATTAACATACAGCCAGTCCTCATTGGGCTCGGTGCCGGAGATAATGACACAGGCGGCTGGGCTGTTTACAGAAGGTTAGTCAGCCAGTGTGGGCGGCGAGCACAGAACACAAAGGCCGCAAAAACACAATTTACATAGAAAGAATTTTATCCACGCAGGCGGAACGCTACAACGGGTCTGATCCAGAGACCTCGCCGACCGGAGACGCAGATATACAGACTGATTACAGGAATAAGACGCAAATTAAGACATAAATGGCCATTGATACTTTGTACAGACAACAAAAGTAAGCAAAGTATAGCTGGCTGTACGTTAGATTTTTCACTGAACATTCAAGTGAAAAAATTCTTAGTACATTCGATAACCTGATGATCGTCGTACTTTAAAATGGAAATTGCATTTAACATTCAATTTTAGAATGAACGGACTTTCCAAAACACAAACCACATCCTGCTTTTTTTTGGATTCTTTCATTAATGTGGTTGAAAGTGAATGTCAATTTGACCCCACTAACCATTAGAAAATTGAATGAATGTTCTTAAAACAAAAAACATTTGCTTTAAGCTTAAGCCTAAAGATTGGCAGCAAGCACAATGAGGCCCCTTCTATAGGCACAGTGCTGGGATCTGTGGAACTACTGCCATAGCAGCCTATGTAGTGGCTATGGAATCCGGGCCCCTGATTTGTGAAGTGGTGGTCTGAAGCTCCCCTGTGTGTCCCAAGTTTCAAGATTCTCTGCAAAAAAACAGAGGCAGGTGCCTAAGGCTCCTTTTACACGGACAGTCCGTTCAGGTCCACCTGTCAGTTTTTTAGGCGGACCTGAACGGACGCTCCATAGACCTCTATGGAGAGTCGGATTTCAGCGGTGACATGTCCGCTGACATCCGACCCGCTCCGATCCGAAAAAGTGTGACGGAGGAAAACCCCATTTTTCCATCCATCTGTGGATCGGATCAGGTGACGACGGACTCTACGGTCCGTCGTCATCCGATCCCCGAATAGGGGAGAGCGGCGCTCTGACAGGTCCATCCCTGCACAGTGTGCAGAGACAGACCTGTAATCTTCCTGCTCAGCGGGGGGATCGACGGAGCGATCCCCCGCTGTGCAGAGCAGGGCTCCGTACACGGACACGTCCGCGTGAAAGAGCCCTAATTCTGAAGTGCTGAGTATTCCAGCAGCACCACTGCTCCAGTTGTCACAGGGAACCATTAAAGATGATTGCCTCCCCTGATGCAGAGCAGCTACAAACCTCTACCTAGCGTGGGCACCACCAGGGAATTCCCATTTGTTCTCACCTGATTATGTGATCGGACACATTATGAAGGTGAACTGACCTAAAATCACATTTCAGTTGTCCCTCCCCCCCCCAAAGCACCCCGCATTTCCTTTTCCTCATCTGTCCCGGATGCTGTGCCCAGCCACTGACCTCCTTCACCCCCCCCCCCCCACACAGTTTGGGCACAGGCAGAAGAGTTCCTCCTCCACACACTACACATAGCTGAGATCACATTCCCTTACACACAGCCACGATCTGCACAGTGTGTAGCTGGCTACTGCAGCTGTGCTGCCAGTCCAACCAGGGAATTTTACAGGTTAGAACTGCAATATATTAGCCAGCTACACACTATGCAGATAGTGGCTGTGTGTAAGAGGATGCGATCTCAGCTATGTATTGTGTGAGGAGGAGAAGCTCTGCTGCCTGCGTCCATACTGCAGTACAGGGTCTGTCCTCTGCCCTGCCAGTAGTGACCCCTGTCCCCTGCCCTGCCAGTAGTGACCCCTGTCCCCTGCCCATAGTGACACCTATTCTAGGCTCTGACCCCTGTACACTGCTCTACTAACCCATCCTCCACCCTGCTGACCCTTGTACACTGCCCTGTTGATGCCCGAGTTCCACCCTGATAGCCCCTGTCCTCTGCCCTACTGACCCAGTGTACACTGCCTTTTGTGCTAATGACCTTTGTACTCTGCTCTAGATCTTACTGACCCCTGTGCTTTGCCCTGCTGACTCCTGTTCTATGCCCTGCTAACCCCCATCCACTGCCCTGTTGACTGCTGTCTTTCGCCTTGCTGACCCCCTGTATACTGCCCTACTAATTCCTGTACACTCCCCTGCTGACCACCCATCCTTTGCCCTGCTGACCCCCTGTATACTGCCTTACAAACCAATAGCCTCTGTATACTGCCAACCTTATCCTCTGCCCTGCTGACCCCCTGTACACTTCCCTGCTGACCTTCCATCCTCTGTCCCCCTGACATTTTTTTACTGCACCCCCACATCAGACAGTCTAGATTTGGCCCTGCCTAGCCCCCTGTGTAGAGTCCTAATATTTTTTTTTCCTTTCTTCCTAGTGACACCAAAGTCTGGGCATTTTTTTCTTCTTCTAATTACCACCAACAGGGGTGTGCTTGTACCCCCTACTGACCACTGATGCTGGGACCTTTTTTCTACATACTGACTATTTATTGTTTTACCACTTGGTATGACTGCTGGATTCTGGGATAGATAGATCTTAGGATGTCTTGCATGTGCTTCATGTTTGTTTTTTTGCCCACAGATCATCATCAGTAATTACCTTAATCAAATACAGTGGAACCTCGGAATGCGAACAACGCGGCTTACGAGCGTAAACAAGCAATTTTTTTTTTAAAAATCCTGTCTCGCAAGATGAGCAGGATTCAAGCCACTCGGGTGTGCAGTACCGCATTTGGCCAGAGGTGCGGGGGCGCTGGTGATGCTCAGAGACACTCAGTTCCCGAGTGGTCTCTGAGCATCTCTGGCACCCCCGTACCTCTGGCCACATGCGGTACTGCAATCCAAGGTATTACTGTAATCAGTGACGATGTAGTAGAATATGGAGGGATCTGCATGTTTTAATTATTCTTTGCTGCAGAATGTTTTGTTAACTTTTACAACAAAAGCTGCAAATGGCTCAAAAGGTACCCAAACTTCTACTTACCAATATATTTTCTATCCGTATATTTAGTGGTGATAGCAGCAGTGCATCCTCCTCCAACTGCCAGAGGTAGGACTTCCCATCCTCCATCGAACACACAGAAGTCATTGCCATGTGTAGGCCGCTGGCTCTGATGTCTCAATATTGTAACTTTGAAATATATCAAATTGTGCATTGAAAAGTTTGTTTTCTTGCTGCATCCCCATTGTAAAATCTTTATAGCGATTGGATCTTTGTGTTAACCCCTAATGCTCCAGCAATACTGCTCTGTGTCTGGAGCTCTGGCAAGCGGGGAATACTTGTAAGAACCTGCCGCTGTGTACTAAAGAAATCATACCTGGCTCATGTTTTTGCTGCAGGGAAAACATTTTAATCAGTGGAAAAAAAAAGTTGCACTTTGAAATGTTGCATCAATTTACATTTAAAAACGACACAAAGAATTTCCAGAGCTGCCCTCCAGGGCTAGCACAGACCCAAAGTAGTCTATTGCTACCCTCCAGTTGCATGCTGGGAAATAGGAATTTGAGTTCAAAGGCTAAATTCCAGATATGATCTGTATTGTATGCTTATATTGGTACACAGCCACGCAGATCCCAATATGATATTTCTGTGGGTACGGGTGCATGGCCCCCGAACGTAGACAGTGTGCCTTCCCAATTGATATGAATGGGGCTGCCTGCATGGGGATGCACAGAGCACCTGTGCATCCCCATGTGGGTAAACATGGACCTTGCACGGGTGTACGCTGTAGTATGCCTGTGTGAACAAGGCCTAAGTTAGGTTTAAAGCTGACGTTTTTTCGGTTTATATTTTTGCCTTCCCTTGTTTTTCCATTCCCCATCAATGTGCTTATGACATTTAAAAAAAAAAAAAAAAAAAAAAAAAAAAACCTTGTTGCATCCCATATTTTGGACCCAGGAACATCATCACTGGATCTTTGGGATTCTCTATGCCACATGTGTCAAACACAAGACCCGCGTGCCAAACCCAGACCGCCAGACCATTTCATGTGGCCCTTGCACCTCTCCTGAAGCTGCGGCACCCCCCTTGTCTCTGTCCCCACCTTGTCTCAGCAGTCAGCAGCAGAGAGGAGAACAGAAATCCTCCGCCAGATACTGCATCTCTCTGTGCAGCTGCTGAGAGGCTTGCCTCTGCCCCACCTCATCTCAGCAGCAGAGAGGAGGACAGAACTCCTCCACCAGATCCTGCATCTCTCTGTGCAGCTGCTGAGAAGCTCGTCTCTGCCCCACCTCATCTCAGCAGCAGAGAGGAGTACAGAACTCCTCCACCAGATTCTGCATCTCTCTGTGCAGCTGCTGAGAGGCTTGCCTCTGCCCCACCTTATATCAGCAGCAGAGAGGAGGACAGAACTCCTCCACCAGATCCTGCATCTCTCTGTGCAGCTGCTGAGAAGCTCGCTTCTGCCCCCACCTTAGCTCAGCAGTCAGCAGCAGAGAGGACAGAACTCCCTCGCCTGATCCTGCACCTCTCTGTGCAGCCGCTGAGAGGCTCGCCTCTGCCCCCACCTTATCTCAGCAGCAGAGAGGATGACAGAACTCCTCCTACATATCATGCAGCCTCATCACCCTCTTATCTCCCCCTATCTCAGAAGTCAGCAGACTCTGGCAGCTGACTCCAGCCCTCCTCTGGTCCTCCTCCAGACCCTGCTTCCCAGCTTCATCCCCAGCACCCCCTAGATGCAGTTATATAGTCTTACAGATACAACCCTTTGAGGGAAACCATGATGCTTATGTGGCCAGTGATAAAATGGGGTTTGACACCCCTGCTTTATGCAATGCAGACAGATTATGGCTGGTGAGAAGGGCTGGCAGGGTGCTGTATATAACTGCCTGAGAAGAGCCCACAAGCCTGATGGAAGCAGCGGGTTGGCTCTTGGGAGCAGTAATGCACGTATAAAAATGCCTTGATGGGCAATTCAACCTGGAGGAGTGGGGGCATTGATAGGTAGTTGCATGCAGACCACCCTAGAAAACACCTACAGGTGATGCTGAGCCTCCATGATTGAAAATAAATAAAGTCTAATGAATGAAAGGAGCAGGTGAAGGACAATGAGACTGGGAAGGAAAGGTGCTTGATGATGCTGCATGCATCCAGGAAATTAGGCGGGCTTCTATCCGACTTGCTGCAGCTCCTAATGGACATTGTGAGACGCTCACAGTGTGCGGTGAAATCAGAGCAAGCCATTTCTGACCAGGAGAGGAGCTGGTGTCCAGTCGGATAGTGTCCCCCATCGGATACTGTCCGCTGTGTACTGCACATGCGCAGTATGGATGCCAAGCACATTCCGAAAATATCCGAAGATGGACGGCACCTGCGCCGCGAGTCCAGGTTCAAGCCCCACCATCCAAGTGGACAGAGTTAGAATAAAAATAACGAGGCCGTGGCCGAAGCGCGGCGAGCGAAGCGAGCCCGTGAGGGGCCCTCTAACTTTGTGCAGCCCTATGTCCACATGGATGGTGGGGCTTACACCTGGACTCACGGTGCAGGCGCCGTTCATCTTCGGAGATTTCCCGATTCTCCTTGTGATCGGTACTGCGCAATCGCAGTACGGGGCGGACACTATTCGATAGGTGGACATATTATGACAGAACACCGGTACAACTGGAGTTCTGCTTCCATCCCCTACAAGCTGGCAGTGTTTGTAAATCCCTGATGAGATGACTCTGCAGGATAAGGTGCTATAAAGTAGTTTGGGTGAGATAACGTCACATCAGTGATGGATCAGCCCCTATGCAAACATCACTCACCACCATGTGCGGTATTAGTGGGGAAATTGAGGGTTACAGTTCCCTTCTGTTAGTTATTGTATCTCTGTGTCAGGACTTCGGAAGAGGCTCAAAGCTCGCAGCAGCGTCTTCTCCGGCAGGTTGTGGCCTGTTCTACAAATTCCTTTCAAATGCTCCGAATGAGTCTTTCTGCTCTAGTTCAGTAGAAGAAAGTGTCAGGGAATAATGGACCCTTCAGATCTCTCTTGCTACAAATTAGCCCCAGACGCCTTTAATAATATCACTTTATTGTCTGAAGATCACAGAATTCTGCCCCATCAAAGATGATTTGTATTAAAATTATAATAAATGGGTCCTTCTATCTCCGAGAGCCTGATCCTTCTATCAAACAGAGGGATGCCGCGTGGCTTAAAGAAAGCCTGTTGCCAGCCACATGCATGTATGTGGTAGGCCGTTTGTGGGGCTTTATGCTGAGCCACTACTACATATATGAGGAGTACTGCCTTCTAACAAACAGAGCTACGCCTCATGTCTTAAAGAACGCCTGTCCCAGAACAGATTAAAAAAATTCAAAGGCTATACTGTAGCTTAACCTGTTGCTGACAGCCATATGCATATATATGGTGGGCCGGTGGTGGGGCTTTTTTCCTTGCCACTACTTATATAAGTACCATCTTCTATCAAACAGAGATACACTGTGTGCCTTAAAGGAAGCCTGTCTTAGGTTTAACGTTTCAGAATATATTTCAGAACTCAAGGCCATATTGTAACTTAACCGGTCGCCAGGCATTTGCATATATGTGGTGGGCCGGTAGTGGGGCTTTATGCCCTGCCAGTGCATATTTGGATACTACTTTCTATCAAACAAAGCTATGTTGCTTGGTTTAAAAGGAAGCTGCTTTCATTTGCAAAGTCCCAGAACAGATTTCAAAACTCAAAGGCTATATTGTAACTTAACCTCACGCCAGCCATATGTATATATGTGGTGGGCCGGCGGTGGGGCTTTATGCCATGCTACTACAAATAAGAGTACGCTATGTCGCATGGCTTAAAGGAAGCCTGTCTTTTGTTTAAAGTCCCAGAACTTCAAAACTCAAGGCCATATTGTAACTTAACCTGTCACCAGCCATTTGCATATATGTGGTGGTACAGTAATGGGGCTTTATGCCATGCCAGCACGAGTTTTAGTACTACCGTCTATCACACTAAGCTACATTATGTGGCTTAAATGAAGGTGGTTTCATTTTTAAAGTCTCAGAACATTTCAAAACACAAAGGCTATATTGTAACTTAACCTGTTGCCAGCCTTATGCATATATCTGGTGGGCCGGCGGTATCGCTTTATGCTATGCCACTACATATATGAAAACCACCTTCTAGCAAACAGAGCTATGCCGTGTGGCTTAAAGGAAGCCTGTCTTTTGTTTAAAGTCCTAGAAAAGATTGTAAAACTAAAATGCTATAATTGTAACTTAACCTGTTGCTAGCCATAGTCACATATGTGGTGGGACGGCGATGGGGCTTTATGCCGAGCCACTACATATATAAGTACAACTTTCTAGCAAACAGAGCTACACCACATGTCTTAAGGGAAGCTTGTTTCATTTTTAAAGTCCTAGAACATATTTCAAAACTCAAAGACTATATTGTAACTTAACCTGTTGCCAGCTGTATGCATATATCTGGTGGGCCGGTGGTGGGGCTTTATGCCATGCCACTACATATATGCGTACTACCGGCATTGCCGTTTTGCGGAGACTGTGCTCATTTGCATGTCCCAGCACTGCGACCAAGCTGATGACACTTCCCAGGCATTGTTAACTTTTATAAACTGATGGTCTTCCAGCCACATTCACACTGTGACAGTTGATCACATCACCAGGAAGTATCTGGGGTTACAGATGTTTAAAGAACCAGCTCCTGGGTGCAAGAAGGGGTTCAGGTCGGTCTAAACTGGGGGTCGTATTTGGCCACGACAGGTAGATCTCCACCCCTCAATGGTTGCCTACCCCTGTAATACACTATACCTTGGCAACATTCAGTTTGCAGCACCTGGTGGCTGAAGATCCATGAACATGAAGTCCATTCACGGACTACGGGCTTCGGCATCCGTGTGAATGAGGCCCATGCATTCCATTGCAGTGCATTAATGCAAAAGCATTAACGCGTGTTATACCATGTTAGTGTGCGATGTGGATGCCCATTTATTATGAATGGATTGCCAATGCACAACAGTTGAAAAAAAAATGTACATGACCCCTTTTTACAAAAGCAGCATACCACAACCCACGGTTTATACATTGTGGTGCACTCCAGTTCATTGTATGTAGAACTTCACACAGCTCCAGAACGGCCATGGTCTGCATTTGGAAATGGTCCTGGGCATCTTCGATTCCGATGCAAATTCAGACAAATATTCGTACCTGAATCGGTGAACAGGGACACACCAGACCCCTTGCTGTGAGCCGTGGCCGCACCATGTGTGAACCCCGCCTCAAAAGCAATGGCAGGCTGACAATTCCTACAGCTATATGCAGCCAAATTGCATGTAATCCCTCATGCAGCGATTACCTGCAGGTGATGCAGGCTGTCTGCATCATAGTTTCATAGTTTGTAAGGTTGAATAAAGACACCAGTCCATCCAGTTCAACCTGAGCGAGTGTCTACAACTGTCCCTATCCCTGTACATTGCACACTCACATTGGTCCCTACCCTCAAGGAGCCCACAATCCAAGGTCCCCATTAATATACTATGGCCAATTTTTGGACAGAAGCCAATTGACCTACCTGCATGTCTTTGGATTGTGGGAGGAAACCGGAGTACCCGGAGGAAACCCACACAGGCACAGGGAGAACATGCAAACTCCAAGCAGGTAGTGTCATGGTTTGTTTTCGAACCAGTGACCCTTCTTACTGCTAGGTGAGAGTGCTAACCACTACACCACTGTGCCGCATCAAGGACCAATCATTCACAGATTTCCAAATGCAAAGCCTATATTGTAACTTAACCTGCCACCAGCCATATGCACATATGTGGTGGGGCTTTATGCCATGCCACTACATACATGAGTACCATCTTCCATCAAAACAGTATGCGTCATATATTATGACCAAAATCTTTGGCCAGATCATGGAGGAACAGGTAAGCAGAGCCCAGGGAGGATTTGCATAGCACACATCCACATCTATAATAAATTCATCTCTCACCGGATCAGCTGGTTCTGCAGGGCGTTGGCGGGAAGCTGCTCAGCCTGCATTAATGAAGTTTATTTTTTGAACTCTGTCTTACAAACTCCCTGCAAACCTTTCATTTAATAGACAAGCTTCCTTTCATAATGACACTCCTTTGTTTTCCAAAGGGAAAACGTCTTGTCGCTTGTTGCAGTCTGTGAAAGGTTTAGGGTTGCAGCAGACTTTTGCATTGCGGCGGTTTGCGGTAATGCACTCATTACCGCACTGTACATTACCACTTTTAGCTGTAGTTTTGGCCATGTTGACGAGTAGCCAAATGCACTAAGGCAACACAGCTTTGATGCAGCGCCAGGCATTGTATGGTGACACGCTACCACGTAATGTGGTTGACCAAATTCCTCTGTATTGGCAGCCCATTCAAAATCAACGGTCTTGCTGCGTCACATAATAAAATATGATGCAACGTGCAATAGCGCACTGCACAGAAACTGACAAGTGTGAATGGACCCCTCCCATGTATGGATATTTTATACATCCACCATGTATATACCATACCGGACCTATGGAAATAAGTGAAGTAGACACCACTACTCCAGTGGGTCCCATGCCAACCCACTGGAGTCGCATGCCGAGTGGCTGGCCTGCTGCAATGTGAATAAAGAAGATTGGCCACTCAGCACAGGTGCCATTCAGAGAACGTTTTGCTTTTTCTGAATGCAAAACCTTCTCTGATTGGATGAGGTGGAGAGCGTGAGGTCATCTACCCGCTGGAATTCGTCTTTAGGCTCCATGTGCACTGCGAACGGACGTTTAGGAGCAGTTGGGAATTTTTTTCAGCTGCTTCTGAACTCTCCTCTATGTTATCTCATCAGTACATGTACACAGGGTCGTTTATAGTCGTTTCTAGGCAGTTGAGTTTAGAAGCATTTTTCGGAACGCAAAAAAATGTGTTCAGGACGGATGTTCAGAGGCATTTCAAACGCCAAATGCCTGTAACAGCTTGTATACGCGGTAACTCACATTTAGCAGCATTTCGTTTACAGGCGTTTTTCATTTTTGACAATTTGAAAATAGAAACGAATGAAGAAAATGCTTCTAAACGCAAATGTGGCTAAACCCGGCATGTAAACGTGACAAAACTGAAGTTTTTTTAAACGTCCGTTACCATCTGTCAAGTTAAATTATTCAGGAGAGGTTTTAAAACATCCCGTGTACATTAAGCCTTAAAGTGATTGTAATGCCCCATACACACGGTCGGAAAATCCGACCACAAAATCCATCCGATTTTGTCCGACGGATTTAGTCTGACGCTGGTGTTGCATACACATGGTCAGACAAAGTTGTCGGAAAATCCGATCATTCTGAACGTGGTGACGTTTGTTGCCTACGACGGGACTACGTAGAGGCTAGTAGCCAATAGCTTTGGTCTTGTAATGTGATCTGAGCATGCGTGGCACTTTGTCCGTCGGAATTCGCTACACACGATCGGAATTGGTGTGATCGGACTTTGTTGTCGGAAAATTTTTAGAGCAGGAGATACAACTTTGTCCGTCGGACAATCCGATGGAAAATGTCCGATGATGCCTACACACGGTCGGAATTTCCGACATCATTGTCCGATAGGACAGAATCCATCGGAAAATCTGACCGTGTGTATGGGGCTTTAGGCTTCGTTTTGTATTTTTTTTTAAATAACAAACATGTCATACTTGCCTCCACTGTGCAGTTCGTTTTGCACAGAGTGGCCCCGATCCTCGACTTCTGGGGTCCCCTTGCGGCGCTGGTAGCTCCTCCCCACATTGTATAACCCCCTAGGAGAAGTGCTCTCTCGGGTGGGTTACCTAGCATTTGCTTTTCACCTGGTAAAGTTGGGCTAGCCTTCCCGCACCCTTTTCCGCCAGATCTGAATTTGTATGTCTGGCTTTCTTGCCTAGGTGAGAATGACATCTCCCCCTCCTGAGATCGCACATCCTAGAAGGTTTTGGGGTGATCTCCACTGCACTAAAGCCGATCATAGATGGTTTGAATCAAATATCAATGGGCAGGCTGGCTGTACCCAAGTCGATCCATCAATTGCCTTGGGTACAACCAACCTGTTGGATTTTTTTATGTGATTATTACCAGTGGCTGTAGCTGCTAGCAATAATCACTGTGTGTTCTCCTGGCAGAGACAGCTCCCCGTGCCCTCCCACCGGAAGAACACAATAGCTCCTCGGGAGGGATTCCCCCTTCAACACTGACTGTGTTGATGGGGGAAATCAAGCAATTGCACCATCTATGGCTGGCTTAAGCATGCACCGTGGTGCACCATCAAGGGCCAGCTGCAATTTGGAAAATAAGCCAGCTCCCTGATGACATCAGATGAGAAGATGGCAGCATTGAATCCAAAGACAGAGCCATGGCTTACAGCAGACAATGCTGGATTTGCTTGGTGGGGACTATGATGGCCGACAACCTAGCAGAGAAGGTGGGGGGGATTGTAAAGGGGGTGTAATTCCGCTTTAAAGTGAAAAAAAAGAATCTGATGTTAACCCCACTTTAAAGCGGATGTTTTGGCCCATGCCTCACCCCCCACCCTTGCACTAATAGTGGAGGGGTTGTTTTTCAGAGGGGCTTTTTTTTTTTTCTGCCTACCACCAGTCAGGCGACTGCAAGAGTGCATTCACAGAACAGCTGGGGGATGGAGCTTTTGCGTCATTGGAGGATATGCTGCCTGAACCCTGGAAGAGAATGTCAGCAGAGGAGGACCAAGATGGTGGCACCGGACAAAGGCACAGACACATTTAGCCCAGCATAACAGATAATAGGAGGAAAAAAAAAAAAAAGGTAGGAGGAAGTGAAGTTACACTTTAAACTCTCGTGTATAAGTAGATTAGGAATGATACCTTGCTTTCACAGCTTAGAATAAGAGCACAAAGGGTTTATAAACCGCTCACCGTCTTGTTATTAGAGACTCAACAATAAAGAACAATGGTGTCTTTGGCTGAAACACGAGCAAAGTTGGCTGCAATCACTAATAAGTCACAATATACAAAAGCTGTACCGAAAGCAATGCAAAACAGGGCATAACTTTTATTAATTCACATAGAACGATCAAATTTCACACGTGGTAGAGTAACTCTTCCTCTATAGTAACTTTTCTTCTTTTTTCATTGCACATAAATAATGAATTCTTAGCAAAAGCAATATGCCCTCATTCAGTTTTTGGTGGAGGGGTGCAGGCTGTCCATCATTGACGGTCCCCCACTGCATTTTTTGTGTTTAACGCTTCTTTAAACGTCTTTATCCTTCTGCTCAAATTATCCTTATCCATGGGGTAATCTCTATAAACATTCTGTAACCTTCTGTAGAGGTCAGGCAGCTTGCTCCTCTCCATCATGAAAAATGATGGCACATTGCTTCTGCTTGGAATCCATTATTTACCTGCAATGATAAAAGAAAGAAGGACATAGAAGGAAGAAGCAAGAAGGACATAGAAGAAAGTAGCAAGAAGGAAGGGATGCCAGTTAGGAAGGAATGAAGGAAGAAAGAAGAAAAGGACAGGACATAGAAGTAGGAAGAAGCCAGAAGGACATAGAAGAAGGTAGGGAGGAGGAAGGACAGGAAGGAAAGCCAGGAAAGGTCATAGAAGATGAAAGTAGGAAGAAGCTAGAAGTAGGAAGGAAGGCCCGGAAAGGAAGGCCAGGAAGGAAGAAGGAAGGACAGTAAAGAAGGCCAGGAATGAAGAAGGAAGGACAGGAAAGAAGGCCAGGAATGAAGAAGGAAGGACAGGAAAGAAGGCCAGGAATGAAGAAAGGAAAGGCCATATAAGAAAGTAGGAAGAAGCAAAGACAGGAAGGAAGGCCAGGAAGGAAGAAAGGTAAGAACATAGAAGAAAGTAGGAAGAAGCGAGAAGGCCATAGAAGAAAGTAGGAAGAAGGAAGGGCAGGAAGGAAGGCTAGTAAAGGTCAAAGAAGAAAGTAGGAAGAAGCTAGAAGGCCCAGAAGGAAGGCCAGGAAGGAAGGAAGGTCATAGAAGAAAGTAGGAAGCAAGGACAGGAAGGAAGAAGGAAGGACAGGAAGGAAGGCCAGGAAGGAAGAAAGGAAAGGCCATATAAGAAAGTAGGAAGAAGCAAGGACAGGAAGGAAGAAGCAAGGACAGGAAGGAAGGCCAGGAAGGAAGAAAGGAAAAGTACATAGAAGAAAGTAGGAAGAAGCCAGAAGGCCATAGAAGAAAGTAGGAAGTAGGAAGTAGGAAGAAGGAAGGACAGGAAGGAAGGAAGGACAGGAAGGAATGAAGGACAGGAAGGAATGAAGGACAGGAAGGAAGGAAGGAAGGAAGGAAGGAAGGAAGGAAGGAAGGAAGGAAGGAAGGAAGGAAGGAAGGAAGGAAAAGGAAAAAGGAAAGAGAGAAACTTTTGCTTTTGGTACAGCCCTCATAATACAATTAGAATATAAGTGTCTGTTGAAGCTTCAGTGTTCACTTCTCCCACTGTGTTATTTCCCCAGAGAACACTGAGGGCTCATCCACACCATAATGTTCGTTATAATGATCATCATACCACACCTTCGATCATTCCACATCTTACAATAATGCACTGCATGTGTGTTGTAGAGTGTTGTCATGCTTTGTAATTTGCACTCCAAAGCAGTAGCAAACAGTAGTGCTCAAGGTGGGGGTTATGGCTTCACCACCAGTCACAGATGCCCTGGCCCAAAGTGGCTGCTCCTAACCCCAAAGATGCAAATCAAAATAGGAAAAACTGCAATACTGACAAACTCTTCTTCATTGAATAGTGCATTATGTGTAATGCCATCCGCCAGACACTGCTCCTCCTCCAATGTGTCACCCCTGGAAGAGGGTATGGAGTTGGCATGGTGTGGATATATTAATAATATGCATATTATACCCATGATTCCTATAATTAAAGCTGAACTCCGAGCACAAAAACTTTAATTGAAAGCATAAGTTTACCATTAGCCCCCGTTCACACCTATGCGAATTAATTAAAATTCGCAGGACATTTTAAAATACATTCAAATGAATGTATCTTGTTCACATATGTGCGTTGCATTCGCATTGCACATTTCACAAAAAAACGTGTGCGTTTTCTGGGCATTGCGGTGCGAAATAGAAGCACATTGACCTCTATGGGAACACATCTGATTCGCAGATGCATTCCGTTCTGAACAAGAAATCTCTCCTTTTCTCACTATACCTCCCCCTCCTCTCCCCCCTCTCCCTGCTCATGCTGATGCGCTGATAGAACGGAGCGGCACCGCTGAACAGCTACATTTTCTCTTCACAGAGAAAATGTAGCTGGAATTCGCTCTGCACTGGTGTGAACCCGGGCTTAGGAAAATGTTACATCTGTCTTTAGGGTGTAACATGCAACATATATTCCTAATCACCTGCTTCCCACCTCCAAAGCCCCCTCCCTGTGACAGGAGGTGGCGGTTCACCACCCCTGCAGCCGCTGTCACATTTAAAAATCTGCATTTCTGTGCGGGAGGCAGCCATGTCATTCATTCACAGTGATCTGTGAATGAACAAAAACTACAAATAACATCCACGACTGTGGCAGGCAGACTTGTAGTTTCAGTTTGGATTACAAGTGTGGTAATCAGCGCGCTTGTAGTCCCTTCCTGCAGCTTTCCAAGTGAAAGCCTGTACAGAAAGCAGGAGGTGTCTGCAGGAACCTCAAATTGAATCCATGATCCAATGATCACAGGTGCAATGCTTTGCAGGCTCCCGTGGAAAAAAATAATAATAAATGCACATTTTTTTCCCTTCAAAATTGTGTGCATTTATTTATTTTTTCTTAAAAAGGTAAACTTAGCCTTTAAATATATTTCTCAAGAGCCACTTTGTGTGCACCAAATGTCTTTCCAATCCCAGATATTATCTGTAGCAGTGACATCATCACTGTGTAGAGAGCAGAGCTGTGGGAGGGACCCAGCAGCTCCACCCACTACAGGCTTCCTGCAGAAAACCTGCAGGAGGGGGGCGGAGACAAGACCAATCACCCTGCACAAGGAGAGAGAGCAGCAGCGAGTGGTCTTTATTACAGGAAGCTCCTACACAGAGGTAAAGTCTCACACTGGATCTGGAAAAAATACACAAAGCACACCAAGATTCAGGGAAGAATACACATGGCTCTTGTATTTAGAAAATAATCGTTTATCGCAGAGTTCAGCTTTAAAGAGACTTAAACTTAGTATATCCTTCACCATCTCTAATCTATAGTTATCACTATTGCCTCAAATATATCCATTATCAGATAAATTAATATCCCCAAAGTTATATTACCCATAAAACCAACACCATATATTAGTTAAGGAAAAACCTTAAGTTAAAAGTAAACCAACTGCCCACCTCTATGTTTAAAGTCAAGGTTTAATCTAATTAAATGTTGGATTAGAACTTTCCCTTTTCATTACCTTGATTTGTTGACATCATCATAGTTGGTAGGAATTTCCGGTAGGGTACTGTAAAAAGTGAAATCAGAGTAAGCTATTTCAGCAAGCAATTTTGGTACAGGAGAGGAGCCTGTACAACTGTGCAAGACCGAAGGGAAGGGTGGAGTTCCACTTTAAGCCCCTCCCAGGGGGGAAACACAGTGGAAGAGGAGCGGGGTCTTACAGACGGCCTTGCTGTGCATCGTTCACTGTGAAATAAAGTTAATTTAAAGTGGTAGTAAACCCACTTTTTATTTTCTTTTACCTACAGGTAAGCCTATAATAAGGCTTACCTGTAGGTACTGTGAATATCATCTAAACATGCACCGTTTAAAAGATATTCAGAGTGCATGCAGCCGGTGACATCACCGGTGCATGCGCTCTGAAGGTCTGGCATACCGAGCTGGACCTTCAGAGCCTGTGCCATAAACGGTGGTTTCTGCGCGCATGCGGAGTGATGTCATCGCGCCCCCAGCCACTCATGTAGCCAAGGGCCACGAACACAGAATGAAGACTGGGTGAAGATAGAAGCCCTCTCAGCAGTGAGAGTGCGATGATGGAGGGCTTCGTGTTAAGGTAAGTCTCTCATAATGTGCTAGTATGCAATGCATACTAGCACATTATGACATTGCCTTGCAGGGGACTGCTTTTTTCTTTAACTGCAGTATACTACCGGTTTAAGAAAAAAGGATTTTGGGGTAGCTTTTCCTGTATGGATTAGTGTCAATTGCACCCCAAGGCACGTCTTCAGTGCACTGCGACGCACCTGTGGTATGGCACGCCACAACGCAAAGGTGAAATGTTCTATTCATTGTAGCGCGCTGGGATTTGAAAAATTGTATAGGACTTATTTTTTCATGAATTGAGGTGCTTTAACAGCAAAGGGCTGCCTGACACAACAAGCCTCAATGCATGAAAACATCATAGTGCACTACCTATAAATGGGTCACATGGGTGCGTGCCCCTAAAAGTAATCTATTTAAACCAATCTATGAACCAGCAGACAGAGTGATCATCACTGGGGCAGGTTAATTCCACAGGCAACCCCTTAGGCCCCTTTCACACGAGGCGGACTCCGCTTCCACGGAGCCCGCCTCTGTCCGTCGGCTCAGCAGGAGATCTCTCCGTTGATCTCCGCTGAACCGGCGGATGACAAGTCCCTCTCTGCTCACTGAGTGGGGAGGGGCTTGCGAGCGCCGCTGATCTCTATGGAGAGATCGGATGAAAACGAACAGTGTGTCCGTTTTCATCAGATCTCACCCGATCCGATCCGCCAGCGACTGATCTGGACGTATAGCCATACGTCTGCTTTTGGCGGATCGGACCGGGTCGGATGTCAGCGGAGATGTCTCCGCTGACATCCGACGCTCCATAGACTAACATGGAGCGCCCGTTCAGATCCGCCGTCAAAACTGACAGGCGGATCTGAACGGTCCGACCGTGTGAAAGGGGCCTTAAACACAACACAGTAGCCACTATGTGTTTTAATAGAAAACAGCATCTGCTGTTGCATTATTGGCCATTTAAAAAAAAAAATCTGTATCACTCGCTGCCACATCCAGACAGGAATGTAACGGTTTATAATAATGGTGGCCCATTTGGTGGCTGCCCACAGATTCTCCACTTTTTGATTAGAAAGCATTCAGAGATTCAGGTTTAAGTGATTGTAAAGTAAAAATGTTTTAAACGTCATACTTACCTGCTCTGTGCAACGGTTTTGCACATAGCAGCCCCAACCTCAACCCCAATCCTTCACTTCTTGGGTCCCCCACCAGCTCTGTCTACTCCTCTTCTCCGTGTGCCACCATAGAAAGTCACTTCCTATGGTGGCACACTTTTGCACAGAGCAGCCCTGATCATCTTCTGGGGTGCCCCAACGACGCTCCTGCCCCCGCGGAAATGCGCTTTTAGTGCTTTTTGCATTTTGCACTACAGAACGTGTTCCATAGGAAACCATATTAAAAAAAGGACTGTAGTGCAAGTCTGCAAAAAGCACTAAAAATGCATAGGTGGGGATCAGGCCTTAGAGGGCATTTCCAGAACCAATTTAAAGCGCTTGTTCCACCAACACTTCATATGATATATGACTGCTATACCATGTACTTGTATGAGAAAGTCTCCTATTCTCGTTGTATTGCTTCCTTTGTGTGAAACCCCTGGTGTTCCTGCTAGCTCCCTTGCTTTCCTATTAAACTGACCACACCAAGCAGGTGAGCACCCTGTGGTCAGTTCCCTAGCTATGTTGGGAACTTAGTATGCTCTCCTCCAATCATCAGACTTGTCCTGATATGCACCCGCAGCATAGCCATTCACTAGGAAGCTCAGTGTGTTGCTGCCTCTAGGAAGACCCACACTGAATGTCAAACTTTCAAACTATACCTATATTTCCAGATGACAACATTTTACAATCTGACAACGAACAGATTATTATTTTTTTTTTTTAAGAACCAACAGATTATTGAACATAATAAATGTATGATTTAATAGACACCAAATATGATATAAATCCTATGTATGTTTCCCTTAGGGGATGTTCGGTGTACCATCAACCTTCTGCCTCTGGTAATATAGGCGTGTTTGGGGTTTCAATATTTTCTTACACATTAATATAACCACATTGTACGACTGTACCTTTATCATAGCAGGAATTATGGATTATGCATATAGTTTGACTTTGCTATTTTTCGATCTCAGGTCATAAACCAGACTCAGAGTTGTATATTTGACGTTAGATAGACATTTATGACCAGGCTGCATTAGAATCCTTTAGGGGACTCCGGTGGGGATTTATTGACCTACCTTCATCCCATAAAAGATCCGCTTTACGTCAACGTGTCCCAAGCTGGGATGTAATGCGTTACCTCCCATGAATGCCTAGCACAGATACTAGATTTAGATCTGATTGTTTTAAATATCGACTATCGAAAATTTTGGAAGAGTATGGGCGGCACTGTGTGCAGTACAACTTGGGTCATCAGACCTCTTTACCTTCACAATTTTTACCAATTGAGGCACAATAGTTTTATATCAGTCAGTTGTGACTAGACATGTGCACAATAGAAAAATTCATTTATTTTCGTTTCTTTCGTTTCTGTTGATTCGTAGCGATTTGTAAATTCGTAAGTCGGTGTTCGTATTCGTAGCGATTCGTAAAATTCGTAAGTCATCGGTGTTCGTATTCGTAACGATTCGTAAAATTCGTAAGTCGTCGGTGTTCGTATTCGTATTTTCGTAAGAGTTATTTTTTCGTTGATTCGTTTTTCCGTTAGTTTAAATTTTCGTTTATTCGAAATTCGTATTTTCGTAGATTTAGTTACATTCGTACTTTCGTAAGATTGATTTATTCGTATCATTGTTTTCGTAGATTCGTAATCGGAGCATAATTCATAATTTTATGTAATGTGTATGCTATTATTACATTTTAAGAGACACGGAAAATTACGAATCGAAAAAAAAATTTACGAATGTACGAATTTTTTCCTTCAATCTATTCGAAGCACGTTAAGCAGCGCCATTGTAAGAGACACGGAAAATTACGAATTGAAAAAAAAAAAAAAAGTTACTAATGTACAAATTTTTTCGTTGTTCTTGTTTTCGTTTTTCGGATTTTCTTCTTTCGTAGTTTCGTTGTTTCTAATTTGGTTAATTCGGATTTTCGTTGTTTTTCGGATTCGTTCGATTCGAACATTCGTTAAATTTTTTTGCGAATCGTTCGTTCATTCGTACGATAACGAATTTTAACGAAAAACGAAAATAAACTAAACGAATTGCACATGTCTAGTTGTGACAGGTAGACTTGCACTAAGCAAGAGGAACAGTAAATCCCTGTGTAGTACTACTAAGCAATAAGCAGAGCCTGCATATGTAATGAAACAATACAACTAACCCCATGTAATTATTCAAAAAATTATACATAGAAGCAATTTGTTTAGAACCAACACCCACTAAATATTTGATTTACACTAAGCGGATCCTATTGACACATCTTCAAAAAGCTGATAGTTTGCTTTAAACAAAGACCTGTAAGAGTGTGGGAGTTTGGAAATAAAATGAAAGTACAATACTTTCTTTGGCGGCAGTTCTACATTTCTCACCTCTCCCACGTCCACGCCTATTGGAGATAAATGGCAAACAACTACAGAGCGGCCACATTAAATAAATAGCCTAGTTACATCTCTGAAATCTGGTACGATTACAAGTTTTATAAAAAAATGTACCAAGCTACGCTGGCAAAATGCGATCAAACACGCGATTCTCGGTGCTTGGTGCCAGATGTTGGTAATGGTTTTTGCTGCCAGACATGGAATTTTATTGGAATGTGCTGCCAGCTTCCCAAAAACTCTATTAAACAGTCACTGGGTTTCCCCAAAGGCAGAGCTATTTTCCTGCTGTGTGCTCAGGTGTACGGCACATTATGGCTATACCTGCCAACATCAACACCATTCATACTGAGAACGTCCTACCAACTGTTATCACTGCAGGAAGCCAAAGTGTTTCCCAAAGTGCTGGGCGTATGCAGTGTTCTCAACTTCCTGCCTTTCTCTTTACATGGGTTATAACAGATTGCTAGAGACTTTGCAGGATCATTGGGGTATGTGGATGTTGGTTACCCAGGGCTGAAACTATAATAAGCTGGGAACTTCCTAACCAAAAGCTTTCTGGGGGTAATATTAAAGGGGGGCTCCAGTCGAACCCTTTCTTTAAATAGGACTATATGGCCAAATGTTTGGCACCTGACCATCCTGCCGATATGAAACATCCCATTTCAAAACCATGGGACCAAAAGCATGGGGTTGCTCCAGCTTTATGGCCAAAACGGCCTTCACTCTTCTGGAAAGCTTTTCCAGAAGAAGTCAGAGTGTCCCAATGGAAATTTGTGCCAATTCAACCACATTAGTCATGCAATAGGTACTGATGCTGGATGATCAGGCCTGACTCGCAGTCAGCATTTCAACTCATTCTAAAAAGGTATCAACCAAGACTGAGTTTGAGGTCTGTGCAGTCTACTTGAGGTCTTCTATATCAAACCTATGAAACCATGTCTTTATGGAGCTGGCTTTTTACACAGGGGTCCAATCATGCTGGAACAGAAAAATACCTTCTCCAAACTGTTACCACATGGTTAGAAGGGCATGGTTGTGTAACATGTCTTTGTATTCTGTAGCATTAACAGTACTTTTTTTTGCTTCATGCATGCAGGTGCAGTCTACTTTTTCCACTGCAGGTGGCGCTCATTCGCAGCGGCCTTGTAGTTGGAGAGGAAGTCAAGGAGGAACACAGTTCCTCTATGGTTTCCTGGGTCACTGGGGAAGCATCTACTTAGGTGCTGCCACCCCATGTGACTGCCAGCCATCTTGGGTCAGGCAGAGCCTGTTTAAGGCCCTGGCTCCCAGGTTTGGTGTGCATATGCGAGTTGGTAGAGTAGGGACAGGTACCCCACCTGTTAGGGACAGCACTTGCGATAGCGAAATGTTTCTCACGAGGACAAGAAGTGTAGGGTCGCATCTCTTTTGGACCTCATCCTGCTTGGACACAAGACGACCAAGCCACATTCTGCTCTTTCAACAGATTCTGTCAGTCCAGCTGATACCTGTTTTCAC
The DNA here is from genome assembly GCA_028564925.1 of Lithobates sylvaticus. Classification (NCBI taxonomy): domain Eukaryota; kingdom Metazoa; phylum Chordata; class Amphibia; order Anura; family Ranidae; genus Lithobates; species Lithobates sylvaticus. Next base: position 262,813,127 of record CM053031.1, read on the forward strand.
ATGGCTGGAAACCGTTGAGTGCACCCGGTTAGGCAGCCTTCCCACTGGGTTTGTGAACTGTTGCTGTACTGTTTCAATACCAGCTTTCCATTGCACCCGACTGTGAATTATTGCTGCTGCACCCCACCTACATGCAAACACCTCATATATTAGGAGGGTTGTCCACATACCCTGGGCCAAATACTGTATGTACTTGACATGTAGCAAAGGATGCACATGTTGAATCAAAGCTTGGAAACACCACCATAAAATTTGATTTAAACAGTCAGTATATGTATACATTCCAGCCATAAAAATGTCAGAAAAATATAAACGACTTTGGCCTCAGGTTAAAAGGCAGACATTATTTCACTTCTCCAAAAAGCTATCCAATGTTGACTTCAGTTACTTATACTTATTACCTGGAGGATGTGACCCTATTATACAAAGGAGTTAGGGTAATCTAATGAATACTTGCCAAGAAGACAATCTGTGGTTCTTGGTTGGACCAGGCAGGGCTGTCAATCCTGAGACATGTAGAAAGGTGTTTCCAGTTGTCTGGAGAACAATGGTTGCAATGATGGTAGAAGCACTTGTAGGGCAAGGGCAGAGATCACTTACTGTCCTACCAACAAGTTATAGACCAGCTGGACCTAGCAGTAGTTCCATAACTCTGATTGTACTGAAGAGGCTTCCAGATGCTCCTGTTATGCCGCGTACACACGAGCGGATTTTCCGTCTGAAAAATCTTGGATGTTTTTCCGACGGAATGCCGCTCAAGCTCGTCTTGCATACACACAGTCACACAAAAGTTCGCTGAACTTGCGACCGTCAAGAACGCGGTGACGTACAACACTACGACGAGCCGAGAAAATTAAGTTCAATGGTTCCGAGCATGTGTCGAACTGTTTCCGAGCATACGTAAGAATTTTGCGCGTCGGAATTGGTACAGACGATCAGAATTTCCGATCGAAACTTTTTCCGACCGAAAAATTGAGAACCTGCTCTCAATCTTTTGCTGGCGGGAATTCCACCAGCAAAAGACAGATGGAGCATACACACAGTCGCATTTTCCAACCAAAAGCTCTCATCGAACTTTTGCTGGCGGAATTTCCAATCGTGTGTACGCGGCATCAGAGGCGGCTCTAGACTTTGTGAAGCCTTAGGCGAAACTTACACATGAGGCCCCACTCACTCCCGTAATAGGAAAAAAAAATACAAGCACACAGAAAAGAGAGTGAGATAAAGGGGGGGGGGGGAGAGAATCAGTGATTGAGCACAGCAAATTAGGAGGCCGCGAGGCCCCTGTGAGCGCGAGGCCTTAGGCGACCGCCTAATTTGCCTTTACCTTTATATTATACAGCAGCACGCAGGAATGGGAAGGGAAGCACTAGTATGCTGCATTTGCATATGCTGATAAAAAGCATGTCGTCAGGAGGAGAGAGCAGAGTGAGCAAACAGGCGAGCTTCTGCTATTCCTTTATTGCCCAATCACAGATAGAGGTGAGGAGGAGACCCAACTTCATTGCTGAACTGCAGCAGAGAAACGTCCGTTCTCCAACCTATGCCCCTAGGAGTGCGCCAACAGAAATACAAATCCTTCAACAGGTGAAACAACCATCATATAGGTTTTCCAGCTGTGTGTTTATCTGGTTGCTTGGAGTTCAGTTTTGATGTTGTAGGTGGCTAAAATAGATAAATGTAATGCAGAATTGTAAGGGAGGACTCACTAACATCTGTGGCCAAGTTTATCTGCTGCCAAAATATGTTTAAAACACGCTTCTTTTTCCATCACCTGCAGAGAGTAGCAGATTGCACAGCCCAAACTACGCATGTGAGCGCGCACACACCTCCCAACGCCTGCAGCCAAACTCTGAACCAGCCAGGGGATTATTATTCAGCTCCACAACAGAGCCTATTCCTCCCCTTCTGCCGAGACTCCACTCCTACATGGACAACAAAGGACTCCTGACAATGATTCATCAATCGCTCTATAAATAAATCAGCGCCCATCATCCTGACATTATTTTCTGAGCAAACAATCAAGGCTATTTTCTTGTATCAGAGTGCAGAGAGGATTGTGATAACAGGACAGCTGTATGCTTAGATGACACACACACACGGAAACGTCAATCGTTGCTGGTCAACGTGAGTGGCAGCAGCAGTTGTTGTTTCTAGTAACAACTGCAAGTTGTGGTGGGTTCTGTCGTTCCCCAAATCTTCCGGGCTGGGTCCTGTATTCCTATATGCTGTGGAGGCTCCAACAGCCATGCGTCCCAAATTTGTTACTGCCCCCTGGGAGTTGATCGTTTCAAATCCTCCTGATAGGTTCTCCATAATATAGAATAACGATGGTGAACCTTGGCACCCCAGATGTTTTTGAACTACATTTCCCATAATGCTCAACTACACCGCAGAGTACATGAGCATCATGGGAAATGGTGAACCTTGGCACCCCAGATGTTTTGGAACTACATTTCCCATGATGCTCAACTACACTGCAGAGTACATGAGCATCATGGGAAATGTAGTTCCAAAACATCTGGGGTGCCAAGGTTCACCATTTCCGAAGATGCTCATGTACTATGCAGTGTAGTTGAGCATTATGGGAAATGTAGTTCCAAAACATCTGGGGTGCCAAGGTTCACCATTTCCCATGATGCTCATGTACTATGCAGTGTAGTTGAGCATTATGGGAAATGTAGTTCCAAAACATCTGGGGTGCCAAGGTTCACCATTTCCCATGATGCTCATGTACTATGCAGTGTAGTTGAGCATTATGGGAAATGTAGTTCCAAAATATCTGGGGTGCCAAGTTCGCCATCACGGATATAGAACAATCTTTCTCAATCGGGGTTATGTGTAACCCAGCTGTGGACGATTGACCTCTCATCTGATGGAGTATGCATAGTTTCAGGGCTAACGGCACTTGGCAGAGCTAGCAGCATGACACCAATAACCCTTTTATTGGTCTACAGGGGTGGCATTCTGACCATGACTGCAACTAGGGCATTCTCTATGGTTCAACGTAACCTGACATTTTTTTTTTTTTTTTTTTTTAGAGGTTCCTCTGGGGAAAAAAAAGTTGAGAAAGGCTAATATAGAACAAATTAAAAAATCCAGTAGGAATGGGGGGAGCCCCTCATGTTAAAACAGATCCGATACCTTAGAGTTTAAAGACGACATGTACTGTGGAAGCTATCGCAAGTATTTCCTGTAGGCTCCAAGCATTTGATCTTTCCACATGCATTGTTCCATATAGGGTTGCCACCTGTCCAGGATTCACCCGGACAGTTCGGGTTTGGAATATTGTGTCCGGGTTTCAGTCTGCCTGAAACCCGAACACAATATTTAGACTGGGCTGTGGCTCCCCAAGTAACTGAGATAGTCACACAAAAATCGGTTGTGATTCAGGAGCCGCGGCCTGCTGTCTGGGGGCAGGCTTGGCATCATTGGGGGGGCATGTCAGCAAGAGCAGTTTGGCCACACCCACTGTTTGTCACAGCACACTGCATTACCACTCTTTTTGGGGCACCCAAAGGTGTCCCAGGTCTTTTATAATCCTATAGTGTAAACTACGAAAACAAATGTGCCCTGTGTGTTCGGGTTTGGCTTGAAGAAAAGGTGGCAACCCTAGTTCCATACTATATCAGCCATCTTAGTAGAAGCAGGACTTGAGTTCCTCAGAGGTACCCCAATGATTGGTGGGGTAATATTCAAGAAGAAGCAACACTAGAAGTGGATGAAGCACATATTCACAGATGGAATAAAAACTAAGCAGAACGATCCTTGCACTGCACCTCCTCGGGTACAGCATCCTCTCCAGCAAGGAGAACAGTGAGCAGCACAGTAATGACATCACAAAATCTCACTCCAATTGTTGTGAGATTAGTAGTCAGAGGAGGCAGTATCTTAGATGATCTCACACTGAACATATACAGCCACACAGAACAGAAGGGCCTAGACCAGTGATGGCGAACCTTGGCACCCCAGGTGTTTTGGAACTATATTTCCCATGATGCTCAAGCACTCTGCAGTGTAGGTGAGCATTATGGGAAATGTAGTTCCAAAACATCTAGAGTGCCAAGGTTCGCCATCACTGGTCTAGACCCAGTCACATGTTAGGAAGTGCATGTATATTTTTCAGGAGGAATTCTAGGCAAAAGTGGAATTTCTGCCTAACCATAACTATTTAAAAAAATATCCCATCCTCCCTCCTACTACCTATCCTGCTTACCCTAGGTAAAAAAATGGTCATGTGATCTCGCAGCTCTAGCTCTCCTTTGTCAGTGAGTGGGCAGATGCAGGGGAGAGGAGGGAGAGCAGGCAGCACCTGTGCTACGAGACCCTATGGGTGGCATCAATGCTCCCAGAATTCCTAGCAGTTGTCGAGCACTCACTAAAACAGGGAAAGCAGGAGTTTAAATGATCACATGACCTGACTGGAGTGGAGGGCAAAAACTTAAAGTGTTACTAAACCCAGGACCCTGCATTCACTATATCTGGTCTCCCCCAGTACACAGAACATGGAAATGCAATTATTTTAGATATAAACTGCTAAATGCCTTTTCTCATGAGCAGTTAGAGCAGTTTTGTGACTTCTATCAGTGTCTCACTAAAGCTTGTAGATTAAGTTTTTATTCTCCTAGGATTATCCTATGAGGATGGAGGAACCCTGACCCTCTGTCTGGACAGTGCCGATTGGCCCTGTGCTGATCACATGCACTCTCCCAAAAAAAAAAAAAACACACCTCTAGCAATACACACCAAACTGAGCATGTGCAGCTTGTCCCCTGGCTTCTGTACTATCAGGAGATATATTGGGGACTCTGGGAGAAGGGGAGGTTTAGAGAAGACAGGATCAACCCACCTTTTTTACACGCTGCAGATTATTAACCCCTTAGGTTCCTCAGTGAGTAAAACAAGCATGCTTTACTGCATATACAGACTGATTTTACTGTTGTGGGATTAATAACATTTTAAGTATACAGATCTTTTATTACATAGGGTAGGTAGCAAGAGGAGAGAGGATAGTTCTGATTAGGCAGGAATTCCACTTTTATTTTTAGAGTATTGTCTAAGCACAAATAACATTTCTAGAGGTTCCCTGTAACATACAATTTTACATTTTTGAGTCAAGGTCCACATTTCACCGCCATCTTTCCTTTTTCTTTTTAGTGGCAACCCCTCAGAACGCAAAGGTCTGGACACCTGTTGTAGTAGTCAGCACCAGGCTAGCATAGTTAACCACTAACCACCTCAACCCTGAAAATTTGTTTTCGGCAAACTTGCCTTTCAACTGCATAGATCTTAGAATTCAATAGCTATTTACAGGCCCTTAGCCAACTTTCTTGTTCCTCCAGTACAGAATCCCTTTAGGGCTGCAGTAAAACACAAAGCCACACTGTTTAATATCAGAAACGCCGACATAAAGAAAATGCCACGCAGGGGTGGACTGACAACTCATGGGGCCCCCGGGCAATAGGGGATTATGGGACCCCCAGGCAATCAGAGATTATGGGGCCACACAGTATACACACACACACACAGTATACAATCACACAGTATACACATATATGTACACATAGTATACACAGACATATTTCTATTGGCTGAGAAGGTACTGGAGAGGTGGGGCAGCTATAATCTCTGGATTTTTAGACCAAAAGGATGTCGGTAAGGGACATTTCACAGACAGATGTAAAAAAAAAAAAAAAAAAAAAACACACAGATTTTTACATACTGTCCCTGGTTTTACTGAGGCTGGTAACCCGGATGGGGCCCCCGGGCAGTGCCCGAGTGGCCGAATGGTCAGTACGCCCCTGATGCCACGAACAATACTGTGAAACCTGGGGCTGTTTATAGAAAATCAGGGGATTGGCAGCTAAGCAATTTAAAATAAAGGTTCATGGATGCACTGGAGATTGTTCGTTTTGATAGCTGTTAACACAAATCTAAAATAAAACAAATGCTTAAAGAAAAGAAACATCCTCATAACTCCCATGCAGGTCTTTTCATACCAAAGCAAAAAAGTAAAAAGCTGCAAGTTGCAATGTCAGCCAATGTAGGGGCCCACCTTCTTTTTCCTGACAGCGCTGAACTAAATGGTGCAATCCGATAGTGGACTCTAGCTATACAAGTCATGCTGGGACAGAAAAAAAAAAAAAAAAATAATAAAAAAAATGAAAAAAATATAATAAAAAAAATGCACTAAAAAAAAAAATGTAAATTATAGTAAAAAAAAAAAAAAAAAAAAAAAAAAAAAAAAAAAATTGTAAAAAAAGTAATTAAAGCTACTTAAAATCAGCTAATCAATGATATTGATTAATCAATACTGTGTGAGAAAAACAAAGACACATGCTGCTCAAAATTCACAAAGTAACAAAGGATCCATGTTGCTCCACTTCAACTACCTGCCGACTCACATGCAGGAAAAAATGTAACTACAAAGCAGGTACAGTGAAAGATGAAAAACATGAACCTTGCAGGGCTGTCTGCCTTTTACATATCCAGAGGTTGAAGAGGGATAAATATGACGTAAAATAGAAGTCTCTTTTAGAAGCTCAGAGGTTAATCATTGTATTTATACCATGTTACTATTATTATGTACATAATGATAGACTAGAATGAGATACGGGGAGGACTAGAAAGGATCTGCAGGGGCAGGAAATGAAAAGCCGCATTTTATAAGACAGCAAGACATTGGGGATTATTTACGAGAGGCAAATCCACTTTGCACTTGAAATTGCACTGAAAATCCACTTGGAAGTGCAGTCGCTGTAAATCTGAGGGATGGATCTGAAATGAGGGGAAGCTCTGCCGATTTTATTATCCAATCAAGTGCAAGCTAATATGCTGTTTTTTTATTTTCCTTGCATGTCCCCCTCAGATCTACAGCGACTTTACTTCCTAGTGCACTTTCAGTGCAAATTTAAGTGCAAGTGCAAAGTGGATTTGCCTTTAGTAAATAACCCCCAGAGTCCCTTCCACTCTGCAACTGGAGGACCTTCGATCATTATTTACAGTTATGAGTGGATGATAGCAATACACATAATTCCACCTGTGTGCAAGGGCCGCACGTCTAAAGCCCCATACACACGCGCGGATTATCCGAGGACCAGGTCCGTCGGACCATGTCCGTCATACTTTGTCTGATGTTGGTTTTGCGTACACACGGTCAGACAAAGTTGTCGGAAAATCCGATCATTCTGAACGTAGTGACGTTTGTTGCCTACGACGGGACTACGTAGAGGCTAGTAGCCAATAGCTTTGGTCTTGTAATGTGATCTGAGCATGCGTAGCACTTTGTCCGGTCGGACAACCGTACACACGATCGGATTTGGTGTGATCGGACCGTGTTGTCGGCAAATCTATCCAGCAGGAGATAGGACTTTGTCCGTCTGACAATCCGACGTACACTGTCCGATGGTGCCTACACACGGTCTGATTTTTCAACAACATTGTCCGATCGGACAGAATCCATGCAAAAATCCGACCGTGTGTATGGGGCTTAAAAATGCTACTGGTTTTTCCAGTAGAAATGGATTGTAACCCTGGGTGATGCCTAAACAAAGATGGCGCCATCCTCAGGTAAAGGAAAATAGATGGAGACGTTGTCAGGGGGATACTTAGATCTTTGTGAGATGTAATAAGCAACTGGAAGTGACGCATGACTCTGCAATCATGAACTTTACATGAACAAATGTATCTGATGATTAAAGGTCCACGTTAAACCAGGGGCAAAACACCATTTAGAAAATTGCACCAACCAGCTAAGGGGTCTGTAAAACCGGACTAACAAGTTCTAGTTGTTTCTAGGACACAATGACTGACTCTCCTGAGGTCAGGAGTTGACAACTGGCCTGACCTTTCCGTGTGTCATGATGCAATTCCTACAATAAAATGGACATTAGGATGTGGTGTGCTGCCTGACCTGTATGTATGGCACACTCCATGTGATGTCTGCAGTTTCTTCAAAGCAAGAATCTGCTCATACCAGGTGTACTGATCAAAATGAACCTGTCGGGATTCCTGCTAGCTCTCACAGTGAGACCATCCAGAGCTGGAGACTGCTTGCATGCATTGTAGGCCATAAACTGCAGGTGACCATCGTGGTGGCCATCTCACATCTCTGGGATCTGCGGCCAGCTTCAGCTGTCCATTATGGGGGGGGGGGGGGGGGGGGGGGGGGGGGGGGCGCGATATAATTCATCCAATAGGTGTGAAACCTTTACCTAATGTAGCTCCAGGTATAAGCTCTGTCTAGAACTCTACTGTAAGCCAAGGTGTCCACTTCTTCTTCCTTCTCCATTAACATAGAACATGGATGCTTAGCCAAGATGAGTGTTAGAGTTATAAGGATGGATGGTTTTAGAACAAGAAGGGCTAGTGTTCAAGTTATATGGAGGGTGTTAAAAGGGAGGCTTACAGGGCAGATAGTGTTAAGCAGCCCATGCATTATTCATTCAACCAACGGGAGACTTTGTCTTCGTCAGAATACACTGATCAGTGCTGCCGGCTATAGCTGGCAGCACTGATCATTTGGGGAAAGAACAAACAGGGTGGTTGAACAGAAGTCTCTGACTTCTGTACAACCAGCCTTCCCATACATGGATCATAATTCAGGCAGTACCTGCTGAACCATGCAAATTTCAATCCATGTATAGCTGGCTTTAAAGATACAAGGAGGGATAGTGTTAAGGTTACAGGGTCAGCAGTAGAGTTAGTGTCGGAGTAACAGAGTGAGTTAACGTGCTGGTTAAATGAAGGGTTGAGTGTTAGGGTTACAGGGAGGGAGAGTGTTAGGGTTACAGGGAGGGAGAGTGTTAGGGTTACAGGGAGGGAGAGTGTTAGGGTTACAGGGAGGGAGAGTGTTAGGGTTACAGGGAGGGAGAGTGTTAGGGTTACAGGGAGGGAGAGTGTTAGGGTTACAGGGAGGGAGAGTGTTAGGGTTACAGGGAGGGAGAGTGTTAGGGTTACAGGGAGGGAGAGTGTTAGGGTTACAGGGAGGGAGAGTGTTAGGGTTACAGGGAGGGAGAGTGTTAGGGTTACAGGGAGGGAGAGCGTTAGGGTTACAGGGAGGGAGAGCGTTAGGGTTACAGGGAGGGAGAGCGTTAGGGTTACAGGGAGGGAGAGCGTTAGGGTTACAGGGAGGGAGAGCGTTAGGGTTACAGGGAGGGAGAGCGTTACAAGGAGGGTTAGTGCAGGAGTTACAGGGAGGATACAGTAATGGAAGAGTTAGTGTTAGGGTTACAAGGAGGAATAGTGTTAGGGTTACAGGGATGGTTGTTGTGTCTGTAACAGAAATGGGGATGGTTGGTGTCTCTGTAACAGGAATGGCCTTAGGGTTAGTGTTAGGGTATACAGAGAGGGTAAGTATGCAGGTTACAGAGAGGGCTAATGGAAGGATTTGTGTTAGGATTACAGGGAGGGTTAGCATGAGAGCTACCAGGTTAATGTGAGGGTTACCGAGAAGGCTAGTGTTAGAATAACAGGGAGGGTTAGTGTTAAGGTTAAAATGAGGATTAGTACAGGGGTTACAGGATGGATTAGTGTAGGGATAACAGAGAGGGTTAGTGTTAAGGTTACATTGAGGGTTGGTGTCTGGATAACGCAAGTAGTATAGGGATTAGTGTTACAGTTACAGGGAGGGTAATAAGGATTACGGGGGGGGGGGGGTGGTAGTGTAAGGATTCATTTTAGGGTTACAGAGAGTGTAAGTGTTAAAGGGAAGACTGGTGGGAACTCCATAATGCACATGGCAGATGTGAAGATTAATGAACACACAGATCTCACCAACGGTCCTGGAGAAACGAAAGAACCTGTTCTGTGATTTGACTTCCCAGCACCTACCAAATGCTGAAACACCAGTCTTTGGACAGGTCATCTGGATATAGTGGCCCTATGAAATAGCCAAACAATATTTATCATGAAAGTATCTCTTGAGCAGGAGTTACCTAATGTAAATTTTGCCCCTAAGCAGAGAAGGGCGTTTTCTCAAGAAGGCTCAAAATGGCGGCCATCTTGCTTTCTTCCATGTACTGGGCACATTTTTAAATAATGCATTAAGTTAAATGTGTCTCTTCATGAAGAGCAAAAGTCACCCAGAAAAATGCAAAAATGCACAGAATTCGTAAAATGTGAGCTCACACCCAGTGTAAATGTCACCTAAAGCCGAGCAACATGCTTCGAGGCAAAAAGGCATCAAGGCGTTACTCAAGTGTCCTGGCCATCAGGTCTGACTGGAAAAAATTATTCAGCTTTCAGTGTTATGACTTTCCCAGAAAAACACAGCTCAGGAAATGTTGTGCGGCAGCACATATGACCTTACACCGCCAAGAGCCCCTTCCTTTGTTGTTTTATCCCCTTGTTCTGAGAGACATATTCAGTCTTGCATGTCAGTCCCCTCATCAAATATCTCCACTGAAACTACACCTGAACTACCACGTAAAAATCACAAATGGTGTTGTCCGTAGCAATCAGTTTAGAGGGGAAAAGATAAAACATGACTGTTTGGGTATGGGCAACACTACAGCCAGGCTTCAGGCTGTGGAAAGGCCACAAGGCCTAGGCCTGGCTAAATTTCCCAGAGAGGCCACAGACTGCCCTCATCTTATCATTTTCCTTCCGTGTAATAGCTTAGAAAAGTGGTCCCCAAACTATGGCCCTTTGCTTGCCCTTATCTGGCCCTTGTGGCACTTTAGGCTGGGTTCACACATGCTGTAGCCACAGCTCACAGCAGGGTCTGGCGCGTCCCCGTTCACCGATCCAGGTGCAAATCAGGTCCAAATTTACTCCCGGAATTCGCAGCTGAATTGGAACCAAAGACGTGCAGGCCACTTTCCAAATGCGGAGCTTCCTCGGAGGTGCGTGAACCGGATCCATTGTGAGCCACACTCTTCTGTCATGAGAATTGGATGCGGGGAAAAATGCATCCAATTCGCATAGGTGTGAACCCAGCCTAACTGACACCAATAATGGGGGAAAATAATTCCTGCCACTGACACAAACAATAGGGCACTATTCATTCCACTGACACCAATTCCTCCCACCAATACCAATGATGGGGCACTATTCCTCCCACGACACCAATGATGGAGCACTATTCCTTCCTTAGGCCTGATTCACACCTATGCAGGTTGCAGTTTTCATATTGCAGGTGCATTTTGTGCTTTTCAATACACATCTTTGATCCAGTAAAATCTATGGAACCAAAAACCAGAAAAAAAAAAAAAGTCCCTGGCCCTTTCCATAAAATGCACAGAAGTGAACAACATCCATAGGAAACCATGTTAAATGGACTGTAGTGTGTTTCTGCAAAAATGAAAACGTGCTAAAAAAAATGCATAGGTGTGAACCAGGCCATTGTTTACTCCCACTAATGCCAGGATATTTTCTATATCCCCACTGGCACCTCCAAAATCTGAAGGACAGTAAACTGGTCCTTTGTTAAGAATTTTTAGAGAATAGGTTTAGATTAACATGCCAGTGTATTCAACTCCGCCGTTTCTAAGTCAACACGGTGCTTTCAATAGTAACATGGCATTTCATCTGGTAACTAGGCCGCACTCTCTGGTTGCCAAACAGAACTCGATATGATAACTACGCAGTAACATCTGGTAACCAAGCACTGGTAACTAAACAGCACTATCCGGTAACCAAGTAGAACTCTCTGTAGCTAGACATACCCTCAGTCTCTGGTTACCAAGAAGCCATTTCTGGTAACTAGGGAAAATACGGTAACTAAGCAGCACTTTCTGGAGACAAGGCGTCACTCTGGTAACTAGGGAAAATGTGGTAACTAAGCAGCACTCTCTGGAGACAAGGCATCACTCTGGTAACTAGGGAAAATATGGCAACAAAGCAGCACTCTCTGGAGACAAGGCATCACTCTGGTAACTAGGCAGCACTCTGATTATTGAGCAGAACTCTCAGGTAACAATGTAGAATTTTCTGATAACCAAGCACACTTTCTGGTAACTAGGCAGCACTCTTTATTAAGCAGAACTCGATATGGTAACTATGCAGAATTCTCTGGTAACCAAGCACTGGTAACTAAGCAGCAGTGTCCGGTAACCAAGCAGAACTATCTGTAGCCAAACACACTCTCTGGTTACCGTTTCAGATAACTACAGAAAATATGGTAACCAAGCAGCACTCTGGTAACTAGGCAGCACTCTCTGGTAACTATGCAGCAGTGTATGGTAACCAAGCAGAACTCTTTGTAGCTAGACACACTTTCTGCTAACCAAAAAGCTATTTCTGGTAACTAGGAAAACTACAGTAACTGGGCAGCACTGGCAGGTGACTAGGTGCGCATGTGATGACTTGTCCTTGACCAACTACTGGTGCAATAGTTAAAACCAAGATTGACTTTTTTGGGCAGTGGGTAATCCATAACCCGACGAACAAGCCTACCACCTATTTTGGTTACAAGAAGCAGGTGTCACCGCTGTCTACAAACAACAGTCATGTTTGGTGACATCTGACACAGATTACAGTGAAACTATATCTCAATCACAGCCCTGCCCTACTTTCCTGCAGAACCTGCTCCTCGCCTGGCCTGCAGACCTCTCTCTCTCTCACGCCCCTCACCCATCTGAGTGCACTCCTTCACACACAGGAAGATATGCAGATAGGTTGATAATAGATTAAAGATCTAAAGATAAAAAAGAGTCAGAGAGGGAGCGCATCTAAAATGACTGATGCCAGAAAATGAGCGTATCTATCCGCCAGCTCCCAAACCCCATTAGTTGTGATCATGTGCTCTATGCACACTGCAAATCCCATAGTCCATCTTGGGAGCAAGCAACATAAGGTGGGACCATGGAGATGGAGGGTGGCTACATTCCAACAGCAAGTCAGATCACAGTAGCCCCAAAAAATTGAATTTAGAGATTTGGAGAAGGCTGAGACCAATAGAAGGGCATTTTTAAATAAAAAAAATACATACTTGTAAATTTATTAGACATGTGCAATTCGTTTAGTTTTAATTTGTTTTCCGTTCAAATTCGTTATATTCGTTCATTCGTTATCATACGAATGAGCGAATGATTCACTAAAAATTCTAACGAATAACGAACTATCGAAACCAACGAATATGAAAAACAACGAAAATACGAAATAATTAAATTAGAAACAACTACGAAAGAATGAAAATCTGGAAAACGAAAACAGGAACAACGAAAATCAAAATGAACGAAAAAAATTTGTACATTCGTAACTTTTTTTTTTTTTTTTTGTTGATTCGTAATTTTCCATGTCTCTTACAATGTAATAATAGCATACACATTACATAAAATTATGAATTATGCTCCGATTACGAATCTACGAAAACAATGTACCGAAGGAACGAATAAATAAATCTTACGAAAGTACGAATGTAACTAAATCTACGAAAATACGAATGCGTCCGAATACAAAATATAACGAAAATACGAATTTCGAATAAACGAAAATTAGACTAACGGAAAAACGAATCAGCGAAAAAATAACTCTTACGAAAATACGAACGAGTCCGAATACGAACACCGACGACTTACGAATCGTTACGAATCAATGGAAACGAACAGAAACGAAACGAAAGAGTCCTAATTAAACATGGGGCCCGAATCAAGAGACAGCGCACTGCCCAGCTAACTTCACTGCTAAACGACCTACATAAGGCAGAAGCCAGACATAAACACTCCCAAACCCCTACAGGGGAATCAGAGATCTTGCTCCTACGCACTAAGATCACAGACCTTATGCAATTCCGTGCAAAGGCGGCGATACAGTCATGCCGCAGGTTATCGTACGAATCAGGAGATAAGTGCGGTAGACTACTGGCTAAATCGCTAAAAGAACAAACCCTTGCAAATTATGTACCACATATTTCCTCACCTCGTAATCGACGAATAACACTGCCACAAGAAATAGCGGAGGAATTCAAAGAATTCTACACAGGCCTTTACAATCTACAAACAAAAGCCCCAACACCTCCACAAATCGATAACTATCTGACTGCCTCAAACATGCCCAAGATATCTCCCGAGCTGAGGGAGTCCATGGAGGAACCCATTACCATGGACGAACTACGCACGGCAGTAGGGAAGGCAAAACTTAGGAAAGCCCCGGGTCCAGATGGGTATACGGCCCAATACTACAAATTACTACTACCGACCCTGGGGGAATTTATGTTGAAATTTTTTAACTCACTCGGCTCGGACACACTTTTCCCTAGAGAGGCCCTTATGGCACATATCTCAGTGATTCACAAGGAGGGGAAAGACCCCTCTCAATGTGGAAATTACAGACCGATCTCGCTGCTCAACACAGACCTAAAAATTTTCACAAAATTATTAGCATCTAGGATACAGGAAATTCTACCCGCTCTGATCCACCTGGATCAAGTGGGATTTGTGCAAAATAGGGAGGCGCGAGACAACACAATAAAGGCACTCAATCTCCTGCATGTAGCCGTCGGGAACAAGACCCCTTGCATATTCCTAAGCACGGACGCAGAGAAGGCCTTTGACAGGGTGAACTGGAAATTCATGACCTCAGTTCTAAGACATATTGGTCTTGGAGAGAGGATGATGACCTGGATCAATTCAATATACGCCAATCCATCGGCTCGGGTCAGAGTCAACGGGGTCCTTTCGGAACCCTTTGCGATAAAAAACGGCACTCGCCAGGGATGCCCATTGTCCCCACTCCTCTTCACCCTGTCACTGGAACCCTTCCTGCGCACAGTGCGCTCCAACCCAGATATTACAGGAGTATCCTGCGGAGACATGCATCAGAAGATTGCCGCATATGCGGATGACATGTTATTTGTACTCACTAAACCTGAGGTCTCCCTCCCAAAGCTACTACAAGAGTTCAAATCCTATGGCGATATTTCAAATATGAAAATAAACTTCAATAAGTCCGAAGCAATGAGTATAGGAATCCCCCCACGTCTCTTCACGAGTCTACAATCCAACTTTAAATTCAAATGGACAACCACAGCTCTAAAGTACTTGGGCACTTATATCCCTCCCAAAATATCTCAAGTGTTTGCCCTGAACTTCCCTCAGTTACTGGGAACGGTTAGGTCCCTTCTTAATAAGTGGAATACAGGACTACACTCCTGGTTCGGGAGGTGCAACATAATAAAGATGTGCATACTCCCCAAATTCTTATATCTAATACAAGCCCTCCCGATCCAAATCCCGTCCCACTACTTTGTGCAGGTCAGAGCCATACTGTTCAACTTCATTTGGGCACATAAAAGACCCAGACTGGACAAACGCCAACTCACCCTACCAAAACAATACGGAGGCCTAGCAGTCCCAGACCTTCGCAAATATTACCACGCTACCCACTTGACCAGACTGATTGACTGGAATCGCCACCAGAACACGAAACAATGGACTAGACTAGAACAAGCACAGTGTGACATACCCCTTGACAGAGCTCCATGGTGTCATAATCTACTGGTAAGAAGTGTGAAAAACCACCCTCTAATAGGAACAACCACGAGCATCTGCGCGACCCTCTTCGCTAGCCTCAGCCTGTCATCCCCGAACTCACCTATACGCCCTATTCTAGGTACCCCGGAATTCCCCCCAGGATATACGGACCCTGCCTTTAACTCCCTTAGGGCAGCAGGGCTCACACAGGCCTGCCACTTCCTTAGGGGAGACAGATGGCTCACCTCCGCCGAACTCAGGTGCCCGGATGGCCCGTTTCGGCTAAATTTTTTAAGGGCCTCTCAACTTACACACTTTCTAAAATCCCTGCCACCACCGGGTAGCTTTAACCAAACCTTAACCTCATACGAAGCACTTTGCACGGAAGAGGGAGTGTTGCCGCACGCCCTATCCACGACATACCAACTCTTGATCACTCCGCCAGAAGGACATCAATTAAGATGTCTGGAAGCATGGGAAAAAGACATACAACGCACCTTTACAACACGCCAAAAACAGAACATACTCCATTTCACGTACAGATCCTCCATTTGTACGAGAATGCAAGAGACGAACTACAAGCTAGTTACCAGATGGTACAACACCCCTGCGAAACTGCAGAAATTCTTCCCGGCAACCTCAGATCGCTGCTGGAGATGCTTGGGAGACAAGGGAACGATTCTCCACATCTTCTGGACCTGCCCCCTTTTGGAGCAGTTCTGGAAGACAGTGCAAGACACTATACAGAAATTTACGGACCATCCCATACAGCCTGATCCAGCTTTCTTTCTACTCCACGCCTCTGAGTTCTCACAAAAAAAGTATAAAAAATCCCTGACACGTCACCTCCTAGATGCTGCCAAAGCCTGCATCCCATTGCGCTGGAAGTCCACGCAACCCCCGACGATTAGTATGTGGCTTAAAAAAGTGGAAAATATTAAAAAAAAATGGAAGACCTCATTCTCACAGCAAGAAACCAATCTGAACAATTTACTAAGGTCTGGTTGGGGTGGAATATGTTCATATTCTCTGATGAGGGACAGTCTCTTATGGAAAGAGATACCCTGACCCTACACAACTCACCAGTAGACGTGGGCCGATGATCAGACTGTGAGCCCAGGTCCCCCCTGGGAACAGGTTCAGACATGGACGGTGTGCTACCTCCTGGTTCCCCACAGCACCCCCTCCCCCTCCCCTTACCCCAAGCTCCTATCCCTGCCCCTTCCCGCCCCTGCTGTACCCCCCTCTTTTTTTTTTTCTCTTTCCAGTATTTCTAATTCTTCCTTTCTGAGCTCCTTTCCCCTTCTCTTAACTTTATGGAAACCGGGACAGGACTCATGGAACCGTCCAAAGTTAAAATTGCCATGAAGTGATCGAAGTCATGCTCACTAAGTTGACAGAAGGAGATCTATTCTAATAAGCCCAAAGGTACCGAGGCAATTAAAGATACCTTAAGTGATATCCCGGAGGCTACCATTGTTCCCACCTCTCTAGAGTCACATAAACAATACACCCGTGTTTAGAAATTCTTATCTGACGTATCACTTGAATAAGTTTTACATGTTATTACATTTGGATGTTGTATTCCATGTTTCTATGTCTTTTGCAAAATAAAAAATTTGAAAAAAAAAAAAGAAACGAAAACTAAACAAATTTTTCTATTGTGCACATGTCTAAAATTTATTTTTCAAATTAGAGATTAGAGACACTTTAACAATAGCATAAATGGGGTCTAGTTATCAATGTTTTCACCCAAGATTCACCCATATTGACAGATTCCATTGGAAAAAATAGGTAAACCTTAGAAAAATGTGCCAAAACCATTCATAAACCAGAGGATTAGCATGACACCAAATCAAGGAGGTGGAGGAGTTTAGTGGTGGCACCCACTTCCTCAATACAGGATTAAGAGTGCAATTAAATGGCCCGTCATTGGTTTAGTCTGGAAATGCTCTGAAACAACATGAACAATAAAACGTATTCATGATGTCCATGTTGTGTCTGGCCAAACCCGGGCCATGCCCGTCCCTCCAAAGCTTTCATCTCCCCTCTGTGACTTTCCATACAGACAGAAGATGGCCACATCAGAGGCCGCTGAGCGGTATTATTCCCGCCGCAGTTATGATAACAAAAACGCAGCGTTCCCCATGCCATGCCGCCTATTATTTGACAAACAAAAGACGCTTTTTATTAAGGTTGTGAAGGGAGGCGCTGCGTCTGGGAAGATAGCCATCGCCCGAACGGACGCCAGTATCGAACAAGACAAAAGATCCCACATCATGTTAGGTAATCACAACCTGCAGTGTGTTTATTTTATCATGCTGGTTTATATAGGCCTGGCACGTTTTATAAAAGAACTTGGAACCGTTTGTCATCTTCAGGCAGCACAGAAAAGGTAATTGACCTCCAGTGTAGCTGCAACAAAGCATGGTCAAGGACACACCCCTTTCCTGCTGATTGGGCAACGAAGGAGAAGCAGCACACTAACAACGTCATCACTCTGTTTACTGTCAGCATAATATTTGGTGCCCTGCACCGCATCCTTCCTATCCAGCAGAACTGCATTAAGGCCTCGTGCACGCTGCAGATCAAAAACGCCCGCTTTACAGGAGCTTGAGGGTTTGTTTTTTTGCCACTAAACGCCCCTGTATGTTAGCCCCTAAATCTATGCATACATAGGCGTTTACAGGTACACATCACTTGCGCATTTCTAAAGAGGGGCATTGGGCCTGGAAAATGCATGAACGCGTGTTTATGAACGTCCGCATGTTAATAATACATTCTAATGGCCGAAAAAAAAAAATAATCTGGCCAATAGAATGCATTATCACCAAGCGCACATTAAAAAAAAAAAAAAAAATTTCATCAAATTTTTTCTGCCGTTTTTCTCCTGTTATGCCACTTACACACGAGCAGATTTTCTGTCGGAAAAATCTTGGATGGTTTTTCCGCTCAAGCTTGGCTTGCATACACACTGTCACACAAAAGTTTGCTGAACTTTCGACCCTCAAGAACGCGGTGACGTACAACACTACGACGAGCTGAGAAAATGAAGTTCAATGTTTCCGAGCATGCGTCGAATTGTTTCCGAGCATGCGTAGGAATTTTGCGCGTCGGAATTGGTACAGGCGATCGGAATTTCCGGTCAAAACTTTTTCCGACTGAAAAATCGAGAACCTGCTCTCAATCTTTTGCTGGCTGGAATTCCGCCAGCAAAAGTCCGATGGAGCATACACACGGTCGCATTTTCCGACCAAAAGCTCTCATCTGACTTTTGCTGGCGGAATTTCCGATCGTGTGTACGCGGCATAAGGAGAAAATGCGTTTCTGAAGAATACAGTGTGCATGGACCCGAATGGTTGAATGGAATCTTGCTTTAAGGCCCCTTTCACACCAAGGGCGTTTTGCAGGCGCTATAGCGTTAGAAATAGCGCCTGCAATCCGCCCTAAAACAGCTGCACCATTGTCTGTAGTGTGAAAGCGCTGGAAATACGTCAGGAAAAGTCCTGCCAGCAGCTTCTTTGGAGCGGTGAAGGAGCGGTGTGTTTACCACTCCTCCACCGCTGCTCCCCATTGAAATCAATGGGGCAGCGCTGTAATACCGCCGGCAAAACGCCGCTATTGCGGCGTATTGCCGGGGGGTTTTAACCCTTTCTCGGCCGCTAGCGGGGGGTAAAAGCTCCCCGCTAGCGGCCGAAATGTGCCGCAAATCTGACGGTAAAACGCTGCTAAAAATAGCGGCGTTTTACCGCCGACGCTATGGGCGGCGTGGTGTGAAAGGGGTCTAAAGGGCACCATCCACAAATTATGTAATCTATTTTAAAATGGAGCGTTAAGTAAAATTCCTGATAAGGTGCAATATACGGGCAAACGTGTAATTTTTCAGAAAATCTTAGGCTGAGGTGAGGTCATCAGTCTGCCACAGGCAGGAGGAAGCATTTCCTCAGTCCCCCCACCCACCCCAACATTGTAGTAAGTCACAAGGTGGGAGGCTGCGGCTGTTCTGTGTGGCTGGATTGGGGTCGGCCATCCGAGTACAGTGCAGACATCTTCCACTGGAGTTACTTCCGGTGCATTGCCATAGAATGAGATTTGCCTTTGGATGAGATGCTCCGCCTCCATCACATCCTATTGGCTCACACTGGTCACGTTCCCCCCTTGATATCGGTTTCCCCTGGCTCTCGGCTCACATCGGAACTCCGCCTGTCCAGCCCTCTGCACTGCTGTTCCGCCTCCTCTACCCCGAATGCAAATCACACTTCTACTGTCCCCGCCCCCGTACAATATTATTAGTCCATCTACGAACACATATCTAAATATATATATATATATATACACACACACACACACACACACACACACATTATATATATATATATATAACAATATGATTACTCCTTCCACATTATATATATATTTTTTTTGTTTATTATTCATTTATGTTTATTATATATATATATATATATATATATATATATATATATATATATATATATATATATATATATATATATATATATATATATATATAGATAGATAGATAGATAGATAGATAGATAGATAGAGGTGTGATTTGCATTCGGGGTAGAGGAGGCGGAACAGCAGTGCAGAGGGCTGGACATCTCATCCGACGGCAAATCTCATTCTATGGCAATGCACCGGCTTCGGTGCTGTGATTGTCCGGAGCCGCGATTACATCACTCATTGGCGCGGGAGCGGACAGTCACGGCACAGCTACTGAAGAACTGGCACCAGCGCCAATGACATCGACAGCGGCGCATATACTGAATATCTCCTAAACTGTGCAAGTTTAGGAGATATACAAGGTACCTACAGGTGAGCCTCATTATAGGCTTATCTGTAGGTAAAAAGTGGTGTAACAGGGTTTACAACCACTTTAAGTATATAATCAGCTTAACACTGAACTTGCTTGCAGGAGTGAAGAGTACAGGGGTGCTGCTCCTGCACTGCCCAACCACACCCTTAGGTGGCGATACTGAGATCTGCACCCAGTTAGAGCACGGCTTGCTAGGACCAGGCAAAGATCAGACTGTATGAAGGTTTCTTAGGGGCCCTTCTGACAGTTCAAAGTCCCTCCGATTTCCCAGCATGCTGCAAAATCTTTGTGGGGGGGGGGGGGGGGTGCTCTGGTTCTTCCTAAACTATATGCTGCTTTTCTATTAGTTTGCAGTTCTTCTTAGCCTGTGAATACTTACTGTAAGCCTACTTTGACATGGAGACTGTTAAATCTCAACCACAAAAATACAAAATGAGGCCAAAACAGATGAGATTGGACTCATATGGGTGATTAAAACAGCCACAAGCCAATATGGAAGACATTTTGTGGTGCTCTCCCAAAGCTAGTAGCCTACAAACTGCTGGCAATAACTGAATTTGGCCTGATATAAACGTGTAGAACAGATAATGACTTTTTTGCATTTACAGTTTAGGAAACTTCCATCCAATCCTGATTTTCTTCTTTTTCATACAGTGGATATAAAAAAGTCTACACACCCTTGTTTAAATGTTGGGTTTCTGTTATAAAAAAAAAAAAAAAAAAATGGGACAGAGATAAATCATTTCAGAACTTTTTCCACCTTTAGGCCCCTTTCACACTGGGGCGGTGCGGGGCGGCGACGGTAAAGCAGCGCTATATTTAGCGCTGCTTTACCATCGTTTTACCCGTGGTATGCGGCCGCTAGCGGGGTGGTTTTAACCCCCGCTAGCGGCCGCAAAAGGGTTAAAAACCTCCGCAAAGCGCCGCTGCAGCGGCGGTTTGCGGGCGGTATCCCCACGGTTTCCCATTGATTTCAATGGGTAGAAGCGGTATAGGAGCGGTAAATACACGGCTCCTTCACCGCTCCAAAGATGATGCTAGCAGGACTTTTGTTGCGGTCCTGCTAGCGCACCGCTCCAGTGTGAAAGCCCGCCGGCTTTCACACTGGAGTGAATGGGGCCGTTTTTTTCAGGCGGTATACAGGCGCTATTTTTAGCGCTGTACCGCCTGAAAACCGCCTGTTTCAGGGCTGAATTCAAGCAAAGATTTTGCCTCGATTCGTCCCTGAAACAGAGAACAGGGATGGACAGTGTTGACGTTTAGGTGTGAACCGAGCCTCAGGGTTAGATGTGTTGTCCGCAATGTCGCAGTCCCGCAAAAAAATTAATTAAAAAAAAAAAAAAGGGTCCCTAAATGTATCCCTTATTTTGTAGGCACTATAACTTTTGCGCAAACCAATCAATATTTGCTTATTGGGGATTTTTTTTTTTTTTACCAAAAATATGTAGAAGAATACATATCAGCCTAAACTGAAATAAATTGAAAGCCTTAGTGCCTTCACACTGAGGCAATGCACTGGCAGGACGTTAAAAAAAAAAACTCCTGCAAGCAGCATCTTTGGAGCGGTGAAGGAGCGAATGGGCAGCGCCGCTGCAGCAGCACTTAGCGGGGCGCTTTTAACCCCCAACAGCGGCTGAAAAGAGGGTTAAAAGCGCCCCACTAGCGGCCAAAAACCTCTGCAAAAACGACTGTAAAGCGCCGCTAAAATTAGTGCCACTTTACCGCCGATGCCCCAGTGTGAAAGCAGCTTTACAACAGCAAATATTCATTCGCTGTTGTAACACCTGGGTGGGCTCATGGCGCAATGCTCTGTGCTCCGAGCCCACCCTTTTGAAGCCTATTAGAGCCTATGGCTCAGGTGCTAAAAAATAAAAATAAATAAGCCCAGCGGCTGTAATTCAGGCGCCCGGCACCCTGAAAGGGGCCGGACGCATAAATAGGGGGTGGCGGCGACCGTGGATAGATTCATGCTATGCATGAATCTATCCATTAACCGCTTCCCGACCGCCTCACGCAGATATACGTGAGCAGAATGGCACGGGCAGGCAAAATCACGTATATATACGTGATCCTTTAAATGCCTGCCCGTGGGTCGCTTGCGCGCCGCCAGCGGCGCGCTAGCAACCCAGTCGGGAGCTCCGTAACCCCGGCCGCGGGACCAGCAGACCCGATCGCCGCTGGTGTGCCGCGATCGAGTCACGGAGCTGAAGAACGGGGAGAGGTATGTGATTGGCTGTTTCCTGATGACCGGGAACAGCCAATCAATGACGTCTGACGTCAGCCCCGCCCCCTAATGTAAAAAAACACACACACACACACACGTCACAGCCCATAACCCCTCCCCTCCCCCTAGTGGTTAACTCTTTCACTACAACTGTCATTTATACAGGAATCAATGCATTTAAATAGCATTGATTGCTGTATAAATGACAATGGTCCCAAAAATGTGTCAAAAATGTCCGATGTGTCCGCCATAATGTCGCAGTCACAATAAAAAATAAAATAAAAAAAAATAAAAAAAAATAAAATAAAAAAAAAAAAAAATCGCTGATCGCCGCCATTACTAGTAAAAAAAAAATATTAATAAAAATGCTATAAAACTATCCCCTATTTTGTAAACGCTATAACTTTTGCGCAAACCAATCAATAATCGCTAATTGCGATTTTTTTTACCAAAAATATGTAGAAGAATACGTATCGTCCTAAACTGAGGGAAAAAAAAGTTTTTTTATATATTTTTTTGGGGATATTTATTATAGCAAAAAGTAAAAAATATTGCATTTTTTTCAAAATTGTCGCTCTATTTTTGTTTATAGCGCAAAAAATAAAAATCGCAGGGGCGATCAAATACCACCAAAAGAAAGCTCTATTTGTGGGAAAAAAAGGACGCCAATTTTGTTTGGGAGCCACGTCGCACGACCGCGCAATTGTCAGTTAAAGCGACGCAGTGCCGAATCGCAAAAAGGGGCCTGGTCCTTTGGCTGCCAATTGGTCCGGGGCTGAAGTGGTTAAACATATAGGTTAAATGGATAGTTAACCTAATGCTCCCGTCACCTTTTTTTCTCTTGGTGTCAGGAAATCTTGTCAGAAGTGACTCATGCTGATAGCGGAGGAATGACGCAGCAGACAGAAATGACATTTAGACAAGTACACACTATAGAGGGATGTGCGGTGTTCATATTTCATGTTTGAGGTTTACAGATTTTTATTTTTTTTCCACTATAGCAGATTTTCACTGATTTCCTTTTATCAGCACATGTGCGTGCCTCATAGCCAGGATTGGCCCCTGGTACTGCCCCTCCCTATATTTTTTACCGGATATTACAAAGCTTACACCAGTACAGGTTCAGTTACTCACATTGACTGCATTTAAAACACATTTAATAATTATTTCAGCTTTAAATATAAATGAGAAAATGACTAATGCACAACAAACGCATTCAAATAAAAGCCGATTAAAACTCTAAAAATAAAAACTTGCTGGCAGGTAGGGATTTTTGGCAGAAGAGGCATGCCAAGTCTGCCAAAAAATGTCTTCTTTCACCTAGCAATTTTTTTTCCATTGTGCGCTGTCAGGAAACCTCATCAGAAGCAGCTCATGCTGATATCAGAGGAACGGGGCAACAGACAGGAATTACATTTAAGCTTGGTACACACCACTTTTTTTTTTTTTCCTTCAACCCAGCAGGTTGAAGGAAAAAACAAAAAAAAACACAGCTTCGGTCGGAGCCGCTGTACCAACAATCCGATATTAGTACAGTGATCGCCTCTGCTGTTCTTTTGTGTTCTGACAGGAGGATAGGTCCCCCGCCAGAACACTCCGGTCAGTGCTCTCAGCCATTGGCCGAGAGCGCTGGTCGGCTGCTGGTTTTTCAGCATGCTCGTCCGACAAGCTGGCTAAATGGCTGGATTCTGTCAGACCCCCTGCCATACACACGGGCCGAATGTCAGCTGTTTTTTATTGAACCGGCCGGTGTGGCCCAACATTCGGCCCGTGTGTACAAGGCATAAGATGGCCAAAGACGGAGCAATTTTCTTTCCTGCAACCATGGGCTAGCTTGAATGGGGGGAGAAAAAAAAAAATAGAACTCCAATGCGTTTTGAAAGCTCACAATTCTGCCTTTATTAGGGCTGCAAAATGAGATAATGCCAAGGAAATATACATAGAATCCAATATAAATAATACAATAACAAAAATACATTAAAAAAAATAGAACTATTATTTTTACATATACAGCATTTCCTCTGCATGATCTCATTTTAAAACCCTGATGAAGGGATGCTGTAAGCCCCCGAAACGTGTTGGATTTTTTTTTTTGCATCATTACTTAATAAAAACCTGTACTGGGCTTACGTAATCATGGCACTTTTTATCCTTTCAACTCTCTTGAATGTTCAAGTGTGTTATGCAAACTTGAAGGGGTAAAGGGCCACAGGGTTCCTAATTCGGACTTTACAGGCAAAATGGACAATGATATAGTACAAAATATATTTTATTAACAATAAGTCATATCAAAAAACAGGTCAAGTAAAAAAAGAATTAAAAACATACGATAGTAA
Source organism: Lithobates sylvaticus (assembly GCA_028564925.1). Classification (NCBI taxonomy): domain Eukaryota; kingdom Metazoa; phylum Chordata; class Amphibia; order Anura; family Ranidae; genus Lithobates; species Lithobates sylvaticus. The sequence continues at coordinate 262,837,937 of CM053031.1, forward strand.
TGAGTATCTAGTGTAAACAAGAGCGTTGACACTAAATAAACGACAGTGAGCCCCTGTGCTTCATCAGGACACACTTGGGGGTAGTTGAAAGGAACAGGTCTTACTATCAAAGATAAAATAAATCCACCAGACATTACAATAACTTTTTTTTTATTATTATAGGTTATTGTCTGATGGATTTATTTTATCTTTGATTGAAAAGGAACAGATCTCACTATCAAAGATAAAATAAATCCATCAGACATCATTATATTACAATAACATATAATAACTTTTTTTTAAATTTTTTTATTATATGTTATTTTAATATAATGTCTGATGGATTTATTTTATCTTTGATAGCGAGACCTGTTCCTTTCAAAGATAAAATAAATCCATCAGACAATAACATACAATAACTTTTTTTTTTTTTTTATTATTATTATTATTATTATTATTATTATTATCATCATCAGTTATTGTCTGATGGATTTAGTTTATCTTTGATTGAAAGGAACAGGTCTTACTATCAAAGATAAAATAAATCCACCAGACATTACAATAACTTTTTTTTTTATTATTATTATTATTATTATTATTATTATTATTGTCTGATGGATTTATTTTATCTTTGATTGAAAGGTCTTGCTATCAAAAGGTCTCGCTATCAAAGATAAAATAAATCCATCAGACATTATATGACAATAACATATAATAACTTTTTTTTATTTTTATTTTTTTTATGTTATTGTAATATAATGTCTGATGGATTTATTTTATCTTTGATAGCGAGACCTTTTGATAGCAAGACCTTTCAATCAAAGATAAAATAAATCCATCAGACAATAACATATAATAATAATAAAAAAAAAAAAAAAAGTTATTGTAATGTCTGGTGGATTTATTTTATCTTTGATAGTAAGACCTGTTCCTTTCAATCAAAGATAAACTAAATCCATCAGACAATAACAGATAATAATAATAATAATAATAATAAAAAAAAAAAAAAGTTATTGTATGTTATAGTCTGAGGGATTTATTTTATCTTTGAAAGGAACAGTTCTCGCTATCAAAGATAAAATAAATCCACCAGACATTATATGACAATAACCTATAATAAAAAAATAAAAATAAAAAAAAGTTATTATATTATAGGTTATTGTCATATAATGTCTGGTGGATTTATTTTATCTTTGATAGTAAGACCTGTTCCTTTCAACTACCCCCAAGTGTGTCCCGACGAAGCAAAACAGCGAAACACGTTGACGCACAGGGGCTCACTGTCGTTTATTTGGCGTCAAATCTCTTGTTTACACTAGATTACTATCATATGCCTATTGTATGTTTTTAATTTTTTTTTTTACTTGACCTGGTTTTCGATATGACTTATTGTTAATAAAATATATTTTTGTACTATATTATTGTCAATTTTGCCTGTAAAGTCTGAATTAAGGCCCTGTGGCCCTTTACCCCTTCTCTCTCCCAATCAAGTTTATACGGATGTGGCTTCAGGAGTGTTATTTCAATTTTTGCGGTTATGCAAAATTGCACATTGCCCACCCGGCACCGTTGGTTTAATACCACTTTCAAGCCCATAGTTTTGTACAATTATTAGATTAAGGATACATTTGTCTATGAATGTGGGTGAGGTGGAATCTTAGAATTTTGTGTATCTCTTGTTACAATAAATACAAAGACACTCTTATTAATGTATTGTGTACTGCTCTTGGTGTCAGTTTTCTCACCCCCCCCCCCCCCCCCGGGTAATCCCCATACACAAGCCTGGGAGGGGTCCGCTCCATGATATTATTCTGATATTGTCTTTTTACGCAGGCAGGATGCTGTGCACACACCTTCACTGCCTCACACCCATGAATCAGTCACTATTCACACACTTCAATGGAGCCTCATTTAGAGCCCTCCGCTCTGACCCCGGTGTCACCTACATCTGTAATAGTTGTGAAGGAATTCTCAGCTTGACATCAAAAGTTACACCAATAAGATCTTTTCCTTTACCTTCACCTGATGATCCTGCCAGCAATACACTTTTATCCATGGAGGAGCAGCATTGTCACCCTAAGACAGGAAGTGTGTTAGAACCACAGAACACCTCCCCCTTTTCTCATCACTATAACATAATGGGGAGGTGGTCTGTAGTCTACAGAGAGAACTGAGAACAATGATAACTGATAACAGTGCGGGACAGATAGAGAGGTGCACTATAGGCATGACTGGCCAAAGGAATTCTCAAAAAAACAAGATGTAAAAGTGAGCTTGTGCCTTTTTCATTCAGGGCAAAGCAACAGGTTCACTTTAATCTTAGCCCGAGTGGCCAAGGTGGAATATTTTTCCCTGCCCCCCATGTGACAGTGCCGGGTGCCCGAGTGGCTAATATGGTATTATCTCCCTGCCCCCCATTTGACAGTACTGAGTGCCTGAGTGGCCAAGGTGGAAATTCTCTCTCTGCCCCCATGTGACAGTGCCAGGTGCCTAATTGGCCAAGGTGAAATTCTCTCTCTGCCCCATGTGACAGTGCCAGGTGCCCAATTGGCCAAGGTGAAATTCTCTCTCTGCCCCCATGTGACAGTGCCAGGTGCATAATTGGCCAAGGTGAAATTCTCTCTCTGTCCCCATGTGACAGTGCCAGGTGCATAATTGGCCAAGGTGAAATTGTCTCCCTGCCCCCCCCCCATGTGACAGTACTGAGTGGCCAAGGTGGAATATCTCTCCCTGCCCCCCTATGTGACAGTGTCGGGTGCCTGAGTGACCAAGGTGCTATTATCGCCCTGTCCCCCCATGTGACAGTACTGAGTGCCTGAGTGGCCAAGGTGAAATTCTCTCTCTGCCCTCATGTGACAGTGCCAGGTGCCTAATTGGCCAAGGTGAAATTCTCTCTGCCCCCCAGTGCCAGGTGCATAATTGGCCATGGTGAAAATTCTCTCCCTGCCCCCCTATGTGAGGCAGTACTGGGTGCCTAAGTGGCCAAGGTGGAATTTTCTCCCTGCCCCCCATGTGACAGTACTGAGTGGCCAAGGTGGAATTTTCTCCCTGCTCCCCCCCATGTACTGGGTGCCTAAGTGGCCAAGGTGAAATTATCTCCCCGCCCCCCCATGTGACAGCACTGAGTGCCTGAGTGGCCAAGGTGGAAATTCTCTCTCTGCCCCCATGTGACAGTGCCAGGTGCATAATTGGCCAAGGTGAAATTGTCTCCCTGCCCCCCCCCCCATGTGACAGTACTGAGTGGCCAAGGTGGAATATCTCTCCCTGCCCCCCTATGTGACAGTGTCGGGTGCCTGAGTGACCAAGGTGCTATTATCGCCCTGTCCCCCCATGTGACAGTACTGAGTGCCTGAGTGGCCAAGGTGAAATTCTCTCTCTGCCCGCATGTGACAGTGCCAGGTGCCTAATTGGCCAAGGTGAAATTCTCTCTGCCCCCCAGTGCCAGGTGCATAATTGGCCATGGTGAAAATTCTCTCCCTGCCCCCCTATGTGAGGCAGTACTGGGTGCCTAAGTGGCCAAGGTGGAATTTTCTCCCTGCCCCCCATGTGACAGTACTGAGTGGCCAAGGTGGAATTTTCTCCCTGCTCCCCCCCATGTACTGGGTGCCTAAGTGGCCAAGGTGAAATTATCTCCCCGCCCCCCCATGTGACAGCACTGAGTGCCTGAGTGGCCAAGGTGGAAATTCTCTCTCTGCCCCCATGTGACAGTGCCAGGTGTCTAAGTGACCAAGGTGGAATTCTCTCCCTGCTCCCCCCCCCCCCCATGTACTGGGTGCCTAAGTGGCCAAGGTGAAATTCTCTCACGGGCCCCCCTATGTGACAGTACTGGGTGCCTAAGTGGCCAAGGTGGAATTTTCTCCCTGCCCCCCCATGTGACAGCACTGAGTGGCCAAGGTGGAATATCTCTCCCTGCCCCCCTATGTGTCGGGTGCCTGAGTGACCAAGGTGCTATTATCGCACTGTCCTCCCAAGTGACAGTGCCGAGTGCCTGAATGGCCAAGGTGGACTTCTCTCCCTGCCCCCATGTGACAGTACTGAGTGGCCAAGGTGGTATCTTCCTGCCCCCCATGTGACAGTGCCTGGGTGGCCAAGGTGCCATTCTCTCCCTGCTCCCCATGTGACAGTGCTGAATGCCTATGTGGACAAGGTGGTATCTCCCTGCCCCCCCATGTGACAGTGCTGCTGGGTGCCTGAGTGGCCATGGTGGAATATCTCTCCCTGCCCCCCTATGTGACAGTACTGGGTGCCAACTACCAAACCCCAGCTCCATCAGATAAGAGGAAATAAAGAGGGTCACAGGATTCCCTATAACCAGGAGTACCGGGTCCATCACTTCCCTATGAGAACAGAGTGAAGGAATGTAAAGAGAGTATGTTGTGCTGCTGCATTAAAAACTAGAAAAGATTGTGATTGGACGAATGTTCTTGAATATAAAAAAGTTTAAAGCCCAGTAAAACTCCGTCATCTACGGATATAAAAGATTTCATAACTTGCTGTATTAGATCACCTCTGGATTCCAATGCAGCTAAATTATAGGTTCTGGCTCTCCGGTATCAGCCGTCTAAATGCCACGTTGAAGATTGCATAGAAATTCCCAAATAATACATCATTAACGTGTCCAGATGACAGCACACACCTTTATTATACAACATACCACACTATGTATGACATCATAGAGGAAGATGGAGGAACTCTCACCCACACCCAGGTACTGAGCCGGTGATACTAAAATTAAACCCGTATCCATCACTCATAATGTATTACTGGTTTATATTTATCCTGTAAAAGTCCGCAGTATAGATATTGACTTATGTAATCAATTAATTTAGTGGGGAAAAAAAAAAAAAAAAAAAAAAATCGCTAAGAAGGCAAAAAGGCTTGGAAAATACACAAATGTGTGTCTTTAAAATGGAGGTATTAAAATGGTTATAGACATCAGACATGAAATATGAACAAAGCATATCCCTCTATAGTGTGTACTTGTCCTAATTAGGAGCTCTAAGTGTAATTTCTGTCTGCTGCTCCTCTGTTATCACGTGAATCACTTCTGACAAGTTTTCATGACACCAAGAGAAAAATGGTGACAGGGGAGGGACCTCCAGCTGATTGAAAGCCTCAGCTCTGTTCCTGTGGGAAGAGGGGTGTGTCCTTACTCTCCAATCAGCTCTCAAAGCTCTCCTCACTGAGCTCTGCAGAGTGCAACTTCAGCTCTCCACCCCTTTTTTTTCTGATCGCTCAGCCAAGCTTTATAAATTCTGGACTTTGAACAGATGTAGAGAGAACTACAGATACAACGTATGTAGGAGGATTTGTTTTACCTCTGTGTATCACCTGAGGCCAGTCACTTCACTGGGTAGATGTACAGCCAGCCATGCAGGAACCGGACAATATTCAAACCATGTATGGGTAAGGCTGAATGTACCCAAGTTGATCGACTTGGGTAAAACCAGCCTGTTGGATTTTAGAAGAGATTATTGCTAGCGGCTGTTATAGCCTCTAGCACTAATCAATGTGTTCTCCCAGCGGGGACAGCTTGCCCCCGCTGGGAGAACACAATAGCTCCACCAGAGGCATTCCTCCATCAACAGGGATGGTGTTGATGGGGGGAAACTAGCGATTTTCTTTCCTGCAACCTGTGGCTGCGGCAAAGAAAATTGCTCCGTCTATGGTCGGCTTAAGGGTTTACAACCACTTTAAGCTTGCTATACACTGGGAGATGTTCATTAAAAAAATCTTGTCAGTACATTGGATAATGCCATGAGGATTGCTCTTCAAAATACTTAAAAAAAGTGTGTGCTTTTAAAATTTTAGAATTAGTGGAAATTTCCAGAATGAGAAACATATACACGGTTAGAATTTTGTTCGTTCAAAAGAAAAAAAAAAAAAAAAACATTTCCTGCTCCTTCAATAAAAAAAAAATAAATAAATTAAAAAAAAAAAAAAAATAAATAAAACAAATTGACCGTCAATTTCACTCCATGAACTATTGGCCTCAAGTACAATGGGCTCTGCTGAATTCCTTTTCTCCTGGCAGGAGGAAAGCAACATCAAAAATGCGCCTAAAGCTGCGTTTTTTGCAAACGCGTTTAGGTGTGTCAATCGTTTTGTGTTCATTCATTTGCTAAAATGTTAATTTATACTGACCATTTAAATGAACACTCTTAGCATTTAGGCATATTTGAGCATTTTTAATGCTCAAAAGCTACTCTCCTGAACACAACTTTGGCGTTTTTCTTTCTGCCTACAAGCGCTCTTGCCTCCAAATCCCTATAAACACCTATAGGTGCATGGACACATAAGCCAACAAGGAGGGGCATTTAGAGGCAGAAGAAAGAAAAGCTCAAAATGCCTATAAATCTGATGTTTTTGAGATGCAGTGTGCAGCCCTAAAGCCTCTTTCATACAGGTGGCCGGGAAAGGGGGGGTGGTAAAAACAGGTGGGTGAGCTGCGGTTTTACCACCCTCTGACCATCCACCTAAAAGATACCATGCATACCATTCATAAACAAGCAGCAGCTGCTGCGAAAATGATACCCCATTCACATGAATGGGGCCATGCCAGCCACAAACCAAATGCTTGGCTTGGAATTTTAGTTGGGAATTTACATAGAAAATTCCCAGTCCGTTAAAAAAAAAAAAAAAGGAAGGAATTCAGAAGTTGGCAGTTTCACCTCCTGAATGCCTGGCAGCTGCTGCTCTACCACCCTGAAAAGTAAGCCACCATGGAGCGCTTTTTAAAGGGGTGATAGAGAATACTGCATTTATGAAAGGGTACTTAGAAAAGCAAATGCACATTCCAAAAAAGGAACATTTTTGGATGAAATTCTACTGATGTAAAGCCAGTTACGGGGCTCTTTCAGAGGGGTGCCTGGGGGGGGGGGGGGTAAAAACAGAAGGCTGAGCTGCGGTTTTACCGCTGCTCACTCGAATAGTAACCATACAGTCAGACCATGCTGTATACATGCCGCGACCATGACATTTTAAACTCAAGGTGAAGAGTTTGATAGGGGGCGCGGCCTGTCAAACTCGCCCTTTGAGATTAAAGTAATTGTAAAAGGCAGAAATTTTTTTTATCTTTAAAGAGGGAGTCCACCCGAAAAAAAAATTATTAAAAGCCAGCAGCTACAAAGACTACAGCTGCTGACTTTTAATAAATGGACACTTACCTTTCCTGGAGTCCAGCGATGTCGACAGCCAAGGCCGATCAAACGCTCGGTTCTTGGCTGCTGCCGCCATTCTCGTGAGGGAATCAGGAAGTGAAGCGTTGCGGCTTCACTTCCCGGTTCCCTACTGCGCATGCGCGAGTCGTGCAGCACAATGAGAATCGTCCGTGCTGTCTCTGGGACCCGTGTGTGTCCCGGCAGACAGCACGGCGGGGCAGGAAGAGGCATAGACTCCCGTGGGAGTCTATGCCCGAAAGTGGGTGCAAATACCTGTCTCAGACAGGTATCTGCACCCCCTCCCCCCCTGAAAGGTGCCAACTGTGACACTGGAGGGGGGGAGGGTTCCGATGAGCGGAAGTTCCAATTTAAGGTGGAATCCCGCTTTAAGCATGAAGATAAAAAGCCTTCTGTGTGAAGCAGCCCCCCCTCAGCCCCCCTAATACTTACATGAGGTCCCTCTAGATCAGGGGTCTCAAACTGGCGGCCCTCCAGCTGTTTCAGAACTACAAGTCCCATGAGTCATTGCAAGGCTGACAGTTACAAGCATGACTCCCACAAGCAGAGGCATGATGGGACTTGTAGTTCCACAACCGCTGGAGGGCCGCCAGTTTGAGACCCCTGCTCTAGATCCAGCGATGTTGCACGAGTGTCTCGGCTGCCAGAGACTCCCCTCATTGGCTGAGACAGCAGCACGGCGCCATTGACTCCAGTGGCTGTAAATTAAAGCCAGTCAGCCAATGAGGAGAGAGAGTGGGTGGGACAGGGCCACAGCTCTGTGTCTGAATGGACACAGGGAGCTGCGGGTCGGCTCGGGTGCCTCCATAGCAAGGCGGCAATAGCGCCTCCTGCACACCCGTCAGCTGCTGCAATACTATCTTCTGAAAAGAGATCCACCATTTATCGCTTTTCAGAGGACAGTATCACAGTAAATGGAGAAGAGTGGCCTTGTTTCGTAGTTAAATGGAAGGGATATACTTCCGTTTAGTGATACAGTTGTCTGTGTAACCAAAAAAAGCATCAAACAAATAAACATTGGACAGTCAAAGTCCAAAACAGCAACAAATAAGTAACAAAAACTACAATTGTTACATTCTAAAATGGATATTTAAATGTTACATTTTACAAAGCCTTGCTATATGGAAGGTGCCCAGGAAATAGAATAGTATCATCACTGAAACAGACTGACAATTACTAGAGGATCTGTGTAGCCCGGCGGCTTGACTTTCATGTATACGAGTGATGGCAAACCTTGGCACCCCAGATGTTTTGCAACTACATTTCCCATGATGCTCCACTACACTGCAGTGTACTTGAGCATCATGGAAATGTAGTTCCAAAACATCTGGGGTGCCAAGGTTCTCCATCACTGATGTATACAATATATCTATTGGTTTATATAGACAGGGACTAGATCTGTACGGACTATATGCAAACAGCAACATCTCCTAGAGCTGAAGTGTAATCCGCTTATGTCTTTGCTGGCTCCTCCCACCTCAAACAAGTGTATGCAATTTTAAAATAAATCAAATTTTCATTACATACCTTATTTTAGGCCCAGTGATGTCACCACTGGGGTCTCTGTGCTACTCTATGCAATGCAGAAAGATCACAGCCGGTGGGAGGAGCCAGCAGGGTGCAATATATAGCTTCCCAAAAAAATCATAAGCCCCTGCACTTAAAGCGGAGTTCCACACAAAAATGGAACTTCCGCTTTAAGTGAAGCTGACCCCCTTACATGCCACATTTGGCATGCAATTTTTTTGGGGGGGGGGGGGGGGGAGCAGTTCCAGCTCCCACTTCCTCCCAGCGCACCGCAAGGAAGATCACCTCCCCCCCCTCCCTCTCGGCAATCATCTGGGACACATCAAAGGTCCAGGATGATTGCCCGGCCAGTGACGGCGCGCCGAGCGGCTCACGCGTGCGCAGTGGGGGCCCGGCTGTGAAGCAACAGCCAGGGCACCCACAGTTACAAATGCCGGCGCCACAGAGAGGAGGGGAGGGGGGGGGCTTTGTTCCCTCGCATCGCTGGACCCTGGGACAGGTATGTATCCGATTATTAAAGTCAGTAGCTGCTGACTTTTAATTTTTTTTTTTTTTTTTTAAGCGGAACTCGGCTTTAAAATGGCATTCTGCCCCCCCCCCCCCCCAGCAAAAAAATTAAAGCCTGGAGCCAGGGGCGGACTGACCATTTAGCCACTCGGGCACTGCCCGAGGGCCCCAGGCCACTAGGGGGCCCCATCAGGGTTGCCAGCCTGAGTAAAGCCAGGGACAGTATGTAAAAATCTGTGTTTTTTTTACATCTGTCTCTAAAAATTTCCCTTACCGACATCCTTTTGGTCTAAAAATCCAGAGATTTTAGCTGTCCCACCTCTCCAGTACCTTCTCAGCCAATAGAAACATGTCTGTGTATACTGTGTGATTGTATACTGTGTGTGTGTATACTGTGTGTGTGTGTATACTGTGTGTGTACTGTGTGTGTGTGTATACTGTGTGATTGTATACTGTGTGTGATTGTATACTGTGTGTGTATACACTGTGTGTGTGTATACACTGTGTGATTGTATACACTGTGTGATTGTATACTGTGTGTGTGTATACTGTGTGTGTGTATACTGTGTGTGTGTGTATACTGTGTGTGTGTGTATACTGTGTGGGCCCATAATCTCCGATTGCCTGGGGCCCCCATAATCTCCTACTGCCCCGGGGCCCCATGAGTTGTCAGTCCGCCCCTGCCTGGAGCTGCACATACTGTAGCTGCTGACTTAATATTTGGCCACTTACCTGTCCTGGAATCCAACAATGTCGGCACCCCAGTCGATGTTTCCATCAGCTCATTGCCTGTAAGGGAAACTGGCCTTGCAACTTCACAGGCGGTTCCCTACTGCGCATGCGCGAAGCGTGCTGCGCTTTTCAGAATAGCCCGTCGACAGGGGAAGGAGGGGCGAACTTTCGGGGGGCCTCACCGCAGCCAAGTCTCCTGAAAGTGGGAACAGGTACCTGTCAAAAACAGGGGGGGGGGGGGGCAGATAAGCGGAGCTTCCACTTTTGGGTGGAACTCCGCTTTAGTCCTGATGGAAGCAGTGGGCTGGCTCTTGGGAGGAGTTATGCAAATACCAATATGCCTTACTTGGGTGGGTGTCAGTCTGGAGGAGTGGGCGTTCCTAGGCAGGATGTATTTGCATTCAGACCGCCCTAGGTAATGCCCAAATGTGTGAGCCTGCAAGATTGAAAGAGCTGACATTCAACAAATGAGAGGGACAGTCACTTCTGTAAATATAAATTTTATCTGGACGGCATGGGGATGAGTCACATCGCGTTTCAGGTGTTATTGCTCTCCGATTCCTCATTGGGGATATCCTTTCACATCCCTTAATGTCTCACAACAGGAAAGGAAAGCTGACCCAGACAACAATAAAACCAGGAGGACACTTCCCAATCCATCCAAATCTGAAAAAGCAAATGACACTTCCATACAATCCTCACCCATCACACCGGGGGAAGATTTACCCAAACTGGAGCACACAGAATCTGGTGCAGCTCTGCACAGAAACCAATCAGCTTCCAGGTTTTATCATCAAAGCTATAGTGAACAAGCTGAAGTTAGAAGCTGATTGGCTATTATGCAGAGCTGCACCAGATCCTGTGTGCACCAGATTTAATAAATCTCCCCGTGCGTTGCTCTACTGAGTCCACTCGATGAGGCCGGATATAGACAGCTTTTGATCTGATCTCTTGAAGATTAATCAGGATTCCCCCAATCATCGGTTTAGGTTTTATGTACAAAAACACCAACAGTCATCTGATCAACTGCCAAATATGAAATAAAAAAATGATTTCCCTACATGACAGGAAATCCTTTTTGTCAGCCCATTGTTAATGTGAAATGTTACCCGTGTTTTACATCCGCACAAACTAGATATTAAAGCGGAGTTCCGCCCAAAAAAAAAAAAAAAATTAAATTAAAAACCATCAGCTACACATACTGCAGCGGCTGGCTTTTAATAGGACACTTACCTGTCCTGGAGTCCAGTGATGTCAGCACCGCAGCTGATGTTTCCATCAGCTGTCGGGTGCTGCCGCCGCCATTGCGGGTAAGGGAATCCGGTAGTTCCGGTAGGAACCCTACTGCCCATGCGCGAGGCCCCGCTCCTCTCTCCTACTGGCCCGGCGACAGGGGAAGGAGGAGGGAGCCCCAGCCATGACGTCAATAGCCACGGCTGAGGCTCCCGGAAGTGGGAAAGGATACCTGTCAGGTACCCTGCCCCCCTCCCTGAAAGGTGCCAATTGTGGCACCAGGGAGGGGGGAGAATCAGATGAGCGGAAGTTCCACTTTTGGGTGGAACTCTGCTTTAAATAGCAATTGTTTGGATTTTCAGCATCCAATCATCTCTTTGATCAATTAATGGCATTTCTGGGACAGGTTCATCTAGTGCCCAGGGCAAGGATGTGGAACTTCGCCACCTCCCCCACCGTTAATGCATGCCATATAATGGGTTTACTGCCCTGTGTCCATTCTTTGCCCCCGTGCCTAGGTCAGGTTCCCCTCCTGCCCACCCCTGGTCCTGGCCCTGATCTATGGCCAGCCTACAGCTACCTGTAAGCATGACATAAGGAGGTGAATGTAAAAGGAGTTCCCAAAATGCAGTAGTTGTGAAATAAACCGCTTTATTTGGAGTATAGATGGTAGAATATAACCAACACGTTTCGGGGGACAAAGGACTCCCCTTTCCTCAGGGCTGCTGTTTTAATATGGATACCGTTAGGGTCTGTCTGGGACCTGAACATCAGGTCTGGTAATATCTGACCATCAGCTAAGGCTTGAGAGGCAGCATTGACCATGTCCATTGTCCATATTTCACAACTACTGCATTTTGGGCACTCCTTTACATTCACCTCCTTTGATCACTACAGGAGCGACTACCTGGCCACGCCCTGAGGTAGCAGCCCATACCCATAACAGGGTTTGCCAACTTCACAAAACAGTTGAGCATCAAACTCTGGAAAGAAACCTTTCTTACCTTGCCTTTTGGACCTCCTATCTAAAATCAGTGACCAACCAAGTCAGTCCAGCGCGATCTCTACCCTTCAAGAATATGTAAGCATGACATGGCAGTCTTCTGATGTGGCCAGATTGGGTGACAATTTGGTCTATAGCTCACTATACATTTTACTTCTGAGTGTACAATCTCCTTTAGATCCACAAACAACTTTATAGTGAAAGCAAGGCTGGGACATGGGGTGGGCAGAAGGGACAACTGTCCAGGGCACAGCAGTGGGGGGGTAGGGGCAAGCTCCAGATCAGTAGCTAGCATCCACCTTGCTGCTCTGGCAGCTACTGCTGTCACACTGTGCTCCATCGTGCCCATTCTAGGGCCACAATGAGCATTTGCAACTACCTTCTAGTTGCTAGAAATCAGGCAATAGGCCACAATTGGTCACGGAAATGCCAGCCGGGGGTAAAATTAGCACATTCTACAGCATGCAACAGGGTGGGAGAGGGGGCTTAGTTCCTCATCCTTGCCCTGGAAGCTGAATCAACCTGTTCCAGTACAAGTGCAAGGACTTATTGAATAGATTATGTTGGTTCTCATGTTACATAGTTTTAGTAAAGCCGAAGTTGACCGTATGAAGATTGTATGGTCAGACTGTAACGTGTATGGTGACCCCATGAGAACCTTTTACCATTGCCACATCGGGGGTTGATTTACTAAATCGGGAGAGTGCAAAATCTGGCCATGCATGGTAGCCAATCAGCCTTTACCTTCAGCTTGTTCAGTTACGCTTTGGCAAAGAAACCTGGAAGCCGATTGGTTTCTATACAGAGCTGCACCAGATTTTGCACTCTTTGGTTTTAGTAAATCAACCCCTATGATCCTAAAGGAAAAACAATGAACTGGTTAATTTAGAGAACCTTTACTGATCCTGCTGATAAGCCAGTGCCATCTCTAACACTGCCCCCTTCTGGCTTCATACAGAAACACTCCCAAAGCTGCTCCCACAGGTGTGCACCTCCTCTATAGACTTTGTGTACTACTGCCCTTGAAGGTGGCCCTAGAGACCATGCACAAATTTGGGCGGAGGGACGGACTCCAAGCTTGGTGGGAGTTCCGAATAAATCACATTATTGCAATAGCGTGGAAGCTCTCTACTTCCTGGTGGAGAAACAACATTGGCCATGAGAGAATCAGCCTGGAAAATTCCAACGCGTTTCAGTGCTGCTTCATCAGGGCTTAGATTTGTTGTGGCAGAGGAATCTGGACTTGAATTCTTCATATTGTTGGAAGCTTGCTCAGTTAAAGGCTTCAATCTAATTCCTGAGGGGGGCATCCAAAAAATGCACTACTCCGAAAATGCATTAGGTGTCCTCAGGAACCTGGTGCACTAGGTGTCCTCAGGTTCCAACACTTGATAGACTCATTCATTGCAACCAATAAAAGTTAGTATCTAGACCAACCCTTAAATCCTTATGGCTTACTCATCTTTTCACTCTATACAAATAGCTAATACAGGACAGGAATGGTGCCACTGTCCTTAATCCTCTCTACTATCCAGCACTTCTATAAGCAAGAAAGCATCAGACTTATGGAAAGATGGGGAGAATTGCAGAAACTCCCATCATAGGCTTATCAGGGGAACAACAGGGAATGGAAAAAAAATTCCAAACCAGTGCAATCACTTCTCTTCCAAATAAGCCTTGCTTTGCAGATGCCCCATAGACATTTGATTGTCAAGCTAAAAATAAGCAGATTTGGAGACTGCCATCAAATGTTTGTTGGGCGGAATGGTCAGAGCAATGTATGATGGATGGGAGGGGTGACAGGTGTAAAAACAACTCACTCAGCTTGAGTACTCCAGGAATACACAGACCTGGAGGGGGAGTCACATTCCAGCAAGTTCAACCATGGCTTGCCATTCCACCAATGTGTAGAGCAGAGCATACACCCATTAAAATAAAATGACAACTATGCAACCATGACACTATACATGACATGTACAATTCATAGAGAACATCAGACCCAACGCTGGGCTACAGAAACCATTAGAAATAATCTCTGCACATAGCTCATTATAAAGAAGAAATAATTTGAACCAATGCACAGATCAGAAACTCCCACAGTGTGTGTTTGGGACAGCACCCAAGAACTCAATTGGGACCTCCACTGGACCTTTGCACAGTCAGAACGCCCAATGGATATCTGTATGCTTGGGATCCACTGGATCTCTACTCCCCAAGCACTAGATTTCTGGTCACTAGTAGCAAGGATCTTTGTGTAGAAGTTATCTGTTGGATCTTTCTCCATGATGTAAAAATCCAAATTTATCTCAGCTAATACCCAAGGAACATCAGGTCAGAAAAGAACAAGACATCCTGTAATACTAAGATTACTAATATCTTTACTGGGGTTGGTGTCTAAAATTACCAGTTAGTCCAGGAGCTACAATCCAGTTTTGTCTTGGCAACAAATAAAAAGTTCTTGTCTATGCAGAGCACAGGGAGAGATGCATATAATGTACCATGTCCAGGGGAGATTCACAGCATGCCCCCCAGGTCTTCTACTGAGTGCACCTCTGCTGAGGACCCTGGGTACTCTGTGCCCAGTCTTCTACTGAGTGCACCAGGTTCCTCTTCTGAGGACCCTGGGTCCTCTGTCCCCAGGCTTCTACTGAGTGCACCAGGTTCCTCTGCTGAGGACACTGGGTCCCTTGTCCCCAGTCTTCTACTGAGTGCACCAGGTTCCTCTGCTGAGGACCATGGGTCCTCTGTCCCCAGTCTTCTACTGAGTGCACCAGGTTCCTCTGCTGAGGACCATGGGTCCTCTGTCCCCAGTCTTCTGAGTGCACCAGGTTCCTCTGCTGAGGACCATGGGTCCTCTGTCCCCAGTCTTCTACTGAGTGCATCAGGTTCCTCTGCTGAGGACCATGGGTCCTCTGTCCCCAGTCTTCTACTGAGTGCATCAGGTTCCTCTGCTGAGGACCCTGGGTCCTCTGTCCCCAGCCTTCTACTGAGTGCCTTGAGTCTTCTACTGAGTTTCCCAGGGTTCTCTACTGAGTTTCCCAGGGTTCTCTACTGAGTGTCCTAGGGTCACAGAGTCTTAGGTCATCTACTGAGTACACTGGGTCTCCTTAAGGACATAGGAGATGGTATATTCTATGCCTTGTACTGTTTCAGAATTTTCGATTAAAAAGAATATATTAATATTACCACCCAAAGTGGTCACCATTGTACCCTGCCAGCCCCTCAATGGTTTTATTCTGTGTGCCCAGAGGTGCCCCTGGTCTATTAGGACCGCAGAAAAGCCCCTGTAGTGTAAGACTGACTATATACACTTGTGTATGGGGCACTGCAATGACTTCTATATACAGAACACACACACACACACACACACACACACTGCAGAGGGAAACCATATAGTGTACACTGTACTGTATATATAAAAAGGCACACTGTATAAATGACACCAATCACAGTTTATACATTATAGTACAAGCATTTTAAGCACTATACATAATGCAGAGCTGATCGTGTATACACATAATGTAAGTGACCTATACACATCATATATATTACAGTACTACAGAAGATCGCTGCGCTGACAATGATTATAGAGCAGTACATGACAATGCCAAGTACATATAGTACAGGGGATGGGTATAGATGGCACTCCGATGGGTACTACTCACACTTTGGGCTGCACAGCGTTCGGGCTGTATTTGGCAGTGGTCCGTTTCTTGAACAGGGAGCTCATTGTTCTCCTGGCTTCCTCAGGGTGTCAGTGTCAGATGCGGGGACCCCGGGGATGAGATCCTTCTACACTCTCCGGACTAAGCTGTGAGTTTGGGAGGTGTAGGGACTCTGTGATCCTGAGGATCCAGCTCTGCAGGTAGGAGGGGGTGTGTCCAGGGGGGGAGGAGCAACAGGTGAGACAGACTACACCTGAGAGGAGGAGTGACAGGTATAACTGCCCATACCTGGGAGGAGGAGTGACAGGGGAGACTGCCAATACCTGGGAGGAGGAGTGACAGGGGAGACTGCAAATACCTGGGAGGAGGAGTGACAGGTGAGACAGCCAATACCTGGGAGGTGGAGTGACAGGGGAGACTGCCAATACCTAGGAGAAGGAGTGACAGGTGTGATTGTCAATACCTGGGAGGTGGAGTGACAGGGGAGACTGCCAATACCTGGGAGAAGGAGTGACAGGTGTGATTGTCAATACCTGAAAGGAGGAGTGACAGTGAAACAAGCAATATCACAGAGGGTGAATGACAGGTGGCACAGCCAATACTATGCAGGACGAGTGACAGGTGAGACAGGCCTGAAATAAGGAGAGACAGACCTGAAATAAGGAGTGACAGACCTGAAATAAGGAGTGACAGACCTGAAATAAGGAGTGACAGGAGAGACAGACCTGAAATAAGGAGTGACAGGAGAGACAGACCTGAAATAAGGAGTGACAGGTGAAACAGCCAATACTTAGTAGTGATAAATGTGTCAGCCAATACTATGCAGGATGAGTGACAGGTGAGACAGACCTGAAATAAGGAGAGACGGACCAGAAATAAGGAGAGACAGGGGAGACAGACCTGAAATAAGGAGTGACAGACCTGAAATAAGGAGTGACAGGTGAAACAGCCAATACTTAGTAGCAGGGGCGGACTGATAACTCATGGGCCCCCGGGCAATCGGAGATTATGGGGCCCCCCAGGCAATCAGAGATTATAGGGCCCCCAGGCAATCAGAGATTATGGGGCCACACAGTATACACACAAACAGTATACAATCACACAGTATACACCTACATGTACACACAGTATACACAGACATGTTTCTATTGGCTGAGAAGGTACTGGAGAGGTGGGGCAGCTATAATCTCTGGATTTTTAGAGCAAAAGGATGTCGGTAAGGGATATTTCAGAAACAGATGTAAAAAAAAAAAACAGATTTTACATACTGTCCCTGGTTTTACTGATGCTGGCAACCCTGATGGGGCCCCCTAGTGGCCCGGGGCCCTCGGGAAGTGCCCGAGTGGCCGAATGGTCAGTCCACCCCTGCTTAGTGGTGATAAATGTGTCTGCCAGTGCTTGGGTGGAGTGACAGACATGACCACCAACACCTGGGAGGAGGAGTGACAGGGGAGACTGCCAATACCTGGGAGGAGTGACAGGTGTGGTTGTCAATACCTGAAAGGAGGAGTGACAGGGGAGACTGCCAATACATGGAAGGAGGAGTGACAGGGGAGACTGCCAATACCTGGGAGGAGTGACAGATGTGATTGTCAATACCTGAAATGAGGAGTGACAGTGAAACAAGCAATATCACAGAGGAGTGACAGGTGGGACAGCCAATACTATGCAGGACGAGTGACAGGTGAGACAGACCTGAAATAAGGAGAGACAGACCTGAAATAAGGAGTGACAGGAGAGACAGACCTGAAATAAGGAGTGACAGGGGAGACAGACCTGAAATAAGGAGTGACAGGTGAGACAGCCAATAGTTAGTGATAAATGTGTCTGTCAGTGCTTGGGTGGAGTGACAGACATGACCGCCAACACCTGGGAGGAGGAGTGACAGTAAAACAAGCAATATCAGTGACATATGAGTGACAGGTGGTACAGGCAATACTATGCAGGACAAGTGACAGGTGAGACAGACCTGAAATAAGGAGTGACAGAAGAGACAGACCTGAAATAAGGAGTGACAGAAGAGACAGACCTGAAATAAGGAGTGACAGAAGAGACAGACCTGAAATAAGGAGTGACAGGAGAGACAGACCTGAAATAAGGAGTGACAGCCAATACTTAGTAGTGATAAATGTGGCTGCCAGTGCTTGGGTGGAGTGACAGACATGGCCACCAACACCTGGAAGGAGCAGTGACAGTTTTGAATGTAGCTTAGACTAGCAGTGACAAGGGGGGTGTGGCTCCACCTTTATGAGCAGTGACAGTTGTATGACAGGTAGTGATCTCTTCCAGTGACATGTATGTATGGACCTGCAGAAGCCTATCCCACCCTTTATCTTCTCAGGGTATCACCTCCTGAAGCTGTCCAGGTGTTGTAGCCCTACAAGTGTCAGCCAGCCCTGCCTGAATCTGCACAGATCACTCTGATACAATGGATCTGTGTACACAGTGTACACTGTGCAATGGTAAATAGTTACATAGTCAATAAGGTTAAAAAAAAGATACATGTTAATAAAGTTCAAACAAAAACAAATAAAAGGCTCCAGCCACAGTGGTTGCAACTGTGTCTCATGTCATATTACAGGGTGTGCAGCAGCTGGAGTGAGACTCCATGGGAGCAGAGCGGATGGGAGGTGTGGCCAATCCAGAGATATAAGCCAGCAGGTGATTCAGCCCACCACAGCTAAAAATAACATTATTGAGAGGAGTGTTCCTTTAAATCTATTGGTGTGGTCGTAATCACACTGGCAGCTTGATATGCGATCCGTTCTCTTTAAAGCAGCAGAGCGGAGATATATATTTGTTTTGGAATGTTACCATTTTTTACAAATTATATTTATTGTGCAATTATTTGCTATGAACCCGCCGCCTGTAAATTTTTTGCTTTTTATTGAAAAATCTGCATCATCCTGTATTGAATTATAGTGTGACTGTACTGTCTGCCCTTGTGTTGTAAAGCACTGTGCAAACTGTTGGCGCTATATAAATCCTGTATTATTATAATAATAATAATAATAATCAATCTAATATCAAATCCCATTGGTGTCCCTATGACCGCCCTATATGTCCATAGGACTGGGCAGGAAGGGGTTAATCCTGTGAGTCTGGGTTATGTTTGGAGTGTCTCCTCTCTCTCCTCCCCCCTGTCCACGGGGAGGCGGGGCTAACACTGACAGCTCCAGGCAGGGAGAGGGGAGGGGTGCATTCCACACACACAGGAGGGGCCACTTCTGACAGCCTAAAATGCAGCAGATCATCACTCAGTGTGACTCATCGGTAAGGCTTGGCACAGGTGGTCTGAGCTACAATCACCAGCAATCCTGTCTCCAAGAGGGGCTTCAACAAAATGGCACTTGCTTAAAAAAACGAAATAAAGGGGACCTCCACCTTTAAAAAAAAGTTCTTTAGATAAACTAGCGACTGAGCCAGAACAAGTTTATAATGTAATTATATAATGTACAGTGTTTGTAGTGGTATTAGTGCACTTTCAGGAATATAGTTGAGATGTGTGTACAACATGTTGAAATTTAATGAATTTTTCTATCAATGTTTAAAATAAATGAATTTTATTAAAATTAAAAAAAATCTTTTTTCATTGCCTTAAAAATCCCCAAATAGAGTTTTTTTTGCATACCTTTTTTCTATATACAGTTGAGCACTAGCCATGACTTTTTATTTTTTCACTAAGTGTTCAATCACTCTAAAGCCCCATACACACGGTCGGACAATCCGCGGACCAGGTGCGTCGGACCATGTCCATCATACTTTGTCCGATGTTGGTTTTGCGTACACACGGTCGGACAAAGTTGTCGGAAAATCCGATCATTCTGAACGTGGTGACGTTTGTTGCCTACGACGGGACTACGTAGAGGCTAGTAGCCAATAGCTTTGGTCTTGTAATGTGATCTGAGCATGCGTAGCACTTTGTCCGGTCGGACAACCGTACACACGATCGGATTTGGTGTGATCGGACCGTGTTGACGGCCAAGATTTCCAGCAGGAGATAAGACTTTGTCCGTCGGTCAAACCGACGAACACTGTCCGATGGTGCATACACACGGTCTGATTTTTCAACAACCTTGTCCGGTCGGACAGAATCCATGAAAAAGTCCGACCGTGTGTATGGGGCTTAACAATGTTCTTTGAAGAGCGACCCAACAGGCTGTATTGCCTCCTCCCTGCCTGCTTTAGACCCCATACACACTATTAGATTTTCTGCAGATTTTTTTCTTCAGATTTACCAATACCATGTAGCGCAAGGACCTGCCTGATTGCATACAAATTGAAACTCTTAAAGCGGAGTTCCACCCAAAAATGGAACTTCCGCTTTTCAGAATAATCCAGGTATTTGCTCCCACTTTCGGGCATAGATAGCCGCAGTATCCGCGGCTATCTATACCATATCCGGCCCCTCCTCTGTCCCCCCCCTCTTTTGGGAGACACACAAGCAGGGGCGGACTGACCATTCAGCCACTTGGGCACTGCTCGAGGGCCCCGGGCCACTAAGGGGCCCCATCAGGGTTGCCAGCCTCAGTAAAACCAGGGACAGTATGTAAAAATCTGTGTTTTTTTTTACATCTGTTTTTGAAATGTCCCTTACATGTATGTGTATACTGTGTGATTGTATACTGTGTGTGTGTATACTGTGTGGCCCCATAATCTCCTATTGCCCGGGGGCCCCATGTGTTGTCAGTCCACCCCTGCACACAAGTCCCAGAAGACAGCAGGGACCAGTGGGATCGCGCAGCGTGGCTCGCGCATGCGCAGTAGGGAACCAGGCTGTGAAGCCGCAAGGCTTCACTTTCTGATTCCCTTACCGAAGATGATGGCGCCTCCACCCGAGAGCCGAGGGACAGATCGGCTTCGGGTGCCAACATCGCAGGCGCCCTGGACCAGTAAGTGTCCATATTTTAAAAGTCAGCCGCTGCTGACTTTTTAAAAAAAAAAAAAACGGCGGAACTCCACTTTAACCATCTCATTACAGGGCATTTTCACCCCCTTCCTGATCAAGCCATTTTTCAGCTTTCAGCGCTGTCGCACTTTGAATGACAATTGCGCAGTCGTGCAACGTGGCTCCCAAACAAAATTGGCGTCCTTTTTTTCCCACAAATAGAGCTTTCTTTTGGTGGTATTTGATCACCTCTGCGGTTTTTATTTTTTGCGCTATAAACAAAAGAAGAGCAACAAGTTTGAAAAAAAAACAATATTTTTTTACTTTTTGCTATAATAAATATCCATTTTTTTTTTTTAAACAAATTTTTTCCTCAGTTTAGGCCGATACGTATTTTTCTACATATTTTTGGTAAAAAAAATTGCAATAAGCGTATATTGATTGGTTTGCGCAAAAGTTATAGTGCCTACAAAATAGGGGATAGATTTATTGCATTTTTTTTTTTACTAGTAATGGCAGCGATCTGCAATTTTTATCGTGACTGCAATATTGCGGCGGACATATCGGACACTTTTGACACATTTTTGGGACCATTCACATTTATACAGCGATCCGTGCAATGAAACAGCATTGATTACTGTATAAATGTGACTGGCAGGGAAGGGGTTAATCACTAGGGGGCGCTGAGGGGGTTAACATGTTCCCTGGGAGTGATTCTAACTGTAGGGGGAGGGGATTGACAAGGGGAGGAGACCGATCGGTGTTTCTCTGTATTGAGAACACACCAGGGGTCTCCTCTCCTCTGACAGGACCATGGATCTCTGTGTTTACACACACAGATCCACGGTCCTGCTGTGTTACCGGGCAATCGTGGGTACCCGGTGGACATCGCGGCCGCCGGGCACGCGCACCAAGTCCCTAGTAACATGGTTTGCGCGTCCAGCTTGCGGCGCGCGCGCGCCCCCTGGTGGGCCGAAAAGGCGAGGGCGTCATATGATGCCCTCCCGCCACAAGAGCTGCGCCGCCTGGCCGTCAATAAACAGCCGGCGGTCAGCAAGCAGTTAAGATTGACCTCATATTATATGGTTTTGGTAAATCTGAAGACGAAAATCTGCAGAAAATCTAATAGTGTGTAAGGGGCTTAAATCCCTTGATTGCCACACTAATGCAACTCAACTGCATGCATTATAGTTGCGGTTTGCTTGCAGATTAGCGCCATTAAAAAGTGTAATATTTGCGCTAGTAATTAAATAATATGTGAAACTTCAAGGTGTCAATCATCAAAAAAAAAAAAATTATATACATATATGTGAATTCAAACAAGTAAAGGGATAGCAGCACTTAAACATATTGCACATAACAATGAAAAATACCATGTATAGACAGAAAGTAAATGCACTTATCCAAAACAACAGTGTTAAAAAATTATTGATAGCATCAATTATAAAAGTTTGTTTTTCACAAACAAACAGAGTGAGCTAATTAAATGAAACTTGAGTCCATGGTTTAAAAAAATGAAAAAAGTCCCATACACAAGATAGTGTGATCAGGTACTGGTGTGCAGTCATGTTGGAACAGGAAGGGGCCACCACCAAACTTTTACCACAAAATTGAGAGCATGAAATTGTCCAAAATGTCTTCATATGCTGATGCCTTAACTGGAACTAAGGGTCCAAACCCAACCCCTGAAAAACAACCCCAATACCATAATCCCCTCCACCAAATGATTTGGACCAGTGCACACAACAAGGTCCATAAAGACATGGATGAACGAGTTTTGGGTGGAGGAACTTCACTGTTCCTGAGCTCAACCCGATAGAACACCTTTGGGATGGATTAGAGCGGAGACTGCGAGCCAGGCCTTCTCGTCCACATCAGTGCCGGACCTCACTAATGCAGTCCTGGAAGAATGGTCAAACATTCCCATAGACACACTCCTAAACCTTGTGGACGGCCTTCCCAGAAGAGTTGAAGCTGTTATAGCTGCAAAGAGTGGGCCAACTCAATATTGAACCCTACGGACTAATGCTGGACAAATGGGCGTCCGCAGAACTTTTTTCAGGGGGGGCATAATTGTAAGGTCACCCATGCTCTGACCCTTTTTCGACAATGTCATTATCACGGTGAGAGACTGCAGACGTAGTACAGTAGATGGTCAGAGACTGCAGACATGGCACAGGAGACTGTCAAAGACTGTGGACATGACACAAGAGATGACCAGAGACTGTCCCAAGAGACTGTCAGAAACTGCATACATGGCACAAGAGACTCTAAGAGACTGCATACATGTGGGGGGGGGGGGGAGGTTACAGAAAGATACAGGGGGGCGACAGAAAGAGAGAGGGGGTGACAGAGAGAGGGGGTGACAGAAAGAGACAGGGGGGATGACAGAGAGAGACAGAGGGGGGTGACAGAGAGAAACAGAGGGGGGGGGGTGACAGAGAGAGACAGAGCGGTGGGGTGACAGAAAGAGGGGGGTGACAGAGAGAAAGTGGGGGGGGGCAGAGAGGGGTGATGGGGGGTCAGAGAGAGGGACCCCCTAGCCCTGTCTGCAGTCCCTCAAGTGCCCCTATGTCCCAGTGGTGTGTGTAATGCGCAGTACGGTACCTTAAATGCCAGTAGGATGTCCATTATGGCCAGC
This sequence comes from Lithobates sylvaticus, assembly GCA_028564925.1. NCBI lineage: Eukaryota > Metazoa > Chordata > Amphibia > Anura > Ranidae > Lithobates > Lithobates sylvaticus. The sequence goes on from CM053031.1 coordinate 262,861,290, forward strand.
AGCTGGCAAGACCCGGTTTCATCCTGGGCGAGGACAGGGCCAGCCGCCAGGGCTAGGATAAAGTCCGGGTGGGGAACAAACTCCTGATCCAATCCCAGATTCCGGGGGGGGGGGGGGGGGGGGGGGGGGACGCCTGCGGACGCCCATGGTTGGCCATACACTATACGAAAAATCGGCCGAAATTAGATCATTTAGACAGTTTGTTCGTTTTTCGGCCAGTTAATGGGCACAAAAAAAACGAAGGACAATTTTCTGCACAGAACAATAAATTTAAAGGTTAATGTGTTTCCTGTCCGAACTGTCTGCACTAGGTATATGTAAAAAAACAAACAAAAAATGCATTCATTTATGTCCACTGAACGATTTATCGGTCAGTACATGATGGCACTATCGTTTGCGCTCGCGGCCGAATGTTCGTTTTTCGAAAATGGGTTTGGCCGATTTTTCGTATAGTGTATGGTCAGCATAAGATTGGGATGCCATTAAAGTTCATGTGCATGTAAAGGCAGGCGTCCCAATACTTTGGGAAATATAATGTATATACTGTATCCTAAATGATATCACTTCAAATATAATAGCAATAATAAAAAGGTACATAAATTATCAAAGAACTCAACATTCCCAGAACGAGTTGAAAGTGATAAAGTGTCCAAAAAAATTAAATAAAGAAACAAATGTTGCAAAGCTTCTTTCTTCACTCCTGTGTGATGGGCACCAAATATCCACCCTTTAAAAACTCCAAAACAAACACCATGTGCTGTCCCCCGCCCGCATGGATCTGCACTCACATAAAGATATTTCCACACTTACACAAATAGGACAATTGCACTTGAGATCCCAGAAGGATGAAAGGCGCCTCTTCAATCACGGAGCTGTCTTCTGATGTTGGCATGTAATCTCTCCAGCAGCGAGCATACAAAGGAAGAGGCCACACATAGTGTAATATTGTAGGATTAAAAACCTTTTATTAACACAAGGCCATTATACTCATATTTAAATTGTACAACAAAGCATAGATTGTAAGCTCTTCTGAGCAGGGCCCTCTTAATCCTCTTGTATTTTTATTGTCTCCTTTTTATATTGTAAAGCGCTGCGTAAACTGTTGGCGCTATATAAATACTGTATAATAGTAATAATAATAATCCAAAATATCCCCAGAGGACCCCAGCAGTGAGTAGCGAGCTCTCCTGTCTGCATGGGCGTCCGGGTCCAGGTAGGGGTAAGGGGGGGGGGGGCAAGTGCCCCCCCCCTGGAATCAGGGATCGGATCAGGAGTGATGACCCCCATTACCCCTCTCTGTCACCCCCTCTCTCTCTCTCTCTCTCTCTCTCTCTCTCACCCCTCTGTCTTTTCACCCCCTCTCTTTCTGTCACCCACATGTCTCTCTCTCTCACCCCCCCCCCCACATGTATGCAGTTTCTGTAGTCTCTTGTGCCATGTCCGCAGTCTCTTGAGCCATGTATGCAGTTTCTGGTCAACTCTTGTGCCATGTCCGCAGTCTCTTACAGTCTCTTGAGCCATGTATGCAGTCACTGACAGTCTCTTGGGCCATGTATGCAGTCGCTGGTCATCTCTTGTGCCATGTCTGCAGTCCCTTGAGCCATGTATGCAGTCACTGACAGTCTCTTGGGCCATGTATGCCGTCTCTCACAGTCTCTTGTGCCATGTCCGCAGTCTCTGACAGTATCTTGGGTCATGTCCGCAGTCTCTGAGAGTCTCTTGGGCCATGTCCGCAGTCTCTTGTGCAATGTCTGCCGTCTCTGGCCATCACCTGTACTACGTCTGCAGTCTATGACCAAGATAATGTGATAATGACATTGTCGAAAAGGGTCAGAGCATGGGTGACCTTGAAATGATGCCCCCCCCCCTGAAAAAAGTTCTGCGGATGCCCATGCCTGTCTGTGACTCACACAGGGGGCCGCACTGTGAGAAGAGACAATGTCCTCGAGAACATGTCTGGGGTTTGACACACCGCTACACCGATCTCTGTAAAGAGCCTCTGATGGAGGCTATTTACCACGTGATCAGCCGTGTCCAATCACGGCTGATCACAATATAAACAGGAAGAGCCGCTGATCGGCTTTTCCTCACTTGCTTCTGACAGACGTGAGTGGAGGAGAGACGATCGGCTGCTCTCCTGATAGGGGGGTCTGTGCTGATTGTTTATCAGCACAGCCCCCCCTCGGATGCCTGCCCAGGACCACCAGGATGCCGCCAGGACCACCAGGGATGGCCACCACACTGGACCACCAGGTATGCCACCCTAGACCACCAGGGAAATGCCAATCAGTGCCCAGGCAGCTGCCAATCAGTACCCATCCCCGATGCCTACCAGTGCCATCAGTGATGCCTATCAATGCCATCTATCAGTGCTGCATATCAGTGCCCATCAGTGCCACATATCAGTGCCCATCAGTGCTGCCTATCAGTGCCCATCAGTGCCGCCTATCAGTGCCACCCATAAGTACCCATCAGTGCAGCCTTTCAGTGCCCATCAGTGTCGCCTATCAGTGGCCATCAGTGCCACCCATGAGTGCCCATCAGTGCCGCCTATCAATACCCATCAGTGCTGCATATCAGTGCCACCCATCAGTGCCACCTATAAGTGCCCATCGTCAGTGCCCATCAGTGCCACCTCATTGGTGCCGCCTTATCAGTGCCTGTCAGTGTCACCTTATCAGTGCCCATCAGTGAAGGAGAAAACTTACTTATTTAGAAAATGTTATAACAGAAACAAAAGACAAACTTAAATTTTTTTAAAAATTTTAGGTCTTTATTTTTTTATTTGTTTAGCAAAAAATAAAAAACAAAGAGGTGATCAAATGCCACCAAAAGAAAGCGCTATTTGTGGGAACAAAATTATAAAAATTCTGTTTGGGTACAGTGTAGAACGACCGTGCAATTGTCATTTAAACTGCGACAGCGATGAAAGCGGAAAATTGGCTTGAGCAGGAATGAGGTGTAAGTGCCTGGTATTGAAGTAGTTAAATGCTGTTTACAAAGTGCACATCATGTTAGTATTTTCACTTCCTCATTCAGCAGTAGCAGTGTAGTGTTGGATTACATTGGGAGACAGCTGATTGGGGGAAATGCACACCCCCCTCTACATAGGCAGAGCCTTTCAGAGCTCTGCTGTGAGTAGAGCAGCTTGCTGCCAATCTATTTATAACACCCACCCTGATACAACATGCAGGCTGGTTTTATCACGTGTCAGAGAACTTGTCAAAAGTTATCATGCTGATAACAGAAGAACGGAGCAGGAGAAAGCCACGGGACATAGTGCTTTTAAGAGAGATAAGAAAACACAGCAGATATGCAGTATGTGCCCAGCTCAAATTTCATGAATCGGGTTTACATCCACTTTAAGCTTTAAGGTTCTAAGGCCTAAAGGTTTTTTTTTTACCTTAATTCATTCTCTGCATTAAGGTAGAAAACCTTCAGTATGCCGCTCCCCCCACAACCTTATACTTACCTGAACCCAATCCCAATCCAGCGCTGTGGACGGCTCTCTCCCTCTGCATAGGCTCAGATACAGCAGCAGAAACCATTGGCTCCCACTGCTGTCAAGCACAGCCAATGAGGAGGGAGCAGGGATGGGGGGGATGTGAGCCAGGAGCACCTGTGAGGGATTCTAGAAGACGAGGATCAGGGCTACTCTGTGCAAAATCATTGCACACAGCAGGTACTGTAAGTATCAACATGTTTGTTATAAAAAAAAAAAAAAACACAATAAACGTTTACAATCACTTTACACTAGTATCTACTTTTTAATCATATCTATGCCATTTTTGGTTTTACAAATAAACATGACAAAGGATTCCCAGAGCACTGCTGGTTAGCTAACGCAATAGCAGTGAAGGTGTCAAGTCCTGGGTGCGAGGCCGGATTGCTGAGAGGGGGCCCCTTGCGGCTAAGTGCAGCATACCCCTGGCAGTGAGACAGGGAGTACGGTGCCCAAAGGTGCACGGATTGCAGAATGCTGCTGCTGGGTAGCTGAGGGCAGCTTGGGTGCGCTGGATAAGCTGATTGGGCAGCCGTGCGAGGAGAGATCCCAGTGGAGCAACCAGCAACAAAGTCAATAGCCAGGCGAGGGGTCATACACAACAGGATTAGTCCGAGATGAGGTACAGCAGGATAACCAGGAATGGAGTCGGTAGCTAGGCCAGGGGTCAAGCAATGGGCGGATAAACAAAGGTACAGGTGCGGAGACTGGAGAATAGTTAAGTCCAAGCCAGGGGTCGATGGAGGCGGAGAGCAGGAGGAGTCAGGCAAGCCGGGTAGTAAACAGGAATCAGATGCAGATAGTAGGTACAGGAGACACAGGAAGCTGACGATAATCCAGCAACCTGCATGCATCTGCAGCAGGCTTGAATAGGCCAGAGGGCGTCAACAATTGTCACAGTGCGCTTACGCGTGCGCGTCTGCGTACTCCCTTCGTCGCGCACCTGTGTGCACGCATGTGCACAGGGATTCACCCTGGCGCGACCATGGCGGGTACTGGCAGGATTGCCAGTCCTACGGCCCTTTCCCTGACGGAGGGGCTATTTGCTTTGCAGCACCCTCTGTCTGGTTGAAAAATTCTACTAGTTTCTGATATGGGAGACCACTTCTTCGATCCCTCCTTGGAGTTTTGAGACCAATGGGCTTCCAGTGGGGTCATGTGGTCTATTTATCAGACCAAAATGGAAGCAGTAAGAGAAGTTTATGGTTTGGGTTTGCATACACTTTAAGGAAATGCTCATGTGTTCACATGGAACTATGGAGCTGTCACTGCATGCCTTTGCCTTCGTGGACATTGATCTGGTGGGATAGAAGTAGGGTTTTTGTTTTTCTGATCATAGGTTGTATTTCTGAAGAAACGCATGTCCATCAAATGCTTGAAATATTTCAGTGTACAACCCTTTTGCTAAGAGGAAGAGAGGTTAATTTGGGGGAGTACTACATTGTTCTGGCAAGGCTAAAACCCAGCCCTTCTCCGACACCAAATAATTCACATTCCTCTCTCAGAGTCAACACGGCCCTGCACCAAGAGGAGGGTTCTGTGCAGGTAGTGCAGGGCTCAGTGCAGGGCTCAGTGCAGGGTGAGTCACTCTTTAATTCCATAACTAAACCTTCTGATGACAGACAGGCTGAGGATTGTGGCCAGATAGCAGTCATGCCTCACAACACCACTATATACATAACAATACAGCCTCTCCCTCCCAGAAAAACACTCTCTGTTACCTCCCAACATAATTGAGATGGAAATATTTCTAAAAGTACAGCTAACCCCCCGATCTGCAACGAGGCATTGCTATAATATGCTCCTTTTTAATTGTAGTCTAAAAATCTGGGACTCTCCTTTGCTAGCCTCTCTGTATTGCGGAAGAGATGTTCCCCAACACACCCACTGCAGGTACCTGTGATTTCTCCTGCAGTACTTTTTGATACCACTAGATGTCCTCAGTCTGATGGCCAGCATTATTCGACCCACTTCTTTGACCCACCTCCAGGCTGTAACTGGACAGTGAAAGGAGTAGTAGTGCAGTGATGAGCTCCTCTCTCTCTCTCGCTCTCTCACTCTGATCTCTCCTCCTATCAGCATGATTCTTGTCAGCTCCTTGTGCTGCTTCTTCCTTTCACACTCCAGCAGGGCCATCTTTAAGGCAGGGCAAAAGGGACAGCTGCCCTGGGCCCTGTAATTGTTGTGGGGCCCAAAGCAGCTGCCTCATACTTTCCAACTATCCCAGTTTAAATTCCCTTGAAGTTTTAGTCCTGTGCTGTGTCCCGATATCTCAGTGTGAAGTGCTGGTACTGATGCTGCCCTGCTCTGCCCTATTGTTGTGTATAGATGACTCACCTGCAGACCCTGTGTTTACATGTAAATAACCGGCATTCATATGTAAATAGCGGCAGCATTACTAAGTAAAAAGCTGCGGTCGGCTGCATTGATATGTAAGTAAAGGCGGCATTCATATGTATATCATGCCCCCCTGCAGTGAGGAGATGATGTGCTGTAACCTCTATCAACCAATCAGTGAGCAGTATTACTGTACAGTAATCTCTAGCAGCCAATTAACAAGCAGAAATAGTCAAATAGTCAGAAATAGTGTCAAAAGTGTCTGATGTGTCCGCCATAATGTCGCCATAAATGTCACAGTCATGATAAAAATCGCAGCTCGCCACCATTACTAATAAAAAAAATTATAATAAAAATGCCATAAAACTATTCCTTATTTTGTAAACGCTATAATTTTTGCACAAACCAATCAATATACGCTTATTGCGATTTTTGTAACTAAAATTATGTAGAAGAATACATATCGGCCTAAACCGAGGAAAAAAAAACATTTTTTATATATTATATATATATATATATATATATATATATATATATATATATATATTCTTGGGGGATATTTATTAGACCCCTTTCACACTATGGCGTTTTTCAGGCGCTTTAGCTTTAAAAAAAGCGCCTTTAAAACGACTGAAAGAAGCCTCATCTGCAACCCCAATGTGAAAGCCCGAGTGCTTTCACACTGAGGCGCTGCGCTGGCAGGGCGTCAAAAAAAGTCCTGCAAGCAGCTTCTTTGCATCGCTTTTGGAGCGGTGAATACACCGCTCCTAAAGCGCCACTTTCCATTGAAATCAATGGAAAGTGCATGCAAAACGCCTGCAAATCGCCTGAAAAGCCCCTGCAAAGCGCTTTTGGCAGCAGCGCTTTGTGGGCTCTTTTAACCCTTTATTTGACCACTAGCAGGGGTTACAAGCGTTTTTTCGGGCGCTGGCAGTGTGAAAGGACTCTTAAAGCACTTGGGCTGTCACATTGGGATTGCAGATAAGGCTTCTTTCAAGCGCTTTACAATACACTTTTTTTTAAAGCTATTAAAGGGGATGTAAAGGTTCGTTTTTTATTTTCTAAATAGGTTCCTTTAAGCTAGTGCATTGTTGGTTCACTTACCTTTTCCTTCGATTTCCCTTCTAAATGTTTTTTTTCTTTGTCTGAATTACTCACTTCCTGTTTCTCCTCAGTAAACTTCACACCATCATCCGAGCGGTGTTTAGTCAGCCAGAACAGCTTACTGAGGAGGAACAGGAAGTGAGAAATTCAGACAAAGAAAACAAAGAAAAAAAAACATTTAGAAGGGAAATCGAAGGAAAAGGTAAGTGAACCAACAATGCACTATTTAGAAAATAAAAAATGAACCTTTACAACCCCTTTAATGATTACAGAGCTGCAATAATTTGTGTCAATGATATCTCCCTGGAGTTCAGCTTTAACAAGTCGCAGTGGCATCGCCCATACACATCTATCTTGTCAGGCTTCTTTAAAGCTTCTTCATAGGAATGCAGAGCTGCTCTAGATCAAGGATAGTTTAATGCACCTGCCAGCTAATGAGTGATTCATTTATGGAACATATTACACAGTTACTTCACTGGCCGAGGAACCATCTAACTGGAATTATATAATATGTATTAGTAAGTTCCTTACCTTACCAGGAAATGCGGACCAGGAACTTTAGATGAAGATATTCTAAAATATATTATAACATTCTAAAATATATTATAAAATTAAAATGAACTTCAAGCAAAATATTTAAAAAAAACATATAAATAAATATCCCAATAAAAGATCAAATAGTTTTGCTGCAATATTCACCTTCAATACAGAGATTTCACCTGCAGTACTTCACTTCAGCCACTAAATGTCCTCAGTCTGATGTCCAGCATCATTCCATTCACTTCTTCTGAGCCCAGGCAGACCTGCACTCACCCCCAGCCTGTGACTGGACAGTGAATGGAAAAGCAACACTGATGTACAGGAGGCTGATACCAGGTCAGATTCAGGTACTTACACTGCTAATGGCCAGCATCGTTTAACCCGTGTTTGGACCTACCCTCTGGTGAAAGGAGAAGCAGAGCAGTGATGAGCTCATCTCTTAGTTACTCTGCTCTCTCCTCTTATCAGCATACTTCTTGTCAGCTCACGAACTGATAAAATAACAAAAGCAGCATTTGCTGCAACCTTCAGCTTCATATCAGAGGTTTCCCCTGCAGTATTTTTTTATTGCCACTAGATGTCCTCAGTCAGTCTGTGTCATTCAACCCACTTCCTCTGAGCCAAGGTCACCCCTGACCCACCCCCAACTTTAGACTCAACAGTGAAAGGAGAAGCAGCACAGTGATTGGCTCACCCCTCTTGCTCTGCTCTCTCCTCCTATTGGCAAGCAGATCAGCAGATGAACTGATTGGCTCCTTGTGCTGCTTCTTCCTCTCAAACTCCAGCTAGGGTTGCCACCTGTCCAGGATTCACCCGGACAGTCCGGGTTTTGTACCATGTGTCCGGGTTTTAGACTGCATGAAACCCGGACACATTTATTCACACTGAACTGCGGCTAAGGAGGAACACTCTACTACCCCCCCCACCCAGTCAGCGGGATCTCTGCCCCTCCCCAGTGGGGCGATCTGTTGATTCGTCACACAGAGCACTAATCAGAAATGGCCAGATCCTCTGGCCCCCTCCCCCTAAGGAGGGAGGAAATTCCTCCATCCACCTAATTTGTGTGGATAGAGGAATCAGTTTTTTGCATTCAGTCCCCAAATGTATATGTTTTGGAAGAGTTTTATTTTTTAATTATTGTTCTGAGGTTTACACATGTCTGTGAGAGACTTACGTGGCTCAGCATTGTAAGCATATTTTACGGGGACAAGAATTTTCGGGATTGTCTTGCAGAAAAGGTGGCAACCCTAAATGTGATGCATTATATATTTGTTAAAATTTGACACTTGATTTTGATTATGTATTGGTAAGGAGTTGTACTACACTATTTTTATTGGATTTAGGCCTGATTCACACTTGTGCAGGTTGCAGCTTGCATATTGCAGGTGCATTTTGCATTTTATTTAACCACATGCCGACCGCGCTATAGTCAAAAGACGGCTACAGCGCGGTCGGCTTATCCTGGGAGGACGTCCTACGGACGTCCTCCCAGAAACTTGCTCCCGCGCGCCCCCGTGGGGCGCGCACTCGGGAACATCCGTGACCGCCGGGTCCCGAGGACCCGGCGCATCACGGATCACGGTAAACGGCCGCTGATAGCAAATGACAGAGCGATCACATGTACACAAACCGGCGTCACGTCATGACGCCGGTTCCTCCTTCTCCTCTCTGTACCGATCGGTACAGAGAGGAGAGAAGCGGAGAGGGGGAGAGACGGGACCAGCGCTGTGGGCTGGATGTGTAGTGCCCACAGCGCTGGTCAATACACTGCCACCACTGTGCAATGCTCTGCCACCACTGTGCAATGCTCTGCCACCAACCACTGTGCAATGCTCTGCCACCACTGTGCAATACTCTGCAACCACTGTGCAATGCTCTGCCACCACTGTGCAATACTCTGCCACCGCTGTGCAATGCTCTGCAACCACTGTGCAATACTCTGCCCCCACTGTGCAACGCTCTGCAACCACTGTGCAACGCTCTGCCCCCACTGCCCCCACTCTGCCCCCACTGCCCCCACTCTGCCCCCACTGTGCAACGCTCTGCCCCCACTGTGCAACGCTCTGCAACCACTGTGCAATGCTCTGCTACCACTGTGCAACACTGCAATACTCTGCCAATACTCGCCAATACTCTGCCAATACTCTGCCAATACTCGCCAATACTCGCCAATACTCTGCAATAAATTTTAATAGAAACAAAGAATTTTTATTTATTTTTTTTACCGAATTTTCAATATTTTCTGATTTATAGCGCAAAAATTAAAAAAAAAACCCAGCGGTGATTAAATACCACCAAAAGAAAGCTCTATTTGTGTGAAAAAAAGGACACAAAATTCATTTGGGTTCAGTGTTGCATGACTGAGTAATTGTCATTCAAAGTGTGAGAGCACCGAAAGCTGAAAATTGGTCTGGTTAGGAAGGGGTTTTAAGTGCCCAGTGGGTAAGTGGTTAATGCACATCTTTAAACCATTGAAGTCTATGGAACCAAAAACCAGAAAAAACAAAAAAACCCTGGCCCTTTCCATAAAATGCATCAACAGGAAACCATGTTAACAGGACTGTAGTGTGCAAAACTGAAAACATACTAAAAAATGCATAGATGTGAGCCAGGCCTTAAAGTGATTGTAAGGGTTCGTTTTTTTATTTTTTTAAATAGCAAACATATCATACTTACCTCCACTATGCAGCTCGTTTTTGAACCTGCACTTCTGGGGTCCCCCAGTGGCTCTCTCGGCTCCTCCCCGCATCAGATAACCCCCTAGGAGAAGCGCTCTCCCGAGGGGGTTACCTTGCAGACGCGCTCCCGAATCCAGCATTCGGCGTCCATAGCCGCTGAATGTATGACTCGGGCCCCGCCCCCAGCGTCATTGGATTTGATTGACAATGGCTGCGCTGCTATCAATTTATTCAATTGTAGCGCTACCCCCAGTTAAGAGAGCCGCTGGTTTGTTTTGGGTCCCTGAGTACAGCTCCACCAACCCCCGGCAATTTGGCTCTACCCACTCTGGCACAGTTAGTAAAGGGGTACGTCCCTATGCACATAAAACTTAGCTTATACTCTAAATGGAATTGGTATGAACTCACAAGCAGACTGCTGAGATAAGAATAACTGGCTTTACTTTGGCAGTAAGGAAAAAGAATAGCAACATGCATTTGAACATATATCTTACAATACTTTAGCAGGTCCCTGCAATATGCACTTTAACATGTACACACATATGTATTCAACTAACCGTGGGGAAACGGAACGCCTAGCGTGGCGACCGTCTGCTATGCACCCCTGAGGTGCAATAAATCTATCTGCGCCTACCTAACGGACCAGGCCTGATCCCTAGTAATAGAGCTCAGTCCTTGTACTAGTACAGTGTTCTTCACCGGCAATAAATCTGTAGAGGTGGTGCACATGTAGCTTTAAATGGTGTCATTTGTAATCCACAAAAAGTAACATTGCTGCTCTGAGGTAAATTGCGCCTAGGCAGTTCAGTAGGCATAAAACGTGTGTGTCAATGCAGGATGAGCCTTCCGGCTCTCTCACCAATCCTTGGGTACCGTCCTCCGATCCGGTCCCTCCAATGGTGGCTCTGGTCTCTTCAATGGCGGCGTCCGGTCTCCTCAGTCACAGCCCTGAACTCCGGTCATCAGCTCCGTCCGACCGACAGTAAGGGGAAGTCTCCGCTCCGCTGCTGTGGACTCTGAGGGGTGAGAGTCTCACTCCATCGGCTGCAAGGCCCAGGCTTCAGGCCTTCAGCTCCGGTCCGCACAGGTGTCTCTGCTGGCTGCAGTCTCCGCGTCACACGCTCTGTCAGCAGAGGCAGGCCAGTCCTGTCAGGCCTCAGAAGAGGAAGTGTCCCAAGAGGAAGAGGCGGTCTCCGCTCTTCCCTTTTATAATCTCCCCCAGCAGCCTCCCGGGCGGAAGTCAGCAGCCCTGGGGCCTGGGGAATCATGGGAGATGTAGTCTCTAAGCCTAAAAGGGGTAGAACCCCGCTACACACTCCCCCCACTTTGAATCTTTGGTCCCCAAAGACAGTGTTCAAACTACAAACTTTCTCGGGAACAACATTTTCACATAATTTGGACAGAGGAGCTTCCCACCAATTGGCATAAGATGGGGAGCTGTCCTGTCTACAGGTCACTTCAGTGTGGGCGACCTGCTTAACTGTGCCAGAGAGTGAGCTGGGGTTGCCCTCCACTAAATGGACAGCGGAAGGGTCAGGGCTTTCAGCACTTCTCCTTGCTGTGGTAACAGAGTCCTCTGAACTTTCTCCCATCTTGGGGTAAGTTAACTTCTTGGGAGGCTTCACACTCCTGCGAGCTCTCTGTTCTCTTGGAACTTCTTCAGGAACACATTCTGGCAACATCTCTGGTTCTGAAACATCTACTTCTTCTTCTGAGTAGAGGCCAGGGATATCTTCCCAGCACTCAGGCACATCACTGAATGGCACAAACTCTGTGGCTTCTGGGTTCAATGTGTTATCTTCCACATCTTCAGTAGGTGGAAGATCTATGGCGGAATTTCCTGGAGTTGAGGAAGGCCATAGCCATTCAAGTTCTCCTCTTTCTTCTTCTGGCTGGGGGTCCTGTCCACCCCTAACTTGGGAGGTCTGAGACCTAGTATTAGGCCTGGGGGTATCCAGAATGGAAACAGATTCAGGTACGTCTCTTGCTGGAGGCATTCTGACTGCTTCAGTGAGTGGGAGCAAATGATTCCTATGCCAGGTCTTCAAAGGCCCCAATCTTCCTTCTGGCTTCAACTTGTAGACAGGCAATCCTGGAAGTTTTCTACAGATGATATATGGCTCTGATCTCCATCTATCAGCAATCTTGTGTTTCCCAGGGATCCCTAGGTTGCGTAACAGTACACGGTCCCCAGGCTGTAGGTCCTGTACTCTAACTTTCAAATCAAAGTTCCTCTTATTTCGGGCCCCTCTCTGGCTGGAGGCCGCTTGAGCTTTCTCATAAGCTATCTTCAAACTGCGCCTCAGTCTGTCCACATATCCTTTGTGGGAGGCAGCAGAGGCATGGTCTAAGGAAATGCCGAAGGCCAAATCCACTGGCAATCTTGCTTCTCTCCCAAACATAAGTCGGTAAGGGGAAAAACCTGTCACATCACTTGTGGTGCAGTTGTAGGCATGCACCAGAGCTGATATGTGTTGACTCCAGTGTTGCTTCTTCTCTGTTTCCAAAGTTCCCAACATGTTCAATAGGGTCCTGTTGAACCTTTCAGGCTGGGCATCACCTTGAGGGTGATATGGTGTAGTCCTAGTCTTCTCTACTCCCAGAGAATCTAGTAGCTTCCTGATCAGGCGACTCTCAAAGTCCCTTCCTTGGTCTGAATGGATTCTCTGTGGCAGTCCATAGTGAACAAAGTACTTCTCCAATAGTACCTTGGCTACTGTAGAGGCCTTCTGGTCCTTGGTTGGGAAAGCCTGAGCATAACGAGTGAAATGGTCGGTTACCACCAGAACATTTCCCAATCCGCTCAAATCGGGTTCAAGGCAGAGAAAATCAATGCATACCAGATCCATTGGGCCTTCACTTTGTAGATGGCCCATTGGGGCAGCTTGATGGGGTAAAGTCTTCCTCTGAATGCATCTTGCACAGGAATGGCAATACTCCTCCACTTCGGCCCTCATGCAGGGCCAGTAAAACCGGTCTCTGACAAGTTGGAAGGTTCTCTCTGCTCCCAAGTGACCATGCTGGTCATGTAAGGCAATCAGCACAGTCTCTCGATGCTTTTCCGGGAGAAACAACTGCCACTTGTCTTCTGGTCCATCAGAGGGGCCCCTTCGGTAGACTACCCCCTGATGCACCTGTAACTTGTCCAATTCTCTCCTCAGTAGGCGAGCTTCTTTAGAAGGGTGAAGGCGAAGTCCCTCTGGACTCTTGTCTTCCAGGGCTTCCAGGACCAATTTCCCCATGGGATCTTCCAATTGGTCACACCTTAACTCCTTCTTGGACAGCTTCGGCAGACACTCTTCTGCCAGTTGAGTTACCCCACAGTAACACTTTGGGACTCCCACTGTGGTAACTCCTATCTCTTCAGCTCTGGATCCTCCTCTGGCTTGGAGTTCAGCCCCCTGACAAAGGGCTCGCACTCCTTCTGGTGCCACTTGGGTCCAGTTTTCCCAATCATCGACCATGACATGGGATCTTCGGGACAGGGCATCTGCATCCCTATTTCCAGCCCCTGGTCTGTACTTGAGACTGAAATTGAATCCAGACAACGCCGCCAACCATCTGTGTCCAGTTGCATCCAGCTTGGCGGTGGTGAATAGATAGGTCAAGGGGTTGTTATCTGTCTTTACAGTAAACTCGGCCCCATACAAATAGTCTCTCAATTTGTCAACAACTGCCCACTTGAGGGCTAAGAACTCCAACTTGTGGGTGGGATAGTTCTTCTCAGAGGGGGTCAGGCTCCGGCTCACATAGGCCACTGGTCGTAGCTGGTCTTCATACTCCTGGTAGAGTACTCCACCTAGGCCCTCATGGCTGGCATCAACATGTAGCTCATATGGTCTAGTGGGATCAGCGTAGGCCAAAACTGGGGCTGTGGTGAGACTTCTCTTCAAGGTTCTGAAAGCCTCTTCACACCTTGAATTCCACTGGTCTTGGACTGATTCACCGGACCTCCTAGGCCCTATTCCATCCTCCTCTCCTTCTGTCTTCAGCAGCTCGTTGAGGGGTTTGGCAATGCGGGCAAACCCATCCACAAACCTGCGGTAGTAGGAGCAGAACCCCAAGAAAGACCGAAGTTCTGTAACTGTTGTGGGCCTTGGCCACGAAGTAACTGCCTCCAGCTTCTCAGGGTCTGTAGCCACTCCTTTTTCAGACACTATGTGTCCCAGATAGTTCACAGAAGACTGATAGAACCGACACTTCTCTGGAGAAAGTTTAAGTCCCTCTTCACTGAGCCTCTTCAGTACCTTCTCCAATCTGGCTTCATGCTCTTCCAAAGTCTTTCCAAAGACAATGACATCGTCCAGATACACCAGGACTTCTATGAGGTTCATGTCTCCAACAGTCCTTTCCATTAGGCGTTGAAACGTAGCAGGAGCTCCAGATAGGCCCTGGGGCATCCTGTTGAACTCAAAGAATCCCACTGGGTTATGAAGGCAGTCTTTTCTCTATCTTCTGGATGCATGGGGATTTGATAATACCCACTCTTGAGGTCCATCACACTGAACCACTTAGCTCCAGATAAACTCTGCAAGGCATCCTCTATCCTTGGCGTGGTGTACTGGTCAGGAATGGTCCTCCTGTTGAGAGTTCTGTAGTCAATGCAGAGTCTCAAAGACCCATTCTTCTTCCTGACTACCACAATTGGGGAGGCGTAGGGGCTTCTGGACTCCCTAATCACTCCCGTCTTCTTCAATTCCGCAAGCTGCTCCCTCAGATCCTCCAGATCTGCTAGCGGGACTCGCCTCACTCTTTCTCTGAATGGCTTGTCCTCTTGCATGCGGATTCGATGGGTGGCACTCCTCGCACACCCCACATCAAACTCATCTTTAGAGAAAATCTTCTCCCATCTGGTCAGCTGGGCCTTGGCTCTCTCTTTCCAAGCTCCAGGTAGGTTAGGGTTTTCCATGGAGAGTTTCTTCCAAACATCTTCTCCTTCACCCGTCCCCTTCACTTCTGACCAGCCAACTGGGACAGCAGGACTCACCTGTCCCAGAAGCATCCTGGCAGGGATCTCCACGGGCCGCTCCGTGGGGTTCCTCACACTGACAGGGACTCTTCCTCTAGCCTTCTTCAGATCCTTGAGTGAAATTACTTCTGGTATCACCTCCAGACCTGAGTGACCCTCCATTGGGTCGGGCTCCAACATTACAAAGGGGCCAGGCTGCTCCCAAGTAAGTTTCACCGTGGCTCTCATGCAGGTCACCTCTCCAGGCTGTAACACTGCTCCTTCTTTTCCAAGCCTCCATACCCTTCCTATCCCCTCACTTGGGGTCTTCTGCTCTAGGACCAACCGCTGATAGGCTGCCTTCAGCATGGGATGGATCTTGGGAGTTGAAAGATTCTCTTTCTTCACCAGGGGGGTCAGAAGCCTTCTGACTAGGTCCGTGTTCGTCCCTATAATCAGGGACGTCTTGCTGGTTCCTGGTGAGCGGGGACACACCACTGCCAAGGTGTCAAACACTTCAGACTTCCCAGCTACTGATGGGTCAAACGTCAATCTGATGGGTAAGTATCCATCATAGGGGAAACTCTGAGTTCCCAATCCCCTTATCTCCAACTCTTCTATCTTCTGTATTGGCAGATGACTCAGGTATCTGTCATAGAAGTCCCTGTACAACAGGGTCACTTGTGCTCCAGTGTCTAGGAGGGCCTTCGTGTACACTCCTTCCACCTGGATGGGTACAGTAGGGGATGGACCAACTAGCTCTTCTGGGTAGGGCCGAGTTGATGCTGTCCTCTTCTTTGGACTCTTTGCTTTACTTGATCTGCACTTGCTCCTTTCTTGAGCCTGGTATGCATCGATCCTCTCCCTCTTAGTGGGAGTGTGAACCCGTTGAGGGACATTGTTATCTCTCACTTGTAAGGGTTCTTGCTTTGGGGTGCTGTGTCTCTTCAAAGGGGTCTTGCCCCCTTTCTCTGGAGTGCACCTTGGTTGAGGATCCCTGGGCCCCTCCTGAGGGGTTTGGTCTCCTCGCTTTCTCTTCCTGTTACGCTTCTTGGAGCTCACTGAAGGTGATGGGCACCCGGTTGACTCCTTCACCGGGGCCCTTTGGCGTTTCCCGCCGGCTGGCGGCTTTCTGCCTTCTTCTTCTTGGGACTGGAACATACAGCTGCAATATGACCAATTCCTCCACAATTAAAGCAAATCATCTCACCGTAGTCAGGTGGGGATGCTGATGCTGGAACAGCTGGAAACAATTCCCTCCTGCTTGTTTCCTTCTTGGGACTGGGCGTCTCTTTCGCCACTAGAGATGTCAGTATCTCCATCATCTGGGACATCTGCAACTTCAGGGCATCTACCTCTGTGTCTCTTTCAGGGGTTAAGGCCGACCTGACCGTGGCCACTGGAAGCTTTGTAGACCCCATCACTTGCTTCTCCCTTTTCTCTTCCAACATGGCCTCTTCTTCTCTGACCATTCGGATGAGGTCAGGGTAGTCCAGGCTCTTCCCATCCTGCCGGGTGCGTAGAATTAGTGCGACAGGGTCCAGGGGTTGGGCTCCCCTCATCACCTGCTGGGCACGGGCTTCATCTACCTTCCCTGGATCTATCCCCTTCTTCAGGATAATCCTATGCAGGATCTTGTCTATGCGTCCCATGTACTCTGACAGCTTCTCCCCTGTCTTCTGGTAACAGTGTTCCAGTTGATAGGTAAGTTCTGTGACCTTTTCTGTCCCACCAAACACACCTTCCAGGATGTCTATGTAGTCCTGGGCAGTGCAATCCTTTTTGCTTGTCTTCAGATTGCGTATGGCCTCTAGGGCAGGTCCTTTTAGGCTCTCAACAATCCTTTGCTTCTTTCTGCCTTCTGAGACCTCCCATTCTTCTAGGGCCTGCGTGGCACCATCTAACCACTCTTCAAATCCCTCTTCTCCCGAGGGTACAGGTGTCCTCCCTGAAAACATCCGGAGTTTCCTGTATCCCGACATTGGGTAATCCCCGGGGTCTCTTCTGCACTGGGACACAATCTCCCCTAGAACAGCACACAGTTCTGCACTAAGAGTAGTGTGTGCGGGTGCGGGGCTTTCCGCGCCCTTCTGCTCTTCCTTCTTTGGGGATAGAATGGCTTTCATAGGAGAACAGTCTCCCTTTCGCGGCAGCGCATGCAGCAATTGGTAGTGCTGACCATTCGGTGCCTGTATGCTTTGGCTCCTGAACTGCTCTGGAGTCTCTTCCTTCCATTCTATTAAGGCGTATGTGTACCCAGCATCATTTCTCATGTCCATTATCCATGACTTCTGGCATGGGGATAATGACATTATGAGCTGCTTGACTGCCTCTCTCTGCCATATCCCTGGCAGTTCAATAACTGCTGCTGCGGCTGGGTCAGCGGCCCATGTTGCGGACCACCGTCCCACTTCTATTGGGTCCATGCCGGCACCTTCTGGCGGCTTTTCCCGCTGACTCAGGATCCCGGATTACGAGCCCCCACGTGTAGCGCTACCCCCAGTTAAGAGAGCCGCTGGTTTGTTTTGGGTCCCTGAGTACAGCTCCACCAACCCCCGGCAATTTGGCTCTACCCACTCTGGCACAGTTAGTAAAGGGGTACGTCCCTATGCACATAAAACCATATCTTATACTCTAAATGGAATTGGTATGAACTCACAAGCAGACTGCTGAGATAAGAATAACTGGCTTTACTTTGGCAGTAAGGAAAAAGAATAGCAACATGCATTTGAACATATATCTTACAATACTTTAGCAGGTCCCTGCAATATGCACTTTAACATGTACACACATATGTATTCAACTAACCGTGGGGAAACGGAACGCCTAGCGTGGCGACCGTCTGCTATGCACCCCTGAGGTGCAATAAATCTATCTGCGCCTACCTAACGGACCAGGCCTGATCCCTAGTAATAGAGCTCAGTCCTTGTACTAGTACAGTGTTCTTCACCGGCAATAAATCTGTAGAGGTGGTGCACATGTAGCTTTAAATGGTGTCATTTGTAATCCACAAAAAGTAACATTGCTGCTCTGAGGTAAATTGCGCCTAGGCAGTTCAGTAGGCATAAAACGTGTGTGTCAATGCAGGATGAGCCTTCCGGCTCTCTCACCAATCCTTGGGTACCGTCCTCCGATCCGGTCCCTCCAATGGTGGCTCTGGTCTCTTCAATGGCGGCGTCCGGTCTCCTCAGTCACAGCCCTGAACTCCGGTCATCAGCTCCGTCCGACCGACAGTAAGGGGAAGTCTCCGCTCCGCTGCTGTGGACTCTGAGGGGTGAGAGTCTCACTCCATCGGCTGCAAGGCCCAGGCTTCAGGCCTTCAGCTCCGGTCCGCACAGGTG
This sequence comes from Lithobates sylvaticus, assembly GCA_028564925.1. Taxonomy (NCBI): domain Eukaryota; kingdom Metazoa; phylum Chordata; class Amphibia; order Anura; family Ranidae; genus Lithobates; species Lithobates sylvaticus. Next base: position 262,879,740 of record CM053031.1, read on the forward strand.
TCTCTGCTGGCTGCAGTCTCCGCGTCACACGCTCTGTCAGCAGAGGCAGGCCAGTCCTGTCAGGCCTCAGAAGAGGAAGTGTCCCAAGAGGAAGAGGCGGTCTCCGCTCTTCCCTTTTATAATCTCCCCCCAGCAGCCTCCCGGGCGGAAGTCAGCAGCCCTGGGGCCTGGGGAATCATGGGAGATGTAGTCTCTAAGCCTAAAAGGGGTAGAACCCCGCTACACAATCAAGAGCCGAGAACCCCCTGCAGAGAGACAGAGCGCCCCCGCCGTGTCAATTTCCAGGGCACAGGTAAGTAAAATGGGGGGCAGGGGGCCGGTCACTGCCAGGTGTTTTTTCACCTTAATGCATAGGAAGCATTATGGTGAAAAAACACGAGGGTTTACAACCCCCTTAATTGTTTCATATGGTGGGGGGACTCACTGTTTAGTGTTTTAGCAAGTAACTATGCAGAATACACTTTATTATTATTCAGGTCTGATTGCGCCGATTGATTTTATTCACTTGATATCCTTTTTATATGCTGTTTGCAGGATTGTCATAAGCTTTATCATACCTCCCAACTTTTAGAGATGGGAATGAGGGACACCTATCAGCAAAAGTATACAGGCATAGGACACACCCCTTTGCCACGCCCCCTTAAAGGAGAATTGTACAAAAAATAAAAGATTGTGCTTTTTTTACCACTACTATTCCTTTATAATGACTTTTAGAATTTACAAATGCAGCAATTTAGAAATCAGATGAAAGGTTTAGCGCTGGAAAACACTTTTTGATAGATAAAAAGTGCATTTTATATACATCTATATAGATCAGACCAAAAATGAGGGACAAATGAGGAGGAATGAGGGACATTATTCCAAATCAGGGACAGTCCCTCGAAATGAGGGACAGTTGGGAGCTGTGGCTTTATGTCAATCCTCCAAACCCCATATAAAAACGATAGGCAATGTTATCACCCTAAAAAACACACTCAAGCGCCCAGGCACCATACACATGCGTTCCATTGTTAAACACGCACAGCATAGCGGCTATACACATACAGAGCTGTAATCAGATCACTGCTCCTCATCATGACACAGCCCAATGATTTCTGATGTGTCCCATGTTCACCGCCAGACATCACAGCACACACTCATCAAGTTCTGTATATGTTGGCACTTTAAAATAAATACGTTGGTTTTCGTGTTGTAGTTTGGGCACTCGGGCTCAAAAAGATTTGCCATCACTGGCATAGGGGATAATCAGAGCACTAGTATAGGGTATTGCGGTGATAAGGATGCTGGTATGGCATATGGGGTAATCAGTACACTGATATGGTGTATGGCAGTGAACAGGATGCTGGTATGGGGTATGGTGGTGATTAGAGCGCTAATATGGTGTATGGTGGTGATCAGGGTACTGGTATGGAAAATGGCGGTGATCATGGTACCGGTATGGGGGTGATCAGCGCTGGTATGGCGGTGATCAGCGCTGGTATGGCGGTGATCAGCGCACTGGTATGGCGTAGTGGTGGTGATCAGGATGCTAGTATGTCAAATGGCGGTGATCATGGTACTGGTATGGGGGTGATCAGGGCGCTGGTATGGCGGTGATCAGGACGCTGGTATGGCGTAGTGGTGGTGATCAGGACGCTGGTATGGCAGTGATCAGGGCACTGGTATGGCGTAGTGGTGGTGATCAGGATGCTGGTATGTCAAATGGCGGTGATCATGGTACTGGTATGGGGCATGGCGTTGATCAGGACGCGGGTATGGTGGTGATCAGGATGCTGGTATGGCGTAGTGGTGGTGTTCAGGATGCAAGTATGTCAAATGGCGGTGAACATGGTAAAACAACTTCCTATCAGCCGGACAAAGCGGTAATGTGATCCGCTGTGCCCAGGTGACATACTGACCGCCGGGCTCCCGGGTGCACGCTCTGTGAGCTGTCGGTGCAAGGTGACGTACAGGTACGTTAACCCGCATCGGTGCTGCTTCCCGTCCGCTGCTTATAGACAATGGGCGGACAGGAAGTAGTTAGTAGTCCATTTTTGTTAAATAGTAACATAGTAGGTGAGGTCGAAAAAAGACACAAGTCCATCAAGGCCAACCTATGTGTGTGATTATATGTCAGTATTACATTGTATATCCCTGTATGTTGCGGTCGTTCAGGTGCTTATCCAATAGTTTCTTAAAACTATCGATGCTCCCCACTGAGACCACCGCCTGTGGAAGGGAATTCCACATCCTTGCCGCTCTTACAGTAAAGAACCCTCTACGTAGTTTAAGGTTAAACCTCTTTTCTTCTAATTTTAATGAGTGGCCACGTGTCTTGTTAAACTCCCTTCTGCAAAAAAGTTTTATCCCTATTGTGGGGTCACCAGTACGGTATTTGTAAATTGAAATCATAACCCCTCTCAAGCGTCTCTTCTCCAGAGAGAATAAGTTCAGTGCTCACAACCTTTCCTCATAACTAATATCCTCCAGACCCTTTATTAGCTTTGTTGCTCTTCTTTGTACTTGCTCCATTTCCAGCACATCCTTCCTGAGGACTGGTGCCCAGAACTGGACAGCATACTCCAGGTGCGGCCGGACCAGAGTCTTGTAGAGCGGGAGAATTATCATTTTATCTCTTGAATTAATCCCCTTTTTAATGCCAAAATTCTGTTTGCTTTGTTAGCAGCAGCTTGGCATCGCATGCCATTGCTGAGCCTATCATCTACTAGGACCCCAGGTCCTTTTCCATCCTAGACTCCCCCAGAGGTTCTCCCCCCAGTGTATAGATTGCATTCAGATTTTTGCCACCTAAATGCATTATTTTAAATTTTCCTACAACAATTTTTTACATTGTTCAGCATTCATCGCTGAGAAGGAATCCATACCCCCCCCCCCCCCCCCAGGTTTTGTACTGTCGGTGCCATCACTGAGAGTTCAGCTCACACCCTCATGTGCCGTAACTTACAACTCTCAACATTGCGCTATGAAGGTCGCCGACAGACAGAACGTTCGGAGAGAGAGAGGGAATGTGCAGCCGTCAAGCCCTTGCCATGTATCCTGGTCTCTGTATTGTATACCTAACATTTGTATTTAAACATTTTTGTAACATTTCTTTTCTGGAGCGCAAAAAGAGTACAGTTTATTTATTTTTTGAAATCTTTATTTTTTTGTAAAACACAATTTACATTCAGAGTTTTTCTTTGGCAGGTGGTGCGTCTGCACACTATCAAGCTCACATTTGATGCACCAGTGTTATTAGAATCTCACGTCTTTAAGGCTGCATTCACACCTGAGCGTTTTGTAGCTTGAAGCCTGAAGCTACAAAACGCTAGAGGGGAAAAAATACATTGTTCTCTATGGAGATGGTTCACATCTCCACTCCAAAACGCCTGAAGCCCTACGCCTGAAGCTCAAACAAGTTCCGGACCCTTTTTTGTCGCGCGAATCGGGCAGATTTGGGCGTTTTTATTCTTTTTACATTGGTGACCTTTTGCTCTGCACAAAATTCGCGGCAAAACGCGGTAAAAAACGCAGCGAATCGCGGTAAAAAACGCCGCAAATCGCGGTAAAAAACGCCGCAGAAAATCGCCGCAATTCGCGCGATTTTCTGCCTGAAAAGCTATGCTCAGGTGTGAATGCAGCCTTAAAGAGATTTGGACAGATCTGTCTAATTTTTACATCTGTAGTTCCTTGTCTTCACCAGGTTCCCCAGCTGGTTGAAGTAATCTGCAGTCTTCTGTATCACGGGATGGTCCATGTATGCGTCTCTCTGTTTGCAACTTGACAGAGACTGATATCGGTCATGCAGAAGAGTCGTCATGTTCCTCCACTTCTCCTCTTTAGGCTGCTTTCACAACGGGGGCGGTTTGCAGGCGCTATTGCGCTAAAAATAGCGCCTGCAAACCGACCCGAAACAGCTGTTGCTGTGTCTTCAGTGTGAAAGCCCTGAGGGCTTTCACACTGGAGCGGTGCGCTAGCAGGACGGTAAAAAAAAGTCCTGCTAGCTGCATCTTTGGAGCGGTGAAGGAGCGGTGTGTTCACCGCTCCTATACCGCTCCTACCCATTGAAATCAATGGGAGACCGCGGGGATACCGCCCGCAAAGCGCCGCTGCAGGTTTTTAACCCTTTTTCAGCCGCTAGCGGGGGTTAAAACCACCCCGCTAGCGGCCGCATACCGCGGGTAAAACGATGGTAAAGCAGCGCTAAATATAGTGCTGCTTTACCGTCGCCGCCCCGCACCGCCCCAGTGTGAAAGCAGCCTTATAGTGGAGCTGCACACGGTAGAGGTGGATACATTTGTAGACTTGGCTGGTGATTTCCAATGCAGCGATGGTAAGGTGATCATATTTTTAAAATGAAATCCGGGGACATTTTTTTTTTTTTATTGGCAAATGGTAAACTATTTTATAAGCATATGTATGTATGTATGTATGTATAGTGTATGGGGGGGGAGGGGGGGGGTGTATGTATGTATAGTGTATGGGGGGGGGGGTGTGTATGTATGTATAGTGTATGTTGGGGGGAGGGGGGGTGTATGTATGTATAGTGTATGGGGGGGGTGTATGTATGTATAGTGTATGGTGGGGGGAGGGGGGTGTATGTATGTATAGTGTATGGGGGGGAGGGGGGTGTATGTATGTATAGTGTATGGTGGGGGGAGGGGGGGTGTATGTATGTATAGTGTATGGGGGGGGGTGTATGTATGTATAGTGTATGGTGGGGGGAGGGGGGGGTGTATGTATGTATAGTGTATGGGGGGAGGGGGGTGTATGTATGTATGTATAGTGTATAGGGGGGGGGGTGTTGATCCAGAGGAAGGCGAAAAACCCCCAGCAGAGCATGATCCAATTTGCTACAGCAGGGGCAAAAATTCCTTCCTGATCCCCCGAGAGGCAATCGGATATTCCCTGGATCAACTTTACTTATAAATGTCAGTACCCAGTTATGGGTACTTCTATACATCGGCGGTGGGCCAACATCTGTCACCTGTGCACTGCACATGCGCAGAAGTTTTAGCCAAATGACTACCTACCTGTATAAGAGGGAGCATGAATTAGCCTGTGAATGGGCACAGAAGTCCACCTAGAGGAACCATGTTGTCTGCTGGCATGCCCTTCCTTACCTTGATCTTTTGGCAAGGGTGGGGGGGGGCGTTGGATATAACCGCCCATGATGATCCTGTCCCGATGATATCCTCGCTGCAAATGACAGAACCCCCCCCCTCCCCGAAAAAAAAAATTCCCTTCCTAGCACAATTCAATTTCCCTATCCCCAAATCACCCCTCTTAGCACCCCCTCCCCCCCAAAAAATGTCCCCTCTTAGAGCAAATCATACCCCTTGCCAATCACCTAAAATTCCCCTTCCCAGAATAAATCCCATCTCCCCCCACCCCCCCCCCCCCCCCCCTCCTAGCACAAATCTCCCCTAATCTTCTCTCCTAGCACAACCCCCCCCCCCTAAATTTTCCCTCCTAGAACTAATCTAACCTATTGCCGTTCCCCGAATTTGTGCTTCCTCCAAAGCACAAATCACCTCTCCTAGCACACCCCCCCCCCCATATTTCCCCTCCTAGAACTAAATTTTACCTATTGCCGTTCCCCGAATTTGTGCTTCCTCCAAAGCACAAATCACCTCTCCTAGCACAACCCCCCCCCCCCATATTTCCCCTCCTAGAACAAATCTAACCTATTGCCGTTCCCCGAATTTGTGCTTCCTCCAAAGCACAAATCACCTATCCTAGCACACCCCCCCCCCCCCCCCCCCCCCATATTTCCCCTCCCAGAACAAATCTAACCTATTGCTGCTCCCCCGAATTTGTGCTTCCTCCAAAGCACAAATCCATCCTCCTAGCAAAAATACCCACCATAGTTACCCTCCCAAACGAAGTTGGATCCTGCTATTCCTCAGCACACCATTACTTGGCCTCACTCTCGTCTGGTCTTTCTCCACTTTTGCCGCTGCTGCAGCCGCAGTTTAAGTTGCGTGCTTTCTGTGGAAAGAGAAGAAAAGGATTGATTAGTGGATATAACACAGAAATGTCACCTTTCAGTTACATCACAGACAGCCTGTCATTTCTGCAATACTTCTCAGTATAGGACTTGGTCATTTATGATATATATGTCTCTCCAAGAATGGCAGTTTTTATAAGGTAGTTCTCTCCACAGAGGAGGTCGGCCTGATAGGTGGCTGGGAATTCGGCGTAAAGTATAAGGACCCTTTCTAGATGTTCAGCCCGTGTCATGAGTTTAGTACTTTAAGAGTATAAACATCAAAAGGGGAGGACGTTATTTACTAGGGGTCCTGAGGGAAGTGAGAGGGACCCTTAATGGGAACGCCTTGACCAGGCTGAATAACCATTGCTGAGAAACTAGAAAACATTTCCTAAGCACTATTCCTACCCTTGGAATAGGCGATAGTAGAAGATTCTGCCATCGCCAATTCACAAGGAAAGGAGCATTCATTACAGATCTGTAATTTACCACTGGACAACTTCATATTAACTGGAATTGTGACCCCCCATGAGGAAGAATGACCTCCAACTATTCAGAGGTCTTTGTTCCTCTAGTCCTAAACTGCTACAGTTTGTGAGAGACTACCTAAGCAGTATAATAATACACAGTACTTACTTTTTTTATGTAGTTCCACAGAGATTTTGTCCATTTCTTTCTTCTACTCTTGACTTTTTCTTTCCCTTCACTTCCTTCTCCTGTGCATACTTCCCCTTCCCTTCCATCTTCTGCGTGTTCTTGCCCTTCACTTTCTCTCCCTTCGCTGGCTTTAACGTCACTTTCTTCCCCATCACTTTCTTTCGTGTCACTTTCTTCCGTGACACTTTCTTCCATGCATTTCATTTCCTCCACTCTTTCCTGTGTTTCCTCTTCCCACGTCTCTTTCACTTCCTCCTCTCTTTCCTGCGTTTCGTCTTCCTGCATCTCTTCCCTTTGTTCCTCTCTTCCCTGCGCTTCCTCTTCCCACGTCTCTTTTACTTCCACCTCTCTTTCTTGTGTTTCCTCTTCACACATCTCTTTCACTTCCACCTCTCTTTCCTGTGTTTCATCTTCACACATCTCTTCCCTTTCTTCCTCGCTTACCCGGGTTTCCTCTCCACACATCTCTTCCCTTTCTTCCTCGCTTACCCGGGTTTCCTCTCCACACATCTCTTCCCTTTCTTCCTCGCTTACCCGGGTTTCCTCTTCACACATCTCTTCCCTTTCTTCCTCGCTTACCCGGGTTTCCTCTTCCCACGTCTCTCCGCTTTCTTCCTCGCTTACCCGGGTTTCCTCTTCCCACGTCTCTCCGCTTTCTTCCTCGCTTACCCGGGTTTCCTCTTCCCATATCTCTTTCATTTCCTCACCTGGCCACATTTCATCATTTCCACCCCTCTCCATATGAGCCTATAAAGGGGAAAAAAAGAAGAAGGTAAGTGGATGTACATATTTGCAACTCTATTCTTTCTTTAAAGCGGGACTGTACCTGACATTTTTTTTTAAAAGCCAGCAGCTACAAATACTGCAGCTGCTGTCTTTTAAAAAATGGACACTTACCTGTCACAGGTTCCAGCGATGACGGCAGCAGAGGCCGATCGATCGGCTCTCTGCTGCTGCCGGCGCCATTCTCGGTAAGGGAATCAGGAAGTGTGGCCTGTGCGGCTTCACTTCCCGATTCCCTACTGCGCATGCACGAGTCGCGCGGCAGACAGCGCGCCAGGACAGGAAGTTGCGTAAACTCCCGTGGGAGTTTATGCCCGGAAGTGTCTAAGACAGGTATCTGCACCCCCTCCCCCTGAAAGGTGCCAAATGTGACAACGGAGGGGGGGAGGGTTCCGAAAAAGCGGAAGTTCCACTTTAGGGTGGAATCCCGCTTTAAGATTTGAATGGCGTGGAGAAAGGGTTGAAATTTTACAAGGTTTTTGCTTTTTTTGTGTTCACGTGTTAAAGTGGTTGTAAACCTTTACAGACCACTTTTACCTACAGGTAAGTTCATGAAAGACTATCGTTTTATAAAACGGGTCTTTCTTCAGCCGCGTTAAAGTGATTGTAAAGGATAAAATGTATTTATTTTTTAAATAACAATGTTACACAATGGTTTTGCAAAGAGCAGCCCTGGTCTTCCTCTTCTTGGACCCCCGCCAATGCTCTACCCCCCCCCCCCCCCATGCAGAGTGCCCCATAGAAAGCCACTTGCTATGTGGGCATTCAGGAGCAAGCACATGTCCATTCACACACAGAGTGCGGTGCGGTGCAACCAACCCCCCCCGCTGGCTGTGTTTGACAGCAGTGGGAGCCAATGGCTCCCACTGCTGTCTCTGAGCCAATGAGGGAGAGAGCCTCTGCTCTTGTATGTATATCAATGTTATAGCCTCTGCTCTCGTATGTATATCAATGTTATAGCCTCTGCTCTCGTATGTATATCAATGTGAGAGCCTCTGCTCTCGTATGTATATCAATGTGAGAGCCTCTGCTCACCTATGTATATCAATGTGAGAGCCTCTGCTCACCTATGTATATCAATGTGAGAGCCTCTGCTCACCTATGTATATCAATGTGAGAGCCTCTGCTCACCTATGTATATCAGTGTAAGAGCCACTTTAACTACCTAAGCATCATAATATTATAAGATACTTACGATGCTGGCCTGGCTGTATGTAACCTCTTCTTCTCTGCTCTCTGGTCCTCCTTGTTCCACTACAATTTCTGTCCTTTCCCTCTCTTCTTTTCTTCTTTTTTCTCCCTTTCCTCCTTTCTTCGCCACTCTCCCTCTCCTTTGAGAATAGGCGGATACAACCAAGAACCTTCTCTGGCAAATCTCTTTATATTTGAGATTGGAAGCTTTTCGCATCTCCTCTCCTTTCTGTCTGAGTTCTTCCTCTTTCCTTTGCTCTTCAAGTCTCCATTTCTTCTCTCTCACGATAAACTCGGCCCTTAAGCGTTCATTATGCTTCCACATCATGTCTATCTCCATGAGCCTTTTCCTTCGCTCTTCTGCCATCATCTTGTACCCCTTTAGTTTCATGTCCTTGACCGCAGCCACTTTGTCTCTATTTGCTTGGAGCCGTCTCTCTCGCTCCCTCTTCAAAGCCTCCTTCCACTTCTTTTTAAGCTCCCTGAGCTCCGCCGCTAATCTTTCCACCTCCTCTTGTCTTCTCCTTTTTGCTTCCTGTATCTTAACTCTCTCTGCCCTAATGGCCTCCACTTGAGCCCTCTTGAGTTGGAGCTCCACGTCAGTTTGACCGTTTCTCCTTCCGTTGTTCATTTTGATCTATAAAGAAGAAGAAAAAAAAATGGTGAGTTGAAGTGAAGTAAAAATGTTAAAGTGGCACTTTATTGAGAGATCTGGGGTCAAAAAGACCCCAGATCGCTCATTTACCTTTAACCGCTTCCCGACCGCCTCCAGGAACATATACGTCCTCAGCATGGCACGGCTAGGCAAAAGCACGTATATATACGTGCCCTTTAATTGCCTAGCCGTGGGGTCGGAAGCTCCGTGACCACGGATCGGGTCACAGAGCTGAAGAACGGGGAGAGGTCTGTGTAAACAAACCTCTCCCGCGCTTCCTACACTGCCTGTCACTGATCTGCTGTTCCCACCGGAAGTGATGTCATGACGTCACTTCCGGGTTACTACATCCGAGACCCGATCAAAGCCGATCCCGGCTGTGTTCGGGTCTCCGGCCAGCCAGCGGGCGTACCGGCCGGTCGCTCGGGTCTCTCAGTGGGACAGAAGAGCCCGGGCGAGCGGCGGCGGAAGCTAAGCAGCCGAGTGGCTGCTTAGCTGCATCGGTTGTTATCACAAGAGACAGGTACGGGATTTGGCAGCAAGTGGTTAAGAATACAAGACAACAATACAATTTTATTTACTGGGGACCACCTATGATAAGGGGGGAAATAAAGACACTTACCAATTAGATCTTTTCTCCGAATGAAATTCAAATGAAATCCGAATCCAACAATGAAAAAGCTTTTTCGACGCTTATAAAATGCTCTTGCTCAAAATAGATCTAGAATAATTTCTACACCTGCAAAGAAGAAAAGAAAATGATTAATTTTTATTCTGTTTTACTTAAATATATATAAAAAAATTTATTACAATGAACATTAGTGGGACAATCATTAGACTGATCAATTACTGATCCCGCAAGGCAATGAATTCATTGGATCTGGGCAGGTTAAGCTAAAGGATCAGACAGCTGAAAACTGACATATACACACAGTATATATAATATATCTATATATATTTAAAAAAATAAAAAATAATAATAATAATATATATATATATATTTATATATGTGTGTGTGTATTTTTTTTAAATATATATATATATATATATATATATATATATATATATATATATATATATATATATATATATATATATATTGTTCTATATGTTAAAAAAATACACACACACACACACATATATATATATATATATATATATATATATATATATTGTATAAAAATAATATTTATATATATATATTTTTTTAAATAAATAAATATATATTATATATATATATACTGTCCTATATATTAAAAAAATACACACACACACATATAAATACATATATGTATTTTTTTTTTACACACACAGTATATAACATATATATATATATATATATATATATATATATATATATATATATATATATATATATATATATATATATATATATATATATATATATTATATATATATATATATATATATATTTAATATATATATATATACAGCATATATGTATAAAAAAAATAATAATATATATATATATATATATATATATATATATATATAAAACACACTCGCTGGTGCATTTTTAATTTTTTTTTGCAGGCTGTTGTCAGGGAACGCACTGAAAACGTGACAAAAATCACATATTTTGCAATGGAGCCGGGTGAAAGCAGCTAAACCCGCGCCTGGTTTAAAAAAAACGCAGCCAAAATGCGCCTCTTCTTTGAAAACGCATCAAAAATGCAACACAGGGGAATTATTATATTTATTTGTCAGTTTTTTTTCTTTTACAGGTGCAGGATGATGTCAGGCAACCAGGAAAATGCAAAAAAATCGTTTTTTATCGCATTTTTTGCAATGGATCGGCAACAAAACACGCGTGTGGTTTATTGTCACCTTATGAGAAAGGGATTGGATATTAAAAATATCTTCCAAAAAAATGTCACCTGTTTTTTTTTAATGTTTCTATTAAATATTGTTATAAATATCTGTATCGTGTTGTATTGCTAAGAAATCATCTATTTTGCATCCGATTTTATCATTAAACTTATATTATAATGGGAGCATTATCAGCACACACCTTGTCTCTCTGAGCTTCTGAGGAGATCTGCTCCTGCAGCTCAGTTTATACCCCCCTGCCACACTATGATGTCATACTCTGACATCACAGGGAAGTCTATTCTGACCTTGCCATGGCGACCTATTCACTTGTCATGGCGACCTTCCCTGGCCAGCGTCACACTCTGACATCACACAGGGAAGTCTATTCTGACGTTGCCATGGCGACCTCCCCTAGCCTCGTGTGGAGCTCCTTGGTATAATACCGGCACAGCGCCCCTCTGGTGGACTAGGGTATTGCACACTCTGAGCTGGGAATAAAGGACACCTAATTAGCCTTTTTCTGACACTTTTTTTAATCAGTATTTTGTTGCTAGAAAATTACTCCCCACATTAATCCCCACACATTATATATATCTATACATAGATATATATTTTCTTTTAGCAGAGACCCTAGAGAATCAAATTGCGGCAATTTTTTATTTCACACGGTATTGAGCGCATCCGTTTGGCAAACGCAAGTTTTTGGGAAAAAATACAGTTTAATGAATTTTAAAAAAAAACCCACTATATATATATATATATATATATATATATATATATATATAATATATATATATATACATAAAGAATATTATAATATTAATAAATAATAATAATAATAAATAATATTATAAAAACTAGCCGCTCTTCTCGGCAGCTGTAAGCAGACAAAATGGGAGAGGAAGTGAAGGGAAATCTCCCCAATGGGGACACTAGTTCTGGTGATTCCCTCACTTTGGAGAGATTGCCTCTCACTTCCTGTTTTCTCTGTGGGACAGTAAGTGAAGGGAAATCTCCCCAATGGGGACACTGATAACAGAAAAAGTCACCATAACAGGAATAGAGGGGAAATCTTCCAGTGGGGACACTCGTTCTGGGATTCCCTCCCTTTGGAGGGATTTGTTCTCACTTCCTGTTTTGGCTATGGGACAGGAAGTGAATTTGAATCTCCCCAATGGGGACACAGATGACAGAAAACACCTGACAGAGGTGATAGCTCCTCCCCTTACTCCACCCACAATGAAAACTTGTTTTTTCCTGGGGTTCTCCTCCATCCTCTTCCCATCTGGGATGATTTCTCTGTGTTTCTGGGATCTCCGGCTGAGCTAATAAAGGAGATTCCGGCTGTAATATCGGCTCCCCGTTGGGGAACGTTTATAGACGGACGTCGGTCAGGAAGGGGTTAAGGGACGCTCTGACCTCAGCCAATCACAGCCATGGGGGGAGGAGCTCCAATCACCGGCCTCCAGCAGGGGGCGGGCACTAGGGTGAGTCCATGGCAGGGATAGGCTGGAAGTTACCTTCAGGGCGGGTTCTATGTGGGGCGCTTTCCAGAGTCTTCTGGTAAAAAGTGACCCCCACAGATCGCTCTTCAGGTGCAGAGCGGGCGGCATTGGCTCATCATTTACCAGGAACTTCCTCTAGAACATACAGGGGGTCCCAGGGGGGTCCTTTATAATTTCCCTGCCGGGGTCCCACCCATGGGGGGCGGGGCTTTGTGTGTCGGTGTCCGTTCCTCCTGTAGGGGGCGGTATAACCCGACAAAAGAAAAAGATTTTATGACTGACTGCAGTCTCCTCCCTGTAATCACCAGCTCTGATTGGCTGATCATATATTGGCTGATCATATATATATAATATAAAAATAATATTTATATATATATATTTTTTTAAATAAATAAATATATATTATATATATATATATACTGTCCTATATATTTAAAAAAATACACACACACACATATAAATACATATATGTATTTTTTTTTTACACACACAGTATATAACATATATATATATATATATATATTATTTAATATATATATATAACAGCATATATGTATAAAAAAATAATAATAATAATATATATATATATATATATATAACACACTCGCTGGTGCATTTTTAATTTTTTTTTGCAGGCTGTTGTCAGGGAACGCACTGAAAACGTGACAAAAATCACATATTTTGCAATGGAGCCGGGTGAAAGCAGCTAAACCCGCGCCTGGTTTAAAAAAAAACGCAGCAAAAATGCATCTCTTCTTTGAAAACGCATCAAAAATGCAACACAGGGGAATTATATTTATTTGTCAGGTTTTTTTCTTTTACAGGTGCAGGATGATGTCGTTTTTTAGTGCATTTTTTGCAATGGATCGGGAACAAAACACGCGTGTGGTTTATTGTCACCTTATGAGAAAGGGATTGGATATTAAAAATATCTTCAAAAAAAATGTCACCTGTTTTTTTTTTTAATGTTTCTATTAAATATTGTTATAAATATCTCTATCGTGTTGTATTGCTAAGAAATCATCTGTTTTGCATCCGATTTTATCATTAAACTTATATTATAATGGGAGCATTATCAGCACACACCTTGTCTCTCTGAGCTTCTGAGGAGATCTGCTCCTGCAGCTCAGTTTATACCCCCCTGCCACACTATGATGTCATACTCTGACATCACAGGGAAGTCTATTCTGACCTTGCCATGGCGACCTATTCAATTGTCATGGCGACCTTCCCTGGCCAGCGTCACACTCTGACATCACACAGGGAAGTCTATTCTGACGTTGCCATGGCGACCTCCCCTAGCCTCGTGTGGAGCTCCTTGGTATAATACCGGCACAGCGCCCCTCTGGTGGACTAGGGTATTGCACACTCTGAGCTGGGAATAAAGGACACCTAATTAGCCTTTTTCTGACACTTTTTTTAATCAGTATTTTGTTGCTAGAAAATTACTCCCCACATTAATCCCCACACATTATATATATCTATACATAGATATATATTTTCTTTTAGCAGAGACCCTAGAGAATAAAATTGCGGCAATTTTTTATTTCACACGGTATTGAGCGCATCAGTTTGGCAAACGCAAGTTTTTGGGAAAAAATACAGTTTAATGAATTAAAAAAAAAAAACCCACTATATATATATATATATATATATATATATATATATATATATATATATATATACATAAAGAATATTATAATATTAATAAATAATAATAATAATAAATAATATTATAAAAACTAGCCGCTCTTCTCGGCAGCTGTAAGCAGACAAAATGGGAGAGGAAGTGAAGGGAAATCTCCCCAATGGGGACACTAGTTCTGGTGATTCCCTCACTTTGGAGAGATTGCCTCTCACTTCCTGTTTTCTCTGTGGGACAGTAAGTGAAGGGAAATCTCCCCAATGGGGACACTGATAACAGAAAAAGTCACCATAACAGGAATAGAGGGGAAATCTTCCAGTGGGGACACTCGTTCTGGGATTCCCTCCCTTTGGAGGGATTTGTTCTCACTTCCTGTTTTGGCTATGGGACAGGAAGTGAATTTGAATCTCCCCAATGGGGACACAGATGACAGAAAACACCTGACAGAGGTGATAGCTCCTCCCCTTACTCCACCCACAATGAAAACTTGTTTTTTCCTGGGGTTCTCCTCCATCCTCTTCCCATCTGGGATGACTTCTCTGTGTTTCTGGGATCTCCGGCTGAGCTAATAAAGGAGATTCCGGCTGTAATATCGGCTCCCCGTTGGGGAACGTTTATAGACGGACTTCGGTCAGGAAGGGGTTAAGGGACGCTCTGACCTCAGCCAATCACAGCCATGGGGGGAGGAGCTCCAATCACCGGCCTCCAGCAGGGGGCGGGCACTAGGGTGAGTCCATGGCAGGGATAGGCTGGAAGTTACCTTCAGGGCGGGTTCTATGTGGGGCGCTGTCCAGAGTCTTCTGGTAAAAAGTGACCCCCACAGATCGCTCTTCAGGTGCAGAGCGGGCGGCATTGGCTCATCATTTACCAGGAACTTCCTCTAGAACATACAGGGGGTCCCAGGGGGGTCCTTTATAATTTCCCTGCCGGGGTCCCACCCATGGGGGGCGGGGCTTTGTGTGTCGGTGTCCGTTCCTCCTGTAGGGGGCGGTATAACCCGACAAAAGAAAAAGATTTTATGACTGACTGCAGTCTCCTCCCTGTAATCACCAGCTCTGATTGGCTGATCAGTTTATAGAGGAGGTGGGGGAGGGGGAGGGGCACATTTTCAGATATCAGACATTGTGGGGGGTGAAGCGGCTTTAATCTACATCCTGGATCTGTGTATGTAGCCGAGTGTCCGGAGTTCCTCTTTAGGTTGATGGAAGTTCCCAGAGGTGTCGGTGTATCTCCCCGCCCCCCACTGAGACCACAGCGCACCCTCTGACACCGCCTACATCTGCTCTCCTCTCCAGAAGGACGGCGCCATCTGTGTTCAGGCATCATCCAGGGTCTCCTGGACTATAATACTGCACCCGAGAGGACACATCATGTCATGTAAATCCTGGTGCCTGTGCCAATCTTGTTTTTTTTTTTTTTTTTTTTTTACAAATGTCTGACACAGATCAGCCCCCTGCTGCAGCCTCTGATTTGTTACAATGTTGCAATCTGATCCCTGAGGGGGAGGAGACTGATGACATCATCTCCAGCTAGGCAAAGCCACTGATTGGACCTGATTTTGACACCACTACAGAAATGTGAAAAACACGGCGTGGGGGAGGGTAGGGGTTCAAGAGAGCAGTGGTGAGATGATTGGATGATTTGTGACATGGTGCATTATCCTGCTGGAAGGACCAATCAGAAGATGGGGACACTGTAGTCATAAAGGGACGGACATGGTCAGCGACAATACTCTGTGGGGTTTAACCACTTGCCTGCTGGGAACTTTCACCCCCTTCCTGCCCAGGCCATTTTCAGCTTTCAGCGATCTCACACTTGGCATGACGATTGTGCGGTCATTCTACACGGTACCCATGTGACATTTCTATCATTTCCTTCACACAAATAGAGATTTCTTTTGGTGGTATTTCATCACTGCTGGGTTCTTTATTTTTTACAAAAAAAAACAGAAAAGAAAAAAAAAAAAAAAAATTTAAGTTTTTCTTTGTATCTGTCAGTAAATTTTGTAAATAAGTCCTTTTTCTCCTTCACTGATGAGGCGGCACTGATAGACTGCACTTATGGGCACTGATAGGTGCCACTGGTGGGTGGCACTGATAGGCGACATGGATAGGCAGCACTGACTGGCATCACTAATGGGCACTGATAGGTGCCACTGGTGGGCACTGATAGGCGGCACAGATAGGCGACATGGATAGGCAGCACTGACTGGCATCACTAAAGGGCACTGATTGGTGGCACTTTATCGTAATCTGGGTACTGATGATCAGTGCCCTGATTAGATGTCTCGATGCCCCCTGTGAGGAGATGCCGCTGATTAACTCTCCTGCCCCCGCACTCCGTCACTGCGAGGCGATGAGCGACGATTACCGGCATTTCTGTCTTTACATGTGACCAGCTGTGATTGGACACAGCCGATCACATGGTTAACCACTTCATCCCCAGAAAAATGTACCACCCCTAACTGTCCAGGCCTTCTTTTTTTTTGCGATTCGGCACTGCGTCGCTTTAACTGACAATTGCGCGGTCGTGCGACGCTGCACCCAAACAAAATTGACGTCCTTCCAAACCCCCCCCCCCCCCCACAAATAGAGCTTTCTTTTGCTATTTGATCGGCTCTGCTGTTTTTACTTTTTGCGCTATAAACAAAAAAAAAAAGAGCAACAATTTTGAAAAAAATAAAAACCACAATATTTTGTACTTTTTGCTATAATAAATATCCCCATTTTCTGACGTAAGTAATTTTTTTCCCCCACAGTAGCGCGACAATCCCTTCACCTCCGGTCTAACTAATCACTCTCACCTTATGGCATGGACCTCTGTGCAAACAGGTGGTCATGCCAGCGGGTCTCAAAAGGGTTAAAGTGGAGTTCCACCCACTTTTACAACTCTTCAGCATCCCTCACTAAACTGTGCACTGTAAACAAATTGGATATTTTTTAAATTTTTTTTTCAGCACAGACTGTATATCTGCTGTATTCATTTTTCACTTCCTCCTCCCTGGCCGCGGCCCATCGCATCATTTCCTGTTTGCAATGCCTCCTGGGAAGGGGCAGCAACTTCCTCTCAAACTGCCGTTGCTATGGAAACCTGACCTGAAACCTATTACACTGCTTATGCTGCACTGAGCATGTACGAGATCTGCAAGGATAAGATCCAGGAAGAAATACAGTCTGGCTTCAGATGCCCACACTTAAGATGGCCACGGCCTGCTGCAGGTTTATAAAATAACAAACTACTGCTAAAAACTAACAAAACAGACCTTAGTTTACAGACTAACTTTACTAGAATACATTAAGCTTGTGTATTATAGGGGTATTTTTATTTAAAAAGTGAAATTTCGGCCGGAACACCGCTTTAACAAGGACCATAAACTTCTGTCACGTCTCCTTACATCTCAGCAAGGACGCCGGGTCATGGGTAGAAAGAAAAGAACTAAGGCCCCTTTCACACTGGGGCGTTTTTCAGGAGCTACAGCGCTAAAAATAGCGCCTGAAAAAAGCGGGTCCTTTCACTCCAGTTTGAAAGCAGGATAGCTGTCACACTGGAGCGGTGCGCTAGCAGGACAGTAAAAAAAGTCCCACTAGCAGCATATTTGGAGCGGTGAAGGAGCCGTGTATTCTCCGCTACTACCCATTGAAATCAATGGGACACCGCGGGGATACCGCCGGCAAAGCGCCGCTGTAGCAGCGCTTTGCGGGGGGTTTTAACCCTTTTTTGGCCGCTAGCGGGGGTTTCCCCCTGTTAGGAGAAGAATTCCTGATGGTGAGAGAGCAGAGTTTTAACCCACAACTTACTGCTTTGTGACCTATTGTAGGTCGAAGCAGGGAGGTGAGAGGCCACCCTTACTTTATTCGGTGAAGGGATCACCAGCACTAATAATTTATACTGGACCATTTGTCATCACTCCACTTAAAGCTGCATTTAGTCTTTATGCACTTGCACTTTATCTTTTGGACTACATATATGATTTTTTCTGGGACAGTCCGTAATCATTTCTTGCAATTTTATTGATTATTCCTGCAATTTTAATAATTTCTCCTGGGACATTCCGTGATCATTTTATGCAATCTTATATTTTACTTTATTTCATCATATTGTCTTTTGCGCTGCACTATTAAATTTTTTTAGTCTTTATGAGGTGTTCCTGAATTTACCTTGAGTGTCAGCAGGCATTTTTAGGGTTTTATTTTATTTATTTATTTTTCTTGTATGACTGCGCTGAGCATCTCTCTCTTTTGTTTACATTTGATGGGCGCCGGTGAGGCTACATTTGATGGGCGCTGGTGAGGCTACATTTGATGGGCCCTGGTGAGGCTACATTTGATGGGCCCTGGTGAGGCTACATTTGATGGGCTCCGGTGAGGCTACATTTGATGGGCCCTGGTGAGGCTACATTTGATGGGCGCCGGTGAGGCTACATTTGATGGGCCCTGGTGAGGCTACATTTGATGGGCCCTGGTGAGGCTACATTTGATGGGCTCCGGTGAGGCTACATTTGATGGGCCCTGGGGAGGCTACATTTGATGGGTGCCGTTGAGGCTACATTTGATGGGCCCTGGTGAGGCTACATTTGATGGGCCCTGGTGAGGCTACATTTGATGGGCGCCGGTGAGGCTACATTTGATGGGCTCTGGTGAGGCTACATTTGATGGGCGCTGGTGAGGCTACATTTGATGGGCGCCGGTGAGGCTACATTTGATGGGCGCTGGTGAGGCTACATTTGATGGGCGCTGGTGAGGCTACATTTGATGGGCGCTGGTGTAACTGCATTTGATGGGCGCTGGTGTGACTGCATTTGATGGGCGTTGGTGTAACTGCATTTGATGGGTGCCGGTGTGACTGCATTTGATGGGCGCTTCATTAAAAAGGTAGGGTTTATATGGGCAGGGAAAAGGGGGTGGAGTCAGGGGTGGCAAAATGAGGTTTCGCTTAGGGTGTCAAAAATCCTTGCAGCAGCCCTGCTGTCAACCTGCGTCATCTATTCTCCCCACCCAACTAGACTGACAGGCCAGGGCCCTCCAGGTCTGTTCCACCCACCATTACATCAAAGCATGATCAATCAGGGCCGGTGCTACCACTAGGCAAACTATCCAGCAGCTGCCTAGGGCGCCCAGCCGCAGATGTTTCTACTCTCTTCTCTCTGCAGCAAGCAACTGAGTCTCAGCATTAGCAGGCAGCCACAGCTCCATTTGCACATGGTGTCAGCAGCGGCGGAAGACTGTCTGTGGCTCGACAACCGAATGAATGGAAGCAAGCAAACATTAATTGATGGGCACTGGTAGGCTCCATTGATGGGCGTTGGTGAGCGCCACCAGCGCCCATCAAATGCAGTCACACCAGCACCCATCAAATGCAGCCGCACAGCACCCATCAAATGCAGTCACACCAGCACCCATCAAATGCAGCCACACATAGGGTTGCCACCTGTCCGGTTTTGACCCGGACAGTACGGGTTTAGGAGGCTGTGCCTGGGTTTCCCTCTGCCTCACACCCGGACACCATTTCCAGCTGACAGGGGTACCATGGGACCTTTTTTTTTTACGAGCCCCAGCACACAGGGGGACCCAGACAGCAGGGGGATCGGAGTGGCGGGCGGGGGGAGCAATTACAGAGCAATCAAAACAGAGAGAGAGACGACAGGCAGCTGCTGGTGCAGAAGTTTATAATAAAATAAATGCTTAAAAAACAGTCCACTCACTCTCCATGTCAGAGCTGTAGGGATGTCAGTCTGTGAAGTCGGCTGTCCCATCCTCCCCTCCGATCCACGCTGCTCTTATCACTGAATCTCTGGAGGAAGCCAATTCAGAGCTGCTGGGAGACTGTAGTGAGCTGTCAGCCTGGGATGCTGTGACCAATCAGAGCGCTCCGGAGGCTTAACCACGCCTCCATCATCAGAGGCTGACAGTTCACATGAGATTCCTGCAGCTCTCTGTTTCCTCCAGAGATTCAGTGATAAGAGCAGTGTGGATCGGAGGGGAGAATGGGACAGCCGACGTCGAAGACTGACATATACAGCTCTGACATGGAGAGTGAGTGGACTGTTTGTTTTTAAGCATTTATTTTATTAAAAACTTCTGCACCAGCAGCTGTCTGTCGCATCTCTCTGCCTTGTGTTTTGACCCTTCTGTGTTTGCCCCCCTCCTGTGTATTTGCACCCCTCTCCTGGGTATTTGCCACCCCTCTCCTCTGTAATTGTCCCTCCCTTCTCTGTAATTGCCCCCCTCCACTGTATTTGCACCCCTTCCTCTGTAATTGTCCCCTCCCCAATCTCTGTAATTGTCCCCCCTCCTCTGTAATTGCCCCCTCCTCCAATTGCCCCCGCAATCTCTGTAATTGTCCCCCCTCCTCTGTAATTGCTCCCCACGCTCGCCGCTCCGAACCCCCTGTGATCCGGGCCTCCCTGTGTGCTGGGGCCCCGTGATACCCCCCTGTCGGCTGCCATGGGGGTATTGCAGGGAGGAGGAGGATGTGTGCTGGTAGGGGAAGAAGATTTGTAATAGGAGGGAATGGGGATAATGGCACCCCAATCACAAAGCAAAAACTTCTTTTGAGTGACCGGCATTCCCACAATTCGGTTTACGTGATTTTGCGGCGATTTGTCGGGTGGCAATCGCTGCAAAATCGCACCGCGTTTGGGGTGCCATGCCTTGTGCCGCTAAACTGTTCGGGTCTGGCTTGAAGAAAAGGTGGCAACCCTAACTCCAGCCCTGCTGTACAGGGGCTGATGTTCAGGTACTTACACTGCTTGAAATTAAAAATAAATAAACAAATGTTTAGATGATTACAGGTTCATTTGTGTATTTTTTTTAAATCTGTCTAGAGATCAGCTTTAATATTGGGATTTAGTACACACATTTAGAACACAGCGAGGACATCGCTATACTCCACACTGTTTCTCAATACCGAGGCCTGTATTTTGTGGCCAATTTTTAAAATGCAGTCCACGATATTGAGCTTGGAGAAGTGCATTCTACACCCAGCAGAGAGAACATTATCATTTGGAGGAGAGCTGGTCATGTGACTTTAAAAGGTCATGTGACCAGGCTCTCCTCCCAGCTTTTTTTTTGTTTTAACTGCCATCTGTGCCCCATTGGTTAAGGGAAACAGTAGGGACTGGCCAGAAAAATTCATCCCAACCAATAAACTTTTCCCCAGAGTTGTTCAGAAAGTGCCAGAAATGGAGAGGCCACTTCATAAATAGCTGGGTGCGGTGAGTGTTTTTTTTTTTTTAGCGTGTGTAGGCACCTGAAGATCCGGATACAACTGATAGTGGAAGCCCAAGGACATTGTACAAAAGTGGAAACACTGCATTCATGACAATTGTAGAATTCCGTGTTGTTCTAGAAGGAGGGACACTACCAGGAATGCGACTTCTGAAGATGTGTGATAGAACAATGTGTACAAACAAATACATGCTTTCAGGTAGTCACATAGATAGATAGATATAATTATATATGGAGATAGATAGATATATAGATAGATAGATAGATAGATAGATAGATAGATAGATAGATAGATAGATAGATAGATAGATAGATAGATAGATAGATAGATAGAATTATATATGGCGATAGATAGATCGATAGATAGAGTAGATAGATATAATTATATATGTAGATAGATAGATAGATAGATAGATAGATAGATAGATAGATAGATAGATACAGATAGATGGATAGATAGAGAAATAGAAACATGGCTGGATAAATAGTTGAAGAAAGTGGAAATATAGCACTGGACCTGTAGGGTTATCTTACTGGTATTGTTACCTTAACCACTTTAAGACCAGCCTCGTTTTGGATTTTAGGTGTTTACATGTTTAAAACAGTTTTTTTTGCTAGAAAAAAACTTAGAACCCCCAAACATTATATATTGTTTTTTTTCTAACACCCTAGAAAATAAAATGGCGGTCGTTGCAATACTTTTTTTCACACCGTATTTGCGCAGCGGTCTTGCAAGCGCACTTTTTTTGGAAAAAAATCACTTTTTTGAATAAAAAAATAAGACAACAGTAAAGTTAGTCCAATTTTTTTATATATTGTGAAAGATAATGTTACGCCGAGTAAATTGATACCTAACATGTCACGCTTCAAATTTGCGCCCGCTCGTGGAATGGCATCAAACTTTTACCCTCAAAAATCTCCATAGGCGACGTTTAAAAAATTCTACAGCTTGCATATTTTGCGTTACAGAGGAGGTCTACGGCTATAATTATTGCTCTCGCTCTACCGATCGCGGCGATACCTCACATGTGTGGTTTGACCACCGTTTTCATATGCGGGCGCTACTCACGTATGCGTTCGCTTCTGCGCACAAGCTCGTCGGGACGGGGCGCTTTAAAAAAAATTTTTTTTGTTTTTTCTTATTTATTTTTCTTGATTTTATTTATTTTTACACAGTTTTTTTTAAAAAAATTTAATTGGCTCACTTTTATTCCTATTACAAGGAATGTAAACATTCCTATTTGGACTTCAATGGAAAAAAAAAAAAAAAAATGTCATTTAAAAAAATGACATTTGAAAATTCCTCTTTAAGAGGTATGGGCGGAAGTGACGTTTTTGACGTCGCTTCCGCCCTCCTATGGTATAGAGATGCGTGGCGGCCATCTTACCATCACTCATCTCTATGCCCAGCAGGAGAAAGGACCCGATCGCCTCCGCCGCTGCCGACGGTTCCGGTAAGCGGCGGAAGGCGCGGGAGAGCGGCGGGAGGGGGGGCCACCTCTCCCGCCGCCGATAACGGTGATCTCGCGGCGAATCCGCCGCGATGACCACCATTATCGGATTGACGACCGGCGCCTGAAGAGATGGATATCTCGGTTGTGGCAGCAGCTGCTGCCGTTACCGAGATATCCCTCTTCAAAATCAGGACGTACATCGTCGTGCGCCGGTCGGAAAGTGGTTAAGGTACTGATGTTGGTGTAAATGATCTGGTTCCTGGGCAGGCGGCTCTACACCCCAGAGGATCTCCACAGTCTCCTTTGCATGAAGTGTAATAAAACGAGAATTGAAATTAAAGCGCCACACCACTGGTAAGAGGTCCAGATACAACTTTATCTCATTATAAGTCAAGGATACAATTCAAAAAAAATGATCAAATGCATTTCGGGGGTCCAAATGTCCCCATCATCAAACCACCTGATGAGGGGGACATTTGGACCCCCGAAATGCGTTTGATCGTTTTTTTGAATTGTATCCTTGACTTTTAATGGGATGAAGTTGTATCTGGACCTCTTACCAGTGGTGTGGCGCTTTAATTTCAATTCTCGTTTTCTTTTCAATTCTTGACTGGCAACAAGGTGGGTAAACATTAACATTAACGTGGTTTGGTCGTTGCAATGCCCTCAAGATGACGTTACTGCCCAGGATTCTGTACATGTTGCAAGCACTTCCCATTAGCCTTCCTCCAGTGTTCTTTAAATGGGTGAACTCAATGTTTAGAGATTTCATCTGGTCCTACCGTAAATATCTCATTAGGTTGCAACTTCTCCATCTTGCAAAGCATAGGGGTGTTGGTCTCCCAGATGTGAAAGCCTATTACAGAGCTACACACCTCACCAGGTTGGTTGACTGGCATTGTCACGCAGTAGCTAAACAGTGGGTGGCCATGGAGATGGAGGACACAGCTAAAAGTTGGCCATGAATTTCGTCACCTCTGCCAAGGACGCTCACTGAACACCCCACACTGGGCAGCACTCTTCTGGTGGCCAGGAAAACATTTAGACATACTTCAGTGTCAACACTGCCCTCTCCTATGGTACCGGTATTGGGCAACCCGGAGTTTCCACCAGGCCTGCAGAATCCCCACTTGCAGCGTTTAGTCACGAGTGGGAATCTCCGCTTATGCTACTTCGTGGGTTCCGATGGCCGACTCACCCCCTCGGCAGGGGTATCTGCCACGGTTCCTCCGCTGGACTTCCGGTTTCCAGCTATGCAACTTTCTGCATGGGTGTCTACGGATGCAGGCCGCTTCTCGCCAACTTACGGAACTGGAACACCTATGTTACCGAGGGGAACCAGTACGCCACGTCCTCTCAATAATATATGCATCTCTGATTCAGTTGGCAGATGGATATACCCCACCCTTCCTAAACAAATGGGAATCAGACTTAGGCACCCAGTTTACTGACTCTTAGAAAGAGAAGATCCTCCATTTCTCCCAGAAGTCCTCTATAGCCACAAGGATCCAGGAGACAGGTTACAAAATCTTGACCAGATGGTACAGAGTGCCTACCACATTGCACAGTTTCCTCCCGCATGTCCCCAGTGTTTGCTGGTGCTGCGGAAGTGCTGAAGGAACGATGCGGCATATCTTCTGGGACTGTCCCAAACTTGCCCCCTTTTGGAGCGAATTGATCTTCACAGTCAAACACCTGACCAATGTTGACCTGGAAGGGAACTGCCTGCTTCATCTTTCAGACAGACCGATCAGGAAATATAAGGGCATGCCCCCCCCTTTGTTGGAGATCGGAAAACCCCTTATCACAATCTGTGGTTCTCCAAGGTGAACGAATTGAGAGACATGGAAGATCTCACAGCTATCCTGCATAACCGGGAGGAGACCTTCTGAGAGACCTGGCGACCCAGGAACCACTTTGTGTACACCGACGCATATATACAGGAGGTGGCACACACGAGCTAGCCTCCCCGGATCCAACTCTACCCCCTGGGCTAGAGACCCTCTACGCTCTCTTTCTAATTCCCCCCCCCCCCCCACCCAGACTCTTCCGCTTGGGGGACACCTACTCTCAACATCTACCCCCCATTCTGGTTGTTTCCCCCCGCCCTACACCTCCCTTCTTTTTAGTTACCTTTTGGAAACCCAGTGATGGGATACACCTTTCAGATATGATGTATATCCTGGTTTATATCTTGCTTCCATATTGCCCCATCCCTGGGCTTGTTAGGCCCAAGGGAAGTACTAACCCCTGATACGTTACCTGGAAAATTCCAAGCTAAGTTACCTCATTCTACCATATAATATATATTGTATCAGAGTCTATCTCACTGTTTCATTCACTGCAGCACATATACCTTGACCATCACCATAAATATATGATAGACACCCCAGTGTGGCGCACTAAGCACTATCTTTCAATAAGTATACGCTGTTCTGACCACATACTCTGTGCAACGCCAGGCCTATTGTTCTCAGACCCGGCCTCCAATTTCTTACCTATTTGTTTTTTTTATTTGAGATGCTGTGAATACTGTTTCTCTTGTTTGTTACATGATGTAACTTTCTTTGGCAAATAAAGGAATTACAAAAAAAAATGATAAAAATCTAGTTTGGGTACAGCGTTGCATGACTGCGCAATTGTCATTCAAAATGCAACAGCGCTGAAAGCTGAACATTGGCCAGTGCAGGAAGGGAGTGGCAAGTGGTTAAGGGGCATGGCAAGGGGTGTGTCCAATGCTTACATACTTTTGTTAATAGGTGTCCCTCGTTCCCATCTCAAAAGGTTAGTAGGTTTGTGGATGTGATTGGAGAATTGGCATTCTGTATATAGCTCAGCCTTGGACAGACAATACACAATGCTGTGAGTACAGAGGACTGTATTCAGTGCAGGCCCGGACTGGCCATAGGGCACACCGGCCACTTGCCCAGTGGGCCAGGGGCTGCCGGGCTGCATGTGCTTGTGGGGCCAAAGCAGCTGAGCTGCTCCTTAAGCCCCACGCCGCTCACCCAGCCTCTCCGCATTTCAGTTCAGCAGTCAGGCCGGGGGGGGGGGGGGTTACTACAGGTCACGTTACCTGTGACCATGAAGAGGGAGGGAGTCAACCCTAGATGCAGCCGCTGGACAGAAGGGAAAGTGAGTGCGGCACCCCATGCATGCACCTGGATAGGATAAGCAGCTGCATACACAGTAGACACCACTGTACTCTCTGGCCCCCTAGTGCTCTCCAACCCCTCCCAGTGCTCATCAGCCCCTGTGCTCTCCAGCTCTTCCCAGTGCTCATCAGCCCCCCTGTACTCTCCAGGCCCACTAGTGCTCTCCAGACCCCCCAGTGCTCTCAGGCCCCCCTGTACTCTCCGGCCCCTCCCAGTTATCTCAGGCCCTCCAGTGCTCATCACCCCCCCTGAACTCTCTGGCCCCCCCAGTGCTCTCCAACCCCTCCCAGTGCTCTCAGGCCCCCTTAGTGCTCATCGCCCCCCCATGTACTCTCTGGCCCTCCAGTGCTCTCCAGCCCCTCCCAGTGCTCTCAGGCCCCCCTGTGCTCATCAGCCCCCCTGTGTTCTCAGGCCCCCTGTGCTCGTCAGCCCCCCTGTACTCTCCGCCCCCCCTGTGCTCTGCAGTCCCCCCAGTGCTCTCAGCCCCCCCTGTGCTCATTAGCCCCTGTACTCTCCGGCACCCCCGTGCTCTCCAGCCCCTCCCAGTGCTCTCAGGCCCCCCTGTTCTCATCAGCCTCCCTGTGTTCTCAGGCCCCCCTGTGCTCATCAACCCCTCTGTACTCTCCAGGCCCCCCAGTACTCTCCGGCCCCCCTGTGCTCTGCAGACCCCCCCCAGTGCTCTCAGGCCCCCCTTTGCTCATTAGCCCCTGTACTCTCTGGCACCCCCCAGTGCTCTACAGCCCCTCCCAGTGCTCTCAGGCCCACAGTGCTCATCGGCCCCCCTGTACTCTCTGGCCCCCAGTTCTCTCCAGCCCATCCCAGTGCTCTCAGGCCCCCCAGTGCTCATCCCCCCTGTACTCTCTGGCCCCCCAGTGCTCTCCAGCCCCTCCCAGTGCTCATCGGCCGCCCCTGTACTCTCCATCCCCCCTCTGCTCTACACCCCCCTGTGCTCTTTGCCTCCAGTGTTCTCTGCACCTGCTTGTGCCCTCCAACCTCCCCAGTGCTCTCCAGCCCCTCTGTGCTCTCTGCTCCTCCTGTGCTCTTCGCCCCCCTGTGCTCTTCCCCTACCGTGTTCTCTGCCGCTGCTTGTGCTTTCCAGCCCCCCTGTGGTCCTGCCCCCTCAGTGCTTATTAACCCCCCCCCCAGTGCTCTCCAGCCCCCTGTGCTCTCCGGCTCCCCCTGTGCTCTTCACTCCCCGTGCTCTCTGACCCCTCTAGTGCTCTCCGCACTCCCCTGTGTTCCACCCAACCACATTCTCCGCCCCCCCCCAAGCTCTCTGTGCCTCCCGGTAAATATCCCATGGGCTGCTCAGTATAAAATGCCCGGGCCTATGTTTGGTCCCAGTTCGGGCTTGATTCAGTGTGTACTCCTCCTGGCAGAGGCCTGTAGTTGTCTAGCATGGTAATCAAAGAAATGTCAGTGTTTTTAGCTCTGCACTGTGTACACACTGAGCTGGCTCTGGGGCAGTCACCCGTCTCCCCTGCCTGGGGGCCCTGGGGTCTGCGGGCAGGGAGGGGCCCAATTGCTATGTGTAGGGTGTGTCAGCAATGTGTGTGGAGGAGCTGATGGAGAATTCTGCAGACAGTGACATTTACACATTGTGGAGATTTCTGTCATTGCATTGTCCCTGCTGTTTGTCATTGTTCCATCTGTTAGTCCCTTCACATGTCATTCCACACTACCCGGGGTTATCACTCTCATGCTTTCTCTATAGCAGTCCTTAGACAACCAGCTAACAACCCAGGAAGGTCAGATAGCCAGTGTCAGAGAACTCCTATAAAAAGAAAGTTCAGCTGGAAATGTCCTACATCCTGCTGCATGGCAACAATTACTGTTATAGGGATGTGTATATACAGTGCCTTGAAAAAGTATTCATACCCCTTGAAATTTTCCACATTTTGCCATGTTACAACCAAAAACTTAAATGTATTTTATTGGGATTTTATGTGATAGACCAACACAAGGTGGCACATAATTGTGAAGTGATTGGACACGGCTGATCACGTGGTAAAGTCAGAGGCTCTTTACCAAGATCAGTGTGTCGGACTGACATGCTGCACCACCGATCGCCACGCTGAACGCCCCCACGGGCACGCGCCGGCAATTATCCTGAAAGACGTCATATTACGTCCAGTCAGGATAACTCAACCACCGCCCGGTGTCCTGTTGGATAGTGTCCCCCGTCGGATACTGTCCGCTGTGTACTGCGAATGCGCAGTACGGATGACAAGCAGATTCTGAAAATATCCGAAGATGAGCAGCGCCTGCGCGGTGAGTACAGGTTCAAGCCCCACCATCCAAGTGGACATAGAGTTAGAATAAAAAAGACCCGAGCGAAGCAAGGCCGTGCCCGAAGCGCGGCGAGCGAAGCGAGCCCGCGAGGGGCCCTCTAACTTTGCAGGCGCCGTTCATCTTCGGAGATTTTCCGAATCTCCTTGTCCTCCGTACTGTGCAAACACTGCGCCTGCGCAGTATGGGGCGGACACTATTCGATAGGCAGACATTTTTTGACAGAAAACCGGCCATCATTTTGCTATAGGCCGGGCGGGAAGTAATTTAAACTTCTCCACAACTTTATCCTTGACCTGTCTGGTGTGTTCCTTGGCCTTCATGATGCTGTTTGTTCACTATGGTTCTCTAACAAACCTATAAAGGGCTTCTCAGAACAGCTGTATTTATACTGAGATTAAATGACACACAGGTGGACTCTATTTACTAATTAGGTGACTTCTGAAGGCAATTGGTTCCACTAGATTTTAGTTAGAGGTATCAGAGTAAAGGGGGCTGAATACAAATACACGCCACACTTTTGCACGTATTTATTTGTAAAACAATTTGAAAACCATTTATCATTTTCCTTCCACTTCACAATTATGTGCCACTTTGTGTTGGTCCATCACATAAAATCCCAATAATATACATTTACGTTTTTGGTTGTAACATGAAAAAATTTGGAAAGTTTAAAGGGGTATGAAAACTTCTTCAAGGTACTGTAGATATGGTGGTTAAAGATTGATGTTTTATATGTACCTTGTAGGCAGTAAAACTAATAAAATCTGTAATAAAATGAATACTACAATGTTTAATAGAATGAATAATACATTTAATAATAAAATTAATGATACAATAAATGATAAAAGTATTAATAAATTAATAATGAGATGAATAATAAAATTAATAAAACAATTGTCAAAAAAAAATTAAAAAAACGCATAATGCAATAAATATTTATAACATTTAAAATGAAATTAATATTAAAATAAATAATGCAATTACTAATACAAATTATAAATAGTTACATAGTAGGTGAGGTCGAAAAAACACACAAGTCCATAAAGTCCAACCTATGTGTGTGATTATATGTCAGTATTACATTGTATATCCCTGTATGTTTTGGTCGTTCGGGTGCTTATCTAATAGTTTCTTGAAATTATCGATTCTCACCGCTGAGACCACTGCCTGTGGTCGATCCTTTCCGCTCTTACAGAATAATAAATAATAAATACTACAATTTTAAACAAAACGAATAATAAAATCGTTAAAAAAAATGAATAATACAATATATAATGAAAGTATTAATAAACTTACTAATGAAATGAGTAATAAAATAAACAATACGTTTATTAATAAAATGAATGGTAAAATTAAAATATAAATTTCCCATAAAATTAATAATAAAATGATTATTAAAATGAATAATACAATAAATATTATTGAAAATGAATATTACAATATTCAATACAACTATTAATAAATAAATATATTGGTAAAATGAATGATACAATAATATTTGAAACTTCCACATTTTTATAAAATTAATAATACAATTATTAATAAAAATAATAATGAAATGAATAATAAAATTAAATAAAAAAGTATATTTCTGATATTTAGATGTGGTGGTGACTGTGTAAAATTTCTTGGAGTGTATTCTATAAATATAGTCTATATATGAAGACACCAGTCTCGCAATTAGAATGTTTATTTGATGCACTTCCTGGATGGTTTCAACATTTCTCTTTAATGAATGGAATTGTGTCAATGAATAAACATCCATCACATGTAAATTATCTAGTAGAAACAAAGAAGGAATTATGCACACACACCACCCTTGCATGTGGAGGCGAGCCTCTCTGGGTGGGTGACCGTCACCTTGTTTAGTGATGACTCAAAAGGAGTGTCGTAAGAAAATTTGGAACTCTATTACAATGCATTGACATGGAAGGTGGCTTAATGTCAGTATCGGTATGGATCAGCCAATTAGAAGAACAAAAGAAAGTAGATATCTTAGAGCTTTGTGTATGGAAGTCAGGATTGAACTTTGGGTAGAACAACTTTCACTGAAATATATTCCCCAATTTATGGGCACCAAATGCCTATGCAGTTGTCCTAACATCCCCCCTGAAAAGTCAGAACTAGAGCTCTCTAATCAGCAGGGAGTATGAGGTTTGCTGATTGCAAAGATATAGGTCCAACTCAGAAGGAGGCACGTCGCACCTCTTCAGAGAGGCAGCTGCTTCCACCTAAAGACCAAAGGTCCTTATCTGCAGAATGCTGGCAATAGACAGACCTTTCTACTCTGTGGCTGTGGCTACTTTAGAAAGAAAACAAACTGTATGACATTAAACACTTCAGCCCCGGACCAATTGGCAGCCAAAGGACCAGGCCCCTTTTTGCGATTCGGCACTGCGTCGCTTTAACTGACAATTGCGCGGTCGTGCGACGTGGCTCCAAAACAAAATTTGCGTCCTTTTTTTCCCACAAATAGAGCTTTCTTTTGGTGGTATTTGATCGCCCCTGCGGTTTTTATTTTTTTGCGCTATAAACAAAAATAGAGCGACAATTTTGAAAACAATGCAATATTTTTTGCTTTTTGCTATAATAAATATCCCCAAAAAAAATATATAAAAAAACATTTTTTTCCCTCAGTTTAGGCCGATATGTATTCTTCTACATATTTTTGGTAAAAAAAATCGCAATTAGCGATTATTGATTGGTTTGCGCAAAAGTTATAGCGTTTACAAAATAGGGATAGTTTTATAGCATTTTTATTAATATTTTTTTTTTTTACTAGTAATGGCAGCGATCAGCAATTTTTATTGTGACTGCGACATTATGGCGGACACATCGGACATTTTTGACACATTTTTTGGGACCATTGTCATTTATACAGCAATCAATGCTATTTAAATGCATTGATTCATGTATAAATGACAGTTGTAGTGAAAGAGTTAACCACTAGGGGGAGGGGAGGGGTTATGGGCTGTGACGTGTGTGTGTTTTTTTTACATTAGGGGGCGGGGCTGAGGTCTGACGTCATTGATCGGCTTTCCTGATGACCGGGAACAGCCAATCAATGACAGGCAGAGTAGGAAGCGCGGGGAGAGGTTTGTTTACACATACCTCTCCCCGTTCTTCAACTCCGTAACCCGATCGCGGGACACCAGCGGCGATCGGGTCCGCTGGTCCCGCGGCCGGGGTCACGGAGCTCCCGACCGGGTCGCGAGCTCGCCGCTGGCGGCGCGCACGCGACCCACGGGCAGGCATTTAAAGGATCACGTACAGGTACGTGATTTTGCCTGCCCGTGCCATTCTGCTGACGTATATATGCAGTGGGCGGTCGGGAAGCGGTTAAACACCTTTTGTTCTGATGCATCTGGAACCTGTTTTTTGCTGATGTAAACTGAAAGTTCAGTTGGGTTTTATATCATGCAAGATGATGGCCAATTCTAAAATCTATGGCAGGTGGATTATTGTAGATAGGGTCACCAATAGGAGGGTACAGGCAGGTATCCTGTACAGGGCCCAGGCCCCATCAGGTCGGCAGGGGGGCCAGACAGGGGCGGCCTGTGGGCACCCCACAGTCCACTAACTTTCTATACCTGGGTTCCTCCTTTCTCCGCTCCTCATCCCTGACTACAACACCCAGAATGCCCTTCACCTGGCATAAAGGATGTGTGGCCAGGCAAAGCTCAGTGCATGGAAACTTTAGAGGATCTGTTGTTAGCCATGGGTAGGCATGGGTAGTCCGCAATGACAACACCACAGAAGCCCCCCCCCCCCCCCGAGGGCCAGGGGCATACCCTTTCTACATGAAGCTTAGCTTTAAATCCCCCACCCAAAAATAGCAGGAAGTGCTGTTTGTCAAGGGGATGCAGGAGGTGCAGAGTGAGGCATATTGAAGGATGCAGGGGGTGCAGGGTAATGAGGGATATAGAGTAAGTTTTAATGGGGGATGCAGAGTAAGGTTTAATGGGGGTGCAGGGTAATGGGGGATTAAGAGTGCAGGGTAATGGGGGATTAAGAGTGAGGTTTAATGGGGGATGCAGAGTAAGGTTTAATGGGGGATGGATAGTAAGGTTTCATGGGGGTTGCAGGGTAATGGGGAATGCAGGGTTATGGGGGATGCAGAGTAAGGTTTATTGGGGGTTGCAGGGTAATGGGGGATGCAGAGTAAGGTTTAATGGGGGATGCAGGGTAATAGGGGAAGCAGAGTAAGGTTTAATGGGGGATGGATAGTAAGGTTTCATGGGGGTTGCAGGGTAATGGGGGATGCAGGGTAATGGGGGATGCAGGGTAATGGGGGATGCAGAGTAAGGTCTATTGGGGGTTGCAGGGTAATGGGGGATGCAGGGTAATGGGGGATGCAGAGTATGGTTTATTGGGGGTTGCAGGGTAATGGGGGATGCAGAGTAAAGTTTTTTGGGGGATGCAGGGTTATGGGGGATGCAGAGTAAGGTTTATTAGGGGATGCAGGGATAATGGGGGATGCAGAGTTAGGTTTATTGGGGGGTGCAGGGTTATGGGGATGCAGAGTAAGGTTTATTGGGGGATGCAGGGTAATAGGGAATTCAGAGTAAGGTTTATTGGGGGATGCAGGGTTATGGGGGATGCAGAGTAAGGTTTATTGGGGGATGCAGGGTTATGGGGGATGCAGAGTAAAGTTTATTGGGGGATGCAGGGTAATAGGGAATGCAGAGTAAGGTATATTGGGGATGCAGGGTTATGGGGGGTGCAGAGTAAGGTATATTGGGGATGCAGGGTTATGGGGGATGCAGAGTTTGGTTTAATGGGGGATGCGGGGTTATGGGGGATGTAGAGTAAGGTTTATTGGGGGATACAGTGTTATGGGGGATGCAGAGTAAGGTTTAATGGGGGTGCAGAGGGTGCAAAGAGCAGTGTAATGGTGGATGCAGAGTGAAGAAAAAAAAGGGGAAGCAGGGGGTGCAGAGTGAGATGTTATAGGGAATGCATTTGGTGCATGTCACTCTGCATTATTAGAGGGTGCAGGAAGCAGAGTGAGGTGTAATAGGGATGCAGGGGGTACAGAGTACAAGGCAGTGGCGGAACTACCGCCATAGCGACACACGCGTTCGCTATGGGGCCCGCAGCTTAGTAGGGCCCGCAGCCAGGTGCGGTCCTGTCCTAGTTGCCATTCAAATTTCTCTTTTTCGCTGCCCGCCGCCACCGCCGCTAGAGGTCCGCGGCCGGCGGAGATATTGTCTCCGCCGGCCGCCATTTTCCAGAAGACCAGAGTTAAAAGACTAGAGGGGAGCCTGCCGAGTGGCTACAATAGAGCTGTGGCTCCGCCCACACCTTGCCCCCCGGTCTGTCTGTCATCTGTAACCTGCTGTGGAAGGGGGTGGGCGGTGCTGCAGCTAATTCTATTGTAGCTCCGCCTCTATTTTGTTCCCCCTTGGCATTCAGTAATGGCAGCAGAGACACTGCTGTTACAGATATATATATAGATATAGGAGGGCTACAATTGGAAGGGGGGGGGGGGGGGGGGGGGGCCAACCTGAGATGTAAGGAGGCACTCTGCTGGCTGGGGAAGTGACACCTGAGATGTAAGGAGGCACTCCGCTGGCTGGGGAAGTGACAGCTGAGATGTAAGGAGGCACTCCGCTGGCTGGGGACACTGACACCTGAGAAGTAAGGAAGCACTCCGCTGGCTGGGGAAGTGACAGCTGAGATGTAAGGAGGCACTCCGCTGGCTGGGGACACTGACACCTGAGAAGTAAGGAAGCACTCCGCTGGCTGGGGAAGTGACAGCTGAGATGTAAGGAGGCACTCTGCTGGCTGGGGACACTGACACCTGAGAAGTAAGGAAGCACTCCGCTGGCTGGGGAAGTGACAGCTGAGATGTAAGGAGGCACTCCGCTGGCTGGGGACACTGACACCTGAGAAGTAAGGAAGCACTCCGCTGGCTGGGGAAGTGACAGCTGAGATGTAAGGAGGCACTCTGCTGGCTGGGGACAGTGACACCTGAGATGTAAGGAGGCACTCCGCTGGCTGGGGACAGTGACACCTGAGATGTAAGGAAGCACTCCGCTGGCTGGGGACAGTGACACCTGAGATGTAAGGAAGCACTCCGCTGGCTGGGGACAGTGACAGCTGAGATGTAAGGAGGCACTTCACTGGCTGGGGACAGTGACACCTGAGAAGTAAAGAAGCACTCCGCTGGCTGGGGAAGTGACACCTGGGAAGTAAGGAAGCACTCCGCTGGCTGGGGACAGTGACACCTGGGAAGTAAGGAAGCACTCCTCTGGCTGGGGACAGTGACA
The DNA here is from genome assembly GCA_028564925.1 of Lithobates sylvaticus. Classification (NCBI taxonomy): domain Eukaryota; kingdom Metazoa; phylum Chordata; class Amphibia; order Anura; family Ranidae; genus Lithobates; species Lithobates sylvaticus. The sequence continues at coordinate 262,914,379 of CM053031.1, forward strand.
GCTGAGATGTAAGGAGGCACTCCTCTGGCTGGGGACAGTGACACCTGAGATGTAAGGAAGCACTCCGCTGGCTGGGGACAGTGACAGCTGAGATGTAAGGAGGCACTTCGCTGGCTGGGGAAGTGACACCTGGGAAGTAAGGAAGCACTCCGCTGGCTGGGGACAGTGACAGCTGAGATGTAAGGAGGCACTCCTCTGGCTGGGGACAGTGACACCTGAGATGTAAGGAAGCACTCCGCTGGCTGGGGACAGTGACAGCTGAGATGTAAGGAGGCACTTCGCTGGCTGGGGACAGTGACACCTGAGAAGTAAGGAAGCACTCCGCTGGCTGGGGAAGTGACACCTGAGATGTAAGGAAGCACTCCGCTGGCTGGGGACAGTGACACCTGAGATGTAAGGAAGCACTCCGCTGGCTGGGGACAGTGACACCTGAGATGTAAGGAAGCACTCCGCTGGGGACACCTGAGATGTAAGGAAGCACTCCGCTGGGGACACCTGAGATGTAAGGAAGCACTCCACTGGGGACACCTGATGGCATCTGGTGGCAGGCGACGTGGCAAGTGACACGCTCGGGGCTCCCACTGATTCTGATTCTGCATTATGGTGAGTTGAAGTATTTCATTTTATATTACAATGTAATAATAGAAATAATGCGCTTCAATCACCCTGACGCCATAACAACCATGGTGCCGTGATGATTGAAGCGCTAACACCAGGTGTTTGGAATATCTTTATCTGCTGATTGCTAAACTTTCTGGAATACACATATTTCTATTGTGGTGTAGGATCTGGGCCTGCTGTCCCTTCATTCCTCTTTTTCCTTCCTCTCTCTTTCTTTCTTTGTTTCTCCCTCCATCCCTCATTCAAGACTCTAACCACACCCCTTTGAGTCACGCCCCTTTAATCCACACCCAATAGTACGCTTAAACCAAGCCCATACCTTGCCGTGGCGCGCTTTGCGCGCTGCATTTTTCTTTCCCCACTAGGCCACACCTACAAACAAATGTCCACCCCCTAATTTTGATAACACTCCGCCCACCGACAAAAAAATTGTCCAGGTGAGGATGAGGAATGTGAGTTTACTGTTAAGCCTCCCGGCCCCTCGAGTCCGGCCGTGTCCCGACACACGCAGCTGCATACAGCAGGAGGCAGGAGCACAGAGCAGAGTGGGCGGGGCAGAACGCTCGAGCGCGCCTGTGAAGGGACATTGTTTTTGGCACATGAGGAGGCTCTGAAGTCTAGACAAGAGGTAGGAAGGGAGTGGGAGACAGACTGTCATCTGCTTTGCACAGTTCATTTTTTTTTTTTGTGGGGGGGGGACTGTTTACAGGGGGGGCCCCATACAACATTTTGCTATGGGGCCCTATGATTTCTAGTTACGCCCCTGGTACAAGGTAATGGGGTATGCAAAGTGTGGGGTACTAGGGGGGTGCAGAATATGGAGAAATTGGGGATGCAAAGTGAGGAGGGATGCAGGGGCTGCATAGTGACAGGTAGTGGGGTGGGTGTATCATAAGATGCACATGGTGCAGAGTGCTAAGTAATGGAGAATACGGGGTGGAGTTGGGCCATTTGGTACTTCTTGTTGGGCTGATGTAGGCAGTATTAAGTATAAAAGCTGATGTATATGATATGGTCTGTAGAAGTCTCATGTAACACGTCCAAAGTCTCTAATGACCCTCGTACTGTATGTTCTTAGTCTCTCACAGTTTCCTGCAGAATCACACACTGAATATTATGGGTGACCCTTTGATGTTTTCATGGGCTACAACGGAGGCTCCCTATAGCTGGCAAGTTGACCGCCACTGGTCCACCACTGGTCCACAATCTGATTTTGTAAGGGAAGAGAAGACTAAATATTTGTAGTGGATGACACAAAAGTATTTTCTCACAATATTCTTCTCTGACTTATTTGGGTGTTGAGTGAAGAATGTGTAAAGTGAACAATGGGAGCGGAGGATGACTACTCCCTGGTGTCAGCTTTCAGTGACAGAGCCAGCTAGGCGATGCATCACTTCTTCCCATTTTATGGGTTTATTATGAAGATGTCGCACAGATCTCTTCCTCCTCCCTTGTCTTTGTATTGCCTCTTGTGCTATTCCCCGAGGCGTAATAAACCAGTTGGATGATGTCGGTGTCGTTTTCTTGTATCTATAGAGGTCTTGTCCTGATGTATTCTATTCATAAACTGTTCTGATGCATATCAAAAATTCCAATATTCAAGGAGTGACTGAGGGGTTGGTCTCACCAGGAAGGGTATTACTATATTCCATAGCTTCCAACTGTCCCTGATTTGGATCAATGTCCCTCTGTCCCTCTTTCCTCCTCATGTGTCCCTCATTTTGGTCTGATCTATACAGTTGTATATAAAATGCACTTTTTATTTTTCAAAAAGTGTTTCCCAGCGCTAAACCTTTCATCCAATTTCTAAATTGCTGCATTTGTAAATTCCAAAAGCCGATATAAAGGAACAATAGTGGTAAAAAAAAAGCACCTGTGGGTTTAACTAATCCTTTTTTTTGTATAATTCTCCTTTAACTTGTTGCTGACCGCCCACTGTCAAATGACGGCGGGACGGTGCATCTCTTGTGGCGGGCCGCCGTCATATGACGGCGTTCGCTTTTTGGCCACTAGGGGGCGCGCGCGTGCCCGCCGCGTAGCTGGGAAGCCAATGCGCGTGCCCGGCGGCCGCGATGACCGCCAGGCACCCGCGATTGCCCGGTAATTGAGCAGGACGTGGATCTGTGTGTGTAAACACACAGATCCACGTCCTGTCAGAGGAGAGGAGACCGATGGTGTGTCCCTTGTACATAGGGACACCGATCGGTCCAAATCGCCGCCATTACTAGTAAAAAAAAAATAATAATAAAAATGCTATAAACCTTTTCCCTATTTTGTAGACGCTATAACTTTTGCGCAAACCAATCAATAGACGCTTATTGCGATTTTTTTTTACCAAAAATATGTAGAAGAATACGTATCGGTCTAAACTGAGGAAAAAATTTGTTTAAAAAAAATAAATAAATTGGATATTTATTATAATAAAAAGTAAAAAATATTGCGTTTTTTCAAACTTGTCCCTCTTAATTTGTTTATAGCGCAAGAAATAAAAAACGCAGAGGTGATCAAATACCACCAAAATAAAGCTCTATTTGTGGGGAAAAAAATGATAAAATTTTTATTTGGGTACAGCGTTGCATGGCCGCGCAATTGTCATTCAAAATGCGACAGGAAGGGGGTGTTCGTACCTGGTAGGCAAGTGGTTAAGGGGGCGTGGCCAGGGGTGTGTCCTATACTTTTGCTAATAGGTGTCCCTCGTTCCCATCTGAAAAAGTTGGGAGGTATGCAATATTAGTGTAGCGCCCTGCTCCTAATGAGCAGATGCTATTGTTTTTTCAAATTTAGTTGTCTGAAGCTGCAGTTGGGCTCAGGCTAATTATTCTAAAAAGTTTTGGTTTCTGTGCCAGTCTAGCTGGACTGCACTGGTTTCCCCTTGACATTAGGTGTCACTGTCACCGCCGGTAAGTGTGGAAATGCAGCAAGCTGGATGTATTGAATACCACCTCTTGCTCGGAAATAGCCCAGTGGGAGTGGTTTCCCTGCTGTGAATTCTGGGAGAGGGTATTATAGGTACCGACACTGTGTTTTTGGGTTCTTCTTCCTTCCGGGGTCCGCTATCCCGACCTCATGGCCCTCCTGGCCTGGGGTGTGTATTGCATGATCCGGTGTCTTGGGGCCTCGGGGCCGGCTGGCCCGAGGCTTTGCAACTGAGAGGGTGGGCCTGAAAAAGTCTTGGGGCCTACTGATCCAGGGGTGGTCCTGTGATGTCTCGCCTGCGGAGAGAGGCCAAGAAAACCGGAGGATCCAGGGGAGGACTTTTCTGTGAGAGGTTTGAGCGCAAGGCTGGTATCTCTGGAGGAGTCTGGAAACTCAGTTAGAGGGCGCAACCCGGATCAACACCCATACAGTATTGCCGGGTCGGCTGAAAGAAACTGGTACTGTATGGCAGTTCTTTAACCACTTACCCACTGGGCACTTAAACCCCCTTCCTAACCATGCCAATTTTCAGCTTTCGGTGCTCTCACACTTTGAATGACAATTACTCAGTCATGCAACACTGTACCCAAATGAATTTTGTGTCCTTTTCCTCACACAAATAGAGCTTTCTTTTGGTGGTATTTAATCACCGCTGGGTTTTTTATTTTTTGCGCTATAAATCAAAAAATACTGAAAATTTGGTAAAAGAAAAAAGAAAAATTCTTTGTTTCTATTAAAATTTATTGCAGAGTATTGGCGAGTATTGGCGAGTATTGGCGAGTATTGGCAGAGTATTGCAGTGTTATTAAAGTCCTGCTGTTTGTATCCCTATATTTGTCCCTATTTTTTATAGATGCACCCCATTTTTTGTAGAAGTCTATACCTGAGACCAGGAAAAGGAACATGTGATGAGTAATAAGAGACAGAGGGATTTGGTTGCAATATAGGGACAGTCAGGAGTTAGGAGATTTTTATGCTCCCCCTTTACCATTTTTAAGCGAAAAATTGGTTAGGCCAGCTGAGTTGCACAATGTGGGGAGTTTAGAAAGTTGTTTGCCACATCCAATAATAAATAGAAAAGAAAGAATCTCCCCTGAGTGGGGGACTTTAATTTTTTTTGAAATAGAGTATAAATATAATATAACAAAATTTATTAAGAAAAGAGATACATAAAAATAGAGAGTCTTAACCACTTTAAGACCAGCCTCGTTTTGGATTTTAGGTGTTTACATGTTTAAAACAGTTTTTTTTTGCTAGAAAAAACTTAGAACCCCCAAACATTATATATTGTTTTTTTTCTAACACCCTTGAGAATAAAATGGCGATCGATGCAATACTTTTTTTCACACTGTATTTGCGCAGCAGTCTTACAAGCGCACCTTTTTTGGAAAAAATTAACTTTTTTGAATAAAAAAATAAGACAACAGTAAAGTTAGTCCAATTTTTGTATATATTGTGAAAGATAATGTTACGCCGAGTAAACTGATACCTAACATGTCACGCTTCAAAATTGCGCCCGCTCGTGGAATGGCATCAAACTTTTACCCTCAAAAATCTCCATCGGCGACGTTTAAAAATTCTACAGGTTGCATGTTTTGCGTTACAGAGGAGGTTACGGCTCTAATTATTGCTCTCGCTCTACCGTTCACGGCGATACCTCACATGTGTGGTTTGACCACCGTTTTCATATGCGGGCGCTACTCACGTATGCGTTCGCTTCTGCGCGCGAGCTCGTCGGCACGGGGCGCTTTAAAGACATTTATTTTTTTTCTTATTTATTTTTCTTGATTTTATTTATTTTTACACTGTTTTTTTTAAAAGAAAAAATTGGCTCACTTTTATTCCTATTACAAGGAATGTAAACATACCTTGTAATAGAAAAAAAGCATGACAGGTCCTCTTAAATATGAGATCTGGGGGTCAAAAAGTCCTCAGATCTCATATTTGGACTTAAATGAAAAAAAAAAAAAAAAAATGTAATTTAAAAAAATGACATTTGTAAAATGTGCCTTTAAGAGGTATGGGCGGAAGTGACGTTTTGACGACGCTTCCGCCCTGCTATGGTATAGAGACGGGTGGCGGCCATCTTAGCGTCACTCATCTCTATACCCAGCCACGGACAGGTCCCGATTGCCTCCGCCGCTACCGACGGCTCCGGTAAGCAGCGGAAGGCGCGGGAGAGCGGCGGGAGGGGGGGGCACCTCTCCCACCGCCGGTAACGGTGATCTCGCGGCGAATCCGCCACGATGACCACCATTATCAGAATTACGACCGATGCCTGAAGAGATGGATATCTCGGTTGTGGCAGCAGCTGCTGCCATTACCGAGATATCCCTCTTCAAAATCAGGACGTATATAGTCGTGCGCCGGTCGTAAAGTGGTTAACATGATCGACACAATATATAACACGTTTCGCAGTTGTCTGGGGTTTCCTCCTTCTTCAGGGGTCACAGTACAGAGAAACAAAACCTTTACCATTTTACCCCTGATGGCCATTGCCCTATATAGAACCCCAAAAGCCATTTAACCACTTCAATACCCTGCACTGTCATAGGACGTCCACAAGGTGGATCCTGGGTGGACGTCATATGACGTCCTCCCATTCCCGGCCGCCTAGGGGGCACGCGCGCGCAGCGTCGCTCAGGACCCGGTGCGCGTGCCCGGCGCCCGCCATGTCCGCCGGGCACCCGCGATTGCCCGGGAACACAGCAGGACCATGGATCTGTGTGTGTAAACACACAGATCCAGGTCCTGTCAGTGGAGAGGAGCCGATGGTGTGTTCCCAGTACAGAGGAACACTGATCGGTCTCCTCCCCTTGTCAGTCCCCTCTCCCCACAGTTAGAATCACTACCATAGGGAACATATTAACCCCTGCAGCGCCCCCTAGTGTTAACCCCTTCCCTGCCAGGCACATTTACACAGTAATCAGTGCAATTTTATAGCAACGATCGCTGTATTAATTTGAATGGCCCCAAAAATGTGTCAAAAGTGTCCGAAGTGTCCGCCGCGATGTCGCAGTCACGAAAAAAAATCGCAGATCGCCGCCATTACTAGTAAAAAAAAAAAAGCAATAAATCTATCCCCTATTTTGTAGACGCTATAACTTTTCGCAAACCAATCAATATACACTTATTGCGATTTTTTTTTTTACCAAAAATATGTAGAAGAATACGTATCGGTCTAAACTGAGTAAAAAAAATCGTTTTTTTTTTTTTTTTAAATGGGATATTTGTTATAGCAAAAAGTAAAAAAATATTGTGTTTTTTTCAAAATTGTTGCTCTTCTTTTGTTTATAGCGCAAAAAAATAAAAACCGCAGAGGTGATCAAATACCACCAAAAGAAAGCTCTGTTTGTGGGGGAAAAAAGGACGTCAATTTTGTTTGGGTGCAACGTTGCACGACCGCGCAATTGTGAGTTAAAGCGACGCAGTGCCAAATTGCAAAAAAGTGCTCTGGTAAAGAAGGGGGTAAAATCCTCCAGGGCTGAAGCGGTTAATGTTGCTAACCAGTCTCTCCAATAAACTGATGTCCGTCACATCATGCAGATGAGCTCACCTGGTTTAAATGAGCAAATGAATGCAAAGTTGGTATTATTTAGAGGGATTATTACAGCCCAGGGGCCCTCTCTATCGTGCAGGCCCTATAGCAGCTACTTGGACTGCCTTGTCTATAGATACACATTAGATTGAGAGAAAAGAGCCTACAAATGAAACAGGCCCGCTAAGACTACAGGCCTGTGCAGAGGCACCTAGTGGTTAGAACGCAGTACTGCAGCTGCACTTTGCTCCTTTTTTTTTTAATGAGCACACAGGCAGTATTTCTGGATGGGGCAGATTCCAGAGTTGTAACACACTAGTAATTTTGATATTTGTTAAGGATGGCATTTTTGCAGAAGTGAAGGTCACATTCCAAGACTGCCTCCCCTAAGCCGACACACGTAAATTAACCGGGGGGGGGGGGGGGGGGAGCAGTGTGATCTCTGTAGGTTCTAAATGCCAAAAAAAACTACATTGAAAAAATACTTAGTCTATCAGAAGATGGCATGCATCTGCCAAACACGCTGGTCACGATTCTTCAAGCTGAAACAGATACTTTAAATAGCACAGACGGTATGCTAAAGTGGCCTCTCAAACAATATTATTGGATCTCATTGCCTTAAGCACCATTTAGCACTCCATTAGTGTGAACTGTAAATCTCTTTTTAAATATGATTGGCGTCTTAAGTTTTCTTAAGGAAAATGTTTTGCAAAGTTTCTCACCTGGAGATCCTCCCAGTAACAGCGCCTTCTGCTGCAGACTGACAGCGCTAAGCCACTGGCCTTCCAATTAGCAGCAGTATTGTCAGCCCGCCATACACACTCCCTGCTGCCGATCTGATAAACCTTAGGCCCCTTTCACACTGGGGCGGTTTTCAGGCGGTACAGCGCTAAAAATAGCGCCTGTACACCGCCTGAAAAAACCGGCCCCATTCACTCCAGTGTGAAAGCCGGCGGGCTTTCACACTGGAGCGGTGCGCTAGCAGGACCGCAACAAAAGTCCTGCTAGCAGCATCTTTGGAGCGGTGAAGGAGCGGTGTATTTACCGCTCCTATACCGCTCCTTCCTATTGAAATCAATGGGAAACTGCGGGGATACCGCCCGCAAACCGCCGCTGCAGCGGCGCTTTGCAGAGGTTTTTAACCCTTTTGCGGCCGCTAGCGGGGGTTAAAACCACCCCGCTAGCGGCCGCATACCGCGGGTAAAACGATGGTAAAGCAGCGCTAAATATAGCGCTGCTTTACCGTCGCCGCCCCGCACCGCCCCAGTGTGAAAGCAGCCTTATAGAAGGGATGGCACATCCATTGAGGGCGTACGGGCGGCCCGCCCCCATCCATCGCCACCTCCTCTATTCATGTGTCCAGTAGACATGTGCAATTAGTTTTGTTTTTTTCGTTTTTCGTTAAAATTCGTTATATTCGTTATCGTACGAATGAACGAACGATTCGCTAAAATTTTTAACGAATAACGAATGTTCAAATCGAACGAATCCGAAAAACAACGAAAATCCAAAATAACCAAATTAGAAACAACGAAACTACGAAAGAAGAAAAATTCAAATTCAATTAAAAAAAAAAAGTTACAAATGTACAAATTTTTTTCGTTCAATCCATTAGAAGCACGTTAAGCAGCGCCATTGTAAGGGACACGGAAAATTACCAATTCAACAAAAAAAAAAAAAGTTACGAATGTACAAATTTTTTCGTTCATTTTGATTTTCGTTGTTCCTGTTTTCGTTTTTCGGATTTTTTTCTTTCGTAGTTTAGTTGTTTCTAATTTGGTTATTTCGGATTTTTGTTGTTTTTCATATTCGCTCGATTCCATTTTTCGTAATTCGTTAAAATTTTTTGCGAATCATTCGTTTATTCATACGATAACAAATGAACGAATATAACGAATTTTAACGGAAAACTAAAAAAAATGAAACGAACTGCACATGTCTATTTACAATCACTTTAAGCTCAGTGGTGGTGAGCATTTCCAATGAATCGTGTTGCTCCAAACTAGTGATTTAAGAAGTTGCTAGCCCACTTTTATTAAAGCGGTTCTGCACTGTGTTTTTTTTTTTTTTTTTTGGGGAATATGCCTAGGATTACGGGGTAAATTTGGGGACTCACGTTTTCCATCTTCCATCTCGATCGCAGGCGGTTTTCCTCCAATAAAATTATTTAGATGATGCTTTTCTGCTGGGGGCCATCTTGCCTGTGGGCATGTGAAACCCCACAGGCACTTTAGATGGCCCAGCATGCACCGCCATTACTGCGCCGAGCTCGCGCGTGCGCAGTAACGGCAAAGTGCAGCTCACGTTCTCCGAAATCTTGCGAGATGTCGGCACATCTGAAAAAAAAAAACACACTTCATTTAGTACTCTTTGCCTGATTTGGAAGGCAAAGAGATTTACTAAATGAAATGTGTGCACAACCACTTTAAGCAAAATAAAAGTCCACAGACACAGTTGCCTGTGCAGGGGTTCTTCTCTGGTAAAAAAATTAAATAACAGAAAATACCGTGCCACCTGTCTCTCTTGGTAGCAGCTACTACTGTTCTTGGCACTGGACCCTCAGACCCAGCTCTCTGACTCTCCTGGCTCACTCAGCCTTAGCACCTCGCTGCACAGGCCCACTCCTCACTTCTAGATAGGGGTTCTCCTGGCACCCCGGGCTCTCTTCTTCTTGCAGAGACTTACAGACTCTCTCTAGTCCACTGGACTTGCTAGTTGCCTTAGCTATCTCAGTCCTACAGACTCGCTCAGCTTTCCTAACTCTCCCAGTCTTGCTGCTATGGACTCTCTCCCCCATGGAGTTCTGTTTCCTGAGTGGATCGACTCTCCTGGATGGAGTACACCTCTATCTCCAAGCAAGGGTCCTGAGCTATGGCCAGCTCCTGGCTTATATGGAATATGCACACCCTGTAGGTCTCTAGAAAGGCCTGTTGACAGGCAGGGCTGGCGCAAGGATTTTTGACACCCTAGGCAAAACCTAATTTTGCCGCCCCCATTGGCTCCACCCCTGACTCCACCCCCTTTGCCCTGCTCATGTGACAGAAGGGGCAGCTATATAGGAAGCATCGGTTCCGCTTCCTCTAGCGCTGGCTCCAGTGCTGTGCTGCACCTCTAATTACACTACCGGTCGGACTGAGTTAGTTACATGCTGCAGCCTGCAGAGCATGCAAATGCGGAGGGAAACCAGCAGCCGGGCGCCCCTAGGTAGCAGTGCGCCCTAGGCGGCTTCCTAGTTTGCCTAGTGGTAGCACCGGCCCTGTTGACAGGACCAAAGGCTTCATCCCACCCAAGACACTTTGATGCCTTCAAGATCAAGGCCTCGATCCAGGATTAACGAACCCCAAAAAAAGCTGAAAAGCAGAGATTTCTCCGCTCCCAGTAAACACTCTGGAGCCCGGCACTCTGCCTTAATGTGAATCCGGTGTGTCCTCTGCCTAAACTTATCAGTGGCAGGGCCTAGCACTGTCACAGTATGTAAATCCATTCTGAGCAGGTGCAGTTCAGACTTGGCCTATATTAAAAAAGGACAGATCTTCACTTGTCCTATCAAATTCCATCTTGATTCCACCCACTTTTCACAGGAAGAGTCAAGACTTGTATAGAACTTCAGCTTTCTATATCTATGAATCTACAAACATTTTGACATTTGCTTATTGCTGAAGGTAACCCATGTTTATGTATTTTTTTTATCTTGAGTTCAGTTTGAGTTTAACAGGTTTTGTTTAAAGCGTTTTTCGCTGGTGGGCTAAATAAATAATCACGCTTTATTGCTGCAGTGGCAGCGAGCACAGAGGCAGGTGTTGGTACAGTGGCAATGAGCACAGAGGCAGGTGTTGGTGCAGTGGCAGCGAGCACAGAGGCAGGTGTTGGTACAGTGGCAGCGAGCACAGAGGCAGGTGTTGGTACAGTGGCAGCGAGCACAGAGGCAGGTGTTGGTGCAGTGGCAGCGAGCACAGAGGCAGGTGTTGGTGTAGTGGCAGTGAGGGCAGTGGTGAGCATTGGTGCAGTGGCAGGGAGCACAGAGGCAGGTGTTGGTGCAGTGGCAGCGAGCACAGAGGCAGGTGTTGGTGCAGTGGCAGGTGTTGGTGCAGTGGCAGCGAGCACAGAGGCAGGTGTTGGTGCAGTGGCAGTGAGGGCAGCGGTGAGCATTGGTGCAGTGGCAGGGAGCACAGAGGCAGGTGTTGGTACAATGGCAGTGAGCACAGAGGTAGGTGTTGGTGCAGTGGCAGTGAGTACAGAGGTAGGTGTTGGTGCAGTGGCAGCAAAGCAGAGGCAGGCGTTGGTGCAGTGGCAACAAGAGTAGAGGTAGGCATTGGTGCAGTGGCAGTGAAGGCAGAGGTGAGCATCGGTGCAGTGGTAGGGAGCACAGAGGCAGGCGTTGGTGCAGTGGCAGCAAGAGTAGAGGCAGGTGTTGGTGCAGTGGCAGTGAGGGCAGAGGTGAGCATTGGTGCAGTGGCAGGGAACACAGAGGCAGGTGTTGGTGGAGTGGCTAGGAGTACAGAGGCAGATGTTGGTGCAGTGGTAGTGATCACAGAGGCAGGCATTGGTGCAGTGGCAAGGAGTACAGAGGCAGGAATTGTTGCAGTGGCAAGGAGTACAGAAGCAGGCATCGGTGCAGTGGCAGTGAGCACAGAGACAGGCGTTGGTGCAGTGGCAAGGAGTTCAAGAGGCAGGTGTTGATGCAGTGGTAGTGATCACAGGGGTAGGCATTGGTGCAGTGGCAAGGAGTACAGAGGCAGGAATTGTTGCAGTGAGTACAGAAGCAGGCATCGGTGCAGTGGCAGTGAGCACAGAGACAGGCGTTGGTGCAGTGGCAAGGAGTACAGAGGCAGGAATTGGTGCAGTGGCAAGGAGTACAGAAGCAGGCATCGGTAAAGTGGCAGTGAGCAGAGAGACAGGCGTTGGTGCAGTGGCAGGCATTGTTGTAGTGAGGCAGGTGTTGGTGCAGTGGTAGTGATCACAGGGGCAGGCGTTGGTGTAGTGGCAAGGAATACAGAAGCAGGCATCTGTACAGTGGCAGTGAGCACAGAGACAGGCGTTGGTGCCGTGGCAGCGAGCACAGAGACAGGCGTTGGTGCAGTGGCAGCGAGCACAGAGGCAGGCGTTGGTGCAGTGGCAGCGAGCACAGAGGCAGGCGTTGGTGCAGTGGTAGTGATCACAGGGGCAGGCATTGGTGCAGTGGCAAGGAGTACAAAAGCAGGCATCAGTACAGTGGCAGTGAGCACAGAGACAGGCGTTGGTGCCGTGGCAACGAGCACAGAGGCAGGTGTTGGTGCAGTGGCAGCGAGCACAGAGGCAGGTGTTGGTGCAGTGGCAGCGAGCACAGAGGCAGGTGTTGGTGCAGTGGCGGTGAGGGCAGCGGTGAGCATTGGTGCAGTGGCAGGGAGCACAGAGGCAGGTGTTGGTACAATGGCAGTGAGCACAGAGGTAGGTGTTGGTGCAGTGGCAGTGAGTACAGAGGTAGGTGTTGGTGCAGTGGCAGCAAAGCAGAGGCAGGCGTTGGTGCAGTGGCAGCAAGAGTAGAGGTAGGCATTGGTGCAGTGGCAGTGAAGGCAGAGGTGAGCATCGGTGCAGTGGTAGGGAGCACAGAGGCAGGCGTTGGTGCAGTGGCAGCAAGAGTAGAGGCAGGTGTTGGTGCAGTGGCAGTGAGGGCAGAGGTGAGCATTGGTGCAGTGGCAGGGAACACAGAGGCAGGTGTTGGTGGAGTGGCTAGGAGTACAGAGGCAGATGTTGGTGCAGTGGTAGTGATCACAGAGTCAGGCATTGGTGCAGTGGCAAGGAGTTCAAGAGGCAGGTGTTGATGCAGTGGTAGTGATCACAGGGGTAGGCATTGGTGCAGTGGCAAGGAGTACAGAGGCAGGAATTGTTGCAGTGGCAAGGAGTACAGAAGCAGGCATCGGTGCAGTGGCAGTGAGCACAGAGACAGGCGTTGGTGCAGTGGCAAGGAGTACAGAGGCAGGAATTGGTGCAGTGGCAAGGAGTACAGAAGCAGGCATCGGTAAAGTGGCAGTGAGCACAGAGACAGGCGTTGGTGCAGTGGCAGTGAGCACAGAGACAGGTGTTGGTGCAGTGCCGGTAAGCAGAGGCAGGCATTGTTGTAGTGGCAAGGAGTACAGAGGCAGGTGTTGGTGCAGTGGTAGTGATCACAGGGGCAGGCGTTGGTGTAGTGGCAAGGAATACAGAAGCAGGCATCTGTACAGTGGCAGTGAGCACAGAGACAGGCGTTGGTGCAGTGGCAGCGAGAGAGAGACAGACGTTGGTGCAGTGGCAGCGAGCACAGAGGCAGGCGTGGTGCAGTGGCAAGGGGCAGGCATTGGTACAAAAGCAGGCATCAGCAGTGAGCATCGGTAAACAGTGGCAGTGGCAGCGAGTGAGCACAGAGACAGGCGTTGGTGCAGTGGCAGTGGCAGTGAGTACAGAGGTAAGAGCAAAGCAGAGGCAGGCGTTGGTGCAGTGGCAGCAAGAGTAGCAGGCATAGGGAGCACAGAGGCAGGCGTGGTGCAGAGAGGCTGGTGAGGGCAGGGAACACAGAGGCAGGTGTTGGTGGAGTGGCTAGGAGTACAGAGGCAGATGTTGGTGCAGTGGTAGTGATCATTGGTGCAGTGGCAGTGAGCACAGAGGGGTACATTGGTGCAGTGGCAAGGAGTACAGTGCAGTGGCAGTGTTGTGCAGTGCAAGGAGGCAGGAATTGGTGCAGTGGCAAGGAGTAAGCACAGTGCCGGTAAGCAGAGGCAGGCATTGTTGTAGTAGAAAGGAGTACAGAGGCAGGTGTTGGTGCAGTGGTAGTGATCACAGGGGCAGGCATTGGTGCAGTGGCAAGGAGTACAAAAGCAGGCATCAGTACAGTGGCAGTGAGCACAGAGACAGGCGTTGGTGCCGTGGCAACGAGCACAGAGGCAAGCGTTGCTGCAGTGGTTAGTCATGTCCTATAGGGTAACACTGTTCCTCCATAGATACAGTACAGTGAGTAAGAGTTGTCACCTTGGGGCAGGGAGTGTGTTACTGGCAGGATCACAGGGGAACACAAAAGAGAAAAAATTCTGAAAAAAGGAAAACAAATGCAGTAAGCTGCAATATATGACATTAATTCTTGTGTCTAGATTCACTTTAAGGCCCATTTCTCCATCCAGACATTTGGGAAAGCAGTGTATAGTGACCCATACTCTATGTATTAGGGTATGTTAGTAGTCACAACCCCAGAACATTGAGAAGGAGCCCCACCATTCTAGCTGCAGATGATTACCGGCTCAGTGCGGCATTTAACACATAATTATTTCCTATGGTGGGAGCAAAAATATTTTTCTTATAATTCTAAATGAGAAGCAGATCTCTTACAAGATGTCCTGGAAACGGTTCATGTTTCCTTCATATGAATCAGACACAGATGGAAAATTCAGATATTTAGAAGAAAATTTGGAAAGTCTAAACACAAACAGAGGGAAACAAGGAGATTTCTGGCTACATTCACCGAGGAGGAAACAATGGGCGCGATTTATAACAACTGGAAAGGGGAAAAGAAGGGAGGCGTTGTCTGTGACAGCCAATGAAATCTTAGCAAATTTGTAATAACTGTTTTTTGTTTTGCTGCATTCACCCTCTCTCACTGCTAAATAAACTAGCAAAAAAAATTTAAATAAATAAGGAAAAAATAAAATAAATAAAAAAATTTAAATACTGTTTAACAAAAAGAAACTTTTCCGCATAAATTTGTTAACTTGTGGCAAATAAAACAAGCAAATAGTCCTTTGGAAAAATTGTTACAAATTGGAGTTTGCCATTAACCTTGGTGGAGAATGATCATGCCCACAGCAGTTTTTTTAACTAGGGAATTTTTTTTAAACAAAACAATTTATAATAAAGCAGAACTCCAGCCAAACATAACAATATAAAAAATATTTTCCCAATAAAAGATAAAATAACAACAGCAGCTTTTGCTGCAATATTCAACTTCAATCCAGAGAGTTCCCCTGCAGTACTTTTTTCTGCCATTAGATGTCCCCCTGGCATACCTGCCCTTACTTTATCCACTGCTATATATGCAACAACTTGAAGACTCTCAAATTTATGAGTTAGGGCCACACTTTACAGAGGTGTCTTTGCAAGGCAAAGCGGCTTCCACATATATTTGTAAATGTGTGCAACTAAACCTTCCGTTTTTAATGTAAATTGTTAGACAGTGTAATTTTGTTTCAACTTCCGGCTAGCTGGTAAATCTTTTGGTTTTTGTATTGTTGTCACCAGATTTCCTCAGTCTAGTGACCAGCATCATTCACCCCACTTCCCCTGAGCCAAGATCATCCCGGACCAGCCCCCAACTTGTGACTGCACTATGAAAGGAGAAGCAGCACGGTGATGAGCTCATCCCTCTGTCAATCTGCTCTCTTCTCCTATCGGTATGCTTCCTGTCAGCACATGAACTGATTGGCTCTTTGTACTCTCATTCACCAGCTCTGCTCTGATAACAGTTCAGATTCAGGTGCATCGCTAATGCCAAGCATTATTCACACCGTGTTTGGAGCTACCCTCTGTGAAAAGGACAGTGAAAAGAGAAGTAGAACAGTGATTAACTCATCTCTAATGCCCCATACACACGCTCGGATTATCCGAGGACCAGGTCCGTCGGATCATGTCCGTTATACTTTGTCCGATGTTGGTGTTGCGTACACACGGTCGGACAAAGTTGTCGGAAAATCCGATCATTCTGAACGTGGTGACGTTTGTTGCCTACGACGGGACTACGTAGAGGCTAGTAGCCAATAGCTTTGGTCTTGTAATGTGATCTGAGCATGCGTAGCACTTTGTCCGTCGGAATTCGCTACACACGATCGGATTTGGTGTGATCGGACTTTGTTGTCAAAAAATCTATCCAGCAGGAGATAGGACTTTGTCCGTCGGACAATCCGATGGAAACTGTCCGATGGTGCCTACACACGGTCGGAATTTCCGACAACATTGTCTGATAGGACAGAATCCATCGGAAAATCCGACCGTGTGTATGGGGCTTTAGGCTGGCCATATACTATACAATTTTCTTGTACAATTTTCCTTTAGGCTGGGTTCACACCATCATCGCACCCGTCTCACAGCAGGGGTCCGGTGCGTCCTATTTCACCGTTTCACAGAGCTGGTGGATGTTGGAGACCTTGTGCTCCTCCACCTTCCATTTGAGGATGCCCCACAGGTGCTCAATAGGGTTTAGGTCTGGAGACATGCTTGGTCAGTCCATCCCCTGTACCCTCACTCAGCACTGATGCAGCCCCAGACCATGACACTCCCACCACCATGTTTGACTGTAGACAAGACACACTTGTCTTTGTACTTCTCACCTGGTTGCCACCACACACGCTTGACACCATCTGAACTAATTTTATCTTGGTCTCATCAGACCACAGGACATGGTTCCAGTAATCCATGTCCTTAGTCTGCTTGTCTTCAGCAAACTGTTTGTGGGCTTTCTTGTCCATCATCTATAGAAGAGGCTTCCTTCTGGGACGACAGCCATGCAGACCAATTTGATGCAGTGTGAGCGTATGGTCTGAGCATCGACAGGCTGACCCCCCACCCCTTCAACCTCTGCAGCAATGCTGGCAGCACTCAGAAGTCTATTTCCCAAAGACAACCTCTGGATATGACGCTGAGCACGTGACCTCAACTTCTTTGGTCGACCATGGCGAGGCCTGTTCTGAGTGGAACCTGTCCTGTTAAACCGCTGTATGGTCTTGGCCACCATGCTGCAGCTCAGTTTCAGGGTCTTGGAAATCTTCTTATACCCTAGGCCATCTTTATGTAGAGCAACAATTATTTTTTTCAGATCCTCAGAGAGTTCTTTGCCATGAGGTGCCATGCTGAACTTCCAGTGACCAGTATGAGAGAGTGAGAGCGATAACACCAAATTTAACACACCTGCTCCCAATTCACACCTGAGACCTTGTAACACTAATGAGTCACATGACACTGGGGAGGGAATATGGCTAATTGGGCCTCACTCACTTTTGTTGCCAGTAGTTTAGATATTAATGGTTGTGTGTTGAGTTATTTTGAGGGGACAGCAAATTTACACTGTTATACAAGCTGTACACTCACTACATTACATTGTAGCAAAGTGTAATTTCTTCAGTGTTGTCACATGAAAAGATAGAATAAAATATTTACACAAATGTGAGGGGTGTACTCACTTTTGTGAGATACTGTATATCTGCCTGGAGTTCCATGGGAAGCAGAGGTGGGAAGCAGTATGCCATAAATAAATTAAACTTCTGCTTTGCATTTCAAAGAGACAGGTCCACTTAACTGTTGCCTGTCCCAGTTGCACATACTCATTCCTTTGCTGCTTTCCAAAGGAAAGAGACTCCGTGTGAAACCCAGAATTGATCTGCTTATATGCCGCGTACACACAATCAGAATTTCGGCCAGCAAAAGACCGATGAGAGCTTTTCGTCGGAAAATGGGACCGTGTGTATGCTCCATCGGACTTTTGCTGGCCGAATTTCCGCCAGCAAAAGATTGAGAGCAGGTTCTCAATTTTTCGGTCGGAAAAAGTTTTGATCGGAAATTCCGATGGTCTGTAGCCATTCTAACACGCAAAATTCCTACGCATGCTCAGAAACAATTCAACTTCATTTTCTCGGCTCGTCGTAGTGTTCAGAGAACTTTTGTGTGTCCGTGTGTATGCAAGCCAAGCTTGAGCGGAATTCCATTGGAGAAACCATCCAAGATTTTTCCGATGGAAAAGGTTGCCTGAATAAAGATGGCGTTGTATTTCTGGAGTGAAAATCAGATGAAGGCATTGTCATAGGGAGTAATAATATTGTACCTGTCATGCCCCGTACACACGGTCGGATTTTCTGACGGAAAATGTCCTATCGGACCATGTTGTCGGAAATTCCAACCGTGTGTGGGCTCCATCGGACTTTTTCCAACGGAAAAAGTTTGAGATCCTGCTCTCAAATTTTCCGACAACAAATTCCTATCGGACTTTTTCCGATCGTGTGTAGCGAATTCCGACGGACAAAGTGCCACGCATGCTCAGATCACATTACAAGACCAAAGCTATTGGCTACTAGCCTCTTCGTAGTCCCGTCGTACGCAACGTACGTCACCACGTTCAGGATGATCGGATTTTCCGACAACTTTGTCCGACCGTGTGTATGCAACACCAGCGTCGGACAAAATCCGTCCCAAAAAAAATCAGACGGATTTTGTGGTCGGAAATTTCCGACCGTGTGTACGGGGCATCAGTGTTATTCTGGCACATTGCTCAGCATACGTGGACTTAATATGAACAAATCACATCTGATGATTAAGTGAAGAGCTTCATTACAATGCCCTTTGCCCTGGCCTTGCTGATTGACAGCAGTGCCCTATAGGGCGGTAAGCATGGTGAATATGGGGAGAGTCGGTTAGATTATTGCAAAAATGAGAACTATGCAGTGCTGGCGGGTGGAGCGGGCTGGGATTGTGGCCGGCAGCTTTATAAACAACACACAGCTGGAACAATTTACACTGGAGGCCGAGTGTGAGTCATTGCGATATCACTCACCCTGACATCACAGGGGGGCACCCAGACCTCACCATGCTATACCAGCCTCCGTGGTATAAAGACCATACTCACCCTCAGGGGAAGTGTCACCTGTCCTGTTTGTACACCCACAGCCACCTTTGTAATAAACAATACATATGTTAAAGTGATTGTAAACCTCTGAAATGCAAAATGAAAAATGCATAGCCTTCCATAGTGTGCACTTGTCTCTACCCAAAACACCGAGTGTGATTTTTGTCTGTTGTCTCCTTCCTCTGCTATCTGCATTTATCACTTCTGACAGGTTGTGTCAACTTCAAGGAATCCAGGGGGTACAGGGAGGGAAACTCCAGCACTCAGCCTGTGATAGACAGCATCAGCTGTGCATGCTTCCCTATGAGACTGTGTAGAGGGAGATGTGTCCATTAACTCCACTCAGGTCTCAGATTACACTCAGCTATCTGCTCTATGTTGTGCAGTGTGTGATGTCAGATCCTCGCCCCCTGCCTTGCCGTGTAAACTGTACACTTTGAACAGGTACAATGTATGTAGGAGGATTTGTTTCATCTCTGTGTATCACCTGAGGTCAGTCACTTCACTGGGTATATGGAAAGGATTACAACCACTTTAACCACTTCAATACTGGGCACTTTCACCCCCCTCTTGCCCAGGCCAATTTTCAGCTTTCAGTGCTGTCACACTTTGAATGACAATTGCGCGGCCATGCAACGCTGTACCCATATGACATTTTTATATTTTTTTTGAGACAGAGAGCTGTCCTTTGGTGGTATTTAATCACCACTGGGTTTTTTATTTTTTGCTAAACAAATGAAAATAAAAAATGTTCTTGGTTTCTTTTGTAATATTTAGCAAATAAGTATTTTTTCTTCACTGATGTGCGCTGAAGCTGCACTGATGGGCACTGATGGGGCTGCACTGATGAGGCTGCACTGATGGGCACTGATGAGGCTGCACGTATGGGCACTGATGAGGCTGCACGTATGGGCACTGATGAGGCTGCACTGATGGGCACTGATAGGCTGCACTGATGGCCACTGATAAGGCTGCACTGATGGCCACTGATAAGGCTGCACTGATGGCCACTGATGAGGCAGCACTGATAGACAATGATAATATGCACAGATGAAGGGGCACTAATGAGGCTGCACTGATGGGCAATGTTAAGCTTCACTAATGGGCACTGATGAAGAGGGACTGATGAGGCTGCACTGATAGGTGGCACTGATATGCTGCACTGATATGTTGCACTGATTGGCACTGATGGGGCTGCCCTGATGGGCAATGATAAGCTGCACTGATGAAGAGGGACTGATGATGCTGCACTGATAGGTGGCCCTGATGGACACTGATATGCTGCACTGATATGTTGCACTGATGATCAGTGCCCTGATTATCAGTGTAAATGTCCCCTGTCACAGGAAAGACGGTTATTGGCTTTCCTTTCCTTACACAGTGACAGCGCTGAGGAAAGGAAATGCTGATAACTGGTATTTGTTTACATGAGATCAGGTGTGATTGGACACAGCTGATCACATGATAAAGGGCTGCTGTGATTGGCCCTTTACCTTGATCTGTTTTCAGCTGTGTCCAAAGGACACAGTGACCACAGAGCGCACCCAATATGTGCACTGGAGGTGCGCAGGGTGGCGAGGTTCTGGGAGGACGTCAATAGATGCCCTCCCAGAACTGGGCGATCGCGCTGTAGCCGTCTTTCACCTATAGCGTGGTCAGAAAGTGGTTAAAACAGAACTAAAGGAAAAATAAATACTTACCTTAGGTACAACGTCTACAAAGTCCCTCACCAGCGCCGGCATCTTCTCCCCAGCTTCTTCCAGGTGCCAGTCTTCTGCCATCTTGATTGGCCAGCGCAGGACGACATCCCTCCCACACTTGCACAGGAAATATGTCATCCCGGGACACAGGCACTGTGCCAGAATGAAGAGTAACTGCGCATGCGCATCTCAATGTACATTCTACAGAGGAGTGCGAACAGGCAGGTAAGTGTATTTTATTGCATATCTCTTCTGTAATAAAGAGCCGACTGTTCAAAGTTTTATTTTTATTTTTCAACTTTAAAAGCTTAAAATAAAATGGACAGTCAGGGACATCCTGCTAAGTTATATAAAAGGAAATATTGTTCAAATATGTATTTTCTTTTTGTAAAGGAATGTTATGTAGCTGCACTGGTTCTGTATCTTCCTTACGTTTACTGTAAATACTGCTGAGCCATACAGTGAGGGAAATAAGTATTTGATCCTCTGCTGATTTTGTAGGTTTGCTCACTGACAAAGAAATGATCCGTCTATAATTTTAATGGTAGGTTTATTTTACCAGTAAGAGAAGCCCACATCAGTGAAGCCCATATCAGTGCAGCACATACCAGTGCAGCCCATATCAGTGAAGCCAATACCAGTGCAGCCCATACCAGTGAAGCCCACATCAGTGAAGCCCACATCAGTGCAGCCCATATCAGTGCAGCCCACATCAGTGCAGCCCACACCAGTGCAGCCCATACCAGTGCAGCCCATATCAGTGCAGCCCATATCAGTGCAGCCCATACCAGTGCAGCCCATACCAGTGCAGCCCACACCAGTGCAGCCCACATCAGTGCAGCCCATACCAGTGCAGCCCATTTCAGTGCAGCACATACCAGTGCAGCCCACATCAGTGCAGACCACATCAGTGCAGCCCATACCAGTGCAGCCCATACCAGTGCAACCCACATCAGTGCCACCCATAACAGTGCAGCAGTGCAGCCCATACCAGTGCAGGCCATACTCGTGCAGCCCATACCAGTGCAGTCCACATCAGTGCAGCACATACCAGTGCAGCCCAAATCAGTCACATACCTAGGAGGGTGCTGCATGGGAAAAAAAAGGACATAAATGTTATTTGGGTACAGTGTCGCACGACTGTGCAAATGTCAGTTAAAGTAACGCAGTGCCGTATCATCAAAAATGGCCTGGTCATTAAGGGGGGTAACACCTTCCGGGGCTGAAGTGGTTAAAGGATGTGAAAAAAAAGGTCTACTGGCAGGATCAACAGGTAAAAAAATATATAATATTGGGGGGTGGGGGGTGTGGCTGCATCAAATATGTCATTTATGATATTGCCCATAGGTCACATGCTTGTTTTTGGGGTATATACAGTATACACCTACAGGTGGTGCACACCAATGCATTATGGGACAGTCATGCCAAGAATGATGCGTTGTGTCAATGACTTGATAAACCTCCCATAAATGCTCTGATTATGTATTGTGTTCTAAAGAAATAAACACTGAGGGTAACAAGCGGGTATTATGTACACAGGAGCCACAAGGATCCTTTGTTTGTGTAATACAAAGCAAACACTGACAGTGAGCCGTCATATATTACCTGCCGAGGCCAGGCACTGGGCGCACTGGTTTGTACTGGGAATTCATAGAGGTAGACTTGTCACCTTTGCGCAGAGGACACATTCATTGCTTACAGTCTTCCTTCACATTTACAGTGCATCCGGAAAGTATTCACATAACAATACCCCATAATGACAACATGAAAATAGTTGGTTTGAAATCTTTGCAAATCTATTAAAAATAAATACCAACAAAAACCCTATGTACATAAGTACAGGGCCGGGACAAGGGGTGGGCAGAAGGGACGGCTGCCCTGGGCGCAGTGTGTATTGTAGGGATTGGGGGTTCCTTGTACTATAAGGCTGACAGGAGTAGTGACAGCGGCATGACTAATGCTGTCAGCCCAGCGCTGAAAGTGGCAAGGAGAGGAGGAGAGAGTCGGGAGGAGGTGCAGGCTGTGCTCTCTATCCCTCTCCTCCTCATAAGCTGGCACATAATGAAGTCATTTTTTCATATTTGCCCTGGGCACTGGATGATCTTGTCCTGGCACTGCATAAGTATTCACAGCCTTTGCTCAATACTTTGTTAAAGCACCTTTGGCACCAATTACAGCCTCAATACTTTTTGAGTATGACGCTACAAGCTTGGCACACCTATTGTTGGGCAGTTTCTTCCCATTATTCTTTGCAGGACCTCTCAAGCTCCATCAGTTTAGATGGAGAGTGTCGGTGCACAGCCATTTTCCAGAGATGTTGGATCGGGTTCAAGTCTGGGCTCTGCCACTCAAGGACATTCGCAGAGGTGTCCCGTAGCCACTCCTTTGTTATTTTGGCTGTGTGCTTATGGTTGTTGTCCTGTTGGAAGATGAACCTTCGCCCCAGTCTGAGGTCCAGGGAGCTCTGGAGCAGGTTATCATCAAGGATGTCTCTATACATTGCTGCATTCATCTTTACCTCGATCCTGACTAGTCTCCCAGTTCCTGTTGCTGAAGAACATACTCACGGCATGATGCTGCCGCCACTGTGCTTCACTGTAGGGATTGGCCAGGTGATGACCGGTGCCTGGTTTCTGGGTGCCTGGTTTCCTCCAGACATGACACTTGCCATTGAGACCAAAGAGTTCAATCTTTGTTTCATCAGACCAGAGAATTTTGTTTCTTATGGTTTGAGAGTCCTTCAGGTGCCTTTTGGAAAACTCTAGGTGGGCTCTCATGTGCCTTTTACTGAGGAGGGGCTTCCGTCTGACCACCCTTCCATACAGGCCTGACTGGTAGAGTGCTGCAGAGATGGTTGTTGTTCTGGAAGGTTCTCCTCTTTTCATAGAGAAACACTGGAGCTCTGTCAGAGTGACCATCGGGTTCTTGGTCACCTCCCTGACTAAGGCCCTTCTCCCCGATTACTCAGTTTGGCCGGGCGGCCGGCTCTGGGAAGAGTCCTGCTGGTTCCAAACTTCTTCCATTTACGAATGATGGAGGCCACTGAGCTCATTGGGTCCTTCAATGCTGCAGAAATGTTTCTGTACCCTTCCCCAGATCTGTGCCTCCATACAATCCTGTCTAGGAGGTCTACAGACAATTCTTTGGACTTCCTGGCTTGGTTTGTGCTCTGACATGCACTGTTACCTGTGGGACCTTATATAGACAGGTGTGTCCCTTTCCAAATCCTGTCCAATCAACTGAATTTACCACAGGTGGACTCCAATCAAGTTGTAGAAACATCTCCAGGATGATCAGTGGAGACAGGATCCACCTGAGCTCAATTTTGAGTGTCATGGCAAAAGCTGTGAATATTTATGTACATGGGATTTTTTTATTAATTAATTTTTTTATAAATTTGCAAAGATTTCAAACAAACTTCTTTCACGTTGACATTATGGAGTATTGTTTGTAGAATTTTGAGAAAAATAATACATTTAATCCATTTTGGAATAAGGCTTTCCAAAAAAGCGTTGCACAAAATGGCACCATTCGGTTTAACACGGGCACTTGCAGATGCATCAGGGTGCCATTAACAATGCATAAAGGGCAACGCGTTTCGTGTGAATGTAGTCCAATGCTACGTACACACGAGCGGATTTTCCGTCCAAAAAAATCTTGGATGGTTTTTCCAACTTAATTATGCTCAAGCTTGTCTTGCATACACACGGTCACACAAAAGTTCGTTGAACTTTCAACCGCCAAGAATGCAGTGACGTACAACACTACGACGAGCCGAGAAAATTAAGTTCAATGCTTCCGAGCATGCGTCGAATTGTTTCCGAACATACGTAGGAACTTTGCGCGTCGGAATTGGTACAGACGATCGGAATTTCCGATCCAAACTTTTTCCATCGGAACTATTGAACCTGCTCTCTAACTTTTGCTGGTGGAAATTCGGCCAGCAAAAGTCCGATGGAGCATACACACAGTCGCATTTTCCGATGAAAAGCTCTCATTGGTCTTTTGCTGGCCTAAATTTCGATCGTGTGTACGCAGCATTAGGCTCTGTTCACACTAGTACGACTCCGAGTGCAACTTTGATGCAGGTTTACACTCTGACACTCAAGTCGCAAGAAAGTTGCAGAAAAGTAGTGCAGGAACCGTTTTCAGGGTTGCTGCAACTTTAAAGCGGTGTTTCACCTAAAAAATTTTTTTTTTTTAAAAGTCAGCAGCTAAAAAAAAAGTAGCTGCTGACTTTTAATAAGTACACTTACCCTCCCAGGGCGCCCGCGATGTCGGTCGTGGAGGCCGAGATGTCCCTCGGCGATCCAGTTCCAGCGCCGCCATCCTCAGTAAGGGAAACGGGCAGCGAGCGCTACTACTGCGCATGCGCGAGTCGGTGCGCGGCCTACTGCGCATGCGCAAGTCGAATTTGTGAATGGGGAACGCGATGTGTTGTGGGACATTACACACCGCGCCCCATTCACTAGAAGACGGCGCTCGGAGCAGAGGAGAGAACATCACCGCGGAGCAGGAAGAGGCAGATTAGGACGATCTGCCTAGCAACAGCCATTTCTGGTAAGTAAAAAAAAATAATCTTTTTTTTTTTTCATTTAAAATTTTTATTAACATTTTTTTAAAGTTATTTTTTTCAGGGTGGTCCTCCACTTTAAGACCCCTTTCACACTGGGGCGTTTTTCAGGCGCTTTAGCGTTAAAAAAAGCGATTGAAAGAAGCCTCATCTGCAATTCCAATGTGAAAACCCAAGTGCTTTAAGAGCCCTTTCACACTGCCAGCACCGAAAAAATGCTCGTAAAGCGCCACTTAAACTAACGGTGCTTTACCAGCGTTTTTCGAGCGCTAGTGGGGCGCTTTTAACCCCTGCTAGTGGCCAAATAAAGGGTTAAAAGCACCCACAAAGCGCTGCGTTTTGCAGGCACTTCCTATTGATTTCAATGGGAAGGGGCACTTTAGGAGCGGTGTATTCACCCCTCCAAAAGCGCTGCAAAGAAGCTGCTTGCAGGACTTTTTTTGATGCTCTGCCAGCGCAGCGCCTCAGTGTGAAAGCACTCGGGCTTTCACATTAGGATTGCAGTTGCGGCTTTTTTCAGGCGATTTACAGGCGCTTATTTTAACGCTAAAGCGCCTGAAAAACGCCATAGTGTGAAAGGGGTCTCAGTGTGAAAGCACTCGGGCTTTCACATTGGGATTGCAGTTGCGGCTTCTTTCAGGCGCTTTACAGGCACTTTTTTTTAACGCTAAAGCGCTTGAAAAACACCTGAAATACTCTCCAGTGTGAAAGGGGTCTAAGTCGCGTAAATCGGAATGGGCGCCATTGAAATCATTGAGCTGTGACTTGTCATGCGAATTTATGTGTCCAAAATCACTTGACCTAAATACATGAACATAGTCCAATTTATTAGTAGTAATAACTTATTTGTTTGGATTTTCTTTTTGCTACATTGGATATTTTTTGTTATATTGTTTATTGTTGGAAATGTATCACTTTTTTAGGTTGGATTATTCTTTTGGTTTATATTTTTGCTGGGGGGGGGGGGGGGGGGGTTGGCGGTGGGCAATTAATTTTATTGGTCCGCTTTACCAAAATACGCCAAATGATCATAATTATAACAATTCAGGTTCTCAAACGATAACATTTACATTAATTTTGGATATCACCAAAAAATATTTTGTGTGCGATTTATGGGCTAAAAAAAAAAAAATTCTAGCGCCTCTGATTGCTCTATACATTTTATAGTATGCTGTTTTTACATTTTCGTATTTTTACACTGCTGAACTTCTGACCTAATAAAAAACGCTGGGCTCATATGTGACGCACTTAACGTGAATCGTAGTGGAATGCGAGGTGACAAATGCTTTATAGCAAGTCGCTCCCACTGCCGAACCTGTTCATCCAGCTTTTTGGCATGGGGACCTCATCGTCCTCTCCCTGGGGTGTGCCACCCTCCTAAATCTCTGCCGAAACCAGCGAGCCTAGAAGTATAGAGCACAGAGCCAGGAAAAATACTCTACGGCTGCGGCTTCAACCAGACCTGGTGCACATCGCCTCCTACTGGCCAAAGAAAAAAAATTCTATTTTGTTGGGTGGGTCAATTTACCAGCATTTTCACTCATAATTTACACCCAATATTTTCTTGTGATATTCAATCACAAAAGTTGTGTGAATGTTGAGTGAAAACAATGATTAAAAAAGAGGGCAAAATTATATATATATATATATATATATATATATATATATATATATATATATATATATATATATATATATATATATATATATAAAAAAAAAAAAAAAAAAAAAAACCTCACCCCAATATACAAATTCACCATCATGTTCAGTAAATACCCAACAAGGCGCAAATCGCATCAATTTAACCACTTAACCTCTGGAAGGTTTACCCCCCTTAATGACTAAGCCATTTTTTTCTCACAAATAGTTTTCTTTTGGTGGTATTTGATCACCACTGCCAAAAAAAGACTGGCAATTTTGAAAAGAAAACAATATTTTTTTCTGTTACAAAACATAGTTACATACTTGGTAAGGTTAAATAAAGACAACCGTTCATCCAGTTCAACCGGTGTAGGTGTGTGTAGAAAAATAATTTCCCATATCACCTTTGAGATACGCAATCATATCTCCTCTGAAGCGTTTCTTCTCCAGGGAGAACAAATTTAGCACTTGCAGTCGTTCCTCATAATTGAGGTCCTCTAGTCCCCGTATTCATTTTGTTGCCCTTCTCTGGACTCTATCCAGCTCCAGCACATCCCTTCTGAGGATTGGTGACCAGATCTGGACGGAATATTCCAGATGCGGCCGAACCAGAGTTTTATAAAGTGGCAGAATAATCTTTTTATCTCTGGAGTAAATTCCTTTTGCAATGCATGCTAATATTCTGCTGGCTTTGGTAGCCGCAGCTTGACACTGCATGTTATTTCTCAGTCTGTCTTCAACTAGGACCCCTAGATCCTTCTCCATCCTGGAACCCCCTAGGGCAGTGATGGTGAACCTTGGCACCCCAGTTTTGGAACTACTTTTCCCATTATGCTTATGCGCTCTGCAGTGTAGCTGAGCATCATGGGAAATGTAGTTCCAAAACATCTGGGGTGCCAAGGTTCACCATCACTGCCCTAGGGGTTCTCCCCGTAAACTGCGAAAGGAGATCCACCTCTTCCCTCAGGTTAGGGGGCCTGTAACATACCCCCCACTAGTAATTTCACGCTTACTTCCACCCTTTGGAGTTCCACTAGACATGTGCAATTCGTTTCGTTTTTTCGTACGAATGAACGAATGATTTGCTAAAAATTTTAACGAATAACGAATCGTTCGAATCGAACAAATACGAAAAACAACGAAAATCCAAAATAACCAAATTGGAAACAACGAAACTACGAAAGAAGAAAATCCAATAAACGAAAACAGGAACAACGAAAATCAAAATGAACGAAAAAATTCGTACATCCGTAACTTTTTTTTTTTTGTTGAATTGGTAATTTTCCGTGTCCCTTACAATGGCGCTGCTTAACGTGCTTCGAATGGATTGAACGAAAAATTTCATACATTCGTAACCTTTTTTTTTTTCCATTCGTAATTTTCCGTGTCTCTTACAATGGCGCTGCTTAACGTGCTTCGAATGGATTGAACGAAAAAATTCGTACATTCGTAACTTTTTTTTATTTTTTCGATTCGTAATTTTCCGTGTCTCTTACAATGGCGCTACTTAACGTGATTCGAATGGATTGAAGGAAAAAATTCGTAACTTTTTTTTTCGATTCGTAATTTTCCGTGTCTCTTACATGTATGTTACATACACATTACATAAAATTATGAATTATGCTCCGATTACGAATCTACGAAAACGTTACGAAAGTACGAATAAATCAATCTAACGAAAGTACGAATGTAACTAAATCTACGAAAATACGAATGTGTCCGAATTTCGAATAAACGAAAATTAAACTAACGGAAAAACGAATCAACGAAAAAATAACTCTTACGAAAATACGAATCGTTACGAATACGAACACCGACGACTTGCGAATTTACGAATCGTTACGAATATGCTGACGACTTACGAAATTACGAATCGTTACAAATCAACGGAAACAAACAGAAACAAAACGAAAATAAACAAATTTTTCTGTTGTGCACATGTCTAGTTTTGGAACTACATTTCCCATTATGCTTATGCGCTCTGCAGTGTAGCTGAGCATCATGGGAAATGTAGTTTCAAAACATCTGGGGTGCCAATGTTCACCATAACTGCCCTAGGGGTTCTCCCCGTAAACTGCGAAAGGAGATCCACCTCTTCCCTCAGGTTAGGGGGCCTGTAACATACCCCCCACTAGTAATATCATGCTTACTTCCACCCTTTGGAGTTCCACCCATACGGACTCCCTTCCCTTGCCCCATCACTGACGTCATTCTGCTCTTCTACCCGTAGATAATTCCTGATATATGGACACACCCCTCCTCCTTTCCTACCCTCCCTGTCCCACCGATACAAGGAATACCCCTGGATGTTTGCCAGCCAGTCTAATGAGCTGTCAAACCAAGTTTCTGTTATTCCCATGAAGTCCACATCCTCCTCGTGTAATAGCAGCTCCAGTTGCCCCATTTTATTGACTAGACTCCTGGCATTTGTGAACATTCCCCTGAGTTTTGTATTGGTGCATATCCAATAAAAAAAAATGTAAAAGTCAAATTTCCTCATAAATTTAAGCCAATATGTATTCATATTTTTGGTAAGAAAATCCCAATAAAGGCCCATACACACGATCTGACTTTTTGACAACCAACATGCAAATTAGCTGGTTTGGACCAACATCCGACCGTGTGTACGCTCCATCGAACCATCTTTTTCCAGGTTTCATCGGACTTTTGTTGGCTGTGCGAACGGACCAACTTTCTGCCAACAAAAGTCCGATGGAGCAAAGTCCGACCGTGTGTACACAAAACCAACGGACTTTTGTACAAAGTACAAACACGCATGCTCAGAACCAATGCAAAAGATCAGACAACAATATAGAAGTTGACCAAAGGTGGCGCTGGAGTATTGGAACGTCCTCTTTTGAAGTGTCGTCAGTACGTTGAAACGTCACTACGTTCATGTTTGTTGCCTAAAAAGTCCGATCGTGTGTATGAACAAAAATCCACGGGAAAGTTGGTCCACGGTCTGATCGTGTGTATGAACAAAAATCCACGGGAAAGTTGGTCCACGGTCTGATCGTGTGTATGAGGCTTTAGTGTATATTGATTGGTTTGTGCAGAAGTTGTAGCATCTACAAACTATGTTATTTATACTGGAGTTTTTATTATTTTTTAATTTTTTATACTAGTAATCAGTAGACATGTGCATTCGTTTTCATCCGAATTTCAGGTATTTTCGTTATCGTTTTAACAAACGATAACGAAAGTGCAGAATCCGAAAAACGAAAGATCCGACATAAACAAATGCTTTATTTTCGTTGTGACAACAGTTCGATATAGATAGGAGATTCGACGCTGACAATAACAATCTGTGTCCATCGAACCTGTGGTTGAATGTGCCTAACCTTAACTCTATTAGTCCAAGATTATTCTACATAGAGAGAAAAGATTTGACGTAGAAAGGAAAGATTCGACGTAGAAAGGAAAGATTCGACGTAGAAAAGAAAAGATTCGACGTAGAGAGGAAAGATTCGACGTAGAGAGGAAAGATTCGACGTAGAGAGGAAAGATTCGACGTAGAGAGGAAAGATTCGACGTAGAGGGGAAAGATTCGACGTAGAGAGGAAAGATTCGACGTAGAGAGGAAAGATTGCTGCTGGAATTGGGTGGAATTGCAGCTAAACTATACAGAGTCATACAGTTTAGCTGCTCTATCGAATCTTCTTTGAACTTTCGACAGACACCATAAGCCTTCAATGACAGATTCGACCTTAATTTATTTGGATTTTCGGACGAATGCAATTTTTAACGAAAAACTAAATAAATAAAAACGAATTTTGGGAATAACTAAATAAATTTATTTTTCGGACGAAAACGAAATTCCGAAATGAAATATTTCAGTGTGCACATGTCTAGTAATCAGTAGCAGCCGCTCCAGCAGGGCACAGGGGCACCGCCCCCCTTATCCATGCACCCGGCCCCTAATCTACATGCAAGGCGTCGGACACATGTATTTCAATGGTTTTTTTATTTATTTTTTGAAGCACATGATTAGAGCCTGAGGCTCTAATTGGCTTAAAAAAAAGTGTGACATTAGCAAATTAATATTTTCTAGACATGTGCACTGCCAAAAAATTTTCATTTCATTTGTTTTTTTAGTTTTCCGGATCATTCGTTATGATCGATATTTGTTATTTCTAATAAATTCGTAACTTCGAGTAAATTTGAATTTGTTACGTTTCATTAGTTTAGATGTGGTATTTGTTATTTTGATAATTCGAAAAAGAACGAAAATCTGAAATTTAAAAAATTTGAAAATCTCAAAGAACAAAAATCACTTAATAATTTCTATTATAGTTAAAATGTTAAGTTTATTATCCATTATTATAGTTTTTATTATTATTACTATTTATTAATAAATAGTAATATTAATAATAATAGTAATAATGAAAAATATAATAATAGTTATAAACTATTAAATTATAGGTATTGGAATTTCCTTTCAAATTTGGCTGTTAGTACACATAACGAATACGAATTTATCCAAAGTTACGAATTATCCGGAATTCAGTATTTTGTATAATTCGTAACTTCGGATAAATTTGTATTTGTTATGTTCACTAACAGCCAAATTTGAAAGGAAATTTCAATACCTATAATTTAATAGTTTATAACTATTATTATAGTTTTTATTATTATTATTTACTATTATTCATTATGTTCCATTCGTTTAGATGCGGCAATCATTTTTTTGCTAATAAACTATAATAATGGTTATTTTTTTTAAATTGTAATAGAAATTATCAAAATGTTTTTTGTTCTTTCGGATTTTCGTTCTTATTTTTCGGATTTTTGTTATTTTCGAATTATCAATCTTTCGAATTTTTATTCTTATTTTCGTTCTTTCAGATTTTTGTATTTTCCGATTTTCGTCCTTTCGAATTTTCATTCTTTTAGAAAAAGTTTTTTTAGAAATCATTCGTTAAACGGTCTTTCGTTAATTAGAATTTTTCCAAATTAACAAATATGCCGAATTTTGACGAAAAACTAATTTGTAACTAAACAAATTGCACATGTCTAATATTCGCTAATGTCTTCACGTTTCTCCTCCTGGCCAATCAGGAAGCGGGTCTTGAGACCCGATTGGCCGGACGTCCTAAGACCGATTGGCTGGAAGGAGAAGCAGCTGCCGGGACTCGGGAGGAGACACTGGGGGGGGGGGGGGGGGGGAGACGCAGAAGTCGTGACTTGGATGGGGGCTGGCAAGGGGCCTAGCAGGCGACGGGCTCGTGATGCGGGGATTGAGTGAACTCTGGGATAAGTAAAAATTGTCTAAATCCATTCATTATGTGTATTCTTCCTGAATCTTGGTGTGCGTTGTGTATTTTTTTCAGATCTGTGCAGTAATCCAGTGTGAGACTTTGCCTCTGTGTAGGAGATTCCTGTAATAAAGACCGCTCACTGCTGCTCTCTCTCCTTGTGGACGGTGACTGGTCTTGTCTCTGCCTCCTCCTGTAGTTTTCTGTTGTGGGTGGAGCCTGTTGGGTCCCTCCCACAGCTTTGATTTCTGCACAGGCTATGTACAACCACGACGCTACCTGCCTGGAATTTGCATGTTCTCCCTGTCCCTGTGTGGGTTTCGTCCAGGTAATCCGGTTTCCTCCCATACTCCAAAGACATGCAATGACCCTAAATTCTGAATGTGAGTTAGGGACCTTAGATTGTAAGCTCCTTGTGGGTAGGGACTGATGTAAATGTACAATGTATATGTAAAGCACTTCGTAAATTGACAGCGCTATATAAGTACCTTAAAGAGGAAGTAAACCCTGATGGGTTTACTTCCTCTTTGTTTCCCTGCAAAGGTAAAGCATAATGGACTACTATGCATCGCATAGTAGTCCATTATGTGTCACTTACCTGACACAGGAGCCAGCGATGTCACCGCTGTCCCCTGTTGCACGAAGTGTCCATCTTCCTTCCGGGTATCGCTGCTCCGGCACTGTGAGTGGCCGGAGCAGCGATGACGTCACTCCGGCGCATGCGCGGGAGCCGTAAGTGACGGCATGTTTGCCTTCACTTGCAGCGTGCCCAGTGCGCCTATTTTTGTAAAATATCGCCTTAACCGTTTAGGTTAAGAAGATATTTCTTGGACCTACAGGTAAGCCTTAATCTAGGCTTACCTGTAGGTCAAAGTGGTCTGTAAGGGTTTACAACCACTTTAACCGGTTCCCGACCGGCGCACGCCGATGTATGTCAGGCAGAATGGCATGGACAGGCATAAGGGCGTATATATAAGTCCCTTTTTAAATGCCTCCGTGCCATCGGGAGCGTGCCGGGAGCGGCGCTCCTGCACTGGTCGGGACCCCCGTGAGGCCGGTCGCGGGTCCCGCGGACTCGATCGCCGCGGGGACACCCGCGATCGTCTCACGGGAAGGCTGAACGGGGAGATGCATGAAATAAACAGCATCTCCCCATTCTGCCTAGCAACTAGTGACGCCGATCTCTGCTCCCTGTGATTGGAGCAGAGATCAGCGTTCACTAGCTGACAGCCACGCCCCCCCCCCCCACAGTAAGAAACACACCCCTAGGCATACTTAACCCCTACACTGCCCCTAGTGGTTAACCCCTTCACTGCCAGTGTCATTTATATAGGAATCAATGCATTTAAATAGCATTGATTGCTGTATAAATGATAATGGTCCCAAAAATGTGTCAAAAATGTCCGATGTGTCCGCCATAATGTCGCAGTCACAATAAAAATCGCTGATCGCCGCCATTACTAGTAAAAAAAAATTATTAATAAAAATGCTATAAAATTATCCCCTATCTTGTAAACGCTATAACTTCTGCGCAAACCAATCAATAATCGCTTATTGCGATTTTTTTTACCAAAAATATGTAGAAGAATACGTATCGGCCTAAACTGAGGAAAAAAAATGTTTTTTTATATATTTTTGGGGGATATTTATTATAGCAAAAAATAAAAAAGAATGTGTTTTTTTTTTCAAAATTGTCGCTCTTTTTTGTTTATAGCGCAAAAAATAAAAACCGCAGGGGCGATCAAATACCACCAAAAGAAAGCTCTATTTGTGGGAAAAAAAGGACATCAATTTTGTTTGGGAGCCACGTCGCACGACCGCGCAATTGTCAGTTAAAGCGACGCAGTGCCGAATCGCAAAAAGGGGCCTGGTCCTTTGGATGCAAATTGGTCCGGTCTGAAAGTGGTTAAATAATAATACAGCACAGCGATGATTTCACTGCTACTTTTACAAAGTAACAGCCGGGTTTGGGAATGTTTATGATGCACACAAAGTCGATTTTTTAATATGATGATTTAAATATTTATTTTATATTTAAATTACTTATTTTATTATTCATTTTTTTTTTTTTTTATAAAAATATAAAATGTATATTGCTTTAATCTGTTATTTATTTTAACTATTTCCATTTATTTAAATGAAGGTTTTTGTGCCCAGAGTTCAGCTTTAAGGTGTGCTGCCAGCCTATTCAAAATGAACAAGATGTCCTAATGCAACACACTTCAATGAATGATTGATTATGTGTGAATCACAGAATGTGAAAGGGTCTTCAGTGTTCTGCAAACCAGCCGACGTTTAATCCCCCCGTCTCTGGGAATTAAGCTGTGCCCACTTGTGTAGTAGTCAGCAGGATATGATGGAATCCGGCAATAATTGGTAGAGGATTTTGTCGCCTGACCGGATCACAGACTCAGAATAACTAATGGGGGGGACTCTGGTCTGTGTGCGCAGTCAGGGGTCTCCATCCTTCCATGATGGGGCTTTGTGATGGATGGTGACGCAGTAGTCGTGGCTCCTCCTTCCGCTCGGTCACATGGAGCTCTTGTTGTGTCTAGAGATAATACCACTCGGAGACCTTGGAGGGCGGCTGTGCCCTTGCTCTTCTGCTACCGGGGATTATGGTAACATCTGTTCCCTGTATAGTGCAGAGTCAGGGAGAGAGAGACTCAACAGGGAGCTGTGCGCAGCCAACGCACCTGCTGGAAACCATCTCCTTCAAATCTGCTCCGAAATACATCAGTGACCAATCACACCTTGGCATCCTGATGCGTTCTGTTAACATATGTGCGTAAATGTGCGCTTTTTCACGCATTGATAAACATTAGGCAACCAATTAAATGAGTAGGCTTGCAATTCGCCAAAAGGGTTAAAAAAAAACGTAATTTTTAGCATTGCACCACAAACGTTTTGGTATTATTTCGTTTATATACAGTGGAGGTGTCAGAAACCATGAAATCAGACCGAGACAGAAGTACAGTTAAATCACACTTGTTTAATAATAAAAGTAAATAGAACAAACGTGGTCAAAACAGCCAAAGTTCAGGAACCGGAACGGATAGTCAGACAAGCCAAACGTCAGGTAGACGGAGATGAGCGTAGTAACACAACAAGCAGGATCTGGAGCCAGAAGGGATGTCATCCAAGCAAGTCTTTTAACAGGAATGCAGGAGAGCGTCTCTGTGATGCTGACCAAGGCGAAGGCAGAGATCCTCTGGGCTGGACGGCTTAAGTAGGCAGGACTGACGAGCAGGATATCATCAACTGCTGAGTACCTGTGGAGAGATAGGAGCTGACAATCAGCCGACAGCTGAGCGGCCAGCTCGGAGAAGGAAGGGCTGAGCCCAGCCCTGACAGGTGGATGGTGTTTTTTTTTTTTTGCGGGGGGGGCGGCAAACAACCACCCCCCCAGCGGCACCTCAAACCCCCCCCCAGCTCTTCCTCCCCTGCCCGTTCGCTGTCTTAACCCATCTACTTTGGAGGTATCGGCCAGTGGGCATCGCAGCGGGCTTCTCCTCTATCTCGACGGCCATGCGTCTCCTCCCCTCCAACCAGGCATCCAATATGATCGCCTGTCCTTTCAGACAATCGGGTGACGGGTCTCAAAACCCGCTTCCCAATTGGCAGGGAGGAGGATCAGTGTTACACACCTGGGTGGGCTCCGTTCGCATTCTCTGTGCCCTGAGACCACCCTATTAGAGCCTCTGGCTCTAATCAGGTGCTTTAAAAAAACACTCACCCTGCATTGGAATCCGAGCATCCGGCATCCTGAAAGGGACTGGATGCATGGATAGGGGGGGGGGCCTTAAAGGACGGGCCGCCCCTGTTTATATAGCAAAAAAACAAAACAATTAAAAGACCCAGTTGTGATCAAATACCACCAAAAAAACACACAATTGCCAGTTAAAGTTGTGCATTGGTAAATAGCAAAAACGCCCTGGTCATGAAGGGGGTAAAACCTCCTTGTGGTTAAGGCTCAACTCTCAGAGACCAAAAATATATATATATTTTTTTTGTCTTTTGGACAAAATGCACTTTTACTTACTCTGCTCCCCCAGCAGATGGCGCACTCCCATGCTCTGGCGGTGGACTGTTCTGAGTCCACACGTCCAATGCTGGGATTGATGATGCTGGAGGACCTTAGGTCATGGAGGAGAAGACACTGCAGGGATTGGACTAGCAGCACGGAGGAGCCTGCAGGAGTGGAGGATCAGGTAAGTAAATCTGCTTTACCAAATCCCCCAGTCAGGAATGAGCAGTTAACCCTTGCAGTGCTGGCATAGCCCCGCTGCAAGGGACATTTTTAGGTTCAGCTTTAACCCTTTTGCCATGTTTGCCATGCACAGTTCATAAACATGCATGCTATGAAGCTTGGACAGGTTTAGCGTAAAGAAATTTACATACCTCCCAACATTTTGAGATGGGAATAAGGGACACCTACCAGCAAATGTATGTAGGCATAGGACACGCCCCTGCCACACTCCCTTAAAGGAGAATTTACCCAAGAAAAGGTTAATTAAATCCTGCATTTCCTAGAGAGAGATTGCCGGGGGGAGGGAAAAGAGCTGCATTGTATAGGACACAGGGTCCTCTTGTTGTGAGGGAGCCCAGAGAGTGCACATCGCCGTCCAGTAAGTACCATCACTGCTGCATGTTGGTGGTCTGGGGGGGGGGGGGGCGCAAAGTGCTGAGTGTAGGGACACACTGGTCATAGTACAACTGAAGCTCTGGTCCTGTGTGTGCCCATCTTGCGGCATATAGGCACGCATATGCGCATGCACAGGCATGTGTGCATTTGCCATTGATACTGGCGCCGAGTGGCCTATATAAAGTTAGTAGCTTCACTAGTCGGTTGCTGTCTGATCTGCAGCTGTTACCCACGTTCCTGTATCTGTTCCTGTGTCTGACTTCTGTGATTGACCTGGCTTGTCCTGATCACGTTTGAACTCTACCTGCCATGACCTTGGCTTGCGTCTAGACTCTGCTTACTTCTTGCTCTTCTGCCTGATCTTGTGTTACCAATCTCTGCCTGTATCCTGACTATTCTCTGCCTGCCCTCTATACCTGTATCTGACCGTCCGTTGTTGACCTGGCTTGTCTGACCTTGCATTCAGTTAGTCGTCTGCCCTGCTCTGCATACTGCCTAGCTTCCGCTGGTTCTTCTCCTTTTGTGCGCTGCCAGTCCTGCTGCACCTGCAACCAGCTGCTGTCTGCCAAGCAACTGCCGCCTGCTGCCTACCCAGCCCAGGGTCTGCTGCTCCTGCTGCCATCTGTTGTTCCAGCTATCCAGCCCAACTCTGGTGACAAACCTACTACACACCTTTGCCATCGGCAGCAGATCATACAGGCACTCATACCTCGCCGCACTCTTGCGGCCACTGTTGCAAATTCAGTGGTCACTGAGCCGGGCTGTACAAGAGTCCTCCCTCTGGCTGTCAGGCTCTGCCTCAAGGTACGTGACACACAGTCACCTAATTGCAGAGCAGAAAAGATAATGGACTAATTTTGGGACCTGATGGTGAGCTGCAATATTGCTGGGACCGTTGAGCTGCTGCTGTGGGGATTTACTATCTGCTGCTAGAGAGACTGAGCCCTTTACATACTGACCATACAGACATCTAATGGCCTTATTGCTGCCTGCAGGCTTGACTAGGACTATCCGCATATGCACCAAC
The DNA here is from genome assembly GCA_028564925.1 of Lithobates sylvaticus. Lineage (NCBI taxonomy): Eukaryota > Metazoa > Chordata > Amphibia > Anura > Ranidae > Lithobates > Lithobates sylvaticus. Next base: position 262,951,906 of record CM053031.1, read on the forward strand.
GGTACAACTGAGTCCCAAAACTAGCCGGCTGAAGAGTTAATACTAAAGACTATCCGTTTAACCGCTTCAGCCCCGGAAGATTTTAACCCCCTTCATGACCAGAGCACTTTTTGCGATTTGCCACTGCATCGCTTTAACTGACAATTGCGCGGCCGTGCGGCGTTGCACCCAAACAAAATTGATGTTCTTGTTTTCCCCACAAATAGAGCTTTCTTTTGGTGGTATTTAATCACCTCTGCGATTTTTTTTTTTTTTTTTTTTTGCGCTATAAACAAAAAAATAGCATAAATTTTGAAAAAAAAAGCAATATGTTTTACTTTTTGCTATAATAAATATCCCCCAAAAAAATATATATATATAAAAAAAAAAAGTTTTCTCAGTTTAGGCGGATATGTTCTGCTACATATTTTTGGTAAAAAAAATCGCAATAAATGTCTATTGATTGGTTTGCGCAAAAGTTTTATGGCATTTTTATTATTAATTTTTTTTTTTTTATTAGTAATGGCGGCGATCTGCAATTTTTATTGTGACTGCGACATTATGGTGGACACATCGGAAACTTTTGAAACTATTGTGGGACCATTGTCATTTATACAGCGATCAGGGCATATAAAAACGCACTGATTACTGTGTAAATGACACTGGCAGGGAAGGGGTTAAACACTAGGGGGTGATCCAGGGGTTAAGTGTGTCCTAGGGAGTGATTCTAACTGTGGGGGGGGGGTGGGCTATTACTCACATGACAGTGATCTCTGTCTTGTCACAAGGCAGAATGGGGAAATGCCTTGTTTACATAGGCATCTCCCCATTCTGCGGCTCTGTGACATGATTGCCGGGAGACCGGCGCACATCGAGTCTGCAGTTCCCACGGGCTTGGTCACGCACGAGCGCCCGCTAGCCCCGCCAATTAAAGGGGACGTATAGGTACGCCCATTTGCCCACCGCTGCCATTGTGCTGACGTTTATCATCGTGCAGCGGTCGGCAAGTGGTTAAAGCAGCTACACAGAGTCCTTTACCTATTGTTTTTGCTAAGCGGTACCTCTCAGGGGACATTGCACCATGTCCTAGCCATTCTCCTAGAGTGCACTCAAGACTATAGTATGATTATTATTACATTGCAGTTAATGCTTATATGAACTGTTTATTGCTGACTTTGCTGATTTATGTGTTGATTCCAATCTAGTGGTACAGAACTCTAGTCTAATGGCGCGCACACACGGTCGGAATTCTCGTCGGAAAAAGCTCTGATGGTTTTCCCGTCGGAATTCCGACGGAACTTCGCTCAAACTGTCTTGCCTACACACGGTCACACCAAATTCCGACGGTCAGTAACACAGCGGCATAAAACACGTTCGACAGCACTATAGAAGGGAAGTTTAATGCTTCCAAACATGCGTTGAATTGTTTCCGAGCATGCGTCGGAATTTTATGTGTCGGAATTGCATACACACGATCGGAAAATCCGATAGAAAGGTTTTCCGTCGGAAAAATTGAGAACAGGTTCTCAATCCAAAGTCCGTCAGAAATTCCGACAGAAAAAGACCGATGGGCATACACACGGTCGGAAAATCCGTTAAAAAGCTCCCATCGGACTGTTTCCATCGGAAATTCCGACCGTGTGTACGCCGCATAAGTTACATTGTAAATATACTGTCTAGCAGATTGTGTCTGAACCTACCTGCTGTGTGTTTATTTATGCTAAAACCACCATTTATTCTAACCCGTACCAATATATTGAGTTAATATACCAATAAACAGTCTTGTGTCTATTTTGCTAATTCAAAGCCGAGTTAAAGGTATCTATACTCATGGTCTTGCAATCTAATTAAAGATGAATGACTTTCATTCAACCAGGTGTGTCAGAGGGGTCGGAGGTTGTTCCTGGAGTGGAGGTGAAGAACATAGAACCCGAATTACCAAACGGCTCCTGCAGGGGTAGCACTACATGTGTTTCAGCTTTCAGGAAGTATTATGCACTGTGCTACCTGTGTCATGTTCTGCACCCCAAGCTTTAACGAACATTACATTTATTTATTTGCAGACTGATGTAGCGCCCTGGGGTTTAGTCAGGGAGCTCCTTGCCAAATTCCTTGTCAGAAGTAGCTACAGTAGTTAATTATTAGGGATCCACTGACTTCTCCCTAAGTTTGGCCTGGCTGTACTTTCCTCTTCTACCACCAGGTGGCCGGGCACTTGAAGGTATTAGATTGAGAAGGACAACTCAAGGTCATGTTATGGGTATATGGGGTATCTCAGCCAATGGGCAGGGATTTTGTTGAATCCCTTGGCCTGCTGGGAGAGCCTATATATTCGGGTGAGGTCAGGTGATCCAGGTTCTTGTGTGCCACCCAGACCGCCTGCCCCGGGCTGCTAGGCTGGAGATTGGGCCTATCCCGGGGGCATCAGGCTGGCCGGCTGTGTGAGGGCCTATCTAGAAGTAAGAAGGCAGTGCAGGGTTGGGACTGCGGCTTGCAGTCCAACCAAACGTGATGGTTCTGCCGACCGGAGAACCTGTCGTGGTCGGAGGTAGAAGGGAAGCTGTCGCCACTAAGGGACCAATTGCCTTTACCAGGGACCACAGTGAGTAACTGAAGTACTGGAGCAGTAATCTCACCGAACGGGCACAGTGGAGAAGCGGGGAAACTTCAGACGGTGATCAAGTCAGGGACCCAACCAGTGGAGGTGATGCTTGCAGAGCAGCCTTATGTGCCAAGCTAGGGACCGAGCTGGTCAGCAGGGGTGAAGCTTAAAGGTATCCAAAGTGCCAAGCTAGGGACCCAGCAGGGAAGCGTGGGTGACAAGTGAAGGAGCTACCACCGCAAAGGCCTTGAGGAGCTCACAGGATTCAGTCAGTGAATCAGAGGATCTAGTGAAAGACTGGGAGCTCAAGGGGCTGAATAACTACAAGGAGAAGTTGTAGTACAGCTGAGAGAACTGTTACTTTGAGTTAGGAACTGCTTCAGTACTGTTACCATAGGAGACTAGGGTTGCCACCTGTCCAGGATTCACCCGGACAGTTCGGGTTTTGAATCATGTGTCCGGGTTTCTCAGTCCACCTGAGACCCGGAAACATTTTTCAGACCAGGCTGTGGCTCCCCAAGTAACCTAGATAGTCATACACAAATCTGTTGCCGCTGTGGGCGGCTGTTTTGGGGCAGGTTTGGCATCACTGAAGGGTGTGATGATGATGTCAGCAAGAGCAATTTGGCCACACCCACTGGCGCGCTCTGTGCGCTACATTACTACCCTCCTTGAGGCACCCAAATGTGTCCCAAGTCTTTTATAATCCTATAGTGTTTACTGCAACAAAAAAAATTGCCCTCTGCCAGAAGAGTGTTCGGGTTTGGCTTGAAGAAAAGGTGGCAGCCCTATAGGAGACAGCAATCCTGCACGTGCAGAAGTGGCACCTTGCTGGGACCTTTCCCTGTACGGCTGTCCTCCTGTTGAAGTCTCAGAGTCTGCCATTTGAAATTGCACTAAAGGGTGTCCTGGGCCTAACCCTCTTTCCCTTGCAAAATATAAAAAGGACTGTCAAAGAAATAAAACCTCTTTTACATCCAAGAAATGTTTGGCGCCCAATGACTTTTACCACGTTTGCACCCAATGCCTCACAACCCACCACATATTGAAGGATTCCAGCTATCTTTGGCCTTAAAGGTTCTCATTAGACTGGAAGAGGTCAGAGATTGTGCTACACTATATTCAATGCCTGGCTCAGCTACAGAGCACCTTTGTGTAGGTGACCCAAAGTGGATTCCTTTTCGTTAAAGCGGAAGTAAACCCATCGATTTAACAGTTTAAAAAAAAAAGGCATGCCGGGAATGCTACCTGCACATTGGCTCAACCAAACAGTCAAACAGTCAAACCATCCAATGGCTGGTGTCATAACGGATCACATGTGCAGCACTGTGGCAGTTGAAGATTAAACAGAGGCAAAGATGGCAGCTTCCTTGGCTGAAAACGATAGGAGGGTTTACTTCCGCTTTAACAAAGTTAAGGTTTCACTTTCAAGTTGATGTAAACCCAATCACTTAAATTTCAAATAACCTTTAAAGGAGAAGTCCAGTCAAAAGCAAAACAAAAAGAAATAGCTTATTAATAGATTATAAAAGAGCAACCTTTACGGCAATACTCACCTTTAATCTGGAGCTGTCCCCTGCAGTACTTTTTTTCCACCAAAAGATGTCCTCGATCCTCTGGTTTGAATGTCAGCCAACATTATTCAACCCACTTCCTCTGAGCCCAAGCTGTTATGGACCCATCTCCAACTTTGTGACTGGAGAGTGAAGGAGAAGCAATGCAGAGATGAGCTTATCTCTCCTTAGTTCTGCTCTTTCCTCCTATCAGTATGTCCATTGTCAGAACATGGATGGATTAGCTCCTTATGTTGCTTCTTCCTCTCCCGCTCTCAGCTCTGCTGTACAGGGACTGCAACTGCATGAGGCTGATACCAAGCCAGATTCAGGTATTTACATTGATTGCATAAAAAAAAAAAAAAAAAAGAATAATGATATATTGGTGATTACAGAGCTGCATAATTTATCTCTTTTATATCTACCCCGAGTTTAGCTTTAACGGTTCTTGTTCAAGCACTTTCTTTTGAGGTGACAATTTATCTCCCTATTGCTCCTGTTTTGTCACATTTGGACCTGACGAAGATTAAAAGCACCAAAACACATTACACAGGTATGGTCCACTACTGTCAGTATCTGGAAAATAGTCCAAAGCATTTGTTGCAACATTTAGCTCCATTCCAGTTTTCCCCTGCAGTGCTTTTTTCTGCCACTAGATGTCCTCAGTCTGCATTATTCAACCCACTTTTTCTGAGCCAGGATCATCTAGTACCCACCCCCAACTTGTGACTCAACAGTGAAAGGAGAAGCAGCACAGTGATGAGCTCATCCCTCTGTCATCCTACTCTCTCCTCCTATCACCATGCTTCTTGTCAGCACATGAACTGATTTGCTCATTGTGCTGCTTCTTTCTCTCACACTTCAGCCCCGCTGTACAGGAGACTGATCCCAGGTCAGATTCAGGTACTTGCACTGCTTGTATTTATAAAATACATTTAATGATGTATTAATGGTTACAGAGCTACATTATTTGTGTATTTTATGTCTGCCCAGAGTTCAGCTTTAGTTCAATTGCTCTGCACAAGGCATGAAAGCGTCTGACCACATTAACCCTCCCCTTGCTGGTGTAAGCCGATCAGAAGTGATTGCCCCAGGTCTGTGGATTGGCAGGCAGAAGGGGACAGGACGCCAGCTGGTCTATCAAGAGACGGGCAAGTTCGGAGCAGAGGATGTAGGGATGGGTAGGGGGGTGTTGAAGTCATATGTGGATCTGAGATTAGGCCCGGCTCTGTGTGCTTGAAATCCTGTGTGATTAGCACAGGCAGAGCTGAGATGATACGGAATTAAGAAGGGACACAGTAAACAGACATGGACTCACTGTTACAGCTCGCGCTCTGAAACGCTCCAGGCTCTTCCAGGGTTGTAGATGAGATGTCCTATCTCAAACCTTCTGGGAAGGAGTTGGAGAGATTTGACGGCCTGTCGCTGATCTACTGGTGAGTACAACAGCTGTGTTCTACCCCACGGAAGTACAAGGGGGCCACTAAGAACCACCGGTTGCCAGTGTAGGATCAGGGCAAGGGGGCATCTTATACACCATGCAGAAATACAAGTCTGTTGTGACTAGGGACCTCCTTGACTAGAGACTTCCTTGACTAAAGCCCTTCTTGACTAGAGACCTCCTTGGCTAGGGACCTCCTTGGCTAGGGACCTCCTTGGCTAGGGACCTCCTTGGCTAGAGACCTCCTTGGCTAGAGACCTCTTTGACCAGAGACCTCCCTGACTTGGGATCTCCTTAGCTAGGAAACTCCTAGACTTGAGAACTCCTTGATTAAGGACCTCCTTGACTAGGGACCTCCTTGGCTAGTTCCTCCTTGACATGAGACCTCCTTGACTACAGAGCTCCTTGACTACAGAGCTCCTTGACTAGAGACCACCGTGCCTAGGGACCTCCTTGACTAGAGACCCCTTTGGCTAGAGACCTCCTTGACCAGGGACCTCTTTGACCAGGGACCTCCTTGACTTGGGATCTCCTTGGCTAGGGGACTCCTAGACTTGGGAACTCCTTGATTAAGGACCTCCTTGACTAGGGACCTTCTTGGCTAGTTCCTCCTTGACTTGAGACCTCCTTGACTACAGAGCTACTTGACTACAAACCTCCTTGACTACAGACCACTGTGGCTAGGGACCCCTTTGGCTAGAGACCTCCTTGATCAGGGACCTCTTTGACCAGAGCCCCCCTTGACCAGAGACCTCCTTGACTCAGGATCTCCTTGGCTAGGGACCTCTTTGACTAGGAACCTCCCTTGACTGGGACATTTTTGACTAGAGACCTCCTTGACTAGGGGGCCTTTTTGGCTAGGGACTTCCTTGACTAGAGACCTGGTTGGATAGAGACCTCCTTGACTAGGGACCTCCTTGACTAGGGACCTCCTTGACTAGGGACCTCCTTGACTAGGGACCTCCTTGACTAGGGAATTCCTTGACTAGGGAATTCCTTGACTTGAAAACCCCTTGGCTAGACACCTTCTTGACTAGCGACCTTCTTGACTAGAGACCTCCTTGGCTAGGGACCACCTTGTGTAGGTAAATCCTAGGCTAGGCATTTCCTTTACTAGAGACCTCCTTGACTAGGGACTTTCTTGATGGTAGCCATTCTGGTCTATTTTTGTTCAAAAGGTGACAGTCCACCTACGATTTCAAATTTTATTAGATGCTGCAAAGTTAGGAATCTTAGGTCTCTGTATTTGAGTTACCAGTTCTTCCCAACTGCTCATGCAAGTGTCAAGCGGTCCCACTACCTGTTAGATTTTAATCCCCTACTTTTTTGTTTTAGTAGAATGGAGATAAGCTTTGCTTTTTATTTGTGTTTGTGACCCCACTGCGAAGATTTTTCCCCACTATCCCACTGACAGGAACTCAGAGGGGCAGGAATGATGGGGGAAACAGAAGGCACCAAAAACATATTTTCTAGTAAAGTGGTAAAAAGTTGGCACTTATGTATGTGTTGTAGTACTATGCATGACCCCCAATCCCTCATTGCTTGTCCTCTTGTCACAGGGTGGTCACTGGAACACAAACTAGGGAAATCTCCTTATTATAACCATACAGTAACATAGTAATATAGACAGTAACAGGAAGTTCCAGCCAATCCCTGCTCTATCCAACAAAATAAAATAATAATAATTTGGCTGGAGTTGCCATCAACCTGTTAATAAAATGTTCCATTTTTATACACCTTATTTTACACCTATTGATGTCATCACCACATCTCTGTGCTTCTGTATGCAATGAAGGCAGATCATGACTGATGACATTTTTATAGAAAACCTATTTGTATATACTTTTTTGTTAGACCTAATCATTTCATTACTAGATCTCTATGTTTCTCTATGCAGGCAGATCATGGCTGATTACATTTATGATGAAAATCTATCAATTTTATATACTTTATCTCTGTCAATCTCTATGCAATACAGGCAGATCCTGGCTGGTGGGAGGAGCCAGCAGGGTGCTATACATAGCTTCCTGACAACATTGTAGCGCAGTATTGCTCTTAAGAGCGCTCAGCCCTGATGCAAGTAGTGGACTGGCTCTTGGGAATCAGTGGCGCTGGTGCTAAACTTTTTTGGGGGGACGGCAAACAAATCCCCCGCACTCAGCCCCTCTACAGTCCCCCCGCACTCAACCCCTCCACTGTCCCGCCACACTCGGCCCCTCCACTGTCCCCCCAAGGTCCCCCCGCACTCGGCCCCTCCACTGCCACCCCACACTCAGCCCCTCCACCGTCCCTGCACACTCGGCCCCTCCACTGCCACCCCGCACTAGGCCCCTCCACTGTCACCCCACACTCTCCACCCGCACACTGCCCCTCCACAGTGCCCCCGCACTCTACCCCTCCACTGCCACCACGCACTCTGCCCCTTCACTGCCACCCAGCACTCTGCCCCTCCACTGCCACCCCCTACACTCGGCCCCTCCACGGTCCCACCCAGAACTCTTCCCCTCTACTACCACCCACACTCAGCCCCTCACTGCCACCCCGCACTTGGCCCCTCCACGGTCCCCCCGCACTCGGCTCCTCCACTGCCACCCTGCATTCGGCCCCTCCACTGCCACCCAGCACTCTGCCCCTCCACTGCCACCCCCTGCACTCGGCCCCTCCACGGTCCCCCCCGCACTCGGCCCCTCCACGGTCCCCCCAGCACTCTTCCCCTCCACTACCACCCACACTCAGCCCCTCACTGCCACCCCGCACTTGGCCCCTCCACGGTCCCCCCGCACTCGGCTCCTCCACTGCCACCCTGCATTCGGCCCCTCACTGCCACCCCGCACTCGGCCCCTCCACTGCCTCGTCGCACTCGGCCCCTCCACTGCCACCCCACACTCAGCCCCTCCACGGTCCCTGCACACTCGGCCCCTCCACTGCCACCCCGCACTAGGCCCCTCCACTGTCACCCCACACTCTCCACCCGCACACTGCCCCTCCACAGTGCCCCCGCACTCTACCCCTCCACTGGCACCCCGCACACTACGCCCCTCCACTGCCACCCAGCACTCTGCCCCTTCACTGCCAACCCCTACACTCGGCCCCTCCACGGTCCCCCCTGCACTCTGCCCCTCCACGGTCCCCCCAGCACTCTTCCCCTCTACTACCACCCCGCACTCAGCCCCTCACTGCCACCCCGCACTTGGCCCCTCCACGGTCCCCCCGCACTCGGCCCCTCCACTGCCACCCCCGCACTCGGCCCCTCCACGGTCCCCCCCGCACTCGGCCCCTCCACGGTCCCCCCCAGCACTCTTCCCCTCCACTACCACCCCCCACTCGGCCCCTCACTGCCACCCCGCACTTGGCCCCTCCATGGTCCCCCCGCACTCGGCCCCTCCACTGCCACCCCGCAGTCGGCCCCTCCACTGCCACCCCGCACTCAGCCCCTCCACGGTCCCCCCGCACTCGAGCCCTCCACTGCCACCCTGCACTCGGCCCCTCCACTGTCACCCCGCACTCTTCACCCACATACTGCCCCTCCACGGTCCCCCCGCACTCTGCCCTTCCACTGCCACCCCGCACTCGGCCCCTCCACTGTCACCCCGCACTCTTCACCCACATACTGCCCCTCCACGGTCCCCCCGCACTCTGCCCCTCCACTGCCACCTTGCACTCGGCCCCTCCATGGTCCCCCCACACACTGCCCCTCCATGGTCCCCCTCCGTGGCTTCTTCAGCTTCTTCGGCTTCTCCTCCCGGCCAACCCAATCCGCCTCATGTCCTGATTTGACCAGGAGGAGAAGCTGGAAAACAACAGCGAATATTAATTCGCTAGTGTCACAAGTGGGTGGTTTCAGGGCGCCCGGAGCCCAACCTTTTTCAAGCCAATTAGAGCCTCAGGTTCTAATCATGTGTTTAAAAAAAAATAAAACTCATAGAAATCTATAAGTCCGGCGCCCTGCATGCAACCTAGGGGGGCGGTGCCCCCGCGCCCGTAATGGACCGGCTGCTCCTGTTGGCAATGGTTATGTAAATATCATAATGCTAAGCCTCTATGACTGAAAGAACTGAAATTCAATGAATGATAGGGGTGAGCCAGGGACAGTCATCCTGCCTAGGAACGCCCACTCCCCCAGACTGACATCCACGCATCAAGGCATTTTCATATTGCATAACCCAAGAGACAGCCCACGGCTTACATCAGGGCTGAGATTTCATGAGAGGAGTACAGATTCCAGATGTTGTGATGTTATCAAGAAGCCAGTCCCCCCCCCCCCAATCAGCCATGATCTCCCTGCCTTGCATAGAAAAGCACAGAGACCCAAAGATGACATCACTAGGTCTAAAATAAGGTCTGCAACGAAAATGTAAAGGTTTTCTTTAAAAAAAAAATGTCATTAGCATGTTGAAGAGGGGAAAAGGAAGAACCAGGGAAGGCAAAATATAAGCTGATTAATCTTCAGCTGTAAGTAATCACGTCAGGAAAAAAAAAAAAAAGATTAGCGCTTTTATTTCACAGGGCAGACCGAGATAGGAACAGCTAGCAGAGCGCTGCCTCAGCACCGCGCACAAATCCGCCGGGTGCCAGTTAAAAGGTGTCATGAATGAGAGAGTTAGTTAATGCGTGACTGATTGGATTTTGGTATTGCGCCTCATCAGCGGGATTGGTGAAGGGAGAAGTGTGCTGGACGTCTGCTGACTCTAACCTTTCACTGTAAACATGCAGATCAGCCAGGCGGCTGCCACTCCCTCCACAAGCCTTCCTTCCCCTCCGCGCGGTCTGCCTTCCGCCCATAACCGTCCATGTAATCAGCCACAATCCGATTAAGGGCTAAAGCTTTTATCACTTGAACTTGAGATCAAGTCCAGCACTAGGTGAAGACGGTTTACTGGGGTTCAGCGCGAAGGGACACGGCCGGGGCAGAGCTGGGGGTCACAGCAACCCCACAAAGCAGCTGGAAGGGCCCCCCGTGCATATAAACCTAGATCCCTCTGTATATTCTTTTCCGGGACTGCTGAAGATTTTGTAGCGCACCCCCTAAAGAGCCGCGAGTAAACCTGGACCCCCCCCCCCCCCCGCTCCCTGCACAGCCAGGCACACAAATCTTCACAGGCACTCTTGGGTTAGAGAACAGTCCGTGACTGTTTTTTGTTATTTATTGAGGGTAATAACTTGGATAGGGATTAGACATGTGCAATTAGTTTAGTTACGAATTTGTTTTCCGTTAAAATTCGTTAATTCGTAAGCATACGAATGAACGAATGGTTTACTAAAAATTCTAACGAAAAACGAACTATCAAAAAGAACGAATATGGAAAACAACGAAAATACGAAATAATTAAATTAGAAACTACGAAAGAATGAAAATCCAAAAAACGAAAACAGAAACAACGAAAATACCAAACAAAGGTTCAAAATAACGAAAATCAAAATGAACGAAAAAAATCAAAATTACGAATATTCGGAAAACGGAAATCAAAACAACGAAAATACGAAATAACGAAAATTCTGCTGATCGAGAATTCGAAAGAACGAATGTTAGTTCTGATTCTGAAATATTCCATCCAGAGTCCAGATAGGGTGTGGTTGGGTCGGAGGCTCTGTGTTTTGGTGGATTTTTGAGTTAAGTTCTGACTTGTGAGAGAGAAATTCTTTGTTTCTTAAACATGTAAATAGCATACACATTACATAAAATTATGAATTATGCTCCGAGTACGAATCTACGAAAACAATGTTACGAAAGTACGAATAAATCAATCTTACGAAAGTACGAATGTAACTAAATCTACGAAAACAATGTTACAAAGTACGAATAAATGAGGCAGTCAATCTCACGAAAGTACGAATGTAATTAAATCTACGAAAATACGAATTTCGAACCAACGAAAATTAGATTTACGGAAATAGGAATCAACGAAAAAATAACTCTTACGAATATACGAACGAGTCCGAATACGAAAACCCACGTCTTACGAAATTACGAATCGTTACGAATCAACGGAAACGAACAGAAACAAAACAAAACGAAACACATTTTTCTATTGTGCACATGTCTATTAGGGATAAGAGGTTATGGGATGCCCACTTGACTTCAACAACTACTTCAGGGACAACTCTTCCTACAGTCAGGTCCATAAATATTGGGACATTGACACAATTCTAATCTTTTTGGCACTATACACCACCACAATGGATTTGAAATGAAACAAACAAGATGTGCTTTAACCACTAGGCGCCCGTGCTATAGCCGAAAGACGGCTGCAGCGCGGACGCTCCCTGCAGGGAGGACGTCCCTGGACGTCCTCCTGTTTACTTCCCTAATGCGCGCTCCTGAGAGCGCGCATCGGGGAAGTTCTGTGCTGGCCGTGTCCGTAGGACACAGTCAGTCACAGATTGCTGTAAACAGCCAATCACAGCAACCGTTTACAGCGAGATCGGGATGTCCAATGAGAGATGATCTCATATGTTTGCATATGCAAACATATGAGATCATCTGTCAGCGCCGCACTGCCTCCTCACACAGACAGCGTGTGAGGAGGGAGAGAGGAACGGCGCCGGTGCGCTGCAAGTAAGGAAAAAAAAAAAAAAAAAAAAAATAAAGTGATCTGTCTGCCATGCTGCCACCTGTCCCCAGTATCACCTGTCATCAGCACCACCTGTCCCCAGTACCACCTGTCATCAGCACCACCTGTCCCCAGTACCACCTGTCCCCAGCACCACCTGTCATCAGCACCACCTGTCCCCAGAGTGCCATCCATGCCATCTGCCAGTGCCACCTGTCCCCAGTGCCATCTGCCAGTGCCACCTGTCCCCAGTACCACCTGTCCCCAGTGCCACCTGTCCCCAGTGCCACGTCAGTGCCATCTGTCATCAGTGCCACATCAGTGCCACGTGTCATCAGTGCCACATCAGTGCCACGTGTCATCAGTGCCAGGTATCAGTGCCATCTGTCAAAAGTGCCACCTGTCAGTGTCACGTGCCATCTGTTATCAGTGGCACGTGTCATCAATGCCACGTATCAGTGCCGTCATCAGTGTCACCAGTGCCACGTATCGGTGCCATCTGTCATCAGTGCCACGTATTAGTGCCATCTCTCAGTGCCACGTATTAGTGCCACATGATATCAGTGCCACGTATAAGTGCCATCTGTCAGCAGTGCCACATATTAGTGCCATCTGTCAGTGTCACCAGTGCCCCCGTATTAGTGCTATCTGTCATCAGTGTCACGTGTCATCAGTGCCCCGTATTAGTGCCATCTGTCATCAGTGCCACATCAGTGTCACGTGTCATCAGTACCACCTGTCATCAGTGCCACGTCAGTGTCACGTGTCATTGTCCTGGTGCTCCAGGGCCTATAAAAGTGTAATAGGTAGTCAACAATTTAGATGTGTAATTTATGCTCCTAGAACACGTGATGGCGCTCCCTGCATGTTGGGCCTCTCTAAGTGGCCAGGCTGTGGAAAAGTCCCACACATGTGGTATCGTAATACTCAGGAGGAGTAGCAGAATGTATTTTGGGGTGACATTTGTGGTATACACATGCCATGTGAGAGAAATAACCTATTACAATGACAATTTTGTGGAAAAAAATAAAAAAATAAAAAAATAATTCATTTTGCAAAGAATTGTGGGAAAAAAATGACAACATCAAAAAGCTCACCATGCCTCTTACTAAATACCTTGGAATGTCTACTTTTAAAAAAGGGGTCATTTGGGGGGTATTTGTACTTTCCTGGCTTGTTCGGGTCACAAGAAATGAGATCGGCCACCAGTACATCAGATGTGATCAATTTTGTATAATTCGCACCACAGCACCACCACCAAATAAAAAACCCAGAGGTGATCAAATACCACCAAAAGAAAGCTCTATTTGTGGGAAAAAAGGACAAAAAAATCATTTGGGTTCAGTGTTGCATGACTGAGTAATTGTCATTCAAAGTGTGAGAGCACCGAAAGCTGAAAATTGGTCTGGGCAGGAAGGGTGTTTAAGTGCCCAGTAAGCAAGTGGTTAACTGCAGACTTTCAGCTTTAATTTGGGGGTATTTACATCCAAATCAGGTGAAGCTGTTCCATGGCCAGGTGTGTGATATTACCTCATTATCCCATTTACAAGAAGCACATAAAAGGTCCTGAGTTTATTTCAAGTGTGCTATTTTCATTTGGAATCTGTTAGGGCTGCGGAAATTAACGATTAATTGTTTGATTAATCGTTAATTTCTTTGATTGATCAAAATAATTTTGATGGGGGGGACATGTGGACAGTACAGGAAATTTTTTTGAAAAAAACTGTATGTGCGTTATAATCGAAATTAGTCGATTAATCGATTAAAAAAAAAATCTATTAATCAAACACAAAAATTGTAATCAGTAACAGCCCTAGAATCTGTTGCTGTCAACTCTCACTATGAGATCCAAAGAGCTGTCACTATCAGTGAAGCAAGCCATCATTAGGCTGAAAAAACAAAACAAACCCATCAGAGAGATAGCAAAAACATTAGGTGTGGCCAAATCAGCGGTTTGGAACATCCTTAAAAAGAAAAAATGCACCGGTGAGCTCAGCAACACCAAAAGACCCGGAAGACCACGAAAAATAACTGTGGTGGATGACCGAAGAATTCTTTCCCTGGTGAAGAAAAAACCCTTCACAACAGTTGGCCAGATCAAGAACACTCTCCAGGAGGTAGGTGTATGTGTGTCAAAGTCAACAATCAAGAGAAGACTTCACCAGAGTGAATACAGAGGGTTCACCACAAGATGTAAACCATCGGTGAGCCTCAAAAACAGGAAGGCCAGGATTAGAGTTTGCCAAACAACATCTAAAAAAGCCTTCACAGTTCTGGAACAACATCCTATGGACAGATGAGACCAAGATCAACTTGTACCAGAGTGATGGGAAGAGAAGAGTATGGAGAAGGAAAGGAACTGCTCATGATCCAAAGCATACCACCTCTTCAGTGAAGCATGGTGGTGGTAGTGCCATGGCGTGGGCATGTATGGCTGCCAATGGAACTGGTTCTCTTGTATTTATTGATGATGTGACTGCTGACAAAAGCAGCAGGATGAATTCTGAAGTGTTTCGGGCAATATTATCTTCTCATATTCAGCAAAATGCTTCAGAACTCATTGGACGGCGCTTCACAGTGCAGATGGACAATGACCCAAAGCATACTGCGAAAGCAACCAAAGAGTTTTTTAAGGAAAAGAAGTGGAATGTTATGCAATGGCCAAGTCAATCACCTGACCTGAATCCGATTGAGCATGCATTTCACTTGCTGAAGACAAAACTGAAGGGAAAGTGCCCCAAGAACAAGCAGGAACTGAAGACAGTTGCAGTAGAGGCCTGCAGTAGAGGCCTGGCAGAGCATCACCAGGGATGAAACCCAGCGTCTGGTGATGTCTATGACTGCAAAGGATTTGCAACCAAGTATTAAAAAGTGAAAGTTTGATGGATGATTGTTAATCTGTCCCATAACTTTTATCCAAAAAAAAAAAAAAGGTTTATGCTTTCGTTTTACTTTAACCGCTTCAGGACCACCCACCGCACCTATACTGCGGCATGGCAGACTCGCTGCACCAAATCACGTACATGTACGTGATTCTGCATTTCTGGGTAGGGGGCGAGGGCGCACGTGCCCACCGCCACAGCTGCGGCAAAAGCTGATCAGCAGATCCCAGCCAATGATTTATGGCCAGAACCCACTGATCAGCTGAGCGAATGACAGAAGAGAGCTCTGTGTAGGTAAACAACACAGGGTTCTCTACAGACAGTGGCGATGTGCCATTGTGCCAGGGAGCAAAAACAGGCATACTGCTCAGTAAGGCTGGATTCACACCTATGCAGTTTTAGTGCTTTTTGTATTTTGCAGATTTGCACTACAGTCCATCTACCATGGTTTCCTATGGAACACATTCTGTAGTACAAATCTGCAAAATGCAAAAAGCACTAAAACTGCATAGGTGTGAATCCAGCCTAAAAGCAGCACATACTACACACAGTAAACATTGTGAGGCACACAGTTAGCCCTTTAATCGCCCACTAAATATTAACCCTTTCCCAGCCATCTCATTAGTACAGTGACAGTGTATATTATTAGCACTGATCACTGCATTAGAGTCACTGGTGATGTCAGTGTCAGTTCCCACAAAGTGTCAGATGTCCCGCCGCACAGTCCAACTATAAGTTGATGATCATCACCATAATAGTATTATTTTCTTTTCTTTTTTTTTTTTATTCCAGTATTTATGCCATAGTTTGTAGACGCTATAACTTTCACGCAAACCAATCAATATACACTTATTGTGATTTTTTATTTTTTTACCAAAGACATGTAGCAGAATACATTTTGGCCTAAATTCATGAAGAAATTAGATCTTTTAAAAAATTTTTTAGACATGTTTTATAGCAAAAATTAAACAATATTGTTTTTTTTTTTTTAAATTTTCAGTCTTTTTTTTTTATTTATTTAATAAAAAAATAAAAACCCAGGGTGATAAAATACCACCAAAAGAAAGCTCTATTTGTGTGAAATTATATCCATTTTGTCTGGGTACAGTGTTGCATGAACGCGCAATTACCAGTACAACCACTACCAAGTAAAAAATGGCCTGGTCATGAAGGAGGTAAAATCTTCCTGATCTGAAGGGGTTAACCAAGCCCCAGCACTTAAAAAGAATCTACGGCTAAAAACAAAATTGCAATATATTGCAGCTTACCAGCCCTTAGATGTGGTGGCTGTATTAGTTTTCTTCTTCAAGGCATTTTTCCCCCATTATTTTCACCTGGTGGTCCTGCCAGTAACACACTTCCTGTCCCCGGGTGACTCATTGTACTGTTTCTATGGAGGAGCAGCGTTGTCACCCTAAGATAGAGAGAGTGTATTAGGACTACAGAACACCTCCATCCTCTCCTCGTCTTCACAACCTGGGGGGGGTCATTCCCTAGCTCTCGGCCTGGAAAATTCAGGTCCCTGTAACAAAATCAGAGAAGAGCACAGAAGGGGCGTTTGAAGCTCCCAAATGTAACACCAGACATTGCGTGGACTTTTAGGGCCGGGTCACATCTGTGTGGTGCGTTTTTGTGTTTCAGGCACATATTTACACGCATTTTAGGCGTGCTATCATTGAACTCTATAGAACACATGTTTTGATGAAAGCGCATCAAAGATGCAGCACGCAGGACTTTTTAACGCATTGCACCTAAAATGCAGAGAAAACGCACAGGTGTGAACGCGGCCTTATAGTGAGTGTAAAAATGGGTACAGGTTCTCTTTCTCAGAGGGAGACGATGGCTCTTTATAAGATGACTATTATTAGACTATATGTAGTCTCAGTATTTTTAGTATCCTTTAACAGTGTCACAGGGTCCTGCAATCTTCTGTCCGATTAGCCCCCAGCCCATGGATACAATATAATGATAATGTACGGCTACATCTAGGCCAGTTCCCCCCTGTAGCACAGACCAATGACAACTAATATCAATGTCATGCTGGCAGTAGAACGACTTCTCTAAAATTGCACTGCCAACGAACTCAGCAAAACTGCCATGTGGGTATAAAACTGAACATAAAGCAGACCTAGCATTAAAGTGCTCCGCTCATGCATTGACCTCTAATGCGGTGTACACACGGTCGGAATTTCCGATGGAAACAGTCCGATGGGAGATTTTCATCGGATTTTCCGACCGTGTGTATGCCCAACGGTCTTTTTCTGTCGGAATTTCCGACGGACTTTGGATTGAGAACCGATTTTCCCATTGTGTGTATGCAATTCCGACACGCAAAATTCCGACGCATGCTCGGAAACAATTCGACACATGCTTGGAAGCATTAAACTTCCCTTTTATAGTGCTGTCAAACGTGTTTTATGCCGCTGTGTTATTGACCGTCGGAATTTGGTGTGACCGTGTGTAGGCAACACAGCTTGAGCGGAATTCCGTCGGAAAAACCGTCAGAGTTTTTTTCCGACGAGAATTCCGATCGTGTGTACGCGGCATTAGAAGAACCTTTTCTGTGAAATAGAGCTCTCTTCCATGATGAATATTGACTATATTGATAACGATTGAATATATAGATTTTGACTCCTGGGTGTGGGCACCCCTTACCCTTTCCCCCTCAAAACCTGAAAAAAAAAAATATATATATATAAATATAAATATAAATATAAAATGATGTCTTATATTGTATGGTATATATATATATATATATATATATATATATATATATATATATACACATACATACATACAATATAAGACATCATTATATACATACACATATCAGGGACATGCGGTGAGGCACTGGCTAGTATCAGGGCCAGATACACAGTGATTTTATTGAAACAAGTCCTTGTGTTGATTAAATCAGTAAACTTTAAGAACTAATGAAAGTGCCATATATAATCCATATAATAAAAGAATAGAACCTGAACCATTCTCTGATTGTATAGATTATATATAACACCTTCATTAGCTCTCATAGTTTACTAATTTAACCAGCATAAGGACTTGTTTTAGCATATGTAAACGGTGATCGCACCACACATGTGAGGTATCGATCGAGAGCAATAATTCTAGCACTAGACCTTCTCTGTAACTCTAAACATGTAACTTGTATAAAATGTTAAAGCGTCGCCTATGAAGATTTTTAAGTACTGAAGTTTGGCACCATTCCACGGTTGTGCGCAATTTTAAAGCGTGACATGTTGGGTATCTATTTACTCGGCGTAACATCATCTTTTATATTATACCAAACAATCTGGCTAACTTTAGCTTTGTTTGTTTTTTTATTACTGAAAAATTGCTGTGCAAATACCGTATGACATAAAAAGTTGCAACGACCACCATTTTATTCCCTATGGTGTCTTCTTAACCGCTTCCCGACCGCCTCATGTAGACATACGTCTACAGAATGGCACGGGCAGGCAAAACCACGTACCTGTATGTGGCCCTTTAAATGCCTGCCCGTGGGTCGCGCTCGCGACCCGGTCGGGAGCTCCGTGACCCCGGCCGCGGGACCAGCGGACCCGATCGCCGCTGGTGTCCCACGATCGGGTTACGGAGCTGAAGAACGGGGAGAGGTTTGTGTAAACATACCTCTCCCCGCGCTTCCTACTCTGCCTGTCATTGATTGGCTGTTCCCGGTCATCGGGAAAGCCGATCAATGACGTCAGACGTCAGCCCCGCCCCCTAATGTAAAAAAAACACACACACACGTCAGAGCCCATAACCCCTCCCCTCCCCCTAGTGGTTAACTCTTTCACTACAACTGTCATTTGTACAGGAATCAATGCATTTAAATAGCATTGATTGCTGTATAAATGACAATGGTCCCAAAAATATGTCAAAAATGTCCGATGTGTCCGCCATAATGTCGCAGTCACAATAAAAATCGCTGATCGCCGCCATTACTAGTAAAAAAAAAAATATTAATAAAAATGCTATAAAACTATCCCCTATTTTGTAAACGCTATAACTTTTGCGCAAACCAATCAATAATCGCTAATTGCGATTTTTTTTACCAAAAATATGTAGAAGAATACGTATCGGCCTAAACTGAGGGGAAAAAATGTTTTTTTATATATTTTTTGGGGATATTTATTATAGCAAAAAGCAAAAAATATTGCATTTTTTTTTAAATTTTCGCTCTATTTTTGTTTATAGCGCAAAAAATAAAAACCGCAGGGGCGATCAAATACCACCAAAAGAAAGCTCTATTTGTGGGAAAAAAAGGACGCCAATTTTGTTTTGGAGCCACGTCGCACGACCGCGCAATTGTCAGTTAAAGCCGAATCGCAAAAAGGGGCCTGGTCCTTTGGCTGCCAATTGGTCCGGGGCTGAAGTGGTTAAAAAAAAAAAAAAAAAAAAATTATATATATATATATATATATATATATATATATATATATATATATATATATATATATATGTTTGGGGGTTCTGAGTAATTTTCGAGCAAAAAAAATATGATTTTTTACGTGTCAGAATTGGCCTGGGTGGCAAGTGGTTAACTACCATAAATAAGTAATATACAAATAATTATTATATATTGATTTTAAGGTAATTTACTATATTTTCAAAAACTGTACTCAAGTAGGTGGCTTAACGGACAAATTACTGAAGTTTGAAGTTATAAATTCAAACCAGTAATTTCACAGTAAATAGATAAATAATAAATTATTATGTTAAAACATATAGCATAATATTATATTATTTAGCTTGATTAAAAAAGTACCTTTTCAGCAGCAGCTGTTATTATGTTATTTTATATATGTTTTGCTCAATGTAAGAAGGAATAGGTAGCGATACATAAATGGTGATTGCTATAGTCTTTATTATATAAACAAAAAAAATACAGAAAATATGTTTTTCTTAGTTTTTCATAAATTTCGTTTTTCATAATTTTAGGTCTGCTACATTTCTTTGGTAAAAATAACCCAAATCAGTGTCTATTTTTAAATTTGTGTAAAAGTTATTGTGTCTACAAGCTATGGTATGTACAGCATATTTCAAAATTGATCAATCCTGATGAACTGATCTCATTTGAGACCCTAAAATGCCAGGACAGAACAAATACCATACAAATGACCCCTTTTTGGAAAGTAGACAGTCCAAGGTATTTAGTAAGAGGCATTGTGAGTTTTTTGAAGTTGTCATTTTTTTGTCACAATTTTTTGGAAAGTGACATTAATCACAATTTTTTTTTATAAATACTGTCACCAATGCAGTGCAGCGTCATCATATGACTGGTAGAGTGTTAATCAGAAATATTAACTGGTGACAGTATGGAAAAAAAAAATCTATTCAGTTTTTAAACCTTTTATTCTTCTTTTTAAACATTTTCAAAATCTTTTTTTTTTTTTTACTATTTTTTTTTACATACTTTCATACCATAGTGACACTGCACTACTCTAGGGAAGGGCTGGACGGGGGTGATCAGGGAATTTTTTTGTTTACACTGTTTTTGCCTATAACAGTGATGCTGTTAGAAACCACAGGGCCCCAGGAAACCACAGACAACCTGACACGGGCCCCATACAGCCAATGCTTCAGTTATAAATGAACACAGTGATGATTGGTATCGATCACTCATTGTGTTCATTCAGGAAAGGAAGTTGCCGGTAAATAGGACATATTTACCTAGCGCTTCCCCCACTCTCAATCTTAAAGGATCCTATTGTGTGCTTGCAGCTGCCAGCGGGAAGGAGAGGAGGGAAGCCAGCAGCGCTGCGAGGGGGTGGGGGGGGGGGGGGACATTCAGCCCAGATAGCAAGCAGCTGAGCTGCAAGTTTGAAAATTACTTGCTAAGCTATTGCTAGACTTGCCAGGCTTCACAAGTTTGTTTCACATTTGAAGCAAGTCCGCATTGCATGACTCCAGATCAACTTTCTTTGCAAACATTCTGCAAGTCTCCTGCAACTTCTGGTTCAGCTAAGTTGTGCAATATTCATCCCACCACAGGGGGTACTGTGTCTTGCAGAGCTCTTGCTGTAGACTCACCACTGCAACTTTGCTCTTGCTAGAGACTTGGCACGCACATTTGCTACAAATTGGAAAAGTGACAACTAGAACTTGGGCTTCAAGTGCTCTACAAATGTACAACAGACTTACGATTCAACACTGCTCCAAATTTGTGGCAAGTTATCTTTGCTATCTGGAATGGGGCCTGGGCGGCAAATGGAAATGAATGGTGCACAGGTAGGGTGATCGATGTGGCAGGGGGTGGCAATTACTGTAACCGATCCCCTGAATGTCTCTCTCTACAAAAGCTGAAAGGCAATGGGAGGGAGAGTAGAAGAAGCCATCTTTTAGCTGCTGCAGAGAGAGCCATACAGGGGATTGGTTCCAGTAATTGCCCCCCTGCCATGCCTGGGCCCCCTCCTGCTAGCCGGGCCCCCTACAGGAGGACTGGTGGTACCCCCTTATCTACGGCCCTGGTTATAAGCAATAGTTTAATGTCATGACTAGCTTCCATTCATGACAACTTGCTTTCTGTTGACATGCTGTGATTGGCTACAGCTAATCACATGGTACAGGGTGTCAGGTACCATGTTATAGCTGTGGGTCAATCACAGCATAACAATAGTAAGCAAGCAGTCATGAATGGAAGCTATTCATGACTGAATTGTTTACATTGTAATCATGGGATCGATTTAATTGGTCAGCGCGCCACCTTCTTGAGCTCCACAACACCAATGCCCGCCACAGCTTCACAACACTAAGCAAACAGTCATGAATGGAAACCATTCATGACTGTTTGCTTACATTGTAATCATGTGATTGCTATGACCAATCATAGTGATCACATTGTACCCCGGCCGCTCACAGCAGTACGTCGCCAGGCCTGGCTGTGCTGCCCGCTACCGTTATATGTACCATTAGCTGGTGGTAAGTGGTTAATGACACTTCTTTCATCTAATTATAGCATAATATAGACCAATAAGTGAACGATTGCAATGCTACGTGAAAATGACAACATATATGTGAACCACAGTGATTCTAAAAACACGTATAGTCCATATTCTTCAGTGAATATTTCAAACAGAAACTTGATTGTTCAATCAAAATGTGCAGTAATAATCCTTCACCGTTTTGTAAACATCCATCAACCATAGCTCCCAACGGTCCCTGATTTTGAGGGACTGTCCCTGATTTGGAGCAATGTCCCTCTGTCCCTCTGTCCCTCATTGCTCCTAATTCGTCCCTCATTTTGGTCTGATCCATATAGATGTATATAAAATGCACTTTTTATCTATCAAAAAGTGTTTCCCAGTGCTAAACCTTTCATCTGATTTCTAAGTTGTTGCATTTGTAAATTCCAAAAGCCGATATAAAGGAATAGTAGTGGTAAAAAAGCACTTGTGGGTTTATCTTGTTTTTTTTGTACAATTCTCCTTTAACGGGGCGTGGCAAGGGGTGTGTCCTATGCCTGCATACTTTTGCTGATAGGTGTCCCTCATTCCCATCTCAAAAAGTTGGGAGGTATGCATCAACACCCAATGTGTTCATATAAAAATATCTGCTCACCAGACCGCCATGACCTCTTTAAACAAAAAGAAGGTCACAATGCGCTTGTGCTGCCACCTTGCAGCCTGTAAAGAATTACCAGACTATTTAACCACTTCCCGACCGGCCACTGCATATATACGTCAGCAGAATGGCACGGGCAGGCAGAATCACGTACCGGTACGTGATCGTGCATGTGCCTGCCCGTGGTCGCGCGCGCGCCGCTAGCGGCGCGCTCGCGACCCGGTCGGGAGCTCCGTAAACCCCGGCCACGGGACCAGCGGACCCGATCGCCGCTGGTATCCCGCGATCGGGTTACGGAGCGGAAGAACGGGGAGAGGTCTATGTAAACAAACCTCTCCCCGCGCTTCCTACACTGACTGTCAGTGATCGGCGGTTCCCTGTCATCGGGAACGCCGATCAATGACGTCAGACGTACAGCCACGCCCCCCTACTGTAAAAAAAAACACAACACGTCACACTGACTCTTCCCCGCCCCCTAGTGGTTAACCCCCTAACTACAACTGTCATTTACATAGGAATCAGTGCTATTTAAATAGCAGTGATTGCTGTATAAATGACAAATGTCCCAAAAATGTGTCAAAAATGTCCGATGTGTCCGCCAAAATGTCGCAGTCACAATAAAAATCGCTGATCGCCGCCATTACTAATAAAAAAAAAAATATTAATAAAAATGCTATAAAACTATCCCCTATTTTGTAAACACTATAACTTTTGAGCAAACTAATCAATAATCGCTAATAACGATTTTTTTTACCAAAAATATGTAGAAGAATACGTTTCGGCCTAAACTGAGGAAAAAAAATGTTTTTTTATATATTTTTTGGGGATATTTATTATAGCAAAAAGTAAAAAATATTGCATTTTTTTCAAAATTGTCGCTCTATTTTTGTTTATAGCGCAAAAAATAAAAACCGCAGGGGCGATCAAATACCACCAAAAGAAAGCTCTATTTGTGGGAAAAAAAGAACGCCAATTTTGTTTTGGAGCCACGTCGCACGACCGCACAATTGTTAGTTAAAGCGACGCAGTGCCGAATCGCAAAAAGGGGCCTGGTCCTTTAGCTGCAAATTGGTCCGGGGCTGAAGTGGTTAACAATGTACTCTCCTCTCCCCCTCAGCGGGTACATAAGTTGAAAAAAACAAGGAGGATCCAATATCGTGATATTGTTTCATTTATTAAAACATAAAAGTATAAAAAAGTGCCTGCTTACATGGTTTAGTGGCTATTTCCCGTCACTGGATGATACAGCGTTTGTGGTCGGGTGGATGCCGCTATGTGCCCTGTTCGCGCCGGGAATCTGCGTGCGTTCCACCGCCGCTGGAATGAAAACAGGAAAGCTGGGACCCGGAAGTGATGTGACCGGAAAGCGCCTCGACGTACGTTTTGTACCGCTACGTCATCAGGAATCGTTCCAGTTACTGGGCAGGATGACTCTAAATAGCCTGAAGTGGATTGCGATTGGCAGAGACCACTATCTCCCACCCCTCTCAATCCAGGCAGGCCGATACCAGTTTATAGATTTTACTATGCAGACATGACGTATTGCTATACATACAATTAAAAACAATAGATGAATTTAATATAATATGATAAAAATTGTGATTCTAATACTGTAAAAAGGAACCAATAGTATTTTGTTGTACTTCACATCGTATTTGACAGCTACTGCTGGATAATCTTTTTAATTGATGGTCAATGCTCTTTTCTGTGGGCCGTATCATTGTTATCTGTTGAAGCCCAAACGTGTATTATTACCTATATGGGGATACCAATTGTATATTAAATTGGTGGAATAGGGCAAAAGGGGACTGTTGTGCAAGGTTTTATTCATTGGTTAAATCCAAATTAATGTTCATACCGGCTGGCTGCAATGTATCCAGGCGGTATATCCATTTGGTTTCATTCTGCGACACCGCCTGTTTAAGATGGGTGCCTCTCTAATGTTGTGAGATTTTGTCTATGCCATAGAATGTGAGTAACTTGGGGTCCTTATTGTGGTGTGTTTTAAAGTGTCTGGAAACACTATGCTTTGGGAAGCCATTTTTAATATGAGTGATGTGCTCATTGATTCTGGTGCGCAACTTACGCGTGGTCCTACCCACATATGGCATGGGACATTGTAATGCTTCAGGCCATGTACTATAAGGTGACCAGATGTTTTAAATGAAATCCGGGGACATTTTTTTACTAGTAATGGTGGCAATTAGCGACTCCCTGCCCATTGCGGCCCGCCTCACAGCCTGTCAAGCCTTACTCTCCAGGCCCCAGCTACTACTGGGTGGGAAGCGGAGGAAGATCACTCCACCAGGAAAGGCAAGGAGATGGGCAGGTGGCTTGCCGGGACTTGCGCCAAGGCAGAAGAACATGCGAGCAGGAGCAGAACGGGCATGCACCCGAAACTGAAGAAATATTCTCTCCACTCCAACCAGCACATGATCATCAGAAAGGGGCACAGATAATGAAAAAAATACACCCCCACCCCCTAAGCTAGTAGGAGCGGCAGAGCGGGGGGGGGGGGGTGTAAATCAGATTTTTTTTTTTAATTCTGCACTGACTGAAATTGCCCCAGCCCCTGTTCAAAATCCAATCCGGGGACAAAACCGGGGACAGACTTGGTTCGGGGACAGTGTCCTCAATCCGGGGACTGTCCCCGGAAACCGGGGATGTCTGGTCACCCTAATGTACTAGTACTGGTTGTATTGGATCACAGCTTCGGACTTTAATGCATACTATGTGGCTAGTTGGTTACACCATATGGCAAGTAAGATGTATGTTGAGATATTTAATTGGTTTTTATTCAGAGAGGTCATATACAGCCATAACGATGGTATCAGGAGAAACGGTTAAGCATAGGCAGTTCATAGATATAAAGTTAATACGGTATAGATATACTTGCGGTGAGTTGGGATATGCTGATGGGGACACCCAGAGCCGTCTGGGGAGATGAGCTGGATGCCTTCGTGATGAGAGATTGGAGAGGTGTACACCGGCCCAAACGAAGAGCAGTAAGTGGGGGCTCTGTCCGGCCCAAACAAGGAGGAGGAAGTGGGGCTCTATCTGGCCCAAATGAAGGGTAGAGAGAGGGGGCTCTGTCCGGCCCAAATGAAGAGGAGGAATTGGGGCTCTGTCCAGCCAAACGAAGGGAAGAAAGTGGGGGCTCTGTCCGGCCCAACAGTAGAGAAGGAAGTGGGGCTCTGTCCGGCCCAAACGAAGAGTAGCGAGTGGGGGCTCTGTCCGGCCCAAACGTTCAGTAACAAGCTGTAGCGTGCGGATCGGGCACTTCGCCTGGTAACAGGTTCTTCATCAATGTGCTGCGGAGATAGTGGAGATGACTGAGCCCCCAGTGGAAGGATCAGACATTACAGACATGGGCATTCCAACAAGTAGGTGACATACTCAGAATCACACGTGATAAGAGGGCAGATTTGATATTCTCTCTGTGTGGTTATTGACTGGAAACTGT
Organism: Lithobates sylvaticus; assembly: GCA_028564925.1. NCBI lineage: Eukaryota > Metazoa > Chordata > Amphibia > Anura > Ranidae > Lithobates > Lithobates sylvaticus. Next base: position 262,977,955 of record CM053031.1, read on the forward strand.
CAATCTTCCTTTTCTTCCTTTTAATGGTGTTACATGCTTTGCACCTAGTGTAATAGTGGAATCCTGTTCTGTCTAGGAATGTGCTGATCTTTTTGGGGGGATCTGGGATGTTAGGGGCTATTTTATTCCTGAGCTCTCCTATAAATAAATATAGGTTTGTTTGGCAGGATCTTTTTAAGGTCTCTGTCTTTAAAGCGGAGTTCCACCCAATTTTGAGAGGTGGTCTTAAACTAAATGCCCCATTTGAAGTCCTTTGGGATGAAATGCGTCAGCCTTGGCTTTCTGCTTCTCACATTGCCCCCCATTTTTTATTCTGTGATCACAGTTTTTACTCTTATATATGTATGCTGGTTTTTAGAAATAAAAAAATCCTTTTTTTTACCTACACCATATGGAGGCATTTTTTCTTTGCATATACTTTTGGACGACAGATCCTGAGTGGTCCAGTCTTTCCTCCTGTACCCAAGTTCCAGTCCTGGTGTCTTCAACATCTGAAGTCTGGTACGGCGGCTGTTTACAACATTTCTTGGAGTCGTATTTGGAGGTCCTTGGTCTCCTGGAGTCTCGTTGACTTGCCAGTGTTCGGCATCCTTGCCTTTATGACTCGTTGTCGCTGACACTCGAGTCCACCAGTTCTGGTAAGAGTAGATTTACTTTACCTGTTTCCTGATTGAAGATGTACCACCTTTGATGCCCTCATTGTTGGAGTGTTTCAGTGTTTTACACCCTTTACCAGCCACTACTTGGTGGTGGAATTTGTATTGGTCCTTTTCAGGACCGTTACAGGCACTGAACTTTTTACGTATTTTTATCATCATTATATGATCACATAATTTTGGATTCATCACAAACATATGCATATATGTTTTTTTTTTTCTAGCATTACATTATATATTAATTCACTTTCTAGCATTTTTGTCACATGTTTGTGTAGCAGCTTCTTATTTGCTTTAGAGTTAGAGCGCAGTAATATCCACATTCACACTTTGGTCTTAAACGAAAGACCACCTCTACACCCCTCGTTTTTGGATATTTGTTTCTAACTTACCTTTTTCGGAAGTACTAAGAGTACTTCCGATCCAGCCGGGCCGCGGCCGAGGACATGACATCCTCTTCTGCGGCGAGCCCCCCGTTGTCTTCTGGGACATTCACAAAGTCCATTCACAAAGCGCCGCGTAACTCGCGCATTTGCAGTCGGAAACCGGCAGTGAAGCCGCAAGACCAGTTTCCCTTAGTTGGAATGGAGGCGTCTGCACTCGATCCAACAGACGAAATGGCTTCGGGGGGCCGACATCGCGGGCTTCCTGGACAGGTAAGTGTCCTTATTAAAAGTCAGCAACTACAAATTTTGTCTGCAACACCGCTTTAAGGAGAATTGGCCAATGGGTTATAAAAATCTTTTCCACTTCCTTATATTGCCGATGGAATCCCATGATGAATGCTAGGTCACCCTGAAATGTTTTTCGGTAGTATTAGTTAAAAGGGATTCGATCCGTGTTAAGCACTATATTTTTACAATGATTTAATTCTATGGGATTGTAATCCTTATCAATAAACCTATTTATGATAACTTCTGATTGGGTATTATAATCTACATCATTGCAGTTCCTCCTCACCCGCATAAATTGGCTTTTAGGAATGGCCTTGAGCCATTGTGGATGGTGGCAACTTTTGATAGGTACATAGCCATTCCTATCAGTTACTGTTTTTTTAGTTTCAATTCGATCAGATGTTTTTGTTAATACCAGACCTGGATAGCTGATTGTTTCAGAGTGGTAGCTGGCTGTGAATTTGAGGTCATAGGGATTGGTATTAATCATGGTAAGGAATGACTCTAAACCCGCTTGAGGACCCTCCCATAATAAAATGATGTCATCTATATAGCATTTAAAAAATAGAAGACCCTTCCACTTGTTGCTGTATATGCTCTCCTGTTCCCGTTTGTTGAGCACTAAATTGGCTACGCTGGGGGCATAGCGTGCTCCCATAGCTACCCCCCATAGTTGGTTATAATATTGGTTGTGAAACCAAAAAAATGTATTACCCATAGCCATTTTTAGCCCTTCAAGTAAAAATTGGATTTGTACTTCTTTTAGTAACGCTTCCTGGTGACGTAGTGATACGAAACGTACGTCGAGGCGCCTTCTGGTCACGAGACTTCCGGGTCCCAGCTTCCAGTTTTCATTCCAGCGGCGGTGGAACGCACGCTGATTCCCAGCGCGAGCAGGGCACATCGCGGCATCCACCCGACCACAAACGCTGTATCATCCAGTGCCGGGACATCGGCATTAAACCATGTAAGCAGGCACTTTTTTTATACTTTTATGTTTTAATAAATGAATATGAATATCATGCTATTGGATCCTCCTTTTTTTTTCAACGTATGTACCCGCTGAGGGGGAGAGGAGAGTACAGTGTTGAATAGACCGGGAATTCTTTCCAGGCTGCAAGGTGGCAGCACAAGTCCAATGTGATCTTCTTTTTTGGAGCACTGTGACAGACCTAGCAGGCTTTTTGAGAGGACTAAATGCGAGCCTCCTGCCAACCGATTATGGGCCCTGGATTTTAAGGGGCACAGGGTGAAGGAGAACCCCAACCCCAGTCAGATTCAATGCTGTATATATAATGTGTGTTGTCTCATGCTGTTGAGACACACACTGTCAGATGCTAGTGTCATGAACTCAAGATGTTAATTGAGAGAGCTAATCACATTGTCCTCTGTACAGTGTAGTAGACGGATCTGTCTGTTACTGGTGGTCTCCTGCTATTGTGATAAAATGTCGTGTGGTTGTAATTATGATAATTTATAATCAACTGTGTTTAGCTTGGTGACAACAAGTCTGACCTGTAGTGAAATCCTGAGTCACATCGGTTGCTTAAAGGGATTAGTTAATTAGTTTATGTTAAGTTGTTACAGGTGTATTGTTAGAGTAATATGAGCAGGAGGGGGGACCTCCTCTTCTACTGTATATAAATACTTGTAATTTTAGTTCTAATAAAAGAGTCCATGTTGGCACTAAGCAAGTCTCGTCTCGTTTGGTGCGGTTGGAATATCTGATATCTATATCCAGACTGGGAGGAAGTGATATATGACGAACGCACTCAAGAGGAGTGTAGGGACGTTCTGTCACAAGCACGTTGGGTGTTGATGGATGTTTACAAACGGTGAAGGATTACTGCACATTTTGATTGAACAATCAAGTTTCTGTTTGAAATATTAACTGAATAATATGGACTATACGTTTTTTTAGAATCACTGTGGTTCACATTTATGTTGTCATTTTCATGTACCATTGCAATCGTTCACTTATTTGTCTATATAGCAATTTATTTAATTCACAACCACAGTGCCCCCTACTGTCACCAAACCTTTTTTTGCACAGTAGGTATTATACAGCCCATTGGGGAGCAGCTCAATTAGCACAAATAATAAATTCTGGTGCAAGGTTTTCATTACTCATTGTTTAAAAAATGAGGATTTACCCTTTGCAATGCAGGGAAGCCCCACTGCAAGAATAACTTTTGATTGCAGCCGGAGTTCCATTTTAGGACACCTTTTTTCCTTCTTCCCCAATTTCTCTACCTCCTGCCATTGCTTTGATATGACCTGGCCCCGTCTTATGTGTCTCTGGTACATTTTTCTATTATTATTTTTTATTTTTATTAATCCATTTATTTACTGCTTTTTCCACTGGGGACTCAACACGCTTTATCTGCTGTTGGGGCAGAAGGTGAGGCAGCTATCTTGGGCACTCTCAGTAGAATATCATACTAGGATCAAAATTGAAATAATCGGCCAATTATACTACCAGCAGTTTTTGGAGTGTGGGAGGAAACCCACATAAGCACATGCATAGTAGGTGAGGTTGAAAAAAGACACAAGTCCATCAAGTCCAACCCATAAACAGAACATGCAACCTCCATGCAGGTAGAATGCCGACCAGGATTTGGACCAGGGACCCCAGTGCTGCAAGGCAGTAGTGTGAACCCTATTTCTTAGTGTAAATCTCTGTATGAACAAATAATCTTACATCAGTATGGCAAGAAGTAAGTCTATAGCAGGTCATAGGCAGCAGAGGGACCATTAGATGTCCTGGAATGGCCATGTGTGGTCAGGGTGAGGACATTAGACTGTAAGCTCCTTAACACACACAGCCGGGTCAACTTAAGTGCAGCTGTGCTTTGTCTATAGAAGATATAACAGGCATAGTAAACATCTTGTTCTTTCCTTTCCAAAGCTTCCTAATGCTTTTGTATAAAAAAAGCAACAAAAAAAACAAGATGTACAGTATAGGTGAACATGTGACACGGTCTCACTCCTGCCACAGTACTGCTCTCAGTGCCGTCAGGTGAGAAAGTGTGAGTAGTGAGCGCACAGGGGAGACAGAGGATCTTCATTCTGCTCCAAGGCTCACATTATAGTATAATAAAGTTGATAATAAACCCTAAATAAATGCTGAAAAGGATATTTAAGGGTGCATTTATAACCAGTTTGCACAGACATTTGCCCAGTGAAAGTGCATTTATGTCCATTCAGTGAGAACGGGATAAAAAATTTAATGTTAGGCTATTTTCTATGCTGGTCAAATTCAGATTTAAACTGGAATATACTCAGGGGTCAAGTCCTGGGGAAAAAAGTGTGGGAACTCCCACCCAAGATCCACTCGCCCACCAAAAAAAAAAATGATACGCTCATTTGTAGTCAGAGTCTGGATACTGGATGAAAGCAAGATCCCCCCCAACCCTAGCGACCTGAGGTGTGCCATGGTCGCCCGTGAGAGTATGCTAAAAAGAGGGCATACCCTGAGTTTGATTGAATAAAAAAGGGGAACGGGTGGGAGGGGACCTGGAAATGACGCAGACGAGGAAGGGAGGGAGAAGGTGGCGGTTATGTAGCCCCACACTCCTCCTACAAATACAGGCTAGCCAATGGCTAGCCTTCTAACATGCAAGAAATACTTCAAAAGTGGTATTTTTCATCCAATTTCCATATTGTGTGTATGAAGCTTAAAGGGGGATTCCACCCTAAAGTGGAACTCCCGCTTTTCGGAACCCTCCCCCCCTCCGGTGTCACATTTGGCACCTTTCAGGGGGGAGGGGGGTGCAGATACCTGTCTAACACAGGTATCTGCACCCACTTCCGGGCATAAACTCCCACGGGAGTTTATGTCACTTCCTGTCCCGGCGCGCTGTCTGCCGGGACACACACGTGTCCCAGCAGACAGCGCTGAACATTCTCATTGCGCCGCGCGACTCGCGCATGCGCAGTAGGGAATCGGGAAGTGAAGCCACTTCCTGATTCCCTCACTGAGAATGGCACCGGCTACAGCAGAGAGCCGAGCGATCGTTCGGCCTCTGCTGCCGACACCGCTGGACCCTGGAACAGGTAAGTGTCCATTTTTTAAAAGTAGCTAGCTAGCTGCAGTATTTGTAGCTGCTGGCTTTTAATTTTTTTTTTTCAGTACAGTCCCGCTTTAACTGTTAGTACATAAATAAAAAACAATCCTCACTAAACATAAATACGGTAATTCTCTGAATAATCAGCATTCATTCAATTGTGCTTCCATGCAAATGTGAACATCATGTTCTGATCTTTATTGGGGAATGTTATTTTGTATATAGAGTGTTTATGTGGTGAGGTTACACTTTTCATTGAACAGAGTTTGGATAACACAGGGTTAAACGGAAAGGTCATAAATGAACTGCACATTATCTGGACAGAATGCTTGGGGAGATAGTGATGTGTTCATGCTTAGGAGATGTATGTTAGCTTGGGGGGCTGCAAACTCTGCAGGGCTCCAACACACACTCGCTGCTATTCCAACCCTTCACATATTTCCACATAAACTTCCCTCCTGGCATTAAACTTTGCCAGGTATTGTGCTCAGCTTACCACCCCAAACTGATGTTCCTCCCTCAGCTCACCTCTCTCCCTGCATGTCCTGTGAGCAGAATAGCTGGGCTCCTCCTCTGGGTTCTCTCATCATATGGCACTGAAGATAGAGGAGGGGGGGATTCAGCGGGACACACAGAGCAAGTATGCAGGAGACTGGGGGGGGGGGGGGAGATGAGGAGACAGAAAATCAGGAGGGGCCGTCGGGGAGGAGCACATCACGAGAGGTCTGACTAAATACAATCTCTTAGCAGCAGGGATCTGATCTACCTGTCAGCTAGCTGTGATTGACAGGTAGATCGAAGCGGACGCTGTCATGGGGCCCCCTACTGGCAATGCCTGAATGGTCAGGTGTGCGGCACTTACTGTTCTATTGCGAGCTGTGTTGGCAGCTGCCACACAGCTCGCATACTTCAAAGTCTTGCAGGACACGGCTGCTAACGGGAACTGAGTTCCTGTTGTGGAAAAAGTACAGGAACTCCGTTCCCGCAGGACTTGAGCCCTGAATATACTACATTTGGCAATAGATGCCAATAAGTATCACTGAAATTTCCTATGATACTTCGCACCATCTAGTGGCCAAATGCAGTATTTTCCATAAACAATTGCTTCATTTTTCTAGTCTTCACTTTCCTCATTCTTTTTTGCATCTCAGTGCTGCTTATCTGTTGCAGCCGCTTCTTGTCTACATGTACACCAGCAATGGCTGTATGGCATTTCTCAGGGCAGGTTTTCTGATGGTGACAAAAGTGGAGCATGCCTGAGAAATGTGTGTTGAAACAGCCACTTGTAGCCTCTCTTAGAAGCCTGTGAGACAGAGTGACACTCAGTAGCACAATGGAGATACAGAGATGTAGCACTGTCACCGTATAACAAAAAATGTGTGAAGAGGACCCTTTTGGCAGGATCACCGGGTATTACATTTAATGAAAGCTGCAGATTTCAAAATATAAAGAATCTTTTTTGACCTCGAGCTGTTAAAGATTTTATGAGCTTTCAGTGATTGGGTTTATACAGTATCTCACAAAAGTGAGTACGCCCCTCACATTTTTGTAAATATTTTATTATATCTTTTCATGTGACAACACTGAAGAAATGACACTTTGCTACAATGTAAAGTGGTCTTTAATGTCTAAACCGCTGGCAACATAAGTGAGTACACTCCTAAGTGAAAATGTCCAAATTGGGCCAAAAGTGTGAATATTTTGTGTGGCCACCATTATTTTCCAGCACTGCCTTAATCCTCTAGTAGATACCAAACATGTCAAGTCTTAAAATGCATGCATCCATGAAACAGCCACGAGCTATATATATATATATATATATATATATATATATATATATATATATATATATATATTTAAACTCCCCCATAGATTTTCCCTCATCTATCAAACTTATTCTCTCTGGAGTAGAGACACTTAGGAGGAGATATGATAGTGATATTCAAAGTTCTCTTGGTGGCTCTGGGGGGAATGGTGATTCCAGCATAGGAGGGAAACTATTCAGTCTCCGGGAGCTTAAAAAGACACACAGCCGCTCAATGAGGTTGGAGGAGACCCTCAAACCTTTAAACGTTGTAGGGGGTTCTTTATTGTCTGAGAGGTTAGGATGTGGAGCTCCCTTCCACAATCGGTGGTGTCAACAGGAAGTGTTGCTAATTTCAAAAAAATGTTAGATGGGCATCTTAACGAACACAATATACAATATACACAATATATAGGGATATAGGAAATGGCATTGATCTAACAAGAACCCACACACCCACATAGGTTGAACTGGATGGACTGGCATCTTTATTCAACCGTACCAACTGTATGTACTATTAGATGTTAATAATATTATAATATTGTGTGAATTTTTTGTGTGAATTTTTTTTTGTACCCCCAACATTTTCTTTTTGGCGCCATGCCTTTTTACATCACTCCTCTTGGCCTACCTAAAATTATATGGACATCCCATGATGCTTTATGCTTTCTATGGTCTCCAAGCTGTACGCGCTACCATGCTATACATTGCCATGGAGTCCAAAAGTTAGTGCTTCCATGGAGCAGTCCAAAGCAAAATAGGAAGCCCCTGAGCTGACCAATGGACCATGGTTCTCAGACACATCTGGTGTTTCCAACACTAAAGCTTTCTGGAACCACCACTGAGTCCCAGTACTGTATTGAAAAGAATAGCAATGTCCTGCCACCATTTTATGCTGCCGGTTCCTGGGAGCAACCAAAAAGTAAAAAAAGAAAAAGTGACCAAAAACATGTTTCTTTTTTTTGTCTATTTGCATGAAAGGTTGGGGTTAGGTTGGGGTTAGGCTTCCTCTGCTACTCAATATCCAACGTCATGTCCTCATGAAGAGCACAAGAACAGGTCCAAGATAGATAAAAGGAGTTTCACTAACCATCAGAACACATTCAAAGCCCAAGCCTTAAAAAGCACCAAAAACAAACTTACATTTGCATTCCATGTTGACCAAATGGCAAATTTTGCTGAAATGTCCTTAGTTTTCACTGAGATTTTAGCAAAGTTTAAACTCTTAGGAGCGTTATTATAAGAGATTGACATACCTGTCTGTCTATTGAAACTGTATGTAATTTGTTTTGTTCAAATGGAGCAAAATCGATTGTTCTCAGCCAGGCTGTATTCTCTGCATTTCACTTCTGTGAATGAATAAAATATTGCATTTTGGCCACTAGGTGGAGCTGAGGAGCATACTTATTAACTAAGATAGACAGCACCATCTAGTGGCTGTAATTATGTATTTTCTGCAGTCACAGTCAAAATGCAGAGAATATAACCTGAGAGCATTACATTTTTTTTCCCAATTCACAGGGTTTGTGTAGGTTTAATAGATTAAACAACTATGCAATTTTTTTTCCCATAAGTATACCTTTTATTTATTATTAGTGACAAGAATGATTGATGCTGCAAGGAGTGATTTACCGTCTTCTTGTGCAGTATGCTTCACCGGTCTGGAACTGCCATAAGCGAAGAGCGTTAGATGGCTCAGTTCTCAGCAGCTGGAAAATGGAAAGAGGCCAAAGAGGAGAAAGGCAGCAAAAAAAAAGAGAGAAAAGAGATAAGACAAAGACAAAATATCAGCTAATACCAAGCACCCTAAAGGCATAACATTATCCACATTATGTCCCCATAGCTCTAGACACAATCTGCAAGTATGGTAGAGTAACCTCCTGGCCTGCCCCCCCCCCCCCCCCCCAACAGGAGGTCCGCACTCCTCTGGTGCCACTACCGACATCCTCTCTCGGTCTGATTTTGGGTCTGGAGTCTACAATCTTCAGCCATTGGCTGGTCACTAAAGACGTACCTCATACAAGTGTTACATCATTGCAGCCCTGAGCTTGTACTAATGTCAGGATCGTACATTGAGGATGGTGGTTAACGTGCAATTAATAAAACAATTTTTTAACAAGGAGGTAAAACGTTTTTCTTGGCAGAAAAGACATTTGGAATTTCTTCAACTGAAATAAATAGGGGTTGGTTTTGGCTTCCCCCTACTTAAGTGATAAATATATATGATCTTTTTAATATCTTTATAAATGATATTGGGTCTGGGATTAAAAATACCATTTCAGTATTTGCAGATGACACCAAGCTATGCAGTGGAATAACGTCCTTACAGGAGGTCTCCAATTTACAAGCCAACCTCAATGCTCTGTCTAATTGGGCAACTATGTAGCAAATGGGGTTTAATGTTGATAAATGTAAAGTTATGCACTTGGGGGCTAAGAATATGCATCATACATACTAGGGGGAGTACAACTGGGGTGATCCACAGTGGCGTTGCTGGGCGGGTACTAAGATTTTTCATGCTTTGATGGGGTTTTTCACCTTCCTCTGGATCAACGGTGGGTATAGGATTGTGTATATGGGATTGTATGGTTGTGTTTTTTTTATTTGTTGAGCTAGATGAATTTGTGTCTTTTTTTTCAACCAGACTAACTATGTAACTATGTTGTCTGTTCCTATAGTTAGCTAGTCTAGTAAAGCTCTGACGATATTAATGGTAATGATACAATAACAATGTTAGCTATAGAAATAAACCCAATGCTCAAAGAAGCAAAGGTCTCAGGCTGCATTCACACCGGAGCGTATCGTTTTCAGGTGTTTTTTCTGGCGTTTATTTCTGGCATTTTTGTACAGGCGTTTTGAGTTCCAAAGGTCACCAATGTAAAAAGCAGTAAAACGCCTGTAATCTGCATAAAAAGAAGTTCATGTACTTTTTTGAGCTTCAGGCGACGCTCAGATGTGAACAAGGGCCATTTAAACTAATGGGATTTTGCTTGTGGGCCATTTTGGAACTTTTGAGATGAGCGTTTTACGATCTGAAAGCGCTCAGGTGTGAATGCAGCCTCATTTATTTAAAAAGAAAGTAGTACTAACGTAGAACACTAAAAGAATAATACAGAGCATTTAAAATAAAAGAATAGACATGTGCAGAACAAAAAAATGTGTTTATTTTCGTTTCGTTTTTTTCGTTTCCGTTGATTCGTAACGATTCGGAAATTCGTAAGTCGTCGGTGTTCGTATTCGTAACGATTCGTATTTTTTCGTTCATTTTGATTTTCGTTGTTCCTGTTTTCGTTTTTCGGATTTTCTTCTTTCGTAGATTCGTTGTTTCTAATTATTTTTTTCGGATTTTCCTTGTTTTCGGATTCGTTTGATTCGAACGATTCGTTATTCGTTCAAATTTTTAGCGAATCGTTCGTTCATTCGTACGATAACGAATGAACGAAAATAACGATAGAGAAACGAAAAACTAAAAAAAACGAAATTAATTGCACATGTCTATAAAAGAACAGGGATGATACTTTACACAAGTCCTTCTTCAGGGTCCTGTATTTTTGCTGGGCTCCAGATGAAAGAGAGAAAGAGAGAGTCCATTGCTGGCCATTGCCTTTTAAAGCACTCTCAGACACAACCCACACAAACACCCTCCGCCCTCCTGTGTAGTCCTCTGTCCAATGAGAAGCTATAAGGGGCTGTTCTTCCTAATCACCAGGTATGGTATATTACCCCTAACATCCTCCAGGAAATATGCTACTGTCTACCACAAGGTGGCAGCATTAGTCTGTAAACACCTGCCTTGACCCAGGTCAACTTCTAATCCACATCTGTTCCTTTAATGTTAAAGTGGAAGGTGCTTTAAGGGAAGGTGACCCCCTTGACATGCCACATTTGGGGGGGGGGCAGAAACCCTCTTTTTAGAGGGTCCCAGCTCCCACTTCCTCCCGGGCAGGGCTCAAGTCCTGTGGGAACGCATGGGAACGGAGTTCCTGTACTTTTTCCACAACAGGAACTCAGTCCCCATTAGCAGCTGTGTCCTGCAAGACTTTGAAGTATGCAAGCTGTGTGGCAGGTGCTACACGAGCAGCTGTCGACACAGCTCGCAATAGTAAGCGCCGCACACCTGACCATTCAGGCATTGCCAGGAGGGGGCCCCATGACAGCTTCCGCTTCGATCTACCTGTCAATCACAGCTAGCTGACGTGTAGATCAGGTCCCTGCTGCTAAGAGATTGTATTAAGTCAGACCTCTCGCGATGCGCTCCTCCCCGCCGGCCCCTCATGATTTTCTGTCTCCTCACCCCCCCCCCCCCCCAGTCTCCTGCATACTTGCTCTGTGTGTCCCACTGAATCCCCCCCTCCTCTATCTTCAGTGCCATATGATGAGAGAACCCAGAGGAGGAGCACAGCTATTCTGCTCACAGGACATGCAGGGAGAGAGGTGAGCTGAGGGAGGAACATCAGTTTGGGGTGGTAAGCTGAGCACATTACCTGGCAAAGTTTGATGCCAAGAGGGAAGTTTATGTGGAAATATGTGAAGGGTTGGAATAGCAGCGAGTGTGTGTTGGAGCCCTGCAGAGTTTGCAGCCCTCCAAGCTAACATACATCTCCTAAGCAGGAACACATCACTATCTCCCCAAGCATTCTGTCCAGATAATGTGCAGTTAATTTATGACCTTCCCGTTTAACCCTGTGTTATCCAAACTCTGTTCAATGAAAAGTGTAAACTCACCACATAAACACTCTATATACAAAATAACATTCCCCAATAAAGATCAGAACATGATGTTCACATTTGCATGAAAGCATAATTGAATGAATGCTGATTATTCAGAGAATTACCGTATTTATGTTTATTGAGGATTGTTTTTATTATGTACTAACAGTTACGCTTCATACACACAATACGAAAATTGGATGAAAAATACCACTTTTGAAGCGTTCGTGCATATGAGCGTATCATTTTTTTTTTTTGGTGGGGGAGTGGATCTTGGGGGGTTTTCCCCAGGAATTGACCCCTGCTCCTGGGGCTCCACAGTTCCCGGAAGTCAGATCACCTCTCCCCCCTCCCTCTCGGCAATCATCTGGGACACGTCACAGGTCCCAGATGATTGCCCGGCCAGTCACAGCGTGCCGCACGGCTCGCGCATGCGCAGTGCGTGCCCGGCTGTGAAGCCACAGCCGGGCGCCCAATGCAGGAGGGGGGAGATGAGCGGGGCTTCCTTCCCCCGCATCGCTGGACCCTGGGACAGGTAAGTGTCCGTTTATTAAAAGTCAGCAGCTGCAGTATTTGTAGCTGCTGACTTTACATTTTTTTTTTTTTAAGCGGAACTCCACTTTAACCACTTCAGCCCCGGGACCAATTGGCAGCCAAAGGACCAGGCCCCTTTTTGCGATTCTGCACTGCGTCGCTTTAACTGACAATTGCGTGGTCGTGCGACGTGGCTCCAAAAGAAAATTGGCGTCCTTTTTTCCCCACAAATAGAGCTTTCTTTTGGTGGTATTTGATTGCCCCTGCGGTTTTTATTTTTTGCGCTATAAACAAAAATAGAGCGACAATTTTGAAAACAATGCAATATTTTTTGCTTTTTGCTATAATAAATATCCCCAAAAAATATATAAAAAACATTTTTTTTCCTCAGTTTAGGCCGATACGTATTCTTCTACATATTTTTGGTAAAAAAAATCGCAATTAGCGATTATTGATTGGTTTGCGCAAAAGTTATAGCGTTTACAAAATAGGGGAGATTTTTATAGCATTTTTATTAATATTTTTTTTTTTTTTACTAGTAATGGCGGCAAACAGCGATTTTTATTGTGACTGCGACATTATGGCGGACACATCGGACATTTTTGACACATTTTTGGGACCATTGTCATTTATACAGAAATCAATGCTATTTAAATGCATTGATTCCTGTATAAATGCCAGTTGTAGTGAAAGAGTTAACCACTAGGGGGAGGGGAGGGGTTATGGGCTGTGACGTGTGTTTTTTTTTTTTTACATCAGGGGGCGGGGCTGACGTCTGACGTCATTGATCAGCTTTCCCGATGACTGGGAACAGCCAATCAATGACAGGCAGAGTAGGAAGAGTTTGTTTACACAGACCTCTCCCCGTTCTTCAGCTCCGTAACCAGATCGCGGGACACCATCGGCGATCGGGTCCGGGGAAGCGGTTAAAGTGATTGTATACCCTCAGAAATTAAATAAATAAATAAATAAATAAATAAATAAATAAAAACCCTGTAAAGCAAAGACATAACGAGCTAGTACGCACCACATACTAGTTCATTATGAAATACTTACCTTAGAACGAGGTCCCCGTATTGCAGGCCGGTCCACCTGGTGTCGTCTGGGTCCGCGGCTCCGGCGCTGTGAGTGGCCGGAGCCGCGATGACGTTACTCCCACGCATGCGCGCAGGAGACTTCTTCCCGGCAAACCTTCAGCCGGGCATTCACAGCACATGCGCCGCTTATGTCAGAGGCTGCATGCGAAGTGAATACCTCCTAATACCGTACAGGTTTAGAAGATATTCATTTTACCTACAGGTAAGCCTTATTATAGGTAAAAATTAAAAAGTGGGTATACAAGCACTTTAATGTAAGTCGGGAAATCAGTCATTTTTTTTTTCACCTCACCAGAAGGTCTGAGCTGATGCACTTCTAACCCCCATACATCACATCAGGAGACAGTCCCTCCAAATCAGGGTTAGTCCCTCCAAATTAGGGACAGTCCCTCGAAATCAGGGACAGACCCTCGAAATCCGGGACAGTCTCTCGAAATCAGGGACAGTCCCTCCAAATTAGGGACAGTCTCTCGAAATCAGGGACAGTCCCTCGAAATCAGGGACAGTCCCTCCAAATTAGGGACAGTCCCTAGAAATCAGGGACAGACCCTCGAAATTAGGGACAGTCCCTCTAAATTGGGGACATTCCCTCCAAATCAGGGACAGTCCCTCCAAATCAGGGACAGTCCCTCCAAATTAGGGACAGTCCCTCCAAATCAGGGACAGTCCCTCCAAATTAGGGACAGTCCCTCCAAATTAGGGATAGTCCCTCGAAATCAGGAACAGTCCCTCCAAATTAGGGACAGTCCCTCGAAATCAGGGACAGACCCTCGAAATCCGGGACAGTCTCTCGAAATCAGGGACAGTCCCTCCAAATTAGGGACAGTCTCTCGAAATCAGGGACAGTCCCTCAAAATCAGGGACAGTCCCTCAAAATCAGGGACATTCCCTCCAAATTAGGGACAGTCCCTAGAAATCAGGAACAGTCCCTCCAAATTAGGGACAGTCCCTCAAAATCAGGGACATTCCCTCCAAATTAGGGACAGTCCCTCCAAATTAGGGACAGTCCCTCCAAATTAGGGACAGTCCCTAGAAATCAGGAACAGTCCCTCCAAATTAGGGACAGTCCCTCAAAATCAGGGACAGTCCCTCCAAATTAGGGACAGTCCCTCGAAGTCAGGGACAGTTGGAAGCTATGCCATTCCGATGCTCCATTTGAACTTCAGCAATCATCTTCACCACGTCTAGATGCCTAAATGCATTGAGTTGCTGCTGTGTGATTGGCTGATTAGCAGTTTGTGTTACCAAGCCATTGAACAGGTGTACCTAATAAAGTGGCCGCTGAGTGTACAGTATATTTTTTGGACTATCCATCCACATCTGACTGTTACAATGTAAGACAAGGATGGAACGACCCCCTCCAGGATGTGGCATTTGCCCCAGGTTCTCCGGTGACCCATTTACGACTAGTGAGTGACAGTTCCCTATCTCCATGACAAGGCAGATCATTTTCTGAAACTGTCACATGGTGCCACTGCACCCTCCCTCCTCTGGAGCCCGTTCCCTTGATACGTTGCCCACACTTGGCCAGCGTGCCCATGTCCCTCACTCCATCTCTGCCTGTAGAAGGATGCCGTCTGTGTCCGTCTTCTGTAAAGGGGCAATGATGATCACCAGGTAAGGGGCGCTGGTGGGAGGAGGGGGGGGGGGGGGTAATTGTGCGTTCTATGGGGGTGGTGAACTCCTAGGTATATCGGTGTTGGGCAGATGTTTGGGATTTTCTGTATCCAGGCAGAGGTTACATCTCCGCAGTTATATCTGCTAATCCACCCCCCGTGTCATACACAGATTACCGTCCTCATTGTATCCATATTTTATTTCCTATTCCCCATACATTAATACCAGGATTATAAAATAAAATAGCTCAGCCCGTCCCACTCCTATTGATACATAGGAGATTGTATAAAGGGCAGTAACCCCCGAGCACCCGGGAATTCTACCCTCTACCTCCCAATATTCTTCTCATATCACAGGATTCATTCATTGGCCATTCATTTGTATATAGAAATGTTGAATTTTTAGGTTGACCGATCTTCCAGCAACGCCAAAAATCTGATTTCTCCTCCAGGAATATCCACCTTATTGCATCCCTTTGGGGGTTATTTACTAAAACCGGAGGGTGCAAAATCTGGCGCAGCTCTGCATAGAAACCAATCAGCTTCCAGGTTTTATTGGCAAAGCTTCACTGAACAAGCTGAAGTTAGAAGCTGATTGGCTACAGCGGCGCCAGATTCTGAGCGCTCCAGTCTTAGTAAATCCCCCTCCAGAGGGTGATCAGAAGAAGGACAGCATAGTGGTTAGTACTTCCTCGCAGCATCGAGATCCCGGTTGGAACACTGGCTGCATGGAGTTTGTGGGTTCTCCTGTGCTTAGGTGGGTTTCCTCCCATCACTCTGAAGACATGCTGATGGGTTAAAGGGGAACTCCACTTTTATGGGGAAAAAATGAATACAATTGGTACAACAGATTAAAATGACCTTTCCTTTTCAATCAGCAGCTCACTGATTTCCCCACAAGTCTGCACTCACATTTTGGGCATCCCCTGCAACACAAATTTCATTTTTGGTGCGATACTCTCAAATAGACATGTGCAGAACAAGACATTTTTTTTATTGCGATTTGTTTTTTTTGTTTTTTTTATTATTTTGTTTAGTTAAATTCGTTACATTCTTTTCGGAATTGTTTTTTTTTTTTTAACGATTGAAATTTCCAAACTCAGTTCAACCGAATTCGGAAAATTTGAATCTATTTGATTTCCATTCTAAATCAAATTTATTCTATTCAAATTTTGAAAGAGTTATATTCTTTCTATTGCATTCTATTCTATTGTTTGTTCTATTCTAATCTTTTCTATTCTATTATTTTCTATTATATTCCATTCTTTTCTATTTATTCTATTTTAAATTTGAATTTCGGAAGATGGTTTTATTCTATTCTTTTATTTTCTATTCTATTCTTTTCTATTATATTCTATTCTTTTCTATTCTATTCAAATTTATTCTATTTTAAATTTGAATTTCGGAAGATGGTTATATTCTATTCTTTTATTTTCTATTCTATTCTTTTCTTTTCTATTATATTCTATTCTTTTCTATTCTATTCAAATTTATTTTATTTGAAATTTGAATTTTGGAAGATGGTTATATTGTTAAATTCATTTTATTCTTTTCTATTCTATTATTTTATTTGCTATTCTTTTCTATTCAAATTTATTCTATTTTAAATTCGAATTTCGGAAGATGGTTATATTCTATTCTTTTCTTTTCTATTCTTTTCTTTTCTATTATATTCTATTCTTTTCTATTCTATTCAAATGTATTATATTTGAAATTTGAATTTAGGAAGATGGTTATATTGTTAAATTCATTTTATTCTTTTCTATTCTAATATTAAATTTACTATTCTTTTCTATTCAAATTTATTCTATTTTTAATTCGAATTTCAGAAGATGGTTATATTATATTATTTTATTTTCTATTCTGTTTTATTATGTTCTATTCTATTTTATTATTTTATTTTATATTCTATTTTAATTTATTATTTTATTTTATTTTTATACTATTCAAATTTAAATGTATTCTATTCAAATTTTGGGAAATGGTTATATTCTTTCTTTTCTATTCTATTGTTTTTCTATTCTTTTCTATTCTATTAAAATTCAAATCTATTCCATTTGAATTCAAATGTATTCTGTTGGAAATTTGAATTTTGGAAGAAGGTTATATTCTACTATTTTATTTTATATTCTATTTTATTATTATATATTCTAGTCTATTATTTTATTTTCTATTCTAATTTATTCTTTTCTTTTCTATTCAAATTCGAATTTATTCTATTCAAATTTTGGGAAATGGTTAAATTCTTTCTATTATATTCTATTGTTTTTCAATTTTTTTCTATTCTATTCAAATTTATTCGATTTGAATTCATATTTATTCAAAGATTGTAGCCTCAGGGTAGGCAATAATGGGAGCCTACAATATGTATAGTGTTGGAGCTATAAAAATACCTGTAATGAATGAACATCTTTCCCCACAAGACCTTCCAGTATAACTAAAGGCAAAGCTTTTTTTTTTTTAGGTATAGACAGAGTGGAGAGGGGATAAAACCCCTGCCAGTTTTTATTGCTGTCTGTGCCCCTGTTAGGGAGATGCACCTTCTTTATTTGTCCTGTTTACTATTATCACTGAAAGTGAAATTAACCGATTCCCGACCGGCGCACGAAGATATACGTCGGCAGAATGGCACGGGCAGGCAGGAGGGCGTATATATACACACGTCCCTTTTAAATGCCTGCTGGGAGCGATGCGATCCCGCGCCGGTCGGGACCCCCGTGAGGCCGGTCGCGGGTCCCGCGGACTCGGTCGCCGCGGGGACACCCGCGATCGTTTCACGGGAAGGCTGAATGAGGAGATGCGGAAATAAACAGCATCTCCCCATTCTGCCTAGCAACTAGTGACGCCGATCTCTGCTCCCTGTGATTGAAGCAGAGATCAGCATTTACTAGCTGACAGCCACGCCCCCCCACAGTAAGAAACACACCCCTAGGCATACTTAACCCCTACACTGCCCCCTTGTGGTTAACCCCTTCACTGCCAGTGTCATTTATACAGGAATCAATGCATTTAAATAGCATTGATTGCTGTATAAATGACAATGGTCCCAAAAATGTGTCAAAAATGTCCGATGTGTCCGCCATAATGTCGCAGTCACAATAAAAATCGCTGATCGCCGCCATTACTAGTAAAAAAAAATATTAATAAAAATGCTATAAAACTATCCCCTATTTTGTAAATGCTATAACTTTTGCGCAAACCAATCAATAATCGCTAATTGCGATTTTTTTTACCAAAAATATGTAGGAGAATACGTATCGGCCTAAACTGAGGAAAAAAAAGTTTTTTTATATATTTTTTGGGGATATTTATTATAGCAAAAAGCAAAAAATATTGCATTTTTTTCAAAATTGTCGCTCTATTTTTGTTTATAGCGCAAAAAATAAAAACCGCAGGGGCGATCAAATACCACCAAAAGAAAGCTCTATTTGTGGGAAAAAAAGGACGCCAATTTTGTTCGGGAGCCACGTCGCACAATTGTCAGTTAAAGCGACGCAGTGCCGAATCGCAAAAAGGGGCCTGGTCCTTTGGCTGCAAATTGGTCCGTCTGAAAGTGGTTAAAATAAAATCCCAAATTTTGAGTTGTCACCAGAACAGGAATAGAGGGAAAATCTTCCAATGGAGCAGGGGCAGCCATCCTTTAGGGGCGCCGGGCGCCGCCCCCTCTCTCCAGGCCACCCCCCTATATGCAATGGATAGACTCATAGCATTAATCTATCCATGGCCGCCGCAGCCACCCCCTATTCATGTGTCCTGGATGCCTGGATGCCCGGTCCCAGCTGATGCCTGATCCCCACCGCCGCTCCTTGGATGCCTGATCCCCGCCGCTCTTCGGATGCCCGATCCTCATTGCTGCCTCTCGAATGACTGCTGCTGCCGCCGGCAGACAGCAGGGGGGGTCAGGGGGGTTTGAGTTGCCACGGGGAGGTGCGGTTGTTTGCCGCCCCCCTCAAACAAAAATACTACCAGCCGCCACTGCAATTTAGACACTAGTTCTGGTGACACTCTTACCTTTGGAGAGATTTCCTCTTACTTCCTGTTTTGGCTATGGAACAGGAAGTGAAGGGGAATCTCCCCAAATGGGACAAGAGGGTCAAAAAGGCTAACAAGGGTTATAACCCTTTCTAAAATGAATACAAATGTTTTGCCTTTAGTTCTACTTTTAGTTATATCATTTACAGTTGTATATCATAAATTGAGGGTGTATTTCCACACCCGGGAAACACAATTGCTGTATACAGCTGACCATAATAGTGAACGAGCCGAATGCTGCTTTTCACTGCTACTTGTGTAAAAGCAAAAAAGAAAATATCCCATAAGGTGGAATTGAATGGCACATAAGAGTATAGTTGAAGGAGTATACAAAGTATTTATAATGCTAAAAATTATTTATTGATGGTTAAACATAGTCGCTAAAAATGTACATATATAGATGAAACGATGGAATGTCTAGACAGTTTAAGATATTGTCATCATATTTGTAAACACAATAGAAGCCCTCTTTGCACCCAACGCGTTTCGGAGTACAATCTTTCTTTCACAATCTCCTTCTTCGGGGGTGTATGAAGAAGAAAATATATCTATAACATAGTTAAAGAACAGTAAGTTTCTGGTATTAAAGGGTTATAATCAAGCTTGATTATAACCCTTTAATACCAGAAACTTACTGTTCTTTAACTATGTTATAGATTTATTTTCCTCTTCGTGCACCCCTGAAGAATGCGAAAGATTGTATTCCGAAACGCGTTGGGTGCAAAGAGGACTTCAATTGTGTTTACGAAATATGGTGACAATATCATAAACTGTCTAGACATTCCATCGTTTCATCTATAATGGTACATTTTTAGCAACTATGTTTAGCCCTCAATAATTAATTTTTTGCATTATAAATACTTTGTATACTCCTTCAACTATACTCTTATGGGCCTTTAAAGTCCACCTTATGGGATATTTTCTTTTTTGCTTTCAATACTGGATGTGGCACTAGACTGGCATAATATTACCTATCGTTTCTTCTTGCTACTTGTGTTATGCCCCGTACATACGGTCGGATTTTCCGACGGAAAATGTCCTATCGGAGCATGTTGTCGGAAATTCCGACCGTGTGTGGGCTCCATCCGTCGGAATTTCCGATGGAAAAAGTTTGAGATCCTGCTCTCAAATTTTCCGACAACAAAGTCCTATCGGACTTTTTCCGATCGTGTGTAGCAAATTCCGATGGACAAAGTGCCACGCATGCTCAGATCACATTACAAGACCAAATCTATTGGCTACTAGCCTCTACGTAGTCCCGTCGTACGCAACGAACGTCACCACGTTCAGGATGATCGCATTTTCCGACAACTTTGTCCGACCGTGTGTATGCAACACCAGTGTCGGACAAAATCCGTCGGAAAAAAATCTGACGGATTTTGTGGTCGGAATTTTTTTGGAAAATTCCGACCGTGTGTACGGGGCATAAAAGGACTCTTGCGTATGTGCATACCAGCAGATAAGCAGGACACAAGCTTTACGCATACAGGCCATTTACTATTATGGTCAGTTGTATGCAACAACTGTAGATCTCGACCACCTAAATATACCCGCAATTTACACTATACGACCTCATGCGCCTGTGGGCATGAGGCTCAAATAATAACAGGACGTAGTACAGAGCGAAAATGACTTCCTGTTGTGTCACCGGGACAGGAAGTGAGAGGAAATCACCCCCCCCCCCCCCCCATCAGGGCACAGGCAGCAAAAAATATAACTGACTCTACCCAAACTTCTACATTGTAACAGTTATTTGTTACTTATTATGGAATGTAAAGCAAACCGTTATTTTTTATCCTTACATGCTATTCATAGAAGGAGCCTCCAGATACCTTCACACTGGATTAGTAACTACGGATGTAAAATAAAAATCCCCCACAGGTACACTTTAATGTCAGATACAAACTTTCCTACCAAGGCAGAGGCGGCACAGCCCGTGGCATTTATATGAGCCAAATGGATGAGCAAATGAGCAGAAATGTACAGCAAAGGAATTTTGAAATGTGTAGGAAAGAATTTATGGAGAATAAGGCTAGAAGAGCAATTGTCTGTTGAATTAATACTCTTCTTTTCTATGATTTCTATATACATGACTTACTTAAAGGAACTATCCGCTGACCATGTTGAATTTCTGGCTTTTGTCTTCTACAGGACACTAATGGGTCCCTACGGAGTAGACAGATCTGTGTACTGCATGGAGTTCAATGACTGCGCCAATGGATTGGGTGACTATATTTTCTTTTTTTTCGATATATCTTAATTTTCTCTTTTTAAAGTATTTTATTGCTGAGAGCTTCTGGGCTTTTATAATGTAGGAGAGATCAGTAAATAGGGGTTCACCGATCTCCCAACACCTTCCATCCCTAATCAATCACAGCCTGCAGTGATGTTGGGCTCATGGAGGGAATTGTTTACGTTTTTGGTTGTAACATGACAAAATGTGGAAAATTTCGAGGGGTATGTATACCTACAGTGCCTTGAAAAAGTATTCAAACACCTCGAAATTTTCCACATTTTGTCATGTTACAACCAAAAACGTAAATATATTTTATGTGATAGACCAGTGATGGCGAACCTTGGCACCCCAGATGTTTTGGAACTACATTTCCCATGATCCACAACTTCACTGCAGAGTGCATGAGCATCATGGGAAATGTAGTTCCAAAACATCTGGGGTGCCAAGATTTTCCATCACTGTGATAGACCAACACAAAGTTGTGAAGTGGAAGGAAAATGATAAATGGTTTTCAAAATGTTTTACAAAAAAAAATCTCTGAAAAGTGTGGTGTGCATTTGTATTCAGCCCCCCCTGAGTCAATACTTTGTAGAACCACCTTTTGCTAAAATTACAGCTGTAAGTCTTTTTGGGGATGTCTCTACCAGCTTTGCACATCTACAGAGTGATATTTTTGCCCATTCTTCTTTGCAAAATAGCTCAAGCTCTGTCAGATTGGATGGAGAGCGTCTGTAAACAGGAATTTTCAAGTCTTGCCACAGATTCTCAATTAGATTTAGGTCTGAGCTTTGACTGAGTCATTCTAATGCCGCGTACACACGAGCGGACTTTCCCGCGGGAATGTCCGCCGGACAATCCGCCCGTGTGTGGGCGCCGGCGGACTTTTTGGTGCCAAAAGTCCGGCGGACTAGGTTTTACGTTTTGTTTTAAAATTGTCCGCTGAACTCGGCAGTCCGGCGGACAATCCCGCAGTTAGTATGCTAGTCCGCTGGACTTTTGGAAATGAACGGACTTGCCGATCATCGGAAAGTCCGTTCATTTAGCACGTGACTTCAGGTAGACGGGGCTAGCGAAGGCAGTGAATGCCGCCGTGCTAGCCCCGTCACCTGGTATGGATTTAAAGGGAATCCCCACGCCGAAAAAACTGCGTGGGGGTCCCCCCCAAATCCATCTCAGACCCTTATCCGAGCACGCAGCCCGGCCGGCCAGGAAAGGGGTGGGGACGAGCGAGCGCCCCCCCCTCCTGAGCCGTACCAGGCCGCGTGCCCTCAACATGGGTGGTGCCCTGGGGAATGGGGGGCCGTGCGCCCCCCCCACCCCAAAGCACCTTGTCCCCATGTTGATGAGGACAAGGGCCTCTTCCCGACAACCCTGGCCGTTGGTTGTCGAGGTCTGCGGGCTGGGGGCTTATCGGAATCCGGGAGCCCCCTTTAATAAGGGGCCCCCCACCCTATGTGAATGAGTATGGGGTACCCCTACCCATTCACCTAAGGTGTAAAGTGTAAATAAAAAAAAACACACAATTTTTAAAAAATATTTTATTGCACTGCTCCGGGGGTCTTCTTCCTTCTTGGGGGGTCTTCTCGCCGGACTCCTCCGCTATTTTACCTAGCTCTTTTACCGAGCAGAGGAGGCCAGCTACCTTCTTTGTCGTCGCCGCAGTCTTCTGGGGGTCTCGATTCGCCTTCGGGGGTCTTCCGGGGTCTCTTCTGTTCTTGCCGCTGTCGTCGTTTTCTGCGCCGCCGCCGCTGCCTCCTTCTTCTTCTTCTTCCTCTTCCGATGTTGACTCGTCGCTCTCTCTGGCCGGAATGGCAGAGCCGCGCTGTGCTGGGACTTATATAGGGACAAGGGGGCAGGGTCACATGCTCATGTCACATGGTGACCCCGCCCCCTATGATGTCATAGTCCCGGAGGATGCTGGGGCTGTGACATCATAGGGGGGCGGGGTCACCATGTGACATGAGCATGTGACCCTGCCCCCTTGTCCCTATATAAGTTCCAGCACAGCGCGGCTCTGCCATTCCGGCCAGAGAGAGCGACGAGCATGGGCGTCCGCAGAACTTTTTTCAGGGGGGGGGGCATCATTTTAAGGTCACCCATGCTCTGACCATTTCAACAATGTCATTATCACATTATCACGGTCAGAGACTGCAGACGTAGTACAGGTGATGGTCAGAGACTGCAGACAGGGCTCAAGAGACTGTCAGAGACTGCGGACATGGTCCAAGAGCCTGTCAGAGACTGCATACATGGCCCAAGAGACTGTAAGAGACTGTGGACATGGCACAAGAGATGACCAGAGACTGCATATATGGCCCAAGAGACTGTCAGAAACGGCATACATGGCTCAAGAGACTGCGGACATGGCACAAGAGACTGTCAGAAACTGCATACATGTGGTGGGTGACAGACAGAGACAGGGGGGTTGACAGAAAGAGACAGAAGGGGTGACAGAGAGGAGTGTGACAGAGACAGAGGGGGTGAAAAAGAGAGGGGTGAGAGAGGGGGTAACAGAGAGGGGTGATGGGGGTCATCACTCCTGATCCAATCCCTGATTCCAGGGGGGGGCACTTGCCCCCCCCCCTGCTCCTATCTGCGGACGCCCATGGCGACGAGTCAACATCAGAAGAAGAAGGCGCAGAAAGCGATGACAGCGGCAAGAACAGAAGAGACCCCGGAAGACCCCGGAAGACCCGAAGGCGGATCGAGACCCCCAGACGACGGCGGCGACGACGAAGAAGGTAGCTGGGCTCCTCTGCTCGGTAAAAGAGCTAGGTAAAATAGCGGAGGAGTCCGGCGAGAAGACCCCCCAAGACGGAAGAAGACCCCCGGAGCAGTGCAATAAAATATTTTTTAAAAATTGTGTGTTTTTTTTATTTACACTTTACACCTTAGGTGAATGGGTAGGGGTACATCGTACCTCATACTCATTCACATAGGGTGGGGGGCCGGGATCTGGGGGCCCCCTTATTAAAGGAGGCTCCCGGATTCCGATAAGCCCCCCACCCGCAGACCCCGACAACCAACGGCCAGGGTTGTCGGGAAGAGGCCCTTGTCCTCATCAACATGGGGACAAGGTGCTTTGGGGTGGGGGGGCCACACGGCCCCCCATTCCCCAGGGCACCCCCCATGTTGAGGGCACGCGGCCTGGTACGGCTCAGGGGGGGGGGGGCGCTCGCTCGTCCCCACCCCTTTCCTGGCCGGCCGGGCTGCGTGCTCGGATAAGGTTCTGAGATGGATTTGGGGGGGACCCCCACGCAGTTTTTTCGGCGTGGGGATTCCCTTTAAATCCATGCCAGGTGACGGGGCTAGCGCGGCGGCATTCACTGCCTTCGCTAGCCCCGTCTACCTGCAGTTACGTTCTAAATGAACGGACTGCTCCGTGTGTGGGCAAGTCCGTTCATTTTCAAAAGTCCCGCTGACTTTTTCCTGCGGATTGTCCGCCGGAGAAGTCCGGGCCGTGTGTGGGCAAGTCACACGCTCAGAAAGTCCGGCGAAGCCCCGCTGGAAGGTCCGGTGGACAAACCGCCGGACTAGGTCCGGCGGACATTCCCGCGGCAAAGTCCGATCGTGTGTACGCCGCATAACACATGAATATGCTTTGATCTTTGACCATCCCATTGTAGCTCTGGCTGTATGTTTAGGGTCGTTGTCCTGCTGGAAGGTGAACCTCTGATCCAGTCTCAAGTCTCTAATGCCGCGTACACATGAGCGGATTTTCCGTCGGAAAAATCTTATATCCTATTCCGACGGAATTCCACTCAAGCTTGGTTTGCATACACACGGTCACACAAAAGTTCTCTGAACTTTTGACCATCAAGAACGCGGTGATGTACAACACTACGATGAGCTGAGAAAATGAAGTTCAATGCTTCCGAGCATGCGTCGCATTGTTTCCGAGCATGCGTAGGAATTTTGTGCGTTTGAATTTGTTCAGACGATCAGAATTTTCGGATCGGAAAATAGAGAACCTGCTCTCGATCGGAATTTCCGACCAAAAGCTCTCATCGGACTCTTGCTGGCAGAATTTCCGATCATGTGTACGAGGCATAACAGGTTTTCTTCTAAGATTGCCCTGTATTTGGCTTCATCCAGCTTCCCATCAACTCTGACCAGCTTCCCTGTCCCTGCTGAAGAAAATCATCCCCACAACATGATGCTGCCACCACCATGTTTCACGGTGGGGATGGTGTGTTCAGAGTGATGTGCAGTGTTAGTTTTCCGTCACACATAGCGTTTTGCTTTTAGGCCAAAAAGTTCAATTTTGGTCTCATCTGACCAGAGCATGTTTGCTGTGTCCCCCACATGGCTTCTCATAAACTACAAACGGGACTTCTTATGTCTTTCTTTCAACAATGTCTTTCTTCTTGCCACTATTCTATAAAGGCCAGATTTGTGGAGAGCACGACTAATAGTTGTCCTGTGGACAGATTCTCCCACCTGAGCTGTGGATCTCTGCAGCTCCTCCAGAGTTCCCATGGGCCTCTTTGCTGCTTCTCTGATGAATGCTCTCCTTGCCCGACCTGTCAGTTTAGGTGGACGGCCATGTCTTGGTAGGTTTGCAGTTGTGCCATACTCTTTCCATTTTCGGATGATGGATTGAACAGAGCTCTGTAACATGTTCAAAGCTTGGGATATTTTTTTATAACCTAACCCTGCTTTATACTTCTCCACAGCTTTATGCCTGACCTGTCTGGTGTGTTCCTTGGCCTTCATGATGCTGTTTGTTTACTAAGGTTCTCTAACAAACCTCGGAGGGCTTCACAGAGCAGCAGTATTTATACTGAGATTAAATTACACACAGGTGGACTCTATATACTAATTAGGTGACTTCTGAAGGCAATTGGTTCCACTAGACTTTAGTAAGGGGTATCAGAGTAAAGGGGGGATGGATACAAATGCACCCCACACTTTTACATATTTATTTGTAAAAAAAATTGATTTTTTTTTTTTTATAATTTTCCTTCCACTTTACAATTATGTGCCACTTTGTGTTGGTCTATCACATAAAATCCCAATAAAATACATTTACCTTTTTTGGTTGTAAATGTGGAAAATGTCAAGGGGTGGGAATATGTTTTCAAGCCACTGTACATATTTATGATTAGTCCACAAGATGGAAGACCTTTTTTCTTTTTTTTTAGAGGTGATTTAATTATAAAATCTATAAATACATCCAAGGTCAATGTTAATGTTATCTCTCTGTTACTGTACAAAGCACAAGGGGACACAGTGTGCAGACGGAGCAAAGGAGATTTTTCATACAGGAAGAGACTATAGAGTTTTAATCTGCGCAAAGCCGCACTGAATGATTATGTAATGACAAAACCAATAATGACATTCAACAGAAAGGACTGGGGGGTGCTTCTCCTAAAACGAATAATATACATTGTTATCATTATTAATAGGAAATGTTTGAATGTTTAAAGCCGGGAAATTAATTGGCCGACCCTTGGCACTTTAGGCTCCATTCACACTAGCGCATTTTTTGATGCATTTTGCATTTTGCAGAAATGCAGGGAAATTTTTTAACATGGGTTCCTATGGGACATGTTCACATCAATGCATTTTTGTGCCTCTGCGTTTTTGGAAAGGGTCAGGGACTTTTTTTCATGCAAAATGCAGCGTTTTGCATGTAATAGAAGTCAATGGACCCGCATCCAAAACGCAAGTACCGCATTTTTACCGCGATTTTGCCGCGATTTGCGTTTTTTTTTACACTGTATATAGCTGGTTGCTAAGCAACCACAGTGTATAAAAAAAAAAATACAAAAACGCAAATCGCGGCAAAATCGCGGTAAAAACGCGTGTCCAAAAACGCGGCAAGCACCGCAAAAAGCACTGCAAAAACGCTCGAAAGCAAAATGCATAGATGTGAATCGAGCCTTATGTCCGTTACTGGGGCAAGTTCAACCACAGTCACCCGGGGGGGGGGGGGGGGGTGAGAGGTTGAATTTGATGGCTGGGCTCCTTTTTCAATCCTAAAATCTGTAAAAAGAAGGATTTTAATGATGCATGTGTGCTGATAAAATTATTAGTATTGCGTGAATCTCTAAACTGATATTTCTGATATTGGTAGATGTTGGGGAGATAATCTCCCTGACAATCTCTTCTGTCTCTGTGATGATTTCCTGGGACTGCACACCTCCGATGCTCATTATAAGGTTCCCGCCATCCTGCTTTTTAAATTGAATCTATTTTCTTTATTATAAAAAAAAAAAAGACATACTGTAATGTTTTACCACTTGCCGCCCGCCATGTAGCAAAATGACGGCGGCAAAGTGGTTTCGATATCCTGACCGGACATCATATGACGTCGCCAGGATATCAAGCCGCTGCGTGCCCCTGGTGGCGTGCATCGCGGCGATCGTTGTTGCGGCGTGTCAGTCTGACACACTCTGGGTAAAGAGTCTCTGACGGAGACTCTTTACCATGTGATCAGCTGTGTCTAATCACAGATGATCACAGTGTAAACAGGAAGAGCTGTTGATCGGCTTTTCCTCACTCACATCTGTCAGACATGTGTAGAGGAGAGCCGATTGGCTGCTCCTCTGACAGGGGGGTCTGTGCTGATTGATTATCAGTGCAGCCCCCCCAAGGGTGCCCACACTGGACCACCAGGGATGCCACCAGGACCACCAGGGATGTCACCACCAGGTATGCTACCCTAGACCACCAGGGAGGCCAATCAGTGCTCAGAATGGATGCCAATCAGTGCCCAGAATGGACGCCAATCAGTGCCCACAATGGGCATCACTTATTGGCAGGCATTATTGTTTGGCACTGATTGGCATCCATCAGTACCACCTATTAGTGTACATCAGTGCCACCTATCAGTGCCCATCCATTCCCATCTGTGCCACCTATCAGTGCCCATCCTTGCTGCCTATCAGTGCCCATCCTTGCCGCCTTTCAGTGCCCATCAGTGCCACCTATGTGTACCCATCAGTGCTGCATATCAGTGCCCATCAGTGCCGATAAGGCAAGACTGATACAACGAATAAGGCAGCACTTATGGGTACCTATGAGGTGGCAACAATGAGGTGGAACTGATGGGCACTGATGATGAGCAATAATATGCGGCACTGATGGGGCACTGATAGGCCCCATCAGTGTCCTATCAGTGCCCCATCAGTGTCCTATTAGTGCCCCATCAGTGCCGCATATTAGTGCTCATCATCAGTGCCCATCAGTGCCACCTCATTGGTGCCACCTCATCAGTGCCCATAAGTGCCGCCTTATCAGTGCCCGTCAGTGAAGGAGAAAACTTACTTATATACAAAGTTTTGTAACAGAAACAAAAAAAACATTTTTTTTTTTTTTTAATTTTCAGTCTTTTTTTTATTTATTTAGCAGAAAATAAAAATCGCAGAGGTGATCAAATACCACCAAAAGAAAGCTCTATTTGTGGGAACAAAATGATAAAAATGTAGTTTGGGTTCCGGTTAAGCATGACCGTGTCATTCAAAGTGCGACAGCGCTGAAAGCTGAACATTGGTCTGGGCAGGAAGGTGTATAAGTGCCCGGTATTAAGGTGGTTAAGGAAGCTATGTACTGCACCTCACTGGCCCCGCCCACCAGCCACGATCTGGCTGCATTGCCTAAAAAGGCACAGTGACCCAGTGATGACATCATCAGGTGTAATATACAGTAAGGTATGCAATGAAAGTGAAAAAAAAATTTTTTCTATCCCACCAGCGTGTCCATGGGGGGGGGGGGGGGGGGGGGGGACCAGGGAAGGCAAAATATAAGCAGATTAAACTTTAGCTTTAAGATGATTAAATTTAGAGACTTTTAAAGTAGTATAGATTCTGTGTAAAAAAATAAAATAAAAAATAGAACCTAAATATAAAACTTGTATACAGAAATATGTTAGTGCTGAAAATGACTAACATGAATGAATGGCATTGAACCCTGACCTTTGTCGGCTGTGCCCTTCCTCTATGGCGGGCGGGATTCAGGAGTTTCCAGGACCCACAAGGTAAAACGATCGCCCCTCCGCCTAATCGTCCTGGATTTAGTTGTCTGGCAGCACCCAGTATATATAAGAGGATTTGTGATTGTGATTGTTTAGGGACTATGAAACCATTATTTCAATTAAGGCAGTGATGGGAGAATGAAAATGGGATATAGGAATCAGTATGAGAGCATGTATTATGAAACATAACCTAGAAAGAGGAAAGATGAAAATACAATTTAGTGGCTGCATCACCGGGGAGGTCACATAAAGAGATTATCTAGCGGGAAGAGAGGAATAGATAACAGCTCCGTGTCCAGCAGTCAGGGAAAGGATGTTGTATCTCTTTGCAGGACGCTATAGGCTCACTGAGATATAACTTCTTGTGCATGATTTACCATAACAATTGTTATTACAGTTTTTTTTTTTTAAATAAAATTTATCCCCAAGCAGGTGATTAAAGTATTACATTCACAACCCCTCTCCTGTGCTGTCCCCCGCAGTAATATTTTTTCACCACTAGATGTCCTCAGTCTTCCAGGGACACTGACATTCCACACTATTCAATCTGGAAGACTGAGGACGTCCTGTGAGTGCAGAATGTCATGAACCCGCCCCCTAATGGGGTATCTCCCCAGTGTCCTGCACTCACATACAGTGATCAATCACTGAGGGCCGCCTCCCACCAAGAGTAGAGGTAAATAGGAAGAGTGTCACATGAACGACCTTGTTCTGGGTCAAATGCCACCTTATGCATTAAAATAAATAAATGATATGTGATGTAGCACTGCCACAACAACAATAAAAGCAGTGGTGGCTGATGCTCAATATTTTGGTGGGGTGGCAAACAACGCCCCCCGCGGGAGATGGATGGGAAGGCGGCGATCCCCAACCCCCCTCCTGCGAGAGATGGACGGGGAGGCTGGGATCAAAGGCCTCCTCGCTCTGGGGCCATTGTTTCTCCTTCTGGCCAGAACAAGAAGTGGGTCCTGAGTCCCGATTGGCCGGGAGTCCTAAGACCCAATCGGGATTCGGGACTCAGGACCCGCTTGCTGATTGGCTGGGAGGAGAATCAGGAAGACAATAGCGAATATTAATTTGCTATTGTCACACATCTGGGTGGGCTCGGGGCGCAGAGCATTGCCTTTTTTAAAGCCAATTAGAGCCTCAGGCTTTAATCATGTGCTTAAAAAAAAAACCTATTGAAGTCCTAAGACTCCCTGGCCAATCGGGACTCAGGACCCGCTTGCTGATTGGCTGGGAGAAGAATCAGGAAGACAATAGCAAATATTAATTAGCTATTGTCACACATCTGGGTGGGCTCGGGGCGCAGAGCACTGCCTTTTTTAAAGCCAATTAGAGCATCAGGCTCTAATCATGTGCTTCAAACAAAAAAAAAACTATTGAAATCCATGCGTCTGGCCCCTGCATGTACATTAGGGGCCGGGTGCATGGATTAGGGGGGCGTCCTCCCCTGCGCCCCGTATGGACGGGCTGACACTGAATAAAAGTGAACCTACAGTATGTGGAGTATAAGTGTAACAATGCACAAAGTACAAAAGCTAAAAAATAAGAACTGTCACCCCTACACAGTCACAGTGCAATCTAAAATAAGTGCACAATTAAATGTTCATCAAAACTCCAGTCTATGAAGAAAGTGCTTCCAGTCCAATGGTGCTAGTGACCTTCCTTGCCAGTAAGGGACCCACTCCATTGTAGCTTATAGTAACACCGCATGCTCCCTCCAGTCTCCCAGAACTCTCACCTCCACTTTGTGGAATAAAGGCATATATCAATCCAATCCTCCAGTTACACAACTCCCAGTATCCAGAGCACTTCCATCTCTGTCCACAGGGGTCTCCTTTTGAAAGAATATCTCCATGGATATTAAGATGTGGTCCCTTTAAATATTCATATGGCCATACTGCATAGCTCTCAGTAAAGCAAATATTGAGAAAAGGCTCCCATAGTGTAGTATGATGAATAATATTGCCAATTTATTTACTAAGAATTGCACTCACATTCACATTCAATTCCCCCTACGTCACTTCCGGTCCAAACCTTATGCATTGACATACCTCCTTAGATCCAGTCTGTCCAGAAAGTATGGCCACCTCCTGCTGACTTGGCACCATCCACAGACAGCTTAACTCTTCAATAAGACACCGAAGTTGAATCCAATGTACTTTACTTTGGCGAATTGCAATAGAAAAGATGTTTTTTCCAGTCTTTTGAAGTGTAAAAGGACAATGACTTTTCCTGAGCCCAGTTTCTGCAATAACTAACACTGTTTTAAGGGAACGTTGAAGACGTGAGGAGGGTCTAGCTAGGAATAAATGAACTAGCTCTAAATAGGAGGACATACTGTAGAAAGATACCAAAAATCATATTGGTAAACAAGTTGTGGTGGCCAGAAACCACCACTAGATGTCAGTATACTACATAAAAAAGATGTAGTTCAATACAATACAGAAGAAATACATGAAAGACAGGCAGAACAGGCCTGAAGGCATCTGGAATAGGTACCGCAAGTATAAAAACAAAAAAATCACAGAAAGAGGGCTGTGAGGGTGGGAGGAGCTAAGAGGGCAGGAGAGGTGAGCCTAGAATTAGGGTTTAATGAAAAACTCAGCCAAGAAAATTACCATTTATTAAATGTATTAAATGACAGTTTCTAGGTTGTAATGCTCAACATACGACTTTAATACAAACCAGTGGCCACCAGTGGCCAGGATCAAGTAGATGTCACAGCTGCAAACCTGAATATTTGTTTCTGGTCAGTGGCTTTGAAAACGTATTGAAGCCCGAGGATTATCATGGCAGCCAGAGGATTATCATGGCAGCCAGGCATTTTCAGAAGCAGAGGTCAGTAATAATAGCTGACTGTTAACATAAAACTTTCCCCACAGGAATCAAGGTCATTGGAGGATCGCGGGAATTTAGCAGAGAAGAATACGGAGTTTATGTGAAAAGAATTCTCCCTGGAGGTGTGGCCTTTAACGACGGTATGTTCTGCATCTAACATAGTCCTAGTGTGTCATTAATTGTTGAAAAAAATTTAGAATGTACACTCTGTCCCGACAGCTTTTATTTTGTAAACAGTTACAGCAGTCATTCAGTACATCTAATGCCGCGTACACACGAAGGGACTATCCCGCGGGATTATCCGCTGGACCGAAGTCGAGCGGATAATCCCCTCGTGTGTGGGCGCCGGCGGACTTTTTTTGGCCAAAGTACGGCGGACTAAAGTTTTAAGTTTTGTTTTAAAATTATCCGCTGGACTTGGCAGTCCAGCGGACAATCCGCCGTTAGTGGGCAAGTCCGCGGGACTTTTGAAATGAAGGACTTGCCGCTCATCGGCAAGTCCGTTCATTTAGCACGTAGCTAGCGTAGGCAGTTACTGCCACCGCGCTAGCTCCGTGACCTGGCATGGATTTAAAGGGACTCCCGTGACTTCAGTTACGTAGCTAGCGTAGGCAGTTACTGCCACCGCGCTAGCTCCGTGACCTGGCATGGATTTAAAGGGCCTCTTCCCGACAACTCTGGCCGTTGGTTGTCGGGGTCTGCGGGCGGGGGCTTATCGGAATCTGGGAACCCCCTTTAATAAGGGGGCCCCCAGATCCCGGCCCCCCACCCTATGTGAATGAGTATGGGGTACGATGTACCCCTACCCATTCACCTAAGGTGTAAAATGTAAAGTAAAAAAAAACACCCACACTTTTGAAAAAATAGTTTATTGCACTGCTCCGGGGGTCTTCTTCCGTCTTGGGGGTCTTCTCGCCGGACTCCTCCGCTCTCTTCTGCTCTTTTACCTAGCTCTTTCACGAGCGGGGGAAGTCCGGCTACCTTCTTCGTCGTCGCCGCCGTCTGGGGGTCTCGATCCGCCTTCGGGGGTCTTCTTCCGTCTTGGGGGTCTTCTCGCCGGACTCCCCCGCCATTTACCAAGCTCTTTTACCGAGCGGGGGAAGTCCGGCTACCTTCTTCGTCGTCGCCGCCGTCTGGGGATCTCGATCCGCCTTCGGGGGTCTTCCGGGGGTCTCTTCTGTTCTTGCGGCGGTCGTCGTCTTCCGCGCCGCCGGCGCCTTCTCCTTCTTCTTGTCCTTCTTCTTGTTCTTCTTCTTCCGATGTTGACCCGACGCTCTCTCTGCCCGGAATGCCTGTGCCGCTCTGCGCTGAGACTTATATAGGGACATGGGGGACAGGGTCACATGCACATGTCACATGGTGACCCCGCCCCCTTGTGTTGTCACAGTCCCGGAGGATGCTGGGACTGTGACATCGCCAGGGGGCGGGGTCACCATGTGACATGAACATGTGACCCTGTCCCCATGTCCCTATATAAGTCTCAGCGCAGAGCGGCACAGGCATTCCGGGCAGAGACAGCGACGGGTCAACATCGGAAGAAGAAGAACAAGAAGAAGGACAAGAAGAAGGAGAAGGCGCCGGCGGCGCGGAAGACGACGACCGCCGCAAGAACAGAAGAGACCCCCGGAAGACCCCCGAAGGCGGATCGAGACCCCCAGACGACGGCGGCGACGACGAAGAAGGGCTAGGTAAAAGAGCAGAAGAGAGCGGAGGAGTCCGGCGAGAAGACCCCCAAGACGGAAGAAGACCCCCGGAGCAGTGCAATAAAATATTTTTTCAAAAGTGTGTGTGTTTTTGTACTTTACATTTTACACCTTAGGTGAATGGGTAGGGGTACATCGTACCCCATACTCATTCACATAGGGTGGGGGGCCGGGATCTGGGGGCCCCCTTATTAAAGGGGGCTCCCAGATTCCGATAAGCCCCCGCCCGCAGACCCCGACAACCAACGGCCAGGGTTGTCGGGAAGAGGCCCTTGTCCTCATCAACATGGGGACAAGGTGCTTTGGGGTGGGGGGGCCGCACGGCCCCCCTTTCCCCAGGGCACCCCCCATGTTGAGGGCACGCGGCCTGGTACGGCTCAGGAGGGGGGGGGGCGCTCGTTCGTCCCCACCCCTTTCCTGGCCTGCCAGGCTGCGTGCTCGGATGAGGGTCTGACTTGGATTTGGGGGGAACCCCCACGCCGTTTTTTCGGCGTGGGGATTCCCTTTAAATCCATGCCAGCTTGCGGAGCTAGCGCGGCGGCATTTACTGCCTACGCTAGCTACGTAACCTGAAGTTACGTTCGAAATGAACGGACTGCTCCGTGTGTGGGCAAGTCCGTTCATTTTCAAAAGTCCCGCGGACTTTTGGCCGGCGGATTATCCGCTGGAGAAGTCCGTGCGTGTGTGGGCAAGTCCACACCTTCGGAAAGTCCAGCGGACCCAGCTGGAAAGTCCAGCGGATTGTCCGCTGGACTTAGGTCCGCCGGCAAAAGTCCCTTCGTGTGTACGAGGCATAAAAGGATGACTGTGCAGGCCAGAAGCCACCACCAGAGTTAGATCTAGTGCACTTTGTAATCAGAAATCAGAAACAGACCTGGTCAGACACACCTCCTTCTTCCCTCTTCCATACAAGTTTTTGTGAAAACACTTGTGCTGAGAGGTGTGGCCATTACTCAGCTCTGTAATCAACATTCAATAACAGACCTGGTTAGACATGCCCCCTTCTTCCTCTTCCATACAAGTCTTCTGAGGACACTTGTGCTGAGGGTTGTGGCCATTACCCAGCTCTGTAATCAGCATTCAGTAACAGACCTGGTCAGAAATGCCCCCTTCTTCCTCTTCCATGCAGGTTTTTGTGAGGACATTTGTGCTGAGGGGTGTGGCCATTACTCAGCTCTGTATTCAGCATTCAGTAACAGACCTGGTCAGACATGCCCCCTTCTTCCTATTCCCTACAAGTATTCTGAGGACACTTGTGCTGAGGGTTGTGGCCATTACCCAGCTCTGTAATCAGCATTCAGTAACAGACCTGGTCAGAAATGCCCCGTTCTTCCTCTTCCATACAAGTCTTCTGAGGACACTTGTGCTGAGGGGTGTGGCCATTACTCAGCTCTGTAATCAGCATTCAGTAACAGACCTGGTCAGACATGCCCCCTTCTTCCTCTTCCCTGCAGGTTTTTGTGAGGACATTTGTGCTGAGGGGTGTGGCCATTACTCAGCTCTGTAATCAGCATTCAGTAACAGACCTGGTCAGAAATGCCCCCTTCTTCCTCTTCCATGCAGGTTTTTGTGAGGACATTTGTGCTGAGGGGTGTGGCCATTACTCAGCTCTGTAATCAGCATTCAGTAACAGACCTGGTCAGACATGCCCCCTTCTTCCTCTTCCCTACAAGTATTCTGAGGACACTTGTGCTGAGGGTTGTGGCCATCACCCAGCTCTGTAATCAGCATTCAGTAACAGACCTGGTCAGAAATGCCCCGTTCTTCCTCTTCCATGCAGGTTTTTGTGAGGACATTTGTGCTGAGGGGTGTGGCCATTACTCAGCTCTGTAATCAGCATTCAGTAACAGACCTGGTCAGACATGCCCCCTTCTTCCTCTTCCCTACAAGTATTCTGAGGACACTTGTGCTGAGGGTTGTGGCCATTACCCAGCTCTGTAATCAGCATTCAGTAACAGACCTGGTCAGAAATGCCCCGTTCTTCCTCTTCCATACAAGTCTTCTGAGGACACTTGTGCTGAGGGGTGTGGCCATTACTCAGCTCTGTAATCAGCATTCAGTAACAGACCTGGTCAGACATGCCCCCTTCTTCCTCTTCCATGCAGGTTTTTGTGAGGACATTTGTGCTGAGGGGTGTGGCCATTACTCAGCTCTGTAATCAGCATTCAGTAACAGACCTGGTCAGAAATGCCCCGTTCTTCCTCTTCCATGCAGGTTTTTGTGAGGACATTTGTGCTGAGGGGTGTGGCCATTACTCAGCTCTGTAATCAGCATTCAGTAACAGACCTGGTCAGACATGCCCCCTTCTTCCTCTTCCATACAAGTCTTCTGAGGACACTTGTGCTGAGGGGTGTGGCCATTACTCAGCTCTGTAATCAGCATTCAGTAACAGACCTGGTCAGACATGCCCCCTTCTTCCTCTTCCATACAAGTCTTCTGAGGACACTTGTGCTGAGGGGTGTAGCCATTGCTCAGCTCTGCCACCACAAAGCACTGCAATGTGAGAGACAAAAATGTATTTTTAAGCATTTCCAAGCAAAATCAGTCACAAGCCATAACATGGTAGGTACAAGACTATGAAGACATAAATGGGACATTAAGGTGAATGTTCCATTCATTCAGTAAAGACTCTAGAAGCAGCTGGACATCATTACTGTGTTGCAAAATTATCAGCCAATAAAATGCAACATAAAATGGCAGATATTAAAGGAGCTTATCATGATATAAATACAGAGGCTGCCATCTCTGACCTGTCCTTCTGGCAGTGCTAGTAGCCTGTCTGCCTTTGCATTTGATTTAATACTGACTGAAAACTATAGAGATGAGGAATCGTGATTTTTGTTTCTTCAACTCATTTGCCTGGAACTTTTTGTGTCTGGTCTCTGAGACTCTGGAGCAAGGCACAGCCCGTTAAGTAGCATTTTCCAAAAAACGTAACAATTGACATCTCTTCAAGGTTTGCTCTGAAAAATTGTCTTGTGTGTTCTATCTAGGGCGGCTCCAGCCTGGAGATCAGATTCTGGAAGTGAATGGAGAAAGTTTGCTGGGAGTGTCCAATGAGAGGTAAGGGGCGGGTCATGCTGCACAAATTATAGACTTTTTTTGTGGCAGTTTGTAGGTCCTAAAGTTCAGTCAGATATGTGCAAGATATACTTGCCAACATTTCAGTCCCAGTCCCTGAGACATAGGTAACCTTGACCACAGTTAGTCTTGGGCCTGTCTAGTGGCCAGGCAGTCCTGCCCAGATCTCGCCCTCAGGGCCGGTGCTACCACTAGGCAAACTAGGCAGCCGCCTAGGGCGCCATGCTGCCTAGGGGGCGCCCAGCCACTGGTTTTCCTACTCTCTTCTCTCTGCAACAAGTAACTAAGTCACAGCATCAGCAGGCAGCCGCCCCTCTGTTCACAGATAGTGTCAGAGGCGCAGCGGTGGTGAAGGACTGTGTCTGTGTCCCGACTCCTGAATGAATGGAAGCAAGCAAACATTCATTGATGGGTCCTGGTGAGGCTAAATGTTATGGGTCCTGGTGAGGCTAAATGTGATGGTTGCTGGTGAGGCTAAATGTGATGGGCGCTGGTGAGGCTAAATGTGATGGGCGCTGGTGAGGCTAAATGTGATGGGCGCTGGTGAGGCTGCATTTGATGGGCGCTGGTGAGGCTGCATTTGATGGCCGCTGGTGAGGCTGCATTTGATGGCCTCTGGTGAGGCTGCATTTGATGGGCGCTGGTGAGGCTGCATTTGATGGGTGCTGGTGAGGCTGCATTTGATGGGCGCTGGTGAGGCTGCATTTGATGGGCACTGGTGGGCTGCATTTGATGGGCGCTGGTGGGCTGCATTTTATGGGTGCTTCGTTAAAAAGGTGGGGTTTACATGGGCAGGGAAAAGGAGGTAGGGTCAGGGGTGGAGTCAAGGGGAGCGGCAAAATTAGGTTTCGCCTAGGATGTCAAAAATTCTTGCACCAGCCCTGCTCGCCCTAGAGTCCCCCACCCAAACCCTGGCTCTAATTATGCAGGGACTGCCCATGTGCAGCCCCTGATTACCATAATGAGTGCCTTGTTGAGCTTTTTTTACTAGAGACATGTAGCAGAATACATTTCGGCCTAAATTTATAAAGAGATTTTTTATTTTTTTTTGGCATTTGTTATTGGTTATGTTTTACGCTCAGTATCTGTAATCGGGGCCAGGACAAGGGATGGGCAGGAGGGCCTGGGTGCAATGGTTTACTGTAGGGATGGGGGCAGTGATTTTGACAAAAAAACTTGCACATCAAGAATGGGGAGGAGGGCGCAGTTTGGCATCTTTGCCCTGGGTGCTGGATGACCTTGTCCCGGCACTGACTGTGATCCCAGGACATGGGCCTGGACACAACATTAGCAGGAATGAGGTCCAAGATGCAGGATTAAGCTGCTAAATTTAGAACAATTGGCATCCATTGCAAGTGATAACACTCATACATCATATAAATGAATAGGGTGAATTTCAATAAAACCTAATCACCTCATAAGTTGACAACCCCTGGTGTAGGACAACACTGGGATAAGGCTGGGTCTATGAATTCATCCCCACCATTGGTAGGACTGGACTGGCCTTCAATCCCTCATATCACTAGTACCCCAGTGTCAGGAGGTGCTGGGACTACCTGAAAAAAAAAATATTATATGCAAAGAGCTGACTTGCTCTGGAAAGGATGTGTACATAAAAGGTTCCCCTCCAGGAGGAAACCCCAAAAAATTTGTAGCATAAAACATACAATAAGGAGTGCCAGACCCGATCATATGTTCATCTTAAAACAGCTGACGCGTTATGGGGCTCACAAAACATTCCTTCATAGGAGCTTCATCAGGGCTTGGTGAACTAGTGAATTTCATTAAGGCTTAGATGGACCGACATAAATAGATACCGTAATTAAAAAGAACTTTAGTTTACTGTCTCAGATTATACTGACAAATGATGTACAACTCTTCTCATTTACCAGCAAGTAACGATATATCTGATTATTGATTTTAGTCCATCAACGCCTTGGTAAAGTTCACTGAGCTCTGATAAAGGGGGGAAGAAGTGCTGTTGGCCTCGAAACACGTCAACTGTTTTATGTGATCCTATAATAAACCAGTAAAGCAATTTGGACTCCTTCACCATTTGGTTTGGCGCTCCTCTTGTATGTTTTATATATCCTCTGATTCCTCCTGTATTGAATTGTATTGTAACCATACTGTCTGACCTCATGCTGTAAAGAGCCACGCAAACTGTTGGCGCTTAGACATGTGCAATTCGTTTAGTTTTTTTTGGTTATTTTCGTTCATTCATTTTCGTACGAATGAACGAACGATTCGCTAAAAATCTTAACGAATCGTTCGAAACGAACGAATCCAAAAACAACGAAAATCCAAAAAAAAAAATAATTAGAAACAACGAATGTACGAAAGAAGAATATCCGAAAAACTAAAACAGGAACATCGAAAATTGAAATGAACGAAAAAATTCGTACATTCGTAACTTTTTTTTTTTTTTTGTTGAATTGGTAATTTTCCGTGTCCCATACAATGGTGCTGCTTAACGTGCCTCGAATGGATTGAACGAAAACATTCGTAAATTCGTAACTTTTTTTTTTTTTTCCGATTCGTAATTTTCCATGTCTCTTACAATGGCGCTGCTTAACGTGCTTCGAATGGATTGAACGAAAAAATTCGTACATTCGTAACTTTTTTTTTTTTTTTTTCGATTCGTAATTTTCCGTGTCTCTTACAATGGCGTTGCTTAATGTGCTTCGAATGGATTGAACGAAAAAATTCGTACATTCGTAACTTTTTTTTCCGATTCGTAATTTTCCGTGTCTCTTAAAATGTAATAATAGCAAACACATTACATAACATTATGAATTATGCTCCGATTACGAATCTACGAATGTTACGAATGTTACGAATGCACGAATAAATACGAATGCGTCCGAATTTCGAATAAACGGAAATACGAATCAACGAAAAAATAACTCTTACGAAAATACGAATCGTTACGAATACGAACACCGACGACTTACGAATTTACGAATCGTTACGAATCAACGGAAACTAAAAAAACAATTTTTTTTGTTGTGCACATGTCTATTGGCGCTATATAATTCCTGTATTATAATAATAATAATATCCCTAGCATCATCACCATTGCTGCTTGTTAATTCTACATGTCTGTCACTCATTGGTGTTTCCTATTCACAGAGCTGTAGACATTTTGCGGGCTGCGTCAGCCTCCAGCTACATGAGACTCATCATTGCTCGGGATGATGAGGCAAGGTAATTGTTATGTTTAACTTTCTTTGCTATGTATATCTTTAATCTTAATCAGGATGGAATCAGCATCAGTGGGTGGGAAGTTATCATTCCAAAATGGAGCTTGGGTAGGCACTGGACACAAAAGTGAACTGGTTCACCTATAATTGGCAATGCTCGAAAAAGTATTCATCCCGTAAAGAGGGTCCCAGGTTAGGATTTGCCAGATCACTTGTGGTTCAAAAATGCAAGTAGTTACCTATTACTGGTAGATATTATCACTTTTACATTTATTTATTAATTAAAAGTGAGGGAGTATTTTGTTTGCCCGCTGGAAGAGAAACATTGTGGTAAAATAGCTTTTGCAAGAGCATTTAAGCTGTGTGGACTCCAATGGCACCATAAAGCATGAGACTGGCTATAGAGATATTGCAAGTTTGCTTGGCATTAGAGGAAGAGCAGCAAGGCTATGGGAATCTGGGGTTGGGGTAGCCTGATCTAGTGATGTCCATTTTGGGAATTAAACAATCCACCCACTCCATGGGGCCTAGAGAGAGAAGGATAGGTGGTTTTCTCTCCAGAACTAGAGAGGCACTAGTAGATTGGTGCTGAGCCCATGGTGGGGTCCTGCCCATGACAAAAAAGAAGTATGTTGAGTTGGAAGTGGAGGCCCCTTAGGAGCTGCTGGATTTTCTTGGAGTTGTCCTGCCTTCTTAATGGTGACCTACCCTGTATCTACACCCAAATAACTCACTGACCAATGGCTACAATCAAGCAGACTTCAGATTTTTCAGTCTTTTTCTTTTACTGTATTGACTCAATTGTCTTAAGGAGAGAGTTTTAAAAGTAGAGGATCCAAAAAAATCACATCAGCCAAAATCCCTCTGCCCAATGGACTTCTCAGTGAACCCTGTAGGCTCAGATGGGCTATTATCTTCCATTTTCCTTTGACCTCTGCTATAGGCCAGCTCTGAAACTCTTCATATGTCTGTCACAGGCTAGTGTAGATTCTGTAGGCCTGGACGGGTGGCCACCTCTCAGTTTTTTGCCTCTTCCACACACTAGTTTAGGACACCCTTGGTCCAGATGGGCAGCTAGGAAACAATACACCCTTTCTTGGCTTTTGCTAACTCTTTCAGCCAAGGGTATGAGAGGCAAAGACTGGACCTCCCTACACCCTCCCCAGACTGCAGCCAGGGGAAGAAGGACCCTGTTACACACATCCTCACAAAGCAGAGCCTGAGGGGCAAGGACCCTTCTAGAGGGTCTCTAAAAATATTTTTCCAGCTCACATCACTGGAATAAACCCAGTGATTGGTCAACTCAGGCCAAGACTGGCCAAGACAGAATGAATATTCATAACCCAATACATTGTGTCTTCTCGCTCTGTCCAATGGAGAACATGTTCCAGAAGCAGTGTCCCTTGGCTTAGGAGAAAACCCAACAATCCCAGATAACATAAATAAAGCTCAGGCTGGCTACAGCCTAGCTGCAAACATTAAAATTAGAATAGGGTCCCTACAGACGCACCGACAAGCATGAGGCCCTAGAGACTGAGGTCTGCACCTGTTGGCAAGTACAGTGGTGTGAAAAAGTGTTTGCCCCCTTCCTCATTTCCTGTTCCTTTGCATGTTTGTCACACTTAAGTGTTTCGGAACATCAAACCAATTTAAACAATAGTCAAGGACAACACAAGTAAACACAAAATGCAATTTGTAAATGAAGGTGTTTATTATTAAAGGTGAAAAAAAATCCAAACCATCATGGCCCTGTGTGAAAAAGTGATTGCCCCCTAAACCTAATAACTGGTTGGGCACCCTTAGCAGCAACAACTGCAACCAAGCGTTTGCGGTAACGTGCAATGAGGCTTTTACAGCGTCCTGGAGGAATGGCCCACTCATCTTTGCAGAATTGTCCTAATTCAGTTACATTAGTGGGTTTTCGAGCATGAACGGCCTTTTTAAGGTCATACCACAACATCTCAATAGGATTCAGGTCAGGACTTTGGCTAGGCCACTCCAAAGTCTTCATTTTGTGTTTCTTCAGCCATTCGGTGGTGGACTTGCTGGTGTGTTTAGGATCATTGTCCTGCTGCAGAACCCAAGTTCGTTTCAGCTTGAGTACACGAACAGATGGTCGGACATTCTCCTTCAGGATCTCTTGGTAGACAGCAGAATTCATAGTTCCTTTTATCACGGCAAGTCTTCCAGGTCCTGAAGCAGCAAAACAGCCCCAGACCATCACACTACCACCACCATATTTTACTGTTGGTATAATGTTCTTTTTCTGAAATGCAGTGTTCCTTCTACGCCAGATATACTTGGACACACACCTTCCAAAGAGTTCCACTTTTGTCTCATCGGTCCACAGAATGTTGTCCCAAAAGTCTTGGGGATCATCAAGATGTGTTTTTGCTCAGCAGTGGTTTTCTCCTTGGAACTCTGCCATGCAGGCCATTTTTGCCCAGTCTTTTCCTGATGGTGGAGGCATGAACGCTGACCTTAACTGAGGCAAGTGAGGCCTGCAGTTCCTT
The DNA here is from genome assembly GCA_028564925.1 of Lithobates sylvaticus. NCBI lineage: Eukaryota > Metazoa > Chordata > Amphibia > Anura > Ranidae > Lithobates > Lithobates sylvaticus. The sequence continues at coordinate 263,020,703 of CM053031.1, forward strand.
GGACGTTGTTGTGGGGTCTTTTGTGACCTCTTGGATGAGTCGTCGCTGCGCTCTTGAGGTAATTTTGGGCGGCCGGCCACTCCTGGGAAGGTTCACCACTGTTCCATGTCTTCGCTATTTGTGGATAATGGCTCTCACTGTGGTTCGCTGGATTCCCAAAGCTTTGGAAATGGCTTTATAAACCCTTTCCAGACTGATAGATCTCAATTACTTTCTTTCTCAATTGTTCCTGAATTTCTTTGGGTCTCGGCATGATGTGTAGCTTTTAAGGATCTTCTGGTGGACCTTACTGTGTCAAGCAGCTCCTATTTAAGTGATGCCTTGATTGGGAACAGGTGTGGCAATAATCAGGCCTGGGTGTGGCTAGAGAAATTGAACTCAGGTGTGGACAACCACAGTTATAGTATGTTTTAACAAGGGGGGCAATCACTTTTTCACACAGGGCCATGATGGTTTGGATTTTTTTTCACCTTTAATAATAAACACCTTCATTTACAAATTGCATTTTGTGTTTACTTGTGTTGTCCTTGACTATTGTTTAAATTGGTTTGATGTTCCGAAACACTTAAGTGTGACAAACATGCAAAGGAACAGGAAATGAGGAAGGGGGCAAACAATTTTTCACACCACTGTAGATGCTAGGAAAGGGCACTCTGGAAATTACCATGGTGTAATTGTTCCTGAAAAGCTTTCCTCTCTTGTATTGCTTTCCCCTAACCCCTTAAAACACACTGTTTTGCATAGCAGGAGTCGAGAGACCACAAGAGGATCTACATTACATTTAAATGATTTGGTACACAAGTGTTTCAGCTCCAGATTTTCACTTTAAGCAGGCTTGTGGTTTGGACTAGAGAAGCGCAGTGTCGTCCTTGGGTGTAGGAGAAATGAGAACAGCTGTTTCCCTCCTTAGTGAGGTTATGGTGTCTTGGATTTGTAGACTTTCTAGAAAACTTGAGTCTAATTCTCCCAGAGTCCTCCTGCTTATCTTGTCTGAAGCCGACTTCTGAACCTTATCCTAATTTAGCCTGCCATCTGCACAAACTGGCATCGCTTGTCAGGAGGGAGCCAGTGACGTCCAGTCAGGCGTGGCCGCTACAAACCAAAGGAAGCTTAAGACATGTTCATGGCTTAGGACACTGTTCTATGTCCTTCAAAACAAGGACATATGCAGAAATTAGGCTATGAAGAGAACCTGCCTTGAAATACTGAGAACTTGTCTAATAAACTCCAAACAGAAGAAGATCTAAAAAGCATACAGTTATTATCATGCATACCTGATATGGCAGATGTAACTGCAGTACATCTTCATGCACAATGCCCTGTCCCGTGAGAATGGTAATTATTGTTGCAGAGAACTAGGAATGCACTTCCAAAACTGAAACCACTAGCTGCACTGCACAACTACTGAATGTCCCACAGGATCTCTATGCTGATGGTGACCTGTAATCCTTCCAGAGTTTAAAAGCCATACACAGCCACTAGCCACAGGATCATTGGTTGCCTCCTGCCTATATCCACCAGGCTCTTCCTAGTGAAGGAGATGCAGACTCACCCTAGGACAGATGGACTCTTTCCCACCAACTTTCTGCTGGCTTTCTCCAGTGAGCTTCTCCTGACCTAACTTGATCCTTAGTTTTCAGCTTGCTAATAGGACCTTCAGCTAAGCCTAGCTGGGACCTCGGTGTCTTCCTCACAGATCCTTCCAGAAAGTTGCCCGAGGGGCAGAACCCCTCCACAGAGGTCTCATCCTGCAGGACTGGACCCAGGAACTCTGCTCTTGCTGCTCAGGCCTCAGACTATTTATGAGCTTTCTCACCACCTTCTGGGCACACCTCCCCAGGGATTGGCTGGTGTCTCATAAATATTTAGGCTGCCTGCTCTTCTGTCCTTCCTCCCGCTATACTTATAGAGTCCTCTAGAAGACAGGGAGAAGCAAAAGAACAGCAGCCTGTGAAACACTGAGCAGCCCTAAGCAATCAGCCCCTGCTGCACTGATTACAGAGGAGCCAAACTAAATTTAGCTAGCAACCTACTCCATATTAGGAGGATGCTACATCGTTATTCTGTAAAATTAGCTTCGGGCCTCTGAGCTTTAGTTACCTCTGAATACAAAAGGTTTCAAAGGAGAAGCTGTTACACTAAATTGCATGTGACAAAACAGGATTAATCTAGCCTGGCATGCATGCAATAAATATACTTTGCCCTGTGAGACTCTAGGATTTATATAAGTGCGCAGATGTGCCACCTTCATGATAATGATAAAAAATTAGAGCCTTAGTCCAGCCAATTCTTCCAGGACTGAGCAGAATGAAATTGGTGCTCATTCTTGGAGAACTGTGAGCCAAGCCTGCATGATGATGTGCCCCCTGGGGGAAGGGGGTGTAAATGACAGGCTGGGCTCACAGGAATTGGAAATAATTATCTTCCCCCCCAAAGAGGGCCACCGGTACTGGACCAAGGAGGAAGTCAGGGGCAAGGTTGAAGCATGGAGATGGTAAGGAGGGGGTTAGAAACTATAAAAAGAAAAAATAATCTGGGATTCCGCTTAAAGTAACTCCTCTTCTTCACACTAGCAGCTTGCATTCTGAAAACACATTTCTCCTTTTATGTATATAGACTCAAGGTGAAAACCCTTGGCAAAGTGCCACATCCTTATAGTTAAATGCAAGACAGAGAAATGCCCCTATTTTTTTGTGACTTTTAAGGTACTTGAATTACAAAAATATATATGAGAAGTTAAATGTGTAAAAACAGAATTTATTGGTATACCAACATGTAAAAAGAAGAGACATGGCTAACTAGGCTACTATGACACCAACTGTGGAATGTATGAAAATATGATGAATCTTCCTCCAACTAGTGTATCTCGGAGAGTTCCCATCTCCTTCATCAGGGGGATGAGGAGTATCATATAGTCAATCAAGTGGTGTTGTATGTAGACATGCCATGTTTGAGTTAAAAACAAGGTTTGAAAGAATCTGTATTCTTGCCCATCATATTATAGTGTGTAATATTCATTATGTTTCAGAGTCATAGAAGAGGAGAGAACACCACCTATATGGAGGGAGCAGGTAGCACTGAGACCTTAGAGAGCCAACCCCTGGCCTTAATACAAGTCTGGAACATGTAGTCCCCAATATGGATGATATAGCGGGGGCTTCTAACTAGAGAGCCTCGTAGGGGATGGCGTTTGTGGTAAATCACCAATTTTTGAGCATAGAGGATAAATGTCCAGTCCATCATACCCCTGATGAAGGAGACGCAAACTCTCCGAGACGCTTCGGGTGAAGGAAGATTCATCATATTTTCATATGAAAAATATACAATAAGGGTAAAAATTTTCATACATTTCACAGTTAGTGTAATAGTAGCCTAGTTAGCCACGTCTCTTCTTTTTATATGTTGATGTACCAATAAATTCAGTTTTTACGCATTTCACTTCTCATTTATATTTTTGTTCAATTCAAGTGCCTTAAAAATTCCCCCCCTCAAAAAATAGGAGAACATCTCTGTCTGTATGCATCTTCTTTTATGTAGTGTAGATATTCCATGAAAACCTTGAGGATAAAATGTAACTGTTATGTAATGCCGCTGTAAGAAAACATTGTCTAAACATATTTATCATGTGTATTCCGCCTAAAATCTTGGTGTGCTTTGTGTACATTATCATATGGCAGATGATAATTTGGTATAGTGTTATGGGGAAGATTGCCGGTGGACATCCCTAATAGACATGTGCAATTCATTTAGTTTTTTTTTGTTTTTTTTTTTTTTTGTTATTTTCGTTTGTTCGTTTTCGTACGAATAAACTAATCGTTCGAATCCGATTAACGAATCTTTTGAATCGAACGAATCCGAAAAACACTAATTAGAAAAAACGAATGTACGAATGAAGAAAATCCGAAAAACGAAAACAGGAACAACGAAAGTGAAAATTCGTACATTCGTAACTTTTTTTTTGTTGAATTGGTAATTTTCCGTGTCCCTTACAATGGCGCTGCTTAACGTGCTTCAAATAGATTGAACGAAAAAATTCGTACATTCGTAACTTTTTTTTTTTTTCGATTCGTAATTTTCCGTGTCTCTTACAATAGTGCTGCTTAACGTGCTTCAAATAGATTGAACGAAAAAATTCGTACATTCGTAACTTTTTTTTTTTTTTCGATTCGTAATTTTCCGTGTCTCTTACAATGGCGCTGCTTAACGTGCTTCGAATGGATTGAACGAAAAAATTCGTACATTCGTAACTTTTTTTTTCGATTCGTAATTTTCCGTGTCTCTTAAAATGTAATAATAGCATACACATTACATAAAATTATGAATTATGCTCCGATTACGAATGTTACGAATGTACAAATAAATACGAATGCGTCCGAATTTCGAATAAACGAATAAACGAAAATTAAACTAACGAAAAAACGAATCAACAAAAAAATAACTCTTACGAATGTACGAATCGTTACGAATACGAGCACCGACGACTTACGAATGTACGAATCGTTACGAATACGAACACCGACGACTTACGAATTTACGAAGCGTTACGAATCAACGGAAACGAAAATAAACACATTTTTTTGTTGTGCACATGTCTAATCCCTAACCAGTTTCAGGCAGGAAATTCGAATGGAATCTTTGAAAATCCCCGCCAGGAGATTAAAACAGAAAGGCAAAAAAATAAGGTTACTTTTGCACACTTGCTTTATTTGTGTGATTATGGTAGAAGAACAAAGTTATACTGAAAGCGTCGAAAAATGGCGACCAATCCCCCAGCACAGCGTGCGCTCTTTATCCGCAGGGCATATTATGGGATAAAGGCGAAGCATCTTGATCCGACAGACAGACCCCCTGGGGTGTAATCGGCTCTGCTCGTTGGTTTTGCTGACAGATCTGCTTGCTGACCATCAAATAATAAAAATAACTCGAGGCCGGAGGGAACGACAAGAGCCCTTAACCCTTTCACAGCCATAGGGACCAGGGGATGGTTAGCTGTTCCGAACTCCAGCCTTCCACTTCTGCAGAGATCATGTCACCAAATGCTTAAACCTAATGTGACACAGGTGGACACTAGGGTTGTCACCTCATCCCTTTAAACCCAAACACATAATAATTACACAGGTTCTGTGGCTGATTAAGGTGGTAATTAAACCACCTCAATACTGGGCATTTTCACCCCCTTCCTGCCCAGGCCATTTTTCAGCTTTCAGCGCTGTCACACTTTGAATGACAATTGCACGCTCATACAACCCTGTACCCAGATGATTGTTATAATTTTTTCCCCACAAATAGAGCTTTCTTTTGGTGGTATTTGATCACCTCTGCGGTTTTCTATTTTTTGCGCTATAAACAAAAGAAGAGGGACAAGTTTTACTTTTTGCTATACTAAATATCCCCCAAAAATATATACATTTTTCCCTCAGTTTAGGCCGATACGTATTGTTCTACATATTTTTGGTAAAAAAAAAAATCGCAATAATTATTGATTGCTTTGCGCAAAAGTTATAGCGTCTACAAAATAGAGGAAAGATTTATAGCATTTTTATTATTATTTTTTTTTAAATTAGTAATGGCGGAGATCTGCAATTTTTTTATCGTGACTGCAATATTGTGGCGGACATATCGGACACTTTTGACACATTTTTGGGACCATTCACATTTATACAGCGATCCGTGCTATAAAAATGCATTGATTACTGTATAAATGTGACTGGCAGGAAGGGGTTAACACTAAGGGGAGCTGAAGGGGCTAATATGTTCCCTGGGAGTGATTCTAACTGTAGGGGGAGGGGACTCACAAGGGGAGGAGACCGATCAGTGTTTCTCTGGACTGAGAACACACCATGGGTCTCCTCTCCTCTGACAGGACCGTGGATCTGTGTGTTTACACACACAGATCCACGGTCCTGCTGTGTTCCCGGGCAATCGCAGGTGCCCGGCGGACATCGCGGCCGATGTGCACACGCATCGGGTGCCCAGTGACACGGCGGGCGCACACGCGCTCCCTGGAGGGCCGGGAAGGGGAGGGCGTCATCTGACGCCCTCCCGCCATGGGAGCTGCGCCGCCTGGTCGTCAATTGACAGGCAGTTAAACTCACTTGGTGCCTTATCTGCATTAAATTAGCCTCAGAACCTGAGTTATTCATATGTGTTCGGGTTTAAAAGAGATGACGTGGCAACCCTAGTGGACGCCCAAAACAGCAATTTTATTTTAAATTTAATTTAATTACAGGTCCTCTTTAATAAGTCCATTACTCATTCTAAAGCGTACTTCCAGCCTTCGCTTCAATCTTGCACAGTTGTACAGGCTTCTCTCTGAAGAGATTTACTCTGATTTTAGTGCACACTGTGAGCTTCTCACAATGTGCATTAGAAGCTGCAGCAAGTCAGAGCAGTGGTCATCAGCCCTGTCCTCCGGGCCCACTAACAGGCCAGGTTTGCAAGATAACTGAAATACATCACAGGTGATATAATTTGCTGCTCAGTGGTTGTAGTATTCTAGTCTGCATCTCCCCAAGGTAATACTTAAAATCTGGCCTGTTCGTGGGTCCTGAGGACAGGAGTTGAGAACCACTGATATGACTGTCCCTGACCTGCCTTTCATTCGTGGGATTCATTCCATAACTGGAGTTCCTCTTTAACCACTTCAGCCCCGGAACGATTTTCCCCCTTTCTGACCGGCCCATTTTTTGCGATACGGCACTGCATCACAATAACTGACAATTGCGCGGTCTTGCGACGTTGTACCAAAACCAAATTGATGTCCTTTTTTTCCCCCACAAATAGAGATTTCTTTTGGTGGTAATTGATCACCTCTGCAGTTTTTATTTTTTGCGCTATAAACCAATTAAAGAGCGAAAATTTTGGAAAAATAATTGTTTTTACTTTCTGCTATAAAACATATCCACAAACAAAAATGTCGTGATCAGTTTAGGCCAACATATATTCTTCTACATATTTTTGGTAAAAAGAAATCGCAATAGGCGTATATTGATTGACCGACAATTTTGAAAGAAAAAACAAGATTTTTAACTTTTTGCTACAATACATATCCCCCCCCCCCCCCAAAAAAAAAAAAAATATATATATATATAAAAAATTGTATCAGTTTGGGCCAATATGTATTCTGCTACATATTTTTGGTAAAAAAAAAATCGCAATAAACGTATAGTGGTTGGTTTGCGCAAAAGTTATAGTGTCTACAAAATAGGGGATAGATTTATGGACTTTTATTCTTTTTTTTTTTAATGTTTTTACTGGTAATTGCGGCGATATGCGAATTTTAACGGGATTGCGACATTGCGGTGGACAAATCTGACCCCGAATGACACTTGTGTGGGGACTTAGAGTATCAGGAAGAACTCTGGACAGCCGCACACCGGAAGAAGATAAAAATTCAATGAATTTATTTAAAAAGCAGGGATCACATCAAATCCAAAACACGGCAAAGCGGAAGGGGGGGCACAAAGCTGACGCGTTTCACACTATCTGTAGTGCTTACTCATATTTGTGTGGGGGCCAGTCACATTATTTCAGTGATCAATGCTAAAAGAAAATGCACTGATCAATATATAAATGCCACTGGCAGGGAAGGGGTTAACACTAGGGGCGATCAAGGGGTTAACTGTGTTCCCTGAGTGTGTTCTAACTGTGTGGGGGATGGGCTCACTGGGACAACACAGAGATCACTGTTCCTGATTAAGGATGGGCTCAGGCGTGTTCGCACACTCCACGTGCAGAGCCCGCCAGGAAGTCGGCACGGCGCTGCGCTAATCACAGGCAGTGAGACATTTCCCGGTCTCTGCAGCCGCACATCGGGACAATGTCTCACTGCCTGTGATAAGCGCCGTGCCGTGCCGACTTCCGCGCGGGCTCTGCACGTGGAGTGTGCGAACACGCCTGAGCTCATCTTTATTCCTGATCACTAGGAACAGCATATCTCCATGTCAGAACGGGGATCCGCCTTGTTTACATAGGCAGATCCCCATTCTGCCTCTCTGTGGAGTGATCGCAGGTGGCGGGCGGACGTTGAGACCGCCGGACCCATGTTGACGCGCTAGGGTGCGCGCGCCCACAGTATCCATTACACATAATAACATACAGGTACGTCGTTTTCTGCAATAGAGCCAACCTGCCGCAGTATATGTACTGTGGCTGCTCGGCAAGTGGTTAAATAATTGATCCGTCAAAGCCAATGTAAGAACTGATAAAAAAAAAAATGTGCAAAGTAAAGAAAAACATTTTTTATAAAAAAAGAAAAAATGGTGATGCTACAATGTAACTTCCAAACATGACACCTTCTCTTCCGATATTTCAGAAAGGAATTCTCAGAACTGCTGGAGAAATGCAGCTCCCACAGTGACGGGTCATCTCGGAGTTCTCCCATAATGCACGGAAGTAAGTAAGATGCTGCACTTCCTAATTAAGTGTATCCACTAAGCACAAAGGGGCCCATTTATAATGAAGAGCGGCTCTCCACTATACACCCCAGTATTGCTCCACATTTTACAGCCCATTTATAAAATGCAAGCTTTGGTGCGTCACAGTGTTCCCTCTGCTTAACACAGAGAGCTCCATGGCTGGGGGGAGAGGCCAGTCACGTAAGGCCCCTTTCACACGGGACGGATCCGTAATGATCGCATACACAAAGTTGTCGGAAAATCCGATAATTATGAACGTGGTGACGTTCGTTGCGTACGACGGAACTACGTAGAGGCTATTACCCTGTTTCCCCCAAAATAAGACCTAGCGTGATTGTTGGTAATGGCTGCAATATAAGCTATATCCCCCAAATAAGCCCTACCCTGTTTCCCCGAAAATAAGCCCTACCATGATAATAAGACCTACAAGGACTTTAACTAGGGCTTATTTGGGGGGTAAGGCTTATATTGCAGCCATCACCGACAATCACGCTAGGTCTTATTTTCGGGGAAACAGGGTAGCCAATAGCTTTGGTCTTGTAATTTGATCTGAGCATGCGTGGCACTTTGTCCGTCGGAATTCTCTACACACGATCGGAAAAAGTCCGATCGGACTTTGTTGTCGGAAAATTTGAGAGCAGGAAAAAGTCCGATGGAGCCCACACACGGCTGGATTTTCCGACAACATGGTCCGATCGGACATTTTCCGTGGGAATTTCCGACCGTGTGTACGGGGCATTAGACATGTATTTTTACGGGTATATATACTACCCTTGTATTCAATAAAAATCAGAGATCTTATGAACACACTCCAGCTTGTTTTCCGTGTCTCCTGTGGTCTCTCCCGGATCCGAGGATCCCGGTGGTCTGCCTGAATTAACCAAGGATGGTCGTCCAGAACCAGAATTCCTTTCAGAGTTGACTTTGCAAACAATCTATTATATTACAGTGTGATAATTCATTTTAAATCCACTCGTTCCTATCACAAGCCGAGGTGGTCATGGAAGCCCTGAGGTGTGCAGGAGCTGCCAGCCCAATATTCATTTTTTTATTCTACATTGACACCATTGCTGCCCTACTGAGTGTAAATAATAAAAATATTATTTAATAAAATGATATAAAAATAACATATCCACTTTCTCAAGTCACATAACTTTGACAGGTCACATGACTGGGGTCTCTTTTCAAATTTTGAAAATCATCCTAGTTCTGTTACGCTTGCTGGAATCATGAAGCAAGCTGTGCATAATGCACAATTTATATGTATATTGCTTTGCTATATACTGTAGATGTCAGGTTTTTTTTTTTCAGGATCTTTACAGGAACACCTAACTTTATATAAAATGGACACAATACCCGATTATCAGTTTAGAAAAAAAATATATAATTGCTGCCACGCAGATCAGTGAATTCATTCTGATGGGTTGCTATGAGTCACCATTTCTTTCTTTTCTTTATGAAATAGGTCGCTATCTGGAAAGCACATCCTCAGAGTCCTCGTCCCGCTCCCAGAGTCCTTTGCTGCAGAGTCCCGGCAGCTGCCATAGCCAGTTTGGAGGCACGAGCGGCCTTTCACCGTATTCCATGGCAAGGTACAGTGCACCAAGGGGCCCGTGTAGAAATGTCCAGAATTAACTTTTTTTATGGCAAATGTCAATTCCAACTGTTCTGCTTATTTTTATTTATTTTTTAACAAGAAAGTTCTGCTTATTTTTAAAGCTGCGCAGGGCATCATCTTCCATCATTTTTATGACATTTCTACAAAGGCTGTAATATTCCAACTAGATCTTTTTGATGGTTTCTGAATAACAGCTTTTTATCTTTTTATTTTTTTATTTAGTTATCATGTAGCATACAGTAATGCCCCGTACACACGGTCGGAAAATCCGACCACAAAATCCATCGGATTTTTTCCGACGGATTTAGTCCGACACTGGTGTTGCATACACACGGTCGGACAAATTTGTCGGAAAATCTGATCATTCTGAACGTGGTGAGGTTTGTTGCATACAGTAATGCCCCGTACACACGGTCGGAAAATCCGACCACAAAATCCATCGGATTTTTTCCGACGGATTTAGTCCGACACTGGTGTTGCATACACACGGTCGGACAAATTTGTCGGAAAATCCGATCATTCTGAACGTGGTGAGGTTCGTTGCCTACGACGGGACTTCGTAGAGGCTAGTAGCCAATAGCTTTGGTCTTGTAATGTGATCTGAGCATGCGTGGCACTTTGTCCGTCGGAATTCGCTACACACGATCGGAAAAAGTCCGATAGGACTTTGTTGTCGGAAAATTTGAGAGCAGGAGATAAAACTTTGTCCGTAAGAAAATCCGATGGAAAATGTCCGATGGAGCCTACACACGGTCGGAATCAGTGGTCTCAAACCTGCGGCCCGGGTGCCACTTGTGGTCCTTTGGTTGCTTTTATCCAGCCCTTGGGGCATTATTTCATCCACTGATACTAACAGTGGGGTATAAGGTGGAAGAAGAGACCATAGGCAGCCCCTGCTAACCTGAATCCGCAATCTGTGTACATTGAGGATATATCATATCGGATAAAATCTTGTAGTGTGCTGGATGTGACCCACGGGTCATAGTTTGGAGACCCCTGCTATAAATGCTTAGTAAACCCATATTTTGAAGTTGGTTGCCACATAGTGTTTCTTTGCAATTCACCATGAAAAGATATGTATTATTAGTATTTATAGTTTTTGAATGTTGTGAACATTTTGCTACACAAAATAATTTATTAACATTCAGATAATACAGTCCAAAACCTGTTTACTATACATTTCTCACTGTAATATATATTACTCATTGTCACTTACCTTAATGGGCTGAAGCTCCATAGTTTTTGTAAGATTTTTTAATTTTATTTTATTTTTTAAATATAATTTTGTATAAAAGGGGATGGAGTATGTTCTATATACGTTGTACATGGTGATGTTTTTATTTTTTATAGCAGGGGTCTCCAAGCTACAGCCTGTGGGCTACATACAGCTACGCAATTTTTTTCCACCCCCAGTAAGGGTTAGTGGCTCATCCTCAATGTACACAGATTGAGGATTAAGGACAGCCGATGCTGCCGATTGGGGAACTCTGATAGGGACCCTGATGTAAGGAAGCATTCTGCTCCTCTGTTAAAAAAAAAAAAAAAGGAAGCATTCTGATGAGGACCCTGATGTAAAGAAGCATTCTGATGGGGACCCTGATGTAAGGAAGCATTCTGATGGGGACCCTGATGTAAGGAAGCATTCTGATGGGGACCCTGATGTAAGGAAGCATTTTGATGGGGACCCTGATGTAAGGAAGCATTCTGATGAGGACCCTGATGTAAGGAAGCATTCTGATGGGGACCCTGATGTAAGGAAGCATTTTGATGGGGACCCTGATGTAAGGAAGCATTCTGATGAGGACCCTGATGTAAGGAAGCATTCTGATGGGGACCCTGATGTAAGGAAGCATTCTGATGAGGACCCTGATGTAAGGAAGCATTCTGATGGGGACCCTGATGTAAGGAAGCATTTTGATGGGGACCCTGATGTAAGGAAGCATTCTGATGAGGACCCTGATGTAAGGAAGCATTCTGATGGGGACCCTGATGTAAGGAAGCATTTTGATGGGGACCCTGATGTAAGGAAGCATTCTGATGAGGACCCTGATGTAAGGAAGCATTCTGATGGGGACCCTGATGTAAGGAAGCATTTTGATGGGGACCCTGATGTAAGGAAGCATTCTGATGGGGACCCTGATGTAAGGAAGCATTCTGATGGGGACCCTGATGTAAGGAAGCATTCTGATGAGGACCCTGATGTAAGGAAGCATTTTGATGGGGACCCTGATGTAAGGAAGCATTCTGATGGGGACCCTGATGTAAGGAAGCATTCTGATGGGGACCCTGATGTAAGGAAGCATTTTGATGGGGACCCTGATGTAAGGAAGCATTCTGATGAGGACCCTGATGTAAGGAAGCATTCTGATGGGGACCCTGATGTAAGGAAGCATTCTGATGAGGACCCTGATGTAAGGAAGCATTTTGATGGGGACCCTGATGTAAGGAAGCATTCTGATGGGGACCCTGATGTAAGGAAGCATTCTGATGGGGACCCTGATGTAAGGAAGCATTTTGATGGGGACCCTGATGTAAGGAAGCATTCTGATGAGGACCCTGATGTAAGGAAGCATTCTGATGGGGACCCTGATGTAAGGAAGCATTTTGATGGGGACCCTGATGTAAGGAAGCATTCTGATGAGGACCCTGATGTAAGGAAGCATTCTGATGGGGACCCTGATGTAAGGAAGCATTTTGATGGGGACCCTGATGTAAGGAAGCATTCTGATGAGGACCCTGATGTAAGGAAGCATTCTGATGGGGACCCTGATGTAAGGGGGGACGTTAATAGGAACACTGATGTAAGGGGGACTCTTTTTGATGGGGATTTTTTTTTTCGGCCCACAAATATTTGTTTAATAATATACAATCAGAGTCCCCCTTAGATCCCCCCTCATGCTACTTCTCCATAGGTTCAGTGCAGTAAGTGAGTGTTGTGGCAGGATCACTTAAAGGCTCGTTCACACTAATGCCCTGTACACACGGTCGGACATTCCGACCACAAAATCCGTCTGATTTTTTCAGACGGACTTTGGCCGAAACTTGTGTTGCACACACACGGTCGCACAAAGTTGTCGGAAAATCCGATCCTTCGGAACGAGGTGACGTCGAACATGTACGACGGGACTACGTAGAGGCCAGTAGCCAATAGCTTTCGTCAGGGGCGGACTGACAACTCATGGGGCCCCCGGGCAATAGGAGATTATGGGGCCCCCAGGCAATCACAGATTATGGGGCCACACAGTATACACACGCACAGTATACAATCACACAGTATACACAGACATGTTTCTATTGGCTGAGAAGGTACTGGAGAGGTGGGGCAGCTATAATCTCTGGATTTTTAGACCTAAAGGATGTCGGTAAGGGACATTTCAGAGACCGATGTAAAAAAAAAATATTTTTACATACTGTCCCTGATTTTACTGAGGCTGGCAACCCTGATGGCGCCCCCTAGTGGCCCGGGGCCCTCGGGCAGTGCCCGAGTGGCTGAATGGTCAGTCCGCCCCTGGCTTTCGTCTCCAAATTTCTTCTGAGCATGCGTGGCACTTTGTGCCTCGGAATTCTCTACATACGATCGGAAAAAGTCTGATCGGATTTTGTTGTCTGAAAATTTTAGATCCTGCTCTCAAATTCTTTCCGTCGGAAATTCAGAATAAGCCAGCTAGAGCCCACACACGATCGGATTTTCCGACAACATAATCCGATCAGACTTTTTCTATATCCGACCGTGTGTACGGGGCATAAGTGAATTGAACTGCATTGATCGAAAAGGACACAGCAAATACAATTACTGTCCACTTGCCCCATGCTACTCAAACCATTCTGTTGGCGAGAAAAAATGTAGACATGCTGCATTTTATGCTGCACAATGCAAAAAAAACATGTCAACGTGGTGGAGAGGAAAGATATGTATTGGTGTGTATTGTCCAGAAGAGCTGGGGGTGGTTTGAGTGGAGGAACCTTACATTATTATACCACTTTCTAGATCCCCGACCGGGGAAGTTTAACAATCTAGAAATGTTATGGTCGATGATTCAAGGTACTAAGGCCCCTTTCACACTGGGGCGTTTTTCAGGAGCTACAACGCTAAAAATAGCGCCTGTGTAGCTCCTGAAAAAAAGCCGGTCCTTTCACTCCAGTGTGAAGCCGGCCTAAGGGATGATAAGGGTGCATGTAGTTTATAAGTGTGACTAGGTGCATGTGCGTGTCTTTTTTTTTTTTTTTTAATTCTACTATTTCCATGCTATAAATTGACAAGTTGCTTGCCAGTTGCCACCTTTTCTGTTTGCCACAGTGACATCTGCAGGTTGTGCAAAGCTACTACAGTCTTTTACTATGCAGTTTGTAGTTGCAAATCCTTTGTCTCCACTGCTTAAATGTACAATATCTTATCTTATTGTCTTGTGTCTGTTGTAGTGACCCGGGAATCCAGCATATCTCCATCCTCCGGTCTACCGGCCTGGGTCTTGTGGTCAGCGGCGGCTCCAATCGCCAGGAGGGGCCCATGGTCTACGTACAGGAGGTGCTTCCAGATGGAGACAGCTTCAGGGTAAGAAAGCCGCACTTAGCCGACTCTGGCCTAAGTGATTTATTTATTTATCACAGGTACTTTTATAGCGTTGCCAATTTATGCAGCACTTTACTTATAGATTGTACATTCACATTCACAGTCCCTGCCATGGGCGTCCATAGAAGTTTTTTCAGGGAGGGGCATCATTTTAAGGTCGCACATGCTCCGCCCCTTTTTGCGGTGCCGGCGGATCTAAATCTCTCTATCTCGCCCCAGTAGGTCGTCATTTTAGAATAAAAATGATTGCCCTTATTCTGATGTGTGCAGTGATATGTGTGTAGAGCAAACATAAGTTTCCTATCTAGGTGACCTAGCACTTGTGTTTTTGCTCTGCACTAGGCATGTGCAATTCGTTTAGTTCTTTTTGGTTTTTTTTTCGTTCGTTTTCGTACGAATGAATGAATCGTTGGAATCGAACGAATCCGAATAACGAATCGTTTGAATCATACAAATCCGATTAACGAATCGTTCGAATCGAACGAATCAGAAAAACAACGAAAATCCGAAAAAAACGAATTAGAAACAACGAATGTACGAATGAAGAAAATCCGAAAAACGAAAAAAGGAACAACGAAAATGAACGAAAATATTCGTACATTCGTAACTTTTTTTTTTGTTGAATTGGTAATTTTCTGTGTCCCTTACAATGGTGCTGCTTAACGTGCTTCGAATAGATTGAACGAAAAAATTCGTACATTCCTAACTTTTTTTTTCTATTCGTAACTTTTTTTTTCTATTCGTAACTTTTTTTTTTTTTTTGTTGAATTGGTCATTTCACGTGTCCCTTACAATGGTGCTGCTTAATGCGCTTCGAATAGATTGAACGAAAAAAATTCGTACATTCCTAACTTTTTTTCTCAATTCGTAACTTTTTTTTTTCGATTCGTAAATTATTAAAATGTAATAATAGCATACACATTACATAAAATTATGAATTATGCTCCGATTACGAATCTACGAATAAATACGAATGCGTCCGAATTTCGAATAAACGAAAATTAAACTAACGAAAAAACGAATCAGCGAAAAATAACTCTTACGAATGTACGAATCGTTACGAATCAACGGAAACGAAAAAAACGAAACGAAAATAAACAAATTTTTTTCGGAAAATAAAAAAACGAAACGAAAATAAACACATTTTTTTGTTGTGCACATGTCTACTCTGCACCCACCCAGGATCAACCTGGGCCCTGAGTTTCCATGTTCGGACACCTTGCTCTGGGGGGGGCACTAGCCCCCCCTTGCCCCTACCTGCGGACGCCCATGGTGCCTGCCCTTAAGGAGCTTACAATCTAAAGGTTCCTAACCCACATTCATACATACACATACTAGGGCCAATTTAGACAGGATCCAATTAACCTACCAGCGTGACTTTGGAGAGAGGGAGGAAGCAGGAGTACCCGGAGGAAACCACACAAAGGCACAGGGAGAACAGGCAAACTCCAGGCAGGTAGTGTCGTGGTTGGGATTTGATGTGGATAAACCTATTTAATTGAGCTCAGGACCCTCCAATTAGCGATCATGAGAAAAATTTATATAGCAAGGTCTCCGGCCTCCTTCAGTCTAATGAGAACCTCCAGGGCCAGAGACAGCTGACGTGCTTCAATGGTTGCAGGAAAGAAAATCGAATCATCTAGGCCTTGCTTAACCCCCTTCCCGACCACCCGCCGTATTTATCCTGTGGCAAGGTGGCTGGATAGCACGAATCGCCGTAGGTGTACGTCGGTCCGTAGGATATAGCGGGCACGCCTGTGGGTCCAGCGGACTCGATGTCCGCCAGAGACCCGCGATCGCGGTATACAGAGGTTTAAACAAGGCGGATTCCCGTTCTGACAGGAGACATCATGGAGATCTGCTATTCCCAGTGATGGGGAACAGCGATCTCTGTGGTGTTCCAGGCAGCCCACCCCCCCCCTACAGTTAGAACACACTGAGGGAACACAGTTAACCCCTTGATCACCCCCTAGTGTTAACCCCTTCCCTGCCAGTGACATTTATACATTGATAAGTGCATTTTTTATAGCACTGATCAATGTAAGAATGTCACTGGTCCCCAAAAATTGTCATTTGGGGTCAGATTTGTCCGCCGCAATGTCGCAGTCCCGCTAAAAATCACAAACCGCCTACATTACCAGTTAAAACAATAAAAAATAAATAAAAGTCTCTAAATCTATTGCATAGTTTGTAGACGTGATAACTTTTGCGCAAACCAATCAATATACCCCTTTTGCGATTTTTTTTTAATTTATTTTTTTTACTAAAAATATATTGAAGAATATATATCGGTCTAAACTGATGACGAAGTTTTTTTTTTTTATTTTTTTTTTCTTGTGGATATGTTTTATAGCAGAAAGTAAACATTTTTTATATTTTTTTCAAAATAGACGCTCTTTTTTTGTTTATAGCGCAAAAAATAAAAACCGCCGGGGTGATCAAATACCACCAAAAGAAAGCTCTATTTGTGGGGAAAAAAGGAAGTTGATTTTGTTTGTGTACAGCGCCGCACGACCGCGCAATTGTCAGTTAAAACAACGCAGTGCCGTATCGCAAAAAATGGCCCGGAAGTGGGTAAATCCTTCAGGGGCTGAAGTGGTTAAGCTATGTTCCCCTCAAGCTCTGTTAATAATGAGACAGGCCTTGTCTGGTAGACTAGCTATGAGATAGGGGTGTTTAGACACAGATTCCTGAGTAGGAAGCGGAGACTGCACATGTAATGTGTAAATATGGCTGCTCCCCATGTACATCTATAATTACAAACGAGCTGATCTCTTTCCCATATTTATGTAAAAAAAAAAAAAACTATAGTCCCCCTTTAAGGATCCCTGACATCTTTTTTTCAGGATGGACGCCTTCGGCCAGGTGACCAGCTGCTCTCAGTCAATAAAGACTCGCTGATCGGAGTCACCAACGAGGAAGCCAAGAGGATACTGAACAGATCCAGGCTCAGGTGGGTTCGAACCCAGATTGTCTGAAATTATTTAAAGCCTATTTCTTTTTTGGACACAGCGGAGTTAAGAGCCCCCTGTCAATGTTGCTGTTGGGGTGATTCCTCATCACTTTCAGTCAGGGCAGGAAGTGAGGTGAAATCTCTCCAATGGGGACACCTTTTGGTGGGGAAGGGAATTAAAACTTTTGACAGTGCTTTTTTATTGCTTTTGTGCTTTGGTGACAACTGCTCCCCCCCCCCCCCCCCCCCCCCATTCGCTGCATAGGTGTCATCTGTACTGCAAGTGTGAATGGTTATTTTTAGCCAGGTTACTATTAAAAAGCAGTTTTACTTACCTTAACATGGTTATAAACCCTTAAATATACCCAGTGAAATGATTGGTGAAACAAAATCCTCCTACATAAGTTGTATCTGTTTATCTGCAGTCCTCTCTTCTCTACAGCCATTTAAAATGCAGAATTTATAAAGCTTATCTGAGCTGTCAGAAAACAGAGGGGGTGGAGAGCTGAAGCTACACTCTGCAGAGCTCAGTGAGGAGACCTCTGAGAGCTGATTGGAGGGAAGGTGGCACCCCCCCCCCCCTTCACACAGCACACAGGAACAGAGCTAAGGCTAAATCAGCTGGAGGTCCCTCCCTTGTCACCTTTTTTCTCTTGGTGTCAGGAAAACTTGTCAGAAGTGATTCATGCTGATAACAGGAATGGGCCAGCAGATAGAAATGACCCTCAGTGCTCCTAATTGAGACAAGCACACGCTATGTTTTGTTCATATTTCATGTCTGAGGTTTCCAACTCCTTTCTGCCCCACAACGTGTGAGTGGGCCCTCAAAGTCCTCACTTACAACACAGGACTGCTGGTCCTGCATTGTAGGTGGTGATGTCAGAGTGCCTGCATCCTGTGGAGTGGAGAAAAGAAGGGGCTTTGGGGGCACCAGTCTCTTATGCCGCGTACACACACACGATCGGAAATTCGGCCAGCAAAAGTCCGATGTGAACTTTTGGTCGGAAAATGCGACCGTGTGTATGCTCCATCGGACTTTTGCTGGCGAATTCCCACCATGCAAGAAATATATAGAGAAAATTGGTTTAGTCAGCTAGGTTGCACAATATATATATATATATATATATATATATAATATAACAAAATTTATTTGAAAAATAGTGTATACATAAAAAATATAGAGCGCTTTAACAAATTCAACATAATGTAAAATACATCAACATCATAATAAAGATATATATATACATATACAGTATATTAATTATTTATTATTATCATATTAAAACTATATATTTCTTGCATTTAGAACAGGGTTCTGTTTCCCTGTATTGAGACCCTTGAAGAAGGAGGAAACCCCAGACTACTCCGAAACGCGTCGGGTCTGGTCTTTATTATGATGTCCATGTATTTTACATTATGTCGAATTTGTTAAAACACTCTATATTTTTTATGTATACACTATTTTGTTATATTATATTTATACTCATTTCAATCTTTTCGGGGAAAGATATGTTGTGCCTTTAAAGTCCACCAACCAGGGGAAATTTTCTTCTTTCTGTTAGCACAGAGGAACTGTTCTGGCAGAGTTGATATGCTTGTTTGGTTTGTTGAGGGTAGAAGACTTGGAGCGACCAGCCCTAGTCAGTAGCCTGTTCAGCTAATGCCGCGTACACACAAGCGGATTTTCCGTCGGAAATATCTTGGATGGTTTTTCCGACGGAATTACGGTGACGTACAACACTACGGCGAGCCGAGAAAATGAAGTTCAATGCTTCCGAGCATGCGTCAAATTGTTTCCGAGCATGCGTAGGAATTTTGCGCTTCGGAATTGGTACAGACGATCGGAATTTCCGATCGAAACTTTTTCCGACCGACCGGAAATTCAGCCAGCAAAAGTCCGATGGAGCATATACACGGTCGCATTTTCTGTCGAAAAGCTCTCATCTGTCTTTTGCTGGCCGAAATTCCGATCGTGTGTACGCGGCATCACACTTTTTGTAGATTGCCTATGGTAGCAGCGTACCGTACATAAGCACATTTTGGGCAGAGGACCTCAGAACCTTTATGCATTATGTTGTCCTTCTGTTATATTCTTCAGGAATTTATTTTGTCTTCTAAGACAGGACAGTTGCATCGATGTGTCCTTTATCCCGAATGCATTGCGGATGCTAGGAGGCAGTAGTTCTGCGCCACTGCAGCACAGGATGCTGGGAAACGGACTGCCCTCCTGCAGGCTGAAAGTCCACGTCCGATCTCCAGAGGTGAGAGATGCGTTGCTTCGATTCAGTAAGACAAGGAATACTTGGCAGACTCTTGTAGGCCATAGTAACCAGTGATAATGAGAATCTGTTTTCTGATTGGCTGCTAGAGTACTACTGCTGCTATTTGGGGCATCAAGCAAAGTTTATGATCTTCTTTTATGTGTTCACCTGATTTTACTACAAGAATTAAAAGACTGAAATACGCTTTTCTATATGTAAACTTTTAGATCAGCCTTTCCCAACCAGAGTTTCGCTGAACTCCTAAAGTTCCTTCAGAGTTTGTAGGGGTTCCTTGAATTGTGACCGACTGACCTCTCATTTGATGGTGCCTTCTTAATTCTTGCTTCAATGCCACCTGGCAGAGCCAACAGCCAGACGACAATTATCTCTTTAGCTGTCTGTAATGGTGGCTGTGTGACCACCAATGTAAGGGGCATCATTCCCAGTGATCATCAATGTAAAGGAGATTCTTTCCAATGATCACCAATGCAAGGGGCATTTATCTCACTGATCCCCAATGTAAGGGGCATTCTTCCCACTCACTACCAATGTATGGGGCATTCTTACCACTGACCACCAATGAAAGGGGCATCATTCCCAGCAATCATCAATGTAAAGTGCATTCTTTCCAATGATCAGCAATGTAAGGGGCATTCATCCCACTAATCCCCAATGTAAGGGGCATTCTTCCCACTCACTGCCAATGTAAGGGGCATTCTTCCCACTGATCACCAATGTAAGGGGCATTCATCCCACTAATCCCCAATGTAAGGGGCATTCTTCCCACTGATCACCAATGTAAGGGGCATTCATCCCACTGATCACCAATGTAAGGGGCATTCTTCCCACTCACTGCCAATGTAAGGGGCATTCTTCCCACTGATCACCAATGTAAGGGGCATTCATCCCACTAATCCCCAATGTAAGGGGCATTCTTCCCACTGATCACCAATGTAAGGGGCATTCTTCCCACTGATCACCAATGTAAGGGGCATTCTTCCCACTGATCTTCACCACTGATCACCAATGTAAGGGGCATTCATCCCACTGATCACCAATGTAAGGGGCATTCATCCCACTAATCCCCAATTCTTCCCACTCACTACCAATGTATGGGGCATTCTTCCCACTGACCTCCAATGTATGGGGCATTCTTCCCACTGACCACCAATGTAAGGAGCATTCTTCCCACTGACCACCAATGTAAGGAGCATTCTTCCCACTGACCACCAATGTAAGGAGCATTCTTCTCACTGACCACCAAATGTAAGGAGCATTCTTCCCACTGATCACCAATGTAATGGGCATTCTTCTCACTGACCACCAATGTAAGGAGCATTCTTCTCACTGACCACCAATGTAAGGAGCATTCTTCTCACTGACCACCAATGTAAGGAGCATTCTTTCCACTGACCACCAATGTAATAATTATTTATATAGCGCCAACAGTTTGCACAGCGCTTTACAACGTTAGGGCAGACAGTACAATTACAATACAATTCAATACAGGAGGAATCAGAGGGCCCTGCTCGTTAGAGCTTACAATCTAAGAGGGAGAATCAAGTGATACAAAAAGGTAATAACTGTGGGGGATGAGCTGATGAAGAAAGTAAAAGTACAGTTGATAGGTCTTGGCAGAAAAAGCTTCTCTATAGAGAAAAGTTTTCAGGGATCTGCCTAAAAGTGGATAGAGATGGAGATAGTAGGACAGATTGGGGTAGGGAATTTCAAAGGAGGGGAGAGGCTTGGGAGAAGTCCTGGAGGCGAGTATGGGAGGAGGTGATGAGGGAGCTAGAGAGCAGGAGGTCTTGGGAGGAATTAAGAGGATGATTTGGTTGAAATTTTCAGACTAGGTTAGTGATGTAGCTGGGGGCACAGTTATGGCTTTGTAAGTTATTGTTAGCATTTTCAATTTAATTAGTTGGGTGGCAGCCAATGGAGGGATTGGCAGAGAGGGGTAACGGTTTGTAAGGTGGATGAGTCTGGCAACAGCATTCATGATGGACTGAAGGGAGGATAACCTATTTAAAGGTAAGCAAATGAGGAAGGGGTTGCAGTTGTTGAGGCGAGAGATAACCAGGGAGTGAATCAGGAGCTTTGTGGTTTCATTGGTTAGGAAGGGACATGTTTTGGAGATGTTGCAGAGGTTGAGGCAGCAAGCTTTGGAAAGTGATTGGATGTGGGGAATTCTTCCCACTGATCACCAATATAAGTATCATTTTTCCTACTGACCACCAATGTGAGGACATTCTTACTACTATTTACCATTGTAAGGAGCATTCTTCCCACTGACCACCAATGTAAGGGCACTATTCCCACTGGCCCTCAATGTAGAGGACATCCTTCCCATTGACCACCAATGTAAGGGCAATATTCCCACTGGACCTCATTGTAAGGAGCATTCTTCCCACTGACCACCAATGTAAGGGTAATATTCCAACTGGACCTCAATGTAGAGGACATCCTTCCCACTGACCACCAATGTAAGGGTAATATTCCAACTGGACCTCAATGTAGAGGACATCCTTCCCACTGACCACCAATGTAAGGGCAATATTCCCACTGGCCCTAAATGTAGAGGACATCCTTCCCACTGACCACCAATGTAAGGGCAATATTCCCACTGGCCCTCAATGTAGAGGACATCCTTCCCACTGACCACCAATGTAAGGGCAATATTCCCACCGGCCCTCAATGTAGAGGACATCCTTCCCACTGACCAATGTAAGGGCATTCATTCCACTGACTACCAATGTGAGGATATTCCTCCCACTAATCACCAATGTAAGAAGCATTCTTCCCACTGGCCACCAATGAATTCTTTTTATCAGGGGTTCCCTGAGACCTGAATATTATTTTCGGGGGTAAAAAGGTCTGAGAGACCGTTTTAAATGACTGCTGGCATAAGGTCGATATACAGTCCAACAAAATAAATT
Organism: Lithobates sylvaticus; assembly: GCA_028564925.1. NCBI lineage: Eukaryota > Metazoa > Chordata > Amphibia > Anura > Ranidae > Lithobates > Lithobates sylvaticus. The sequence continues at coordinate 263,043,458 of CM053031.1, forward strand.
ATCCAAATTTGTACAGCTTCAGCAACGAATATCGCCGTGAGGATACAGACACACAGACCTGACTCTCACCCTGAGTGCTTGCAGATGTAACTCACCAGACCTCACCAGACCAGACTCACCAGTTACTCACCAGACTCACCAGTAACTCACCAGACTCACCAGACCCCACAGAGAGAATTTAGATCAATATGCGCTTATTGTGTGTAATTCAAGCCAAAGGATGGTCCAAGGACAACCTATTGCTCCTCTGACAGCTCCAACTCATCCCACATACTGATTTACCATACCAGGTCCCATATAGGTCTGAGGATTACTCCAATGGAATACTGAACATCAATATTACCACGAAAAAATAAACTTCAGATAGTACAAGTACGTTCCACAATAGTTTTGTATAGATATACGCAATACAATTGTTCACAATAAATAAAGCATAATACTTTCTGATGTCAATTATGAAACGCATAGGGAGGAGCCTTGTAGATTGACACTAAATCTCCTTTTTTTTTTTTAACATGAACTGCTTGTGATGCAGTTTTATACTTTTATTGTATTGAATTTCTTGTGAAACTTTGTATTACATACTGTATCTAATTAAAACTGGATAGTGAATGGTACTTGTACTTGCCTAAGGTTTTCTTTTCGTGCTATTGATGTTCTGTATTACATTGGAGTATTCTATGGATCTTTATAGGACCTGGTATGTAATTCAGGCAGAAGAATGGCAGACAGAACAATGGTCTAGGGACCACGGTGCTATTCATGTTTTGTGTTCTATTTGAGCAATCCATTGATCTATATGGGACCTAGTGTGGCAGACCTGTCGTGGGAGTGTTCTTAGTTGGTGTCAGGATGTCCCCGGACCAATCTTCTTCTTGAATTACACACCGTGAGTACATATTGAGCTCATTCCCTCTGTTGGGACAATACGGTCCAGTTAGGTCCTGGAAGCACCAAGGTGGAGCTCACGTCTCATATCTGCATCCTCATTTGTAGATGAATTATATATTTTAACTCTTCTTTGTTGCATTTCAGTGCCGACATGAAAACAACGTGCCTTCGCCATCCCCTGATATCTGTCCTCCTGAACTAACCATTTCAGGTAAGACTCACAGAGGGTGGTGTAATTTCAATAAGAACAAGTTTGAAGTTATTACAGTTAAGCCCCATACACACGGTCGGATTTTCCGATGGAAAATGTCCTATCGGACAATGTTGTCGGAAATTCCGACCGTGTGTAGGCTCCATCGGACAAAGTTTTATCTCCTGCTCTCAAATTTTCCGACAACTAAGTCCTATCGGACTTTTTCCGATCGTGTGTAGCGAATTCCGACGGACAAAGTGCCACGCATGCTCAGATCACATTACAAGACCAAAGCTATTGGCTACTAGCCTCTACGTAGTCCCGTCGTAGGCAACAAACGTCACCACGTTCAGAATGATCGGATTTTCCGACAACTTTGTCCGACCGTGTATATGCAACACCAGTGTCGAACAAAATCCTTCGGAAAAAATCCGATGGATTTTGTGGTCGGATTTTCCAACCGTGTGTACGGGGCATAACACTGACCTGTTCTATATTTCGATTTGTTAATACGCCCTCTAGTGGTCATTAGTATGTCAGAGAATGTGGTTAGCTTCCCTGTTGAATGACTGGTCCGGTAGGATAAGGGAAATTAGTTCTTGCTCTGCTGAAAGTTAGGAGAAAATTGGGACATTTTGCTTAGCATTGTCAGCCTGAATCAGGATCATCATATAAGCAACATTTCTTAAACTGGGGATCTTGCTGGTAACAGCACTTCCTGTTATGTGCTGACATTGCTAACCATCTGCCTAACAAATAGCAGCTGCAATGTCCGCCCGCTGAGTGCATTTCATCATTTGGCCATTGGGCTGCTTAAAATGTCCGTTAGATAGACAGCCCATTGGCCAACTGAAGGAGCGTGCATGGGAGAATGACATTGCTACTGGTAATTGCAAGGCAATGGCTTAGCAGTATTATCCTGCAACAGCAAGTGCTGTTACTGGTGAGATCCTAAGAAAAGCAACATTGTAATAGTTTATTTTTTTTTGTTGCTTAATAAACCTGTATAGAGTGAGGCATGATGCCAATCATACTGAGAAATATATTTTAGGATTTATGAGTTCAATTTTGAATTTGGAGGAGTTTTTTTTTTTTGTTCCAGTCCAAGTGTCAGGTTTTATGGTAGATATTGACTTATGCCCCGTACACAAGGTCGGAAATTCAGACCACAAAATCCGTCGGATTTTGTCCGACACTGGTGTTGCATACACACGGTCGGACAAAGTTGTCGGAAAATCTGATCATTCTGAACGTGGTGACGTTCGTTGCGTACGACGGAACTACGTAGAGGCTAGTAGCCAATAGCTTTGGTCTCATAATTTGATCTGAGCATGCGTGGCACTTTGTCCGTCGGAATTCTCTACACACGATCGGAAAAAGTCAGATCGGATTTTGTTGTCGGAAAATTTGAGATCTCCAATTTTTTTCGTCAGAAATTCCGACGGAAAAAGTCAGATGGAGCCCACACACGGACGGATTTTCCGACAACATGGTCCAATCGGACATTTTCCGTCGGAATTTCCGACCGTGTGTACGGGGCATAAGACAGGGCCGTCTTAATACATGGGCCAACCTGGGCATTGCCCAGAGGACCCAGGAGCATGGGGTCCCCCTGCAGTCCCTCCCCCCATTCAAGTTTCCAGCAGTCCTCCAGGACTTTGCATGGCTTAAGGGGGAACCCCCAAGGCGGAGCATTTTATTACTGCTGCTGCTAGTTTGGGGCGATATGTCCTGCTTGGGATGAATAAAAGAGGACTGTACTGTGCCCTCCTGCCCAACATGTACTGTGCTGTACTGTGCCCTCCTGCCCACCCTGTACTGTGTGTATATATATATATATATATACAGGCCACTGGCTGGGAGAGGCATTTATGGCAGAGGGGCAGTGTGTACAGGGAGGGGGATAGTGTAAAAAAAAAAAGGAGTGCGAGCAGCGTGTACAGGAAAAAAGGAGGTCCGTGTATACAGGGGGGCAGTGTGTAGAGAGGGTGGGATAGCGGTGCTCAATATGTAGCATAATTGAGCCACACCCACTTTCTTCCGCACGTGCCACAGGTCACAATCTCCATGGTAGGAGCCCCAGTGCATTACTTTGCCCAGGGGCCCATGATGCTATTAAGATGGCACTGGACTAAGATTGAGAGCAGTTCTCATTGTTTAATTCTGCATTTCAGTTCCTGTATCCTCACCGATTCACAGGCCATCAACTCTCAAGCAGAAAGTCCTTCTGGATCCTCACGTCCGGATCAAAGAGGAGAAAGTGGAACTGGTATGTCCTATAAAGAGATTTGAAGCCGTGGGTCATTCACTGTACATACAACTGATGGATTTTTTTATGACCCAAGACTAACCAGTCATTATTCTGCCATTCAGGTCTTGCAGTTTCTGGGGTTGGAGGTCCCGGAAGAAAAGAGGAGAGAAATCCATCGGCGCCTGATCACTGACTGCCAGGGCACCATAGCCTATGGAGGTATCTGATTATGTTCTAGGTTACGCTAGCCATTTACATATAACATATTATAGCAAGTTAGGAGTGTAGACTAATGCCGCGTACAAACGAGCGGATTTTCCGTCGGAAAAATCTTGGATGGTTTTTCCGATGGAATTCCGCTCAAGCTTGGCTTGCATACACACGGTCACACAAAAGTTCTCTGAACTTGCGACCGTCAAGAACGCAGTGACGTACAACACTACGACGAGCCGAGAAATATAAGTTCAATGCTTCCGAGCATGCGTAAAATAGTTTCCGAGCATGCGTTGGAATTTTGCGCGTCGGAATTGCCACAGAAGATCGGAATTTCCGATCGGAACTTTTTACATCTGAAAAATAGAGGACATGCTCTCAAGCCGAAATGCCGCCAGCAAAAGTCTGATGGAGCATACACACGGTCATTTTACAACCAAAAGCTCACATCAGTCTTTTGCTGGCCAAATTTCTGATCATGTGTGTGCAGCATTAAACTCTTTAACCGCTTCCCGAACGGCGCACGACGATATACGTCGGCAGAATGGCACGTACAGGCAGGAGGGCGTATATATAAGTCCCTTCTTAATGCCGTCCGTGCCATCGGGAGCGTGCCGGGAGCAGCGCGCTCCCACGCTGGTCGGGACCCCCGTGAGGCCGGTCGCGGGTCCCACGGACTCGATCGCCGCGGGGGACACCCGCGATCGTCTCACGGGAAGGCTGAATGGGGATATGCGGAAATAAACAGCATCTCCCCTTTCTGCCTAGCAACTAGTGACGCCGATCTCTGTTCCCTGTGATTGGAGCAGAGATCAGCATTCACTAGCTGACAGCCACGCCCCCCACAGTAAAAAACACACCCCTAGGCATACTTAACCCCTACACTGCCCCTTGTGGTTAACCCCTTCACTGCTAGTGTCATTTATACAGGAATCAATGCATTTAAATAGCACTGATTGCTGTATAAATGACAATGGTCCCAAAAATGTGTCAAAAATGTCCGATGTGTCCGATGTGTCCGCCATAATGTCGCAGTCACAATAAAAATCGCTGTTTGCCGCCATTACTAATAAAAAAAAAATTATTAAATAAAAATGCTATAAAACTATCCCCTATCTTGTAAACACTATAACTTCTGCGCAAACCAATCAATAATTGCTTATTGCGATTTTTTTAACCAAAATTATGTAGAAGAATACGTATCAGCCTAAACTGAGGAAAAAAAATGGTTTGTTTTATATATTTTTGGGGGATATTTATTATAGCAAAAAATAAAAAGGAATGCGTTTTTTTTTTCAAAATTTGTCGCACTTTTTTGTTTATAGCGCAAAAAATAAAAACCGCAGGGGCGATCAAATACCACCAAATAGAAAGCTCTATTTGTGGGAAAAAAAGGACGTAAATTTTGTTTGGGAGCCACGTCGCACGACCGCGCAATTGTCAGTTAAAGCGACGCAGTGCCGAATCGCAAAAAGGGGCCTGGTCCTTTGGCTGCAAATTGGTCCGGTCTGTATGTGGTTAAAATGCCAATTTCTGACTAGTGTTCTTTGATCAAAATTGTATTAAAAATAATAAAACAATGTTTCTTTATAAGCATGTATAGAAAATTGTTTAGCTCTATAAAGATACAGCCACAAGCACTCCAAATAAATGTTAATTACATATTTATTGTGAAGACAACATCATCTTAGTCCTAGAATACCCATGTTTTGGGGCCTTGCAGGGACCCTTCCTTTAGGCATTCGTGTGCCTTAAATGCCCTATTAATCCCCAAAATGCCTGTATTCTTTCACTGTTGTGACTTCATAATAAATAGGCGATACACAGTCACATTTGGTGTGCTTGTGACTTTATTTCTTTGAATTGAGTTTTGGCATGGTACTATCCATTGCAATCACATTAAGCAATCATTTAAAGGTCAAGTACGGAAAGGAGTTCAGCTTCCAAATTTGATGTTTATTGAGTTGATCTCTTCTGCTCAGACTTGCTGCAGGTTCTCCGTGACTGTCTGCAGGATGAATTGGAGGAGGCAAGCCTAGATGCCAACTGCCTGCTCTTCACCCATTGTGAAGTGGCCAACTTACTTGACACCTCCGCGTTCCACTCCCTGGTCACCAAGGTGCGCCACTGCCTGCCATTACCTTAGCGACACCTATTATGGGTGGAGCTTCAGCCTGCCATTTCCTGACTGTCACCTATTATGGGTGCGGTTATAACTTTTTGTTGGGAGATGATAATAGTGTGGGGCGCTTACTATTGCCTTGACTTTGGAGTGAATGGGGGTACATGAAAAGGACCTTGTTTGGAATGAATCTGAATGTGGTATATTACAGGTGCAAATGTTCTAAAGACAGTTAATATAAAATAATTTTGTGATTAAAATTAAACACTGTCTATTGTGAAAACTCCCCTCTAGGTCAGCTATATACTGGATGTTGCAATTATTTTTTTTTAGCAAATGGTGTGCTATTGGCGGGGGCGGGGCGGTGGGGTGGGGAGGGGTGGATACTTAGACCAGAACTTAAGTTCTTCCTTTCCAAGGAAACTTGTCATGGAGGCTGCCATTGCAGACCTCTCCATCTGAAAATTCTTGTTTCCTGGCTGTAATGCTCAGCCTCTTTCTTTAATATCTTATGTCAGCCCTTCTCAGCCTTTTTACCCCCAGGAAACCCTTGACATAAGCTTTGTGTATTGGGGGACCTGAGCTAAAATTCAATAATTGGGATGAGAGGGAAGAATGTTTCTTACATTTATGGTCAGTATGTTTCCCTTTCAGGGGTGAACAGAATGCCACTCTTATGCCCCGTACACACGGTCGGACATTCCGACCACAAAATCCGTCTGATTTTTTCCGACGGATTTTGTCCGAAACTTGTGTTGCACACACACGGTCGGACAAAGTTGTCGGAAAATCCGATCATTCTGAACGAGGTGACGTACAAAACGTATGATGGGACTGCGTACAGGGCAGTAGCCAATAGCTTTCGTCTCCAAATTTCTTCTGAGCATGCGTGGCACTTTGTGCGTCGGAATTCTCTACATACGATCGGAAAAAGTCTGATCGGATTTTGTTGTCGGAAAATTTTAGATCCTGCTCTCAAATTTTTTTCCTGACGGAAAAAGCCCGCTAGAGCCCACACATGATCGGATTTTCCGACAACATAATCCGATCAGACTTTTTCCATCGGAATATCCGACCGTGTGTACGGGGCATAAGACAGGTAACAAGATGATGGGTGTCATGCTGCTGGCTCTGCCAAGTGGCATTGTACCCAGGATTATTAGTTTGCGGCGGCGCAGGGTTTTTTGGCTGGGCGGTGGGGTTGTGTGGCGGGGGTAAGCTCACTTGCTGGTTGCTGCCTGGCTTGCCGGTCCCCATTAATGCTGACCACTAAACTGACCTACCTCCCTAACACTGACCTGATTACCTGACACGCACTGACCAACCTGACATACATACACTGACCTACCTACCTGTCATACACTGATCTACCTACCTGATATACATACACTGACCTACCTAACATACACTGACCTACCTGACATGCATACACTGACCTACCTACCTGACATACATACACTGACCTACCTAACATAAATACACTGACCTACCTACCTGACATACACTGACCTACCTACCTGTCATACACTGACCTACCTACACTGACATACATACACTGACATACATACCTACCTACCTACCTGACATACACTGACCTACCTGACATGCATACACTGACCTACCTAACTGACATACATACACAGACCTACCTGAAATACACTGACCTACCTACCTGACGTACATACACAGACCTACCTAACATACACTGACCTACCTACCTGACCTATACACTGACCTACCTACCTGACGTACATACATAGACCTACCTAACATACACTGACCTACCTGACATACATACACTGATCTACCTACCTGATATACATACACTGACCTACCTAACATACACTGACCTACCTAACATACATACACTGACCTACCTACCTGACATACACTGACCTACATACACTGACGGTAGTGACAAAAACACTGACCTACCTGACCAGGAGACTTCATGTGTCCTGCAGCAGCAGTGCACACCCATCTTCACAGCAGGCAGCAGGAGGAGAGGAGGAGAGCCGAGCGCCAAGCGGGGATCTCTCGTGGTGGCTGCATTGTAATTCCCGCCTTCTGGAGCCTGCAGCACCTATGATGGACGTCCCACGTCCCGCGGTCTCGCCATTGGACCAGTGGGACGTCCATCAGTGCTGCAGGCTCCAGAAGGCGGGACCTGCTATGTAACTCGGCCGCACTCGGCCGCACTCAGCGGCGCTCGGGCCAGGATAAGATCGTTCCCCGCTCGGCGGGGCTCGGGGTATAAAAAGAACGGTGCCCCCCCTGCCGACGCCACTGGATGCCAGGGTTACCTGTGTTGCTATAAATGCAGGATGTGGTCATGACATTTATTAGAACTGAAGAAGGTGTTTGAATAAACAGCAAAACATTTTCAACAATACAGAACAAGTCCAGTTGAATGCAACCAACTACTACTAGCTATACCATGACCTGAATAAATGAGAACCTTCACACAAAAACTGTCTCCTGGTGCCATGAGCGGGAGAGTGCGGTGAGCCCTGTGTAACTAATGAGTTTAAGAAAACTGATACCAGCACAGGGAATTCCTGGGACACCCAATGGCAAATCAAATGGTGCCAGAAATGTCCTCTGCTTCCCTTTTATTGGAAACTCAGTAAAAAGTAGCTTTGTTCAGCCAATACCGATAGATGGGGTAATTTCCAGAAAGGGAGCATTCTTGAGAGTGCAACTATAGAGATCGCAAACCATGCAACTGCTCTGGGGCCCCATCAATGTTCAGCCACACAGTTATTTTTGGCATTTCAATAAAATGACTGTATATTTAGTTCTGGAACCACTTCACAATTGCTATGAAGGCAATTGATATTTTGCATTAGTGTAGTCATTATCTTTGAGATGTCTATTGGAGAGACTGGGGGCCCCTTAGTTGTTTTGCTATGGGGCCCCATCACATATAGGGGCTGAATTACTAAAACTGGGGAGTGTAAAATCTGGTGCAGCTCTGCATAAAAACCAATCAACTTCTGTTTTCTTTTGTCAAAGCTTAATTGAGCAAGCTTAAGTTAGAAGCTGATTGGCTACCATGCGGAGCTGCACAAGATTTTGCACTCTCTGGTTTTTATAGATCAACCCCATAGTGTCCTGAACATTCCATAAAGAAAAATGAAAGTTGTGTTACTGTTCATAGAATTTATCCAGGATATTTCTAATTTTGACATTCCTATCCAAAAATTTGCAGGAGGAAGACATACCAAGGTTCTCCGACAGCTTAGAACTGGAACAGCTGCAGGATGAGGTGTCAGAATTGAGGCAAGAGGTCCGCCGTCTGAAGGTGAATGTTAGTTTAGGAGGGTTATTGTTACAGAGTACCTGTAGTTCCAAAGTTAATGCCTACAAAGAAGTAGGTAGGGATAAAGTCAGGGCCGGTGCTACCACTAGGCAAACTAGGCAAGTGCCTAGGGTGCCCTGCTGCCGGGGGGGGGGCGCCTGGCCACTGGTGTTCCTACTCTCTTCTCTCTGCAGCAAGCAACTAGGTTTCAGCATCAGCAGGCAGCCGCCACTCGATTCGCAGAATGTGCCAGAGGCGCAGCGGCGGTGGAAGACTGTGTCTGTCTCCCGTCTCCCGAATGAATTGAAGCAAGCAAAAATTCATTGATGGGCACTGGTAGGCTGCATTGATGGGTGCTGGTGAGGCTGCATTAATTGGCGCTGGTAGGTTGCATTTGATGGGCGCTGGTGAGGCTGCAATAATGGGCGCTGGTGAAGCTGCATTGATGGGCACTGGTAGGCTGCATTAATGGGTGCTGGTGAGGCTGCATTAATGGGCGCTGGTGAGGCTGCATTAATGGGGGCTGGTAAGGTGCATTAATGGGCGCTGGGGAGGCTGTATTGATGGCCACTGGTAGGCTGCATTAATGGGCGCTGGTGAGGCTGCATTGATGGAAGCTGGTAGGCTGCATTTGATGGGCACTTCATTAAAAAGTGGGGTATACAAGGGCATGGCAAAGGGGGTGGAGTCAGGGGTGGAGCCAGGGGGGGCGGCAAAATTCGGTTTTGCCTAGGGTGTCAAAAATCCTTACACCAGCCCTGGATAAAGTAGCCTATTTTAGCCAAGTTTTAGTAAGGCTGAGGACATTTTTTTGGGAAATTTGACCTCCCTTCCTCTCTCAGAGACCCAAAAAGCAAGAACATTTTTGTCAACAAAGACATGCCAGTGATATAGACAGCTTATTGGGGGTGGAATTGTCTTTTGCCTTGTATAATTTAAGTTTGGTTGCATTTTCAGGTGCTGCTGGTAGAAGTGGAAACCAGTAAGAAAGTGACAGAAGAGGAACTCCAAAGGATGAACCAGGTGAGCACAATCTTTCCAAGCCTTAAAGCCTATCTCAAGCCAAGACGCACTATTTAGTTATGGACAGAGCATTAAAGGCACCTTTTCAGGTTTTTATTGCTGTCTTTGTCCTTGTTGGGGAGATTTACCCAAATTAACTCTTTGAAGACTGTAATGATAAAGCCTCAAGAAACAGGCCTGAAATCTTAATATATCATCCTGGACATGTTATAGAAAGTCCTGGGACTCCTGTCCGAGAACCGCTGTCTTCACAACAAACTGGACGTGGCCGACGTGGCTCAGGATCAGGCACACAGTGCTGAACATGACTATGAGGAGGTCATCCATCTTCTGGAGACTGAAATTACAGAGCTTAAGAAACAGTTGTCAGGGAAGAAGACGATGACTCTGGAAGTCAGCGAGGTAAGAGAATATTGATGTATCTTCACATACCAGCATCAATTATCATTAGGCATTCACAAGGATTTCATTAAAGTTAAAATACTAGGAGTGCAAAAGTATACAAATTTTGGTCAGGCATACAGTAGATACTGACCAATGTAAATACAATGCATATGCGTGCACATAGGGTGTAGCAGGACATACCCTAATCACCCTGTGTTGGGCAGATTCCCTCCACTGCTTGGCTGCAGAAAAAGGGACTGGGGAATCTCTGTCCTCAGTCCTTTTCTTAGTCTCAAAAGTGAGACATCAGGGGTCTGTTTAGAGTTAGACCCCTTATATTTTACCAAAGCCCCTCAATAGGGCACTTAAAAAAAAAATAGTAAAAAAAATAAATAATAAAAAATCATTGTATAAAAATATTGTAAAAAATAATGCAATTGTAAAAATGTAATAATACAAAAAAATATATATATATAAAAAATAAACTACTGACACTAACCTCTGCCCTACTGACATTGTCCACTGCTCTACTGACACTGCCCATTGCCCTACTGCCCTATATATTTATACACATTGGCATGTGTGTTTGAGTTTTGGGGTGCACACCCTAATGCAATAGGCTGTGCACACCTATGATACAATGTATAAACCATGGTAAAAAATAACACATTGTAATAAATTACTGGCAAATGGTAGGTGTTTTTATAATCTTTGGAAATGGTCTATCAAACTGAGCAGATAAAAAAGTTACCCTCCCTTGGATAATCTAAATCTACTGGCTTGTACGCGCTATCCTACAACATTTAACAAAATATTGCATTTTTTTTCAACTATTTTACAACGCCTTTGGATAAATATTTGTTTCAGCCCTATTGCATTCTCTACTAAAGATGTTATGTTGTATAGAGAAATCAGTAATGTATCCCATTCCAACAGACAAAAAAATAACAATTAAGGTAGAAAGGCATGACTAAAAAGAAACTATAAGGAACTGTAATATATGAAAAAAAAAAAAAGCTTTTTATTGAGTCAAGTCATTTTTTACAGAAATTTTTAAAATGGTGTCCCCTTTTTAGGGCTTGGATGTAAACAGACGGTTGTCATTGTCAGACTGCCAGTTGCGCAAATCTGAAATCTCTCGCAAACACCTGGAAATGTCCAATAAGAAACTACTCAACTTTGTACAGGTAAGTTAGTTAACTGTCAGGACTCACTTCAACTTCCACCGAACATCTTTCACTCGGTGTTGCACCCTTTTCTGTTTTTATATGGATACATGCTCAGTCAACTTGCAACCATTTTTTCATCACTGCACCTTCCCAACCATTCCAGATTATTGTCCCAAACTGCACTTCTGTCTTCTCCCAACTGGTTCAGCTCACTGCACTTGTCTTTTCCAACCAGTCCAGCCCCTTAACCATTGTTATATGTTGCATCTATTGTCCATGTACATCTTCCTGTGTCTATGTTTATATGGATACATGTTCAGTCTACTTCATACCATTTTTGCATACCACACCTTCCCAACCATCCCAGGTTAATGTCCAAACCAGTCTACATCAATGCACTTCTGTCTTCTCCCATCTGGTCCAACTCTCTGCACCTCTGTCTTCTCCTAACCAGTCCAAATCTCTGCACCTCTGTCTTCTCCTAACCAGTCCAAATCTCTGCACCTCTGTCTTCTTCTAACCGGTTCAACTCTCTGCACCTCTGTCTTCTCCTAACTGGTTCAACTCTCTGCACCTGTCTTCTCCTAACTGGTCCAACTCACTGCACCTATGTCTTTTTCAACCGGTCCAACTCTCTGCACCTCTGTCTTCTCCTAACTGGTTCAACTCTCTGCACCTCTGTCTTCTCCTAACCGGTCCAACTCTCTGCACCTCTGTCTTCTCCTAACTGGTTCAACTCTCTGAACCTCTGTCTTCTCCTAACTGGTCCAACTCTGCACTTCTGTCTTCTCCCATCTGGTCCAACTCTCTGCACCTCTGTCTTCTCCTAACTGGTCCAACTCTCTGCACCTATGTCTTCTTCAACCGGTCCAACTCTCTGCACCTCTGTCTTCTCCAAACTGGTCCAACTCTCTGCACTTCTGTCTTCTCCCATCTGGTCCAACTCTCTGCACTTCTGTCTTCTCCCATCTGGTCCAACTCTCTGCACCTCTGTCTTCTCCTAACTGGTCCAACTCTGCACTTCTGTCTTCTCCCATCTGGTCCAACTCTCTGCACCTCTGTCTTCTCCTAACTGGTCCAACTCTCTGCACCTATGTCTTCTTCAACCGGTCCAACTCTCTGCACCTCTGTCTTCTCCAAACTGGTCCAACTCTCTGCACTTCTGTCTTCTCCCATCTGGTCCAATTCTCTGCACCTCTGTCTTCTCCTAACTGGTCCAACTCTCTGCACCTATGTCTTCTTCAACCGGTCCAACTCTCTGCACCTCTGTCTTCTCCTAACTGGTTCAACTCTCTGCACCTCTGTCTTCTCCTAACCAGTCCAAATCTCTGCACCTCTGTCTTCTCCTAACCGGTTCAACTCTCTGCACCTGTCTTCTCCTAACTGGTCCAACTCACTGCACTTATGTCTTCTTCAACCAGTCCAACTTTCTGCACCTCTGCCTTCTCCTAACTGGCCCAACTCTCTGTACCTCTGTCTTCTTCAACCGGTCCAACTCACTGAACCTCTGCTTTCTTCTAACCGGTCCAACTCTTTGCACCTCTATCTTCCCCCAATCAGTATGCATCACTGAGATGGTGGGGTGTTGTAGATTAGTTTTCTTTTCCCAATCAGTCTTTATCTGCACACCTGTGTCTTCTACCAAATGGTCTATATTGCTTTCTTTGCTAAACAGTCTACCTCACCGCATCTCTCTCTTCTCCCAAATGGTCTACTCCACTGCACCTTCTCCCAACCATGTACCAGTCCTTATCATATCACCTTTCACCTTTATCTCCAACATTTTCTCTACATGTGTCTCCTACTATACATCACCACCTCCTATTTTCTGTGATTCTTTTTGTCACTGTATTTGCTTCCATTGGTCAAAGCCTTCTGTACTCCCTGATATCAACATCTATGTGCTCTAATAGGGATCCCCTTGCTCCCAAGACAAGAGGTTAAATTGTTGATGTTCAACTTTTTCAAGTAGATTTTTGCAAGTTTACACAATCTTTCTTTTTCTTTTTCAAGAAAATTCAGACACTTTTAACTTCAGTCCAGCTACATGATGAGAAAAGGTACGTTTTACAATTTTGTATGGCATATGGTTGGTAATGCATTACTTGATCCTGGCCTGATTGAGTGACATGCAAAAATTGGGCTGTGTGGGGAATTCTTTAGGTTGACAAATATCAAAAGAGGCTGTTATTACACACATTTCCTAGCTTTTGGGAAATATCTGTACAATCGATCACTGATTGTTCCCTTTTTAATGAATAAAAGGGAAACGTTTTTCACTGTGCTTGTGTCATATTTATTCATATAGTACGTGAATGCAGAACCTGGAAGTGGGTCCTAGCATAGGTAAACACCTACCAAATGTTATTTGCAGCCTTAAATCATGAAGTTTAGGATTTCTCTTAGGAATGACCTACCTTTAGATAAATTTAATCCACTGGATTAAATTAAATATATTTTTACTTCCTCTAAAAACGATGTAATAACCTATTGTTTGTGCTGTTATACAGAGGTATACACTCACTGGCCACTTTATAAGGTAGAAATGTATATATGTGTAAATGTAGCGCTAGACGTATACATTTCCACCCCACCGATAGTCTTTCGGCAATGTCAGCTGCTCCATATATTTAATTACGATACCTATAAAGCGCAGTATTTACCCCATTTTCTCCACTTTATAAGGTACACCTGTTAATTTTTTTCTTTCTTTACAGTCTTTGTGCCCAGTATCTGGGTTATGGTGTTCAGCTGCTTGTTTTACATTAAGGTTTACTGAGCTCGGATTTTTCTCTAACTTTTTACACCTGTTCAACTGCTTGGTAACACAAATTACTAATCAGCCAACCACATGTCAGCAACTCAGTGCAATCAGGCACCTGGACATGGTGAAGATGACTTGCTGAAATTCAAAGCAAGCATCTGAATGGGGAAAATGGAGATTTAAGTGACTTTGAACGTGGCATGGTTGTTGGTGATAGAAAGCCGGTCTGAGTATTTCAAAAGTTGCTGATCTACTGGGATTTTCACGCACAACCATCTCTGAGAATGGTCCAAAAAAGAGAAAATATCCAGTGAGCGGCAGTTGTGTGGGGAAAAATGTCTTGTTGATGTCAGAGGTTAGAGGAGAATAGGGAGACTGGTTACTGGTTCAAGATGATAGAAATGCAACAGTAACTTAAGTAACCACTCGTTACAACCAAAGTATGCAGAATACCATCTCTGATTGCACAACACATCGAACCTTGAAGCAGATGTCTTGTTTTGCACTTGTGGGTTTAGCCAATCATTTTTTTGTACAATTCTCCTTTAAGGGGGGGGGCATGGCAGGGGGTGTGTCCTATGCTTAAATACTTATGCTAATAGGTGTCCCTTATTCCCATCTCAGCAAGTTGGGTGGTGTGCAATAGGATACAAATTGAATGGCTTATATAGGGTTGTCCTCATATATCATAGTTTTGGTAAATAAAAAGGGGTTTGTACAATCAGATTGTAGTGTATATTTGCACTGTAAAAGTTCCTCTTTCTTGTAGGTGTGAAGAAGTGGAGACCAGCTATGACGGCAATGCGTTGAATGCCTGCTTGCCCTCTGCACAGCTGCTGGTTACAGAAGTCAGCGATATCCTAGAATCTTGTAATGGTAAGATACCCATGGGCACGCTATCTTTATCCTGCAAAGAATCCACTTTGATACTGATAGCAATAGACTAACCATAAAATTCTTTCCGATAACTTGTTTAGTGCGGATTACAAGTCCTTAGAAGTGGTGACTTCATTATTTTTTTCAGCTAAGAAAATTTTCAGCAAGTTCAGAAAATACAGGTGCATCTCCAAAAATTTGAATATCATCAAAAAGTTTATTTATTTCAGTAATGCAAAAAGTGAAACTCATATATTATATAGATTTATTACACACAGAGTGATATATTTCAAGCGTTTCTTTCTTTTAATTTTGATGATTATGGCTTACAGCTAGTGAAAACCCAAATTTCAGTATCTCAGAAAATTAGAATATTGTGAAAAGTTTATCACATGTGTCACACTCTAATCAACGCAAAACACCTGTAAAGGTTTCCTGAGCGTTTACATGGTCTATCAGTCTGGTTAAGTTGCTTAGGGAAGACTGCTGACTTGACAGTTGTCCAGAAGACAACCACAAGGTCATTGCTAAAGAAGCTGGCTGTTCACAGAGTGCTGTATCCAAGCATATTAATGGTAAGTTGAGTAGAAGGAAAAAGTGTGATAGAGAAAGGTGCAGGGAGCAGCCTTGAGAGGATACTGAAGAAAGGACCATTCAAGAATTTGGGGGAGATTCACAAGGAGTGGACTACGGTTGGTGTCAGTGTTTCAAGAGCCACCACACAGATGTATCCAGGACAAGGGGTACAATTGTCACATTCCTTGTGTCAAGCCACTCTTGAACCAGAGACACCGTCAGAAGCTTCTTACCTGGGCTAAGGAGAAAAAGAAACTGGACTCAGTGGTCTAAAGTTATTTTTTGATCAAATTTTGCATTTCATTTGGAAATCAAGGTCCCAGAGAGTGGCATCACTAGGGGGGACAGTCATCATCAAGTGGAGAAAATTTGGCACAACAGTGACATTACCAAGAACTGGACGTCCCTCCAAAATTTATTTAACTTTGTTGTTCAACTGAGTTGTACAGTTTATAGGTCACATTAAACATGGAAAAAGGTCTGAAATGATTTATCTTTGTCTCATTTACTTACTACACACTTATATCCATGGTATACTGTAGGTATAGAAGCTGATTGAGCCGCCCACCCTGAGCTGGTCTGATAAGATGTGGGGGAGGGGGGTGACACCATCCCTAGTGAGGCCACTGGTCCCAGAGTCTGGAGGAAGAGTGGAGAGGCACAGAATCCAAGTTGCATGAGGTCCAGTGTGAACTTTCCACAGTCAGTGATGATTTGGGGAGCCATGTCATCTGCTGGTGTTGGTCCACTGTGTTTTATCAAGTCCGCAGCCCTCTACCAGGAGATTCTAGAGCACTTCATGCTTCCCTCTGACCAGCTTTATGGAGATGCTAATTTAATTTTTCCAGCAGGACTTGGCACCTGCCCACACTGCCAAAAGTACCAATACCTGGTTTAATGATCATGTTATCACTGTGCTTGGCTGGCCAGCAAACTCGCCTGACCTAAACCCTATATAGAATCTGTGGAGTATTGTCAAGAGGAAGATGAGACACCAGACCCAACAATGAAGACGAGCTAAAAGCCGCTATCAAAGCAACCTGGGCTTCCATAACACCTCAGCAGTGCCACAGGCTGATCGCCTCCATGCCACGCCACATCGATGCAGTAATTCATAGACATGTGCACAACAAAAAAATTTGTTTATTTTCGTTTCGTTTTTTTCGGTTCCGTTGATTCGTAACGATTCGTAAATTCGTAAGTCGTCGGTGTTCGTATTCGTAACGATTCGTATTTTCGTAAGAGTTATTTTTTCGTTGATTCGTTTTTCCGTTAGTTTAATTTTCGTTTATTCGAAATTCGGACGCATTCGTATTTATTCGTAGATTCGTAACATTCGTAGATTCGTAATCGGAGCATAATTCATAATTTTTATGTAATGTGTATGCTATTATTACATTTTAAGAGACACGGAAAATTACGAATCTAAAAAAAAAGTTACGAATGTACGAATTTTTTCGTTCAATCCATTCGAAGCACGTTAAGCAACGCCATTGTAAGAGACACGGAAAATTAACAATTTAAAAAAAAAAAAAAGTTACAAATTGTACGAATTTTTTCGTTCATTTTGATTTTCGTAGTTCCTGTTTTCGTTTTTCGGATTTTCTTCTTTTGTAGATTCGTTGTTTCTAATTAGTTTTTTTCGGATTTTCGTTGTTTTCAGATTCGTTCGATTCGAACGATTCGTTATTCGTAAAAATTTTTAGAGAATCGTTCGTTCATTCGTACGATAACGAATGAACGAATATAACGGAAAAAAACGAAAAACTAAAAAAAACAAAACGAATTGCACATGTCTAGTAATTCATGCAAAAGGAGCCCCGACAAAGTATTGAGTGCATACTATACTGTACATGGACATACTTTTCAGTAAACCAACATTTCTGTATTAAAAAATGCTTTTTTTATTGGTTTTATGTAATATTTTAATTTTCTGAGATACTGAATTTGGGGTTTTCACTAGCTGTAAGCCATAAATATCAAAATTAAAAGAAAGAAATGCCTGAAATATATCACTCTGTGTGTAATGAACCTATATATAATATGAGTTTCACTTTTTGAATCGAATTACTGAAATAAATGAACTTTTTGATGATGTTCAAATTTTTTGAGATGCACCTGAACCTGTTGATCCTGACAGAAATGCTGTGTCTATGCCACTTGTGAGATGCACTAAAAGCACTTGCAAGCTATCTTCTGTAAACTACAGACCCACGACCATGGAAATGAAGAGAAGAGGATGTCTTTGTAGTCCAAATCATTAGAGCAGCCTACAGTAACAACCATGGCTTTCTTTGTAGATACAGTGATGCCGCGTACACACGTTCGGACTTTGTCCGCCTGACCTAGTCCAGCGGATTGTCCGCCGGACCTAGTCCGGCGGGACTTCCCCACACACGCCCGGACTTCCGAGCGTGTGACTTGCCCACACACGCCCGGACTTCTCCGGCGGACAATCCGCTGGAAAAAGTCCGCGGGAATGAACGGACTTTCCAATGAGCGGCAAGTCCATTCATTTCAAAAGTCCGGCGGACTAGCCTACTAACGGCGGGATTGTCCGCCGGACTGCCAAGTCCGGCGGACAATTTTAAAACAAAACTTAAAACCTAGTCCGCCGGACTTTTGGCGCCAAAAAGTCCGCCGGCGCCCACACACGAGGGGATTGTCCGGTGGACTTGAGTCCAGCGGACAATCCCGCGGGATAGTCCCTTCGTGTGTACGCGGCATGATAGAGCGTTTTCACCCTAGGACAGGAAGTGTGTTACTGGCAGGATCACCAGGTAAAAAATTGTGAAAAAAAATTAAGAAATCCAATGCAGCCACCACATCTAAGGACTGGTAAGCTTCATTATATTCAATTTTTGTGTCTGGGTTTAAATCCATTTGAATATTAGGTTGGTAACCTCTGCACCTCAAAGGATTTTACAATCATTTTAGGCTGTGATAAGGAGCCTGTGTAGAATTGAAGCACCACACTAATATTCAAGTCCAGATTCATGTTTATTTCAATGGCAGATTGTTAACGAAGCTGACGCATTTCGAGGGCTGTAACTTAAAAAAGGGCTGCTAGAACCAGCTGCTGACAGATGATGAGCAATCCTACAACTCTGTCATAACAATACTCTTCAGTCAGTATACATTGTTTCAATGTCTTTTTTTTTAATCCCTGTGAATGGGGGTAGAACTACAGCCCCTGAAATGCGTTGGTTTTGTAAACAATCGGTCTTTTGAAGCAACTTGTATCTGAGCTTGAATATTACAGTGTTGTATGTAATTTTTAGATTGACTTAAAGAGGAAGTAAAGCCTCCTCACAAAAAAAAAAAAAAAAAACGGAACCTGCAAGGCAAAGGCATAATGAGCTAGTATGCATAGCATACTTGCTCATTATGAATAACTTACCTGAGAACGAAGCCCCGAAGCGGTCCTCATCCACGACCTTCTCCGGCGCCATCAATACCGGAGTGACTTCCGGGTCTCGCCGCTCCAGCGCTGTGATTCGCTGGATCGGCGATGACGTCACTCCCGCGCATGCGCAGGAAAGCGGCATATCGCCGTGAACTCGGCATGCGCAGTGCGCCTGCGCGCCGCTGTCTACGGCGCATGCGCCGTAGACAGCGATGCCTCTTTTTTTCTAAATATCTCCTAAACCATGTAGGTTTAGGAGATATTTATTGGACCTACAGGTAAGCCTTATGCGGCGTACACACGGTCGGAATTTCTGATGGAAACAGTCCGATGGGAGCTTTGCATCGGATTTTCCGACCGTGTGTATGCCCAACGGTCTTTTTCTGTCGGAATTTCCGACGGACTTTGAATTGAGAGCCTGTTCTCAATTTTTCCGACGGGAAACCTTTCTATTGGATTTTCCGATCGTGTGTATGCAATTCCGACACGCAAAATTCCGACGCATGCTCGGAAACAATTCGACGCATGCTCGGAAGCATTAAACTTCCCTTTTATAGTGCTGTCAAACGTGTTTTATGCCGCTGTGTTACAGACCGTCGGAATTTGGTGTGACCGTGTGTAGGCAAGACAGTTTGAGCGGAAACCGTCAGAGTTTTTTCCGACAAGAATTTCGATCGTGTGTACGCAGCATTAATCTAGGCTTACCTGTAGGCCAAAGTGGTTTGTAAGGGTTTACAACCACTTTAAGCTGTGCTAGTAGAATTTTGGACATCATTTTTTGCTTTAAGAACGGTTGATTTTCTATTTATTAATGGGGTCAAAAATATGTTAATCTTCAACCACAGTGATGATAAAATTAGGAGAGGGATGGACAAATTTTCTTGCACAAATTTCTAGCAGTGTATGGAGTTTTTATTTGGTAAAGTCCATTCGTCCCAAAATCAAATGTTAAAAGCAAATTCAATTTTGAAGTACTTTTGAACAAAATTTGTCAAGCCATTGAACGTACTGAGAATTTTTTGTACAAATTTTCTTTGGGAAACATTTCTTTGGGAAATCTTCTAGTGCATGGCCAACTTTTATCCTGAAAAATGTTGTCTGTCCCCGTCAGTGGCATAGCATGGGCGGGGCCACGAGAGCAGTTGCCCCAGGTGCAAAATTCTGTTGTGAAAAGGTTTGAGATTGGTCTGTGTGCGCTTCTGTTCTGTCAGCGGCATGTTCACTCCTCTCTCTCCCTCTTATGCCCTATACACACGGTCGGAAATTCCGATGGAAAATGTCCGATCGGACCATGATGTTGGAAAATATGCCCGTGTGTGGGCTCTATCTGACTTATTCCATCGGAATTTCCATCGGAAAAAGTTTGAGAGCTGGATCTCAAATTTTCCGACAACAAAATCCGATCTGACTTTTTCCGATTGTGTGTCGAGAATTCCGACCCACAAAGTGCCACGTATGCTCAGAAAAAATTTGGAGATGAAAGCTATTGGCTACTGGCCTCTACGTAGTCCCGTCGTATATGTGTTCGACGTCACCTAGTTCCGAAGGATCGGATTTTCTGACAACTTTGTGCTTATGCAAGACAAGTTTCGGCCAAAATCCGTCGGAAAAAGCTGGCGGATTTTGTGGTCGGAATGTCCGACCGTGTGTACGGGGATTTAGACTGCACGGGCAGGTCTGGGTGGGGGCGGTTCAGGGTCAGAATGGGCGGAGCTGCTCATTTATACCATAATAATATGATGATATTGTCATTTCAGCCTGTCCACTTTCTTGTGCTGACCCCCAAAAGAACAGACGGCGATCACACGAATCAGGGTGAGTTATTTTATGGGACACACGCAGACAATGTTTAACGGTTAGTTTAAAATTAATATATAAATATATATATATATATATATATATATATATATATATATATATATATATATACAGGGCTCAAAATTTCAAGTCCTGAGCTACTAGCCAGGCCTTAAGAGTTACTCGCCACCAGTTGCCCCACCAAACCCCGCCCCTAAATATGCCCCTTGTAAATGATCATATTTTATTCAGATCATACATGGTATGCAGGGTCATCCTAAATGTTAATTGGACTCAAACACTACAGGAGATGGTCAGATACTGCAGACCTACTAGTGGGGAGACCAGAGAGACTGCAGACATGGAAAGGAGAGGGCCAGAGAGACTGCAGAAATGGTAAGGAGAGGGCCAGAGAGACTGCAGAAATAGTAAGGAGAGGGTCAGAGAGACTGCAGAAATGGTAAGGAGAGGGTCAGAGAGACTGCTGGCATGGTAAAGAGAGGGTCAGAGAGACTGCTGGCATGGTAAATAGAGGGTCAGAGAGACTGCTGGCATGGTAAAGAGAGGGTCAGAGAGACTGCAGGCATGATAAGGAGAGGGTCAGAGAGACTGCTGGCATGGTAAAGAGAGGGTCAGAGAGACTGCGGGCATGATAAGGAGAGGGTCAGAGAGACTGCAGGCATGGTAAAGAGAGGGTCAGAGAGACTGCAGGCATGGTAAACAGAGGGTCAGAGAGACTGCAGGCATGGTAAAGAGAGGGTCAGAGAGACTGCAGGCATGGTACAGGCACTGTGGATGATGTGATGGATGGCTCCCCCCTCCCTCCACATCTCTGTAAAGGGGGAGATGTTGCAGATCAGTGTAAACAGCTCTAGGACCTGGGGGAGCATGTCCTCCCTCTACACTTGTAGAATGTTATCCCTGTCCCCTCCCCGTGCTTTGAGTGTCAGACTCCTCTGCCAGTCTTAGTCCGTAGGGTTCAATATTGAGTTGGCCCACCCTTTGCCGCTATAACAGCTTCAACTCTTCTGGGAAGGCTGTCCACAAGGTTTAGGAGTGTGTCTATGGGAATGTTTGACCATTCTTCCAGAAGAGCATTTGTGAGGTCAGGCACTGATGTTGAATGAGAAGGCTTGGGCCCTTAGTTCCAGAGAAGGGAACATATAAGGCGTCAGCATATCAAGACATTTTGGATAATTTCATGCTCCCAACTTCACAATATTAGAAAAACTACAAAAATCCTGAATTAAACCTGTATTTTTTTCCCACAGAGCCTCCAGTTCAAGTTGGCAATCTCCGACAAGAAGCACGCGGACGCACAGCCTTAGCTGCAGCGAGGAAGTGTTATACCTAACCAAAGGCTCAAAGGACAAGCCAAAATAGATATATGTGGCCTCTTGGTGTGCTGGTGGGTACAGACTACTCAGAGAACCTTAAAGTGGAAGTAAACCCTCCTATCGTTTTCAGCCAAGGAAGCTGCCATCTTGGCCTCTATTTAATCTACAACTGCCATGATGCTGCACATGTGATCAGTTATGACACCAGCCATTGGATGGTTTGACAGTCTAGTTGAGAGCACAACCAATGGGAGGGTTACATCCCTGGCACGTACTGGATATGTAACTGTTATTTGAAACGGTTAAATAGGTGGGTTTACTTCTGCTTTAAAGGGAGTATGAGTACAAGTAATGAGAGCAAGTATGTTACACCAGCCATCTTAAAACAGCATTTCCCAAAGAAAGCTATTGTGGGTCCATGTCAAGAACAAATGGAGAACTAATGAATGGAAAAACAAATAAATGGACAACTAATAAATGGAAAAACTAACAAATGGAAAAACTAACGAATGGACAACCAACGAATGGACAACGAAGAAATGGACAACGAAGAAATGCACAACGAAGAAATGGACAACCAACGAATGGACAACGAAGAAATGGACAACCAACGAATGGACAACGAAGAAATGGACAACCAACGAATGGACAACGAAGAAATGGACAACCAACGAATGGACAACGAAGAAATGGACAACCAACGAATGGACAACGAACAAATGGACAACGAACAAATGGACAACCAACGAATGGACAACCAACAAATGGACAACCAACGAATGGACAACCAACGAATGGACAACCAACGAACGGACAACTAATAAATGGACAACTAATGAATGGAGAACTACTGAATGTGCCAAATTTCTCACAATGCTGACTATGGCACAGGCAAGTGACATAAAAAAACCAAGGCAGCTGAAGCAGGGCCATTTTTTTTTTTTGTTGGTCCAGGTTACCGGACTACTTTATGATGGAAACAAGTTCAACAAAGACTCTAAATGCCTATATGTTCAGTCCCTCCTATTTTATTCTCCTACCACTTTATCTGGTTACATAATCATAAGACAAACCTTCATCATTTCACCTGGACTAAACATTTCTCTATTAATCGTCTCCATTAGTGATAGACAGGTCACAGCTCTGAGATGTGGTTTCTGGGTTTCTTATTGCTCATCATATGTAATCAAAGCCAATATGGAAAGCCAGACTTCTTAAAATCTCTAGCCACTACCAAAACCCCCAAGCTTAAATCTGTTTTTTATTATTTAATGTTGAAATAAAAAAAAGTTATTCTACGTATGTTATTTTATAAGGAAAGATCAAGTTTTGTGATGCTTTGAAGATACTTAAAATGTTTCTGTATGGAGAGTAGCAGGACTGTTATCCAGCCTGCCTTGGGACTAAAGATTCCTGATCACGGTTCAAACCTCTTATGCCCCGTACACACGGTTGGAAATTCCGACGGAAAATGTCCGATCGGACCATGTTGTCGGAAAATCCGCCCGTGTGTGGTCTCCATCGGACTTTTTCCGTCGGAAGATCCTGCTCTCAAATTTTCCGACAACAAAATCCGATCAGACTTTTTCCGATCGTGTGTCGAGAATTCCGACGGACAAAGTGCCACGCATGCTCAGATCACATTACGAGACCAAAGCTATTGGCTACTAGCCTCTACGTAGTTCCGTCGTACGCAACGAACGTCACCACGTTCAGAATGATCGTATTTTCCAACAACTTTGTCCGACCGTGTGTATGCAACACCAGTGTCGGACAAAATCAGTCGGAAAAAATCAGACGGATTTTGCGGTCGGAATTTCCAACCGTGTGTACGGGGGCTTAGGTGCCTTTCACGTGGGACTTTACTGCCCCTTTGAAAAGCGATCCCCGGTAGTCAATAGTAATGCATTGCAAGCCAAATGCTTGGCACGAGGTGGCACAGTCCCACTGATTTTAATTGGCGCATTTGGCAAGCGACACCACCTGCCAAACACAACATGCTTACACTTGCCGTACCAGGAAGCAAAGGTATTATATCACAGCAATGTTAATGGAGCCGAAATGCCTCGATGTTGATTCATAGGTAGACAGTGGGGGGTAAAAAAGGGCAATTGCCACCTGTGTGAGCATTAGGCAGCCACAATTTTAGATGTACAGTACTGTGCAAAAGTTTTAGGCAGATGCGAAGGAATGCTGTAAATTAGGATTATATATTTTAATAGTTTATTTTGATCAGTTTACAAATGCAAAGTGAGCGAACAAAGAAAAATCTACTTTAAATCAATATTTGGTGTGACTGCTCTTTGGCTTCAAACCGGCATAAATTCTTATACTTGTACACTTAGTACACTTGCACAAAGTCAGGGAATTTGTAGGATTAGAGTCAGGTGTAAGATTAACCAATTATACCAAGCAGGTGTTAATGATCATCAGTTTAAAGTGGTTCTGCACTGTCTTTATCTTTTTTTTTTTTTTACTGCAATGCAATGGCTTATGCAATGCAGTTTAGGTACTCACGTGTCCTTGGATGTAAACCGGCAGCAGCTTCTTTCAAATAGATTTATTATTTCTAGAAATGTTTTAATGCTGGGGCCATCTTGCCTGTGGGCATTTGAACCCACACAGGCACTCCAGATGGCCCAGCATGCACCGCCGTTACTGCGCCAATCTCGCGCGTGCGCAGTAACGGCGAAGTGCAGCTCACGTTCTCCGAAATCTCGCGAGATGTCGGCACATCTGCCGACATCTCGCGAGATTTCGGAAGATGTGGCCGACATCTTGCAAGATTTCGGAAGATGTGGCCGACATCTTGCAAGATTTCGGAAGATGTGGCCGAAATTTCGCGAGATTTCGGAAGATGCCCGCACAGACTCCTGGGATCAATGACACCAGATCCCAGGAGACAGTGCGGCATGACGAGGATCCCCGCACAGACCCCGCCCACCGCCGCAGAGACAGAGGACAGGAAGTCAGCGATTATCAAGGTAAGTGAAAAAAAAAAAAAAAAAAAACACATTTCATTTAGTACTCTTTGCCTGATTTGGAGGGCAAAGAGATTTACTAAATGAAATGTGTGCAGAACCGCTTTAAGATGTAGGTTGAAACACAGTCAATACCGGAAATAGAAACAGCTGTGTAGGAGGCTTAAAACTGGGTGAGGAACAGCCAAACTCCGCTACTAAGGTGAGGTTGTGGAAGACAGTTTCATGTCACAGATCATACAACATGACAAGACTAAGCAAAGCAACAAGACACAAGGTAGTTATACTGCATCAGCAAGGTCTCTCCCAGGCAAAGATTTCAGAGCAGTTTGGGGTTTCAAGATGTGCCGTTCAAGCTCTTTTGATGAAGCACAAAGAAACGGGCAACGGACAATGCTTACTTCCCTTCAATATCGGAAGATGTCCATCAGTACAGAACTGGTGGAAACCAGTGGGACCCAGGTACCCCCCATCTACTGCCTGGAGAAGTCTGGCCACAAGTGCTCTTCATGGAAGAATTCCGGCCAAAAAAACGTAATGGTGTTGGAGATTTGGTCAGGATCAATGGTGTCCTCAATGTTGAGAAATACAGGCAGATCCATCATGCCCAGTGGTGTATTTTGGTTTTATGTTGCCCTAGGCAAGACTAAAATTTGGCGCCCCCCCTCCTATGTAAATTTGCCCCACCTCTTTCTGTTTAATGGATGTGGCTCCCTCCAAAATTGAAGGACTACAAGTCCCAGCATGAACCCCTGAGATCTCAGAGAGGGAGGGCGAGAGGGTGGGGGGGGTCAGAGAGAGAGAGAGGGGGTTAGGAGAGAGAGAGATTGGGAGGGGGGAGAGAGAGAAGGGGGTGTGAGACCCCCTAGCCCTGCCTGCAGTCCCTCCTGTGCTCCCCTGTCTGTAGGTAGATGTTTGTGATGCACCTACCTCCCGCCCATCATCTGATCCCTTAGTCAGCCTGTTTTCCTGTTGATGTCCCAGCTGGGAGCAGAGAGGAGGTAGGAGAAGGAGTGCAGGCTCTGGGAGGTAACAGGGATGCTGTGCCCACTGCTGCTCAGGACAGGATGGTGCCATGGTGGTGGAGGTCTTCTCCCTCCCAAGTTTTAGTTTCTAGACAACCTCTGTTGCCCGCCGGCTGTGTAAAGGCTCATCAGCAGCAGCTGCTGTCAGCACCAGATAGGCGGATTTTGCACTGCTGCCCTGCATCCCACCTTTAACCGGATTGGCAGGACTCTTTGGTCCACACGAGCACTAGGCGCAGAGGAGGAGGAAGTTAAATCCTCCTCTGCTTTGAACTATGGGCTGGGCCAGGAAGTCGCGACCGTGGCGACACTTGTTTGCTAGACTCCAGGTGCCTCTAGCAACCAGTGGCTAAAAGAGTATCAGGTGAAGGTGGAGGCAGCTTTTTTGCCGTCCGCCTGAAAGTGCCGCCCTAGGACTGGGCCTTGTCAGTCTAGGCCAAAATACAGCTCTGATCATGCCGTACTATCAAAGAGGCTTATGATTGGTCCCAAATTTACTTTGCAGCAGGATAACAACCCCATACAGCCAATGACATTAAGAACTATCTTCAGTGTAAAGAAGAAAAATGAGGGCTGGAAGTGATGGTTTAGCCCCCCCCCCCCCCACAGAGCCCTGATCTCAACATCATGGAGTCTGTCTGGGATTACATGAAGAGACAGAAGGATTTAAGGCAGCCGACATCCTACATCTATAGATCTGTGGTTGGTCCTCCAAGATGTTTGGAACAACCTAACTGCCGAGTTCCTTTAAAAACTGCGTATATGTGTACCTAGAAAAATTCATGCTGTTTTAAAACCAAAGAGTGGTCACCCCAAATATTGATTAGATTTGGATTTCTCTTCTGTTTATTTACTTTCCATTTTGTTAATCGATAAAAAAATAAACTATTAACACGTCTATTTCTGAAAGCATTCTGAATTTACAGCATTTTTTCACACCTGCCTAAAACTTTTGCACAGTAGTGTAAATACCATATATACAACTGGATACTACAGTGCCTCGAAAAAGTATTCATACCCCTTGACACAGGGCTGGTGCAAGGATTTTTGACACCCTAGGCGAAACCTAATTTTGCAGCCCCCATTGGCTCCATCCCTTTGCCCTGCCCATGTGACAGAAGGCGCCGCTATACAGGAAACGTCGGCTCTGCTTCCTCTAGCACTGGCTCCAGTGCTCTGCTGCACCCCTTATTACACTAATGCCGCGTACACACGATCGGAATTCTCGTCGGAAAAAACTCTGACGGTTTTTCCGACGCAATTCCGCTCAAGCTGTGTTGCCTACACACGATCACACCAAATTCAGACGGTCAATAACACAGCGGCATAAAACACGTTCGACAGCACTATAAAAGGGAAGTTTAATGCTTCCGAGCATGCGTCGAATTGTTTCCGAGCATGCGTCGGAATTTTGCGTGTCGGAATTGCATACACACGATCAGAAAATCCGATAGAAAGGTTTTCCGTCGGAAAAATTTAGAACAGGTTCTCAATTCAAAGTCCGTTGGAAATTCCGACAAAAAAAGACCGTTGGGCATACACACGGTCGGAAAATCAGATGAAAAGCTCCCATCGGACTGTTTCCATCGGAAATTCCGACCGTGTGTACGCATACCGGTTGGACTGAGTTAGTTACATGCTGCAGCCTGCAGAGCATGCAAACACGGAGGAAAACCAGCGGCCGGGCGCCCCTAGGCAGCAGTGCGCCCTAGGCGGCTGCCTAGTTTGCCTAGTGGTAGCACCGGCCCTGCCTTGACATTTTCCACATTTTGTCATATTACAACCAAAAACGTAAATGTATTTTGTTGGGATTTTATGTGATAGACCAACACAAAGTGGCACATAATTTTGAAGTGGAAGGAAAATGATAAATGGTTTTCACAATATTTTACAAATAAATATCTGAAAAGTGTGGCGTGCATTGGTATTCAGCCCCCTTTATTCAGATACCCCTAACTAAAATCTAGTGGAACCAATTGCCTTCAGAAGTCAATTAATTGGTAAATACAACCTGTGTGTAATTTAATCTGCATATAAATACAGCTGTTCTGCGAAGCCCTCAGAGGTTTGTTAGAGAACCTTAGGGAATAAACAGAATCATGAAGGCCAAGGAACCCAACAGACAGGTCAGGGATAAAGTTTAAAACAGGGTTATGTTATAAAAAAATATTCCAAGCTTTGAATATCTCACAGCACTGTTCAATCCATCATCTGAAAATAGAGAGTATGGCACAAGTACAAACCTACCAAGACATTACCGTCCACCTAAACTGACAGGCTGGGGAAGGAGAGCACTCACCAGAGAAGCAGCCAAGAGGCCCATGGCAACTCTGGAGGAGCTGCAGAGATCCACAGCTCAGGTGGGAGAATCTGTCCACAGGACAACTATTAGTCGGGCTCTCCACAAATCTGGCCTTAATGGAAGAGTGGCAAGAAGAAAGCCATTGTTGAAAGAATGCTATACGAAGTCCCATTTGCAGTTTGTGAGAAGCCATGTGGAGGGCACAGCAAATATGTGGAAGAAGGTGCTCTGGTCAGATGAGACCAAAATGGAACTTTTTGGCCTTAAACAATGTGTGGCTGAAAACTAACACTGCACATCACCTTGAACACACCATCCCCACCGTGAAACATGGTGGTGGCAGCATCATGTTGTGGGAATGCTTTTCTTCAGCAGGGACAGGGGAGCTGGTCAGAGTTGATGGGAAGATGGATGGAGCCAAATACAGGGCAATCTTAGAAGAAAACCTATTAGAGTCTGCAAAAGACTTGAGACTGGGGCGGAGGTTCACCTTCCAGCAGGACAACGACCCTAAACATACAGCCAGAGCTACAATGGAATGGTTTAGGTCAAAGCATATTCATGTTTTAGAATGGCCCAGTCAAAGTCCAGACCTAAATCTAATTGAGACTCTGTGGCAAAACTTGAATATTGCTGTTCACAGGTGCTCTCCATTCAATCTGACAGAGCTTGAGCTAATTTACAAAGAAGAATGGGCAAAAATGTCCCTCTCTATATGTGAAAAGCTGGTAGAAACATCCCCAAAAAGACTTGCAGCTGTAATTGTAGCTAAAGGTGGTTCTACAAAGTATTGACTCAGGGGGGCTGAATACAAATGTGCTCCACACTTTTCACATATTTATTTGTAAAAAAAATGTTGAAAACCATTTATCATTTTCCTTCCACTTCACAATTAGGTTCCACTTTGTGTTGGTCTATCACATAAAATCCCAATAAAATACATTTAGGTTTTTGGTTGTAACATGACAAATTGTGGAAAGTTTCAAGGGGTATGAATACTTTTTTCAAGGCACTTTATATTGCAACACCCCTCTCTAATTGGTGATGTCATTAATTCCTTAATGTTTGGCTGTCTGCACTTGGTAAATAAACAGTGGGCAGGGTGGAGTGGTAACCAGACTAGTCAGGTTATAGTAGCTGCATGAAGATCATGGTCACTGGGATGCAAGAATTAAAGCTGATGGACAGTATCTACAGGAAAGGGCATGTTAAACTATACAAAAATACTGGCACGCATGACAAAAAGATACGCCAGCTTAGAGATCATGAACATTTCATTTCTCTGTGTATGGTATGTGCAAAGGTTTTGCACAGAGCGGCCCGAATTTCCTCTTTTGGGGTCCCCCTCTTGGCTCCTCCTCTTCTTCAAGTGCCCCCATAGCAAGCTATGGGGACACTTCTGCGGGCTTGATCCCAAGGCAGGTTGTGTGCTTCTGTAGACAGACAAAGCACTCCTTTGCCCCACCCTCCACTCCCCCATAACAGGCTTTGACTGGCTATATATATATATATTTAGAATACGGAATGGTTAGAACCTCAAACACATAAAAAATAAGAAAGAAAGGAATACCTTGATGGACTTGAAGAGTGCTTCTTGATTGGGAATGGTTAAAATCCTTGTCAGGTTTATTTTTTTTTTGCTTGTCCCTTGACTTCATGTCTTGGAGTCACAACAGGAAGTGTGAGGAATTAATGGGGACACCTGTTCAGTGATAACTTTATAAAGTTATTATTGAACAGGTGTCCCCATTATTTCCCCTCACTTCCTGTTCTGGTTTCCACCCATCTTCTACTTAAAGCGATGTTCCGGCCGAAATTATACTTTTTAAATCAAAATACACCTATAATACACAAGCTTAATGTATTCTAGTAAAGTTAGTCTGTAAACTAAGGTCTGTTTTGTTAGTTTTTAGCAGTAGTTTGTTATTTTATAAACTTGCAGCAGGCCGTGGCCATCTTAATTGTGGGCATCTAAAGCCAGACTGTATTTCTTCCTGGATCTCATCCTTGCAGATCTCGTACATGCTCAGTGCAGCATAAGCAGTGTAATAGGTTTCAGGTCAGGTTTCCATAGCAACGGCAGTTTGAGAGGAAGTTGCTGCCCCTTCCCAGGAGGCATTGCAAACAGGAAATGATGCGATGGGCCGCGGCCAGGAAGGAGGAAGTGAAAAATGAATACAGCAGATATACAGTCTGTGCTGAAAAAAAAATAAAAAAAATATCCAATTTGTTTACAGTGCACAGTTTAGTGAGGGATGCTGAAGAGTTGTAAAAGTGGGTGGAACTCCACTTTAACTATGGATTTCAAAGCACATTCTGTCCTGGTGGCAATGGTCAATGGAACAAAAACATTACACTAAGGGTTTCAACGAGGAAATGCCAAAGTGCCATAAACCTCAGAGGTCCATTTCTAAAAAAAATATATATCCTCATAATTTGTCTAGAATGTTTATTTCCTACGATCGACCTAGTGGTCATATTGCAGTATTTTTCTGAAATGCCTCAATTGGGAAAATACCGCATTTTGGTCACTAGTTACATGATCATAGTAGGTAAACATACTGTATTGGGCAAACTACAGGTATTATTATTTGTGAGAACTGTGTGAATGCTTGAGATATTCAGACAGCACCTTTTTTTTTAAGCACACCCCATAGAGTCTGAATAGAATACATTTTCATGTATTTGACCAGTGGATACTGCAGTCTGCATGCTGTTATTATTGCTGCAGTCGCTCTATAAATGACTTAATTTTAGATTTCCTCTTTTTCATTGATACACATTCCTCTGCGAATCTGAACTTCAATATTTATCATAGGAATAATGAACCCTCCTTGATGACTTACCAACTTCTCAAAGGGTGGAAGATCCTTAAAAAAAACAAATTACCTGTCTGATTCAGTATTTGAGAATTTTATGTTTTGCCTATTGAGGACTTATAGCATGGTTCACAAGTTGCCTCCATAAACCCAGTATAACTTAATAATAAAAGCAGAACTGCCTGGGCTACTCCTAAGCCATTATGATTTTTCCTTTCATATTTTTTCCAACTGATTGTTGGTATGTGGGAGCAACAAAGTCAGTTTTACTATTCACTTTATCTGCAATTCTTAATATAGCTGGGGCATCAGATCTGCATGGTGCTGCAATGGGAATCGCATATTAGCCCTTTTACATGGCCTTACTCTGGTACCCATAGCAGCTCCACCAATGCTTGTCAGCGAAATGATGTAGGATATTAGGCAAGAGGTATGACAAATAAACATACCTAAAGTATAACTAAAGTCAAAACTTTTGTTTTAGTTTTGGATAGAGTTGAGAGGGATTAGAACACATGTCAGTCTGTGTTGCTGTCTGTGCCCCCGTTAAGGAGATTCACCCTCTCTATTTGTCCTGTCTACCATTATCATTGAAAGTGAAAGTAAAAGAAAACCCAAATTTGGGGTTGTCCCCAGACAAGTAATAGAGGGGGAAATCTACCAAAGGGGCATTATTTCTGTTGACCTGGGGGTACCTGTTTGGCTATGGGACAGGAAGTGAAGGGAAATCTCTGCAATAGGACAGAAATAACAATTACTGGAGTAATGGAAATTGCTCTATCCAAAATGAAAAAAAAAAGTTTTCCTGGTAGATCTACTTTAATACATTAAAAGGTAAAAGAAAAAGGACAACAGATCTTCTAAGAGAGTTTAATTTCATTACGAAATATTGGCCTGAGTTCACTCTGAAAATAAAAGTCTGTGTAAATAAGTTAAATAGATAAAGGCAAAGTATTATAAAATAGCCAAAAGGTGCTGGCAGTGTAGGATGGCTAGTTCACAAAACCTACACATCATAGCTAAGGCCGTCCTACAAACCAAGGTGCCAAAGTTACAGTGATCATTTGTCCGTCATAGTCATTTCAGGTTCACCCACCACTCTATGCTCGGCTGAAGCTTTTTCAGCCACCAACCGAGACTTGATTAGTGGGGGTAGCTGCATAATAAATTAGTACCAAACTTATGAGGTAAATTGCCATTCTGTCGCTTCTTGGTATTTGGTTTCAATAGATATCACAATCATGACTCAGTCGATGTCTCTGGGCGCAAAAACCCGGAAGATTTCAAAGCTCCAAAATGAAAGGAGATTCAGTTTCAGTTATGTGCTTTAAGCTGGCTCTCTGGAGCTGGTGGTGCCAGATTTTACCATGGCACGTTCAAGGATTAGGCGAGGACCCGCACATCCTCTGTTGAAATAAATAAGGCCAGTTGTGCGCATAGGGTCAGAGAGTCAAAGGGGGCAAAGCCCCAGGGCCCTCTGTTATCTGGAGACCATAGAGCCAGTGTGAGACTTGTTGGAAGAGTTGGTGACCCCGCTTAGCTGAGAGAAGCCACTGCAAGATTCCAGGCTCGACATTGACCCCCTGAAGAAGAAGAAGACAGAAGAGCATATAATTTAGAATAACTGAATGGCTCCATGACAAATGTAAACAACTGCATGATAACACCCAATAAGCTTGCATGTGTTGTGAGCTTCAACCAGGACATATCATTTATGTAACAAATGTAATGCAGCAAAGGAGTTTGTTGATCACTCCATGGGCAGCACTGGTGCTTGGAGCTCAGTGCTATAACATGCTCCTGAGGAGGGGCAAAGAGGAGATTCATGTTAAAGCATGTTCTTTAGTAAGGGACATACAATCCACATTATTATTCTACCAAAATCTGTGTGTGCTGTAAATCAACTCCAGCATTGCTCCTTTTTCTTTTTGCTGGAGGCCACCATTGTGCTGAAGCCAAGAGCCCCTGAGCAGTAGTAAATCTTTAAACTGTCAGCAGGTCAGCCTCTAGTGGCTCTGATTTTCGTCACAGTGCCAAAGAAAAGAGAGCAACAGAGCATGTGCAGAGCAGGGTGAGCCAGCGTATTAATGGATTCTAAACAGTATGGGGAATTATTTTTAATGTTTTACTATACTGCAAAAGGGGCCAGCCTGAAGTTATCTAGCAGGACTTAAAGTGTCAATAAACCCACATCATAAAAACTCTCTCAATAAATGCTGTATTACATGTTGTTCATACGTATTTAGTCACTATGCGATTAGTTTTCTGTATTCTGCAAAAAACACAGTTAATCCTGCTGCTCTCTAGCTCCACCTTCTGTTAACGTCACCAACCCACCTAGGGATTTCTACAGCTGTGGTGGCAACTCTGCACATGCTCAGTTTTCAGTGAGTTTCTATGCTGAGCATTTCCTCCCCATCACATCTGAGTAGCACATGTGACTATAGAGTCACACATGTGGGCGTATACACAGTAGTAAATGACAGCCCACTCCCGCCCTCCTCCTCCATGGCCACTAACCAGCTAAACACAATAGGGGCGGGATATTACATGTAGATAGACGGAGGCTTCACCTCCCTCTTATTCTAAGACACAGGCTAGAGGAGCGTTACACAGCCTGTGACTGGCAGAAATCCGTCCACACCATGTTAGTGCTAAAAAATAACAAAGATTTCATCTTAAATATATATTTGTATGAAAATGTAAAACAGGTTATTGATATTAATTCTTTATTTTTACTTTGTATTCCAAATGCTGTTTTTTTTTTTTAACATGTGACCAGCAGCAGAGGACTAGAAGTTCCTCCTTCTTATGTTTCTCTGCAGACAGGCTGGGGAAGATCTGGATTATGTGACAGCTCTTTATCGATTAGGAACATTTTTTTTTTTTTTTGTTATTAAAATAATTACAGTGTCATCATCCATATACAGAAATAGAAGGGGCAATGTACATTAAACAGTGTGTGTTTAATATCACTCTATTTTTTTATATATATATATATATATATATATATATATACACATACACACAGTATCTCACAAAAGTATATATATATATATATATATATATATATATATATATATATAGTATCTCACAATAGTGAGTACAACCCTCACATTTTTGTAAATATTTTATTATATCTTTTCACTGTATGGTCTTGACCAGCATGCTGCAGCTCAGTTTCAGGGTCTTGGCAATCTTCTTATACCCTAGGCCATCTTCATGTAGAACAATTTTTTTTTCAGATCTTCAGAGAGTTCTTTGCCATGAGGTGCCATGTTGAACTTCCAGTGACCAGTATGAGAGAGTGAGAGCGATGACACCAAATTTAACACACCTGCTCCCTATTTACACCTGAGACCTTGTAACACTAACGAGTCACATGACACCGGGGAGGGAAAATGGCTAATTGGGCCCAATTTGGACATTTTTACTTAGGGGTGTACTCACTTTTGTTGCCAGCGGTTTAGACATTAATGGCTGTGTTGAGTTATTTTAAGGGGACAGAAAATTTACACTGTTATACAAGCTGTACACTCACTACTTTACATAGTAGCAAAGTGTCATTTCTTCAGGTTTGTCACATGAAAAGATATAATAAAATATTGACAAAAATGTGAGGGGTGTACTCACTTTTGTGAGATACTAAATATATATATATATATATATATATATATATATATATATATATATATACACACACACACACACACACACACACACACACACACACTAATGCCCCATACACACGGTCGGAAAATCCGACCACAAAATCCATCGGATTTTGTCCGACGGATTTAGTCCGACACTGGTGTTGCATACACACGGTCGGACAAAGTTGTCGGAAAATCCGATCATTCTGAACGTGGTGACGTTTGTTGCGTACGACGGGACTACGTAGAGGCTAGTAGCCAATAGCTTTGGTCTTGTAATGTGATCTGAGCATGCGTGGCACTTTGTCCGTCGGAATTCGCTACACACAATCGGAATTGGTGTGATCGGACTTTGTTGTCGGAAAATTTTTAGAGCAGGAGATACAACTTTGTCCATCGGACAATCCGATGGAAAATGTCCGATGGTGCCTACACACGGTCGGAATTTCCGACAACATTGTCCGATAGGACAGAATCCATCGGAAAATCCGACCGTGTGTATGGGGCTATATACACTTATACAGTATATATGTTCTGATTTAGAATTCTGACTTTACTCTAAATTCACTAGCCCCATGCTTGTTCAAGGTCAGTGACTCAAAGTTTTGAACAAGAGACAGCCAGCAATAACAAATCAGAGCAATACCTAAATACTCCGTCAATCACTAAATTTGAAGATGGCAACCGATTTTAATGCATGTCCTATTGGCTGGACTGCATACTGTCCGTTTGCTTCTCTGCTGCCATTTTTGCTTGCAGTAGTGAAAAAAATACAACTGCGTAAGCTCAAAATACAGACGTATGCCCTGTACACACGATAGGATTTTCCGACAACAAAATCCATGGGATTTTTTTCCGACAAATGTTGGCTCAAACTTGTCTTGCATACACACGGTCACACAAAGTTGTTCGGAAATTCCGAACGTC
The DNA here is from genome assembly GCA_028564925.1 of Lithobates sylvaticus. Classification (NCBI taxonomy): domain Eukaryota; kingdom Metazoa; phylum Chordata; class Amphibia; order Anura; family Ranidae; genus Lithobates; species Lithobates sylvaticus. The sequence continues at coordinate 263,079,468 of CM053031.1, forward strand.
AAGAGCGCAGTGACGTACAACACGTACGATGACCTGAGAAAAATGAAGTTCAATAGCCAGTGCGGCTCTTCTGCTTGATTCCGAGCATGCGTGGAACTTTGTGCGTCGGAATTGTGTACACACGATCGGAATTTCCGACAACAAGCTCCAATCACCAGAACCAGATCTCAAATTTTGTGTGATGGAAACTGTCCGATGGAGCCTACACATGGTCGGAATTTCCGACAACAAGCTCCAATCACACATTTGCCGTCAGAAAGTCCGACCGTGTGTACGCGGCATTGGAGCTTACAAAGGGCTGAGGACTCTCTCCCCGTCCCCCTATGTGACAGCACAGGGTGCCGGTGCCTGTGGGGCTATTCACCAAGAAACAGTACTGTCATGTGGGCATGAGGGAGGACAGTCACATGCTGTCCATACTTGTAGGTACCAAGTATATCCTCTCTCCTAGGAGCTGGACAGTGTATCAAGTCGAAAGGAAAGGTATGTCTTTGCTGGTAGGGCTGCCATTAAAGTGGATATGCTGCTTTTTCTCTGCATGGGCAAAATCTGGGTTTCATTTAAGTCCTTATCTTACTAAGACCCAACTATCCTTTGAAATGGAACACTGTCTTACCTGAAGTCCTCTGATGCCAGAACCTCGAAGTAATACAAGACTTTACACTTGTTACTGGAGACCTGAAGGGAGGCCAAAACATCATCTACTCGGACAATGCTGGTGCCAGACGATGAGCTGTGCATCTTCCACTGAAGGATGTAAAACCCGGGCCAGCGAGTCACATGAGAACCCTGGCAAGACAAAAAGGGTTTGGGTCTTCTGGAATAGGGGCAGCATAAATAATTCTTAAAGCGGAACTTCAATCTCTCAATCAACATTGATTATTTTTAATATCCTTATGCTGCTAGCCTTAGTAAGTAGATAGGAAGGTATATTATATTTACTTATTTTAATAATTTTTTTACATTTCTTCAGTTACTTCCTGGTTTTCATGCCTACGCCAAAATGATATCATACATCCCAGGAGTCTTCAGGAGAGGTTTTCTCAGCTAAGCACACCCTCCTGCCTGCATTCCTGAGCTAAGGGCGGATGGATTACAGGAAGTAAATGCTACATAAATCATCTGCCCTTACTCAAAATGGCCACAGCCAGAAATGCTAGGGGGATGTTTTTCAAAGTGATTTCTCAGCAAAATAAAGCACGGAGGCATGAATGGATGGGGGAGTTTGCTTTGGATATAAAAAATTTATTAAATAGCATTTTTGGTTGGCGCTGTTTTATAATATTAATAGTAACTGTAATCACTCAAGACTACTTAGTAACTCATGTTACTATAAGATAGCAATAGGTAAAAACTCTAGGCTTCTTTAGGTTTGGAAATGAAAAACGACTTAAAGCTGATCTGTTTAACCACTTGCCGACCGTACATTTACGTCAGCAGAATGGCACGGCTGGGCAAATGAGCGTACCTGTACGTCCCTTTGAATTTTCCGCCTTGTGGTCACGTGCATGCCGCCGGAGGCGAGCACGCGACCCTGCCGCGAGCTCCGCGAGTACGATTGCGGGTATCCCCACGGACATCGATTCCGCGGGGATGCCCGCGATCGTCTCACGGAGAGGAAGAACAGGGAGATGCTAATGTTAACAAACATCTCCCCCGTTCTGCCTAGTGACACTGTCACTGATCATAGCTCCCTGGAATCGGGAGCGGTGATCAGTGACGTGTCACTCGTAGCCACGCCCCCCAAACAGTTAGAATGATTCCCGAGGACACACTTAACCCCTTCCTAGCCAGCTAGTAGTTAACCCCTTCACTGCCAGTGTCATTTTTACAGTAAACAGTGCAATTTTTATAGCACTGATCGCTGTAAAAATGACAATGGTCCCAAAAATGTGTAAAAATTGTCCGATGTGTCCGCCATAATTTCACAGTCACAATAAACATTGCAGATCGCCGCCATTACTAGTAAAAAAAAATCATTAATAAAAATTTACCAAAAATATGTAGAAAAATATGTATCAGCCTAAACTGAGGAAAAAAATGTTTTATATATTTTTGGGGGGATATTTATTATAGCAAAAAGTTAAAAATAATGCGTTTTTTTCAAAATTGTCACTCTGTTTTTGTTTATAGCGCAAAAAATAAAAACCGCAGGGGCGATCAAATACCACCAAAAGAAAGCTCTATTTGTGGGGGGGGGAAAAAACGCCTATTTTGTTTGGGAGCCACGTCACACAACCACGCAATTGTCAGTTAAAACAACGCAGTGCCGAATCGCAAAAAGTGCTCTGGTCTTTGGCCAGCCAAATGGTCCGGGGCTTAAGTGGTTAATCTGTATATATCTAAAGCTGGTTTAAAGATTTGGCAGATTTTTTTTTTGCATTTTTTTGTTGGGTGCAAAGGGCAAGGAGACATTAGTTACAAACGAAGGGTGAAACCATACTGCCATTATATGGGCTCCCCCAAAGACTTTGTTTTGCCTTTCTTAGACCAAAATGTCTGCGTTTGTTTGAGGCTTGGTGGACGTGTCTCTTCCCTACCTACACAACTATGTCAAAAACATGTTGGGAGGTGACATACCTGGATACTCTCTCCTTCTTTGCAGATGAGTGGAGCCTCAACCCAGCTGTAGTCCACCCCCAGCACCCAGTTCTTGTCAATCAGCTGGACGTTATTGCTGGTGCTGGCGGTGGAAGGGACCGAGGAGGAGGAGGAGGAGGAGGCATCCTTCTGATGGGTCACTGGGGCCCTCTTGGAGTGGAAGAGGCTAAACACCACATCTCCACGGAGCACATCAAAGTCCCACGTGATAACAGACTCCACCTCGAGAATCTCTGCTGATATCTAGGGGAAGAAGGCACGACAAGATGTCTGAGACTGGACTAGAGCAAAATCTTTACAGGTTCTTGTAAAAGTGTCCACACACAAAACAATTATCAGTCAAGTTGGACTTTGTAAGACCTCAATACCAATATTTAGGCTATCAATGAGGTGTGGACAATGACCTGACTTGATTGTTTCACATTGACTGTATCTGTCCTAGAACGTGGTCATTGTATTACCATTAGATTGTCCTGTGCACAGTTCTGAAGTTTGGAAAAGGTGTTATGCCCCGTACACACGATCGGACTTTCTGACGGGAAATGTTGGATGTGAGCTTGTTGGTGGAAAGTCTGACTGTGTGTATGCTCCATCGGACAATTGTTGTTGGACTTTCCGCCAACAAATGTTGGCTAGCATGTTCTAAAATTTTCCGCCAACAAATGTGTGTTGTCGGACTTTGCGATCGTGTGTACACAAGTCCGTCGGTACAAACACACATGCTCGGAAGCATGCGGTCTTCAGTCTTGTAAATTAGAGTTTGTAATGGAGAATTAACATTTGTGACGTGTCAAATTATGAAATCTCCAAATGCAGCGCACAATTCTCTTCTTTAATGGGATAATAATGAAGCTGCTTTGCTGGTGATACTGATGGAGTTATTGCAAACAAATTTTCAAAGGCTTTTTTTTTCTAGTGATATCATGAATAATATAATTATTTTTTTTATTTTTTTTATTTGTGCATTAAAAAAAAAAAAAAAAAAAACATTAGACATGCTATCATTCTATGCATCCAAAAATATAGAAAATATACCAAATCAAATCATTATTCAACCAAAAAAATAAGGTCAAAGCAATAACTCCAAGGCCAATAATAAATAACAAGTTATCTCCTCCGATTCCGCAACATGTCTGGTTGAAAAGCACAAAATTAAAAACGCGAAAAGAAAAGCGCGAATCAACATTCACCAAACTTCTACTAACACGAAATTAGCAGAAGGAGCCCAAAGGGTGGCACTAAAGAGCTGAAAAACGCGAAAAGAAAAACGCGAATCAACACTCACCAAACTTCAACTAATACGAAATTAGCAGAAGGGGCCCAAAGGGTGGCACTAAAGACCTGAAAAACGCGAAAAGAAAAACGCGAATCAACACTCACCAAACTTCTACTAATACGAAATTAGCAGAAGGGGCCCAAAGGGTGGTGCTAAAGATCTGAAAAAAGACATAGTACGTCTAGTACGTGACTACGTTCGGAATTGTTGGCCAACATTTGTGTGACCGTGTGTATGCAAGACAAGTTTGAGCCAACACCCTTCGAACAAAATTGCACGGTTTTGTTGTCGGAAAGTCCAATCGTGTGTACGGGACTTTACACAATTGTACTCATACACATTTATGGTGTTGTGGGAAAAAACAGAGCTACTGATATTGGGACTCGGTGAGGGATGTACTAGGCTGAATGTGCACTACTTCTGTCCATCAAGTGAGTGGAACAAGTGACTAAAGCACACGCTACAGAGACAGCATATCCCTTTCCATCATTTTGTAGGAGACATATGCTTCTCTGGGACTAGAATAGGTGTAACTTCGTGAAAAGCAATAAACTGTTGCCCCTACCTGGGTGCTACCCTTCTAGGAAAAACCAGCAGGGAGGAGGAGAAAAGCCAAGCTACCTTCCCTTTGTTATATAAAAGGAGGCATTTCTTGCATATGTCTAGGCACACATATGTTAAAGTTGAACTCCAAATATAAAGGACACAAAATGAATGCAGCTTTGCATTCATTCTGTATCATAAAATTATTCATTTTTTAATTCAACAGTGTAAGTACCCCAATAAAACCTGATATCAGCTTCCTGCAAATCCCGGAACCCCTATACAGCAGAACTCATGCTGGGAGAGGAAGAAGCAACACAATGAGCTTTAAAATGCTGATAGGAGTAGAGCGACAGGGACACCAGTTCATCAGTCTGCTACTTCTCCTTCATTGTCCAGTCACAGGCTGGGGGAGGAAACAAGACCTGTAAAGTGTTGCTTAAAGTGGTAGTAGTAAACTCCCACTGGGCATTTGTACCTACAGGTAAGCTTAAAGCGGGACTGTACTGTAAAAAAAAAATTTAAAAGCCAGCAGCTACAAATACTGCAGCTGCTGACTTTTAAAAAAATGGACACTTACCTGTCCCTGGTTCCAGCGGTGTCGGCAGCAGAAGCCGATCGCTCGCTCGGCTCTCTGCTGTAGCCGGCGCCATTCTCGGTGAGGGAATCAGGAAGTGGCTTCACTTCCCGATTCCCTACTGCGCATGCGCGAGTTGCGCGGCGCAATGAGAATCTTCAGCGCTGTCTGCCGGGTCACGTGTGTGTCCCGGCAGACAGCGCGTCGGGACAGGAACTTGCGTAAACTCCCACGGGAGTTTATGCCGGAAGTGGGTGCAGATACCTGTCTTAGACAGGTATCTGCACCCCCCTCCCCCCTGAAAGGTGCCAAATGTGACACCGGAGGGGGGGAGGGTTCCGAAAAGCGGGAGTTCCACTTTAGGGTGGAATCCCGCTTTAAAATAAAGCTTACCTGTAGGTACAAGGATTATCTCCTAAACGATGCAAGTTTAGGAGATATACAGTGTCTCTGCAGCCAGTGACGTCACCTGCGCATGCATTCTGAAGGAACGGCATACTTGTGCTGTTCCTTCAGAGCTCTGTGGCTGAGACGTCATCGCGGCTCGGCCATTCAAGCGGCCAGAGCCCGCAAACCTAGAAGGAAGACTGGGTGAAGATGGAAGCCCTGTCAGCGGTGACATCGCGCCGTTAGAGGGCTTTGTTTTAAGGTAAGTCTTTCATAATGTGCTAGTATGTGATGGATACTAGCATATTATGGCATGCATGGAGAATTTTTTTATTTTTAATTTTTATACACATTTACTACCGCTTTAACTGAGAAATCAGGTCTTCTATGCTGTTAGACAAGACTGTACTGTGTGGTAGGCAGTGATGTAAGTAACTGAGGTAAAATAAACAGAGTTACTTAACGCAGTTACTTTAGAGGGTAACAAGTAATCTAACTGATTACTTTTCCCCTTATGGTAACGCAGTTCCCATTACTTGGGCTGAGTTACCTCAATTACATCTACTGCCACTAGATGGCAGTAGTGTAATTCCGGTGTCCTGACAAAAAAGTTCCCCCGCCGGATAAGGACCCCCTGTACTGCGCAGGTGCAGCGCTTGCGCAGTACGAAGGACTACGGAGCTTACGAAAATTGACGAACCTAAACAGTTCTGAGTGAACTCTCCACCGTGCAGGCGCAGTTAACATGTAATTGTACGAGGCGATGCCGCACGCTCCCGATGCTCGTGCTACTCTGCAAGGGGCGTCTATCGTGTAACTAAGGGGCGGGTCTAGTATTACTGTAACCAAGGGGCGCATTTATTATTATTGTTATATATCGAGCTCTGCCCATTAATTTAACATTCGCCCTCTTCTGTAGCCATCCGCCCCTTACACGATATAATAATAATAGACCCGCCCCTTGCTTACACGCTAAAACAGATCTGCCCCTTGGTTAGAGTAATAATAGAGCAGCCCCTTGGTTACACGATATATAACAATAATAATAAATGCGCCCCTTGGTTACAGTAATACTAGACCCGCCCCTAAATTACACGTATAGAATATTAAAAAAAAAAGTCAGTTACTTTCCTGCGTAACTAATTACTTTTCCAATGTAGTAACTGAGTTACTAACGCAATTACTTTTTGGGAGAAGTAATTTGTAACTTAACTAATTAGTTTTTTAAAGTAAGATGACCAACACTGGTGGTAGGGCTCTGTAAATATCAAGACATGATGGGCAGAAATTTAAACCCTTTATATATAATTTTTTCCATTATATGTAACTCATCTGTGTATAGCTGGAGTTCAGCGTTAACCTATTCCAAGTATGCATACAATATATTCTACATTTATATATTGTAATATGTTGTCTTTGGCTTTTCTTTGCTGGTGGTACCTAAAGACATTTGGACCTGGCTTCAATACCATATATCAATATAACAATACCAATATACTAAATCAGATTCCAGCTGTCATTCTTCCATTGTAACTTAGAAGAATTAAGCTGCATGTGATTGACTGGTGATTGATTGTGTGCTATGGACAAGTCCAATGTTTGTTGAGTTTTTGTAGCCCAGCTGTGTATGTTCTCTCGGTCACTAACCTCGTGTGGGGATCCCTTGTTGATATAGGCAGAGTGGTAGATGGTCTCCGTCCACAATCGGATATGATCGGATGTTTCTGTTTCGTCATCTGTCTGGTATAATGTTTTGGGAACCAGTCCGCCTTCTGGAATGTTACACTGCAAAACACAGCCAACACTTGGGTTATCAATCTGTCTTTAGGATCCATGACAATGGGCTTTTGTTTGCTTCAAACAGGGTTTTGCATTCTCATACAAGTCTAAGGGAAGGCAAAACTTGCTTGAAGGAAGTCTACTGCAGGTCAAAATGAAGCATGTCAAATGCACCTGTTAGTGAATTCTGAATAATCTCTGATTGTCTCAAATGTATGTCAAACTGATGCTATCAACACAAGCCCAAAGCCTGTTGATACAGGCTCCTACATTGATGTTAAAATCCCAATATGTGTCTTTTCAGAGATCTTGCTGTTGGAGTATCTAAGGCAGGGTTTCTCAACCAGAGTTCCATGGACCTCCTTCTCCTCCAGAGGTTGCTAGGGGTTCCTTGAGCAATGGGTAATTTCTGCCTTTCAGATAAGTTCCCACTGACACCATTTATCTTTTTCGCTATCTGTAAGGGGGTAATTCTTCCCAATGACCACAAGTGTAAGGGCCATTTTTTTCCACTGACCATCACACTAATGAATCATGAGTTGTAGATATAGTCATTTTTAGCAGGGGTTCCCTGAGACTGGAAAGTTCCCCTGCATTGAAAAGGTTGAGAAAGTCTGATCTAAGGCATAAAAGAAGCCATGGGCTGACTCAGCGAACTAGGCTCAACCTCAAACCAAAAAATTACTTTTAGCTGGGTGGATGGACTACACCTTTAAAAAGGCAAAGTTAATTTTACGTTTCATTTTTTTACGCTAATTCAGTGTTTCCTTCTGTTCCCTTCACCATGAAGCAGTTATTTTATCTTGCTACTTTCCTTATTGTACTTCGCAGATGGTTCGTACTAATGATGACAAAGAAGCCTGAAACGCTGGGCACCAAGGTGAGTGCCCATGCAGAATCCGGTACCTGAAGCAACATTACAAGCTGTCTCTATAGCATAGGGTTCCGGCACGGCTTTTAAGATTTTACTAAGGTTGCATCAATCCAGGTACAATATTTCTATGTTGGCATGAAAAGACAGTGAGGGTTGACTAAAGAAATCGAAGATAAAAATAATAAAGGAAAATAAAAAACGAGTTAGGCTAAGGATGATTTTCTCTGTAAAGGAGAAAAGGTCCACCATCTTTAGACACCAACACAAAAATGAGGACCTACAGAGTGAGGTTATAGGGGAGGAACCCATGGGCATGTCCTCTAAAGCAGCGGTCATCAACCCCCGGTCCGCGGCCCACCGCCGGGCCGTGGCCTGTTTGCAGCCGGGCCGCGAAGGCTGCGCTGTCTGACAAGCGGCGGCGGAGCGAGCAGAGAGATGACATCATCTCTCACCGCCGCCTGCTTCGCCGCTTTTCCACACTCACAGCGAGACTGCTACAATGCTGGAGGTGAGGCGGGGAGCAGAGAGATGAGATCATCTCTCGCTGCCAGCCCGCGTCACTGCTCCTCCGCCGACAGTGAGGCAGAATACCAATACGCTGCTGGAGGTGAGGCAGGGGAGCAGAGAGATGAGATCATCTCTCACTACCCGCGCCCCCCCCCCCCCCATTACCGCTGTTCTCCCTCACTACCCAATACTCCAGGCTTGCCTCTGAACTAATGCGCACACCTGTGCTGCCACCACTGCAGTGACAATCTTCATGTGGTGGCAGGCAATGTGGCAAATGACAAGCTGCATCTGATGGCAAGTGCCAATCCAAATCTGGTGGCAGGTGATGTGGCAAGTGACTAAATTCATGTGGTGGCAGGCGACATGGCAAGTGTCAAGCTGCATATGAAGGCAGGCGACATGGCAAGTGACAATCCGCATTTGGTGGTAGGTGATGTGGCAAGGGACAAAAAAAGCAACTGGTGGCAGGGGACATGGCAAGGGACAAATTGCATCTGGTAAAAAGTGACATGGCAAGTGACAAGCTGCATCTGGTGGCAGATGACGTGGCAAGTGACAATCCGCATTTGGTGGCAGGTGACGTGGCAAGTGACGATCTGCATCTAGTGACAGGCGACGTGGCAAGTGACACTCTGGCACATTCTGCATTATGGTGAGTTGAACTATTTCATTGTATATTACAACGTAATAGAAATAATGTGCTTCAATCATCCTGACATCATATCAATGATGGTGCCGGGATGATTAAAGCGCCAACACCAGCCATTTCCCAGATAAATTGCCCGCAAAAAGCTGCAAACCCCCCCCCCCCCCCCCCGGGCCTTGGCACAATTTTCTTCAACAACGCCGGTCCCCGGTGCCAAAAAGGTTGGGGACCATTGCTCTAAAGCATTGCCAGTGTCCAATCACCTGAAAGTACATGCCTATAACCCATTGTGTATGAATACTCTGCCTGTGTCCTGTACTGTATGACTAACATACAGGGTTTATTCCCAATTTTAGGGTAGTGGGTAGAGCCTTCAAAATCATTCCTTTTAGCTTGTGGGACAACCCAACAATCACTTATATATACTATAGATGTGGGCTATTGTTATAGAGCTGTTTATTTCAAACTACATACGGCTGTTTCAGACTTGTAGGTCATCATCAGTGCAGTTCATGGAAACCATGACATCTATGAAGGAGGGTTTGGGGACCAATGGGACAAGTAATGGTGGCGGGGGTGGTAAATTTGCATGGCTCTCATGACTATCATAAATGTATTAAGCCCCTTATTTTTTGCATTTATTTTTGTATAATTCATAGTTATGTGCAGTCAGGTGCAGAGAAGGAAAAAATTCAAACAGACCTGTTGCTTGTTTGAAATTTTTTGCATGTCAGTGATTGCCAGAACCATGTGGATTCCAAAGTCAGAAAGCCTTTTTTTACACAAAGATGACAATTTTTTTCTCCAAAAACTATAAGAATTGTGCATGGTATGGGCAATACTCTTTTTCCGTTCTATCATCATAGTGGTAACTGATGTACTAGAAATCTTGTGTTAAAAAAAGTCAGTTTGTAGATTCCTACCACACACTCTCCTCCGAAGAAATCTGGGATGATCTCTTTGTCCACGTAGTCGGCGATTCCTCCTGGACCCTGATAGTTGTTTCCGCTGTAGATCAAGAATTTTTTTCTGGAGTTTTCGTTGATGAATGGACTGACCTAGGAGATAATGTGTAATCAGAAACCATATGAAGGCAACAAGACCAAATAAAGTATTAAAGCGGTAGTAAGCCATCCTAAAAAATGGATCCCTCCAGCGGCACTGTCACCACATGGAATCCATCTTCATCCGGTCTTCCTTTCGAGTTCACAAGCTCTAGTCGTTTGAATAGCCGAGCCACGATGATGCCACTCCTACGGGATTTACATCGGTGGCACAGCTCTCTCAATGGATGCCGTATTGTCCATTGAGAGCGCAGTGTGCATGTGCCAGTGATGTCACTGGCGGCTACACATATAAATATCTCCTAAACTGTGCAGGCACAAAGTGATGAAAAATCTAAACTTTACAAATGTCACTGAAGTAGGAAGTAAGTGGAAATCTTCCACTGGGGACATTTATTTGGTGACAACTTTCTAATGCCGCGTACACACGATCGGAATTCTCGTCGGAAAAAGCTCTGATGGTTTTCCCGTCGGAATTTCGCTCAAACTGTCTTGCCTACACACGGTCACACCAAATCCCGATGGTCAATAACACCGCGACATACACCACGTTCGACGGCACTATAAAAGGGAAGTTTAATGCTTCCGAGCATGCGTCAAATTGTTTTCAAGCATGCGTCGGAATTTTGCGTGTCGCAATTGCATACACATGGTTGGAAAATCCGATGAAAAGCTCCCATCAGACTGTTTCCAGCGGAAATTCCGACCGTGTGTACGCGGCATAAGAGAGAATTTCCTCTCACTTTGGGGAACTTTCCCCTTATTTCTTGTTACAAATCAAGGAGAAATCTCTCCAATGCCGTACAGACAGCAAAAAAACTCAACAGAGCTTATAACCATACTTCAATCCATACCAAATGTAAAAAAAAAAATGTCTATAGATACACTTAAAGCAAAGTGATAAATTAATGCAGCCTTTTCTCCACTCACCAGCGTCCACAGAACTGGAAATACTCGGGGAGCTCGTACAATCAGAAGTCTTCCTAGTGTTTCTGGGTAATTGGCCTCAACAACCTCTATTATCCTGAGTAAGGCCTTCACTCCAGGCCTCCAGAGGTGTCTCATGTTAAGCCCTTCCAGGTCCACAAGGCAGGTCCAGGATCTGTGGGAAGACATATAGACATAATGTTTATTGACCCAGTAATTCTCAACCTTTTTTCAGTCAAGGCACCCTTTAAAATGTTGGACAATCTCAAGGTACCCTCCGAAATTATGAACAGTCTTGAGGCGAGGCGTCCCATTCTAAAATGTAAAAACTATTCTGATAGTTTTACATAATGCAGCAACATCAATACACATGTAGGACACCCAATGTTAGAGGTGATTTATTCTCCAAAGCAAAAACACTTTTGCAAACTGGTACTGACTAGTACTCCAATATTTATCTTGTCCCTCAGTTTTTCTTCATCACTTAGCTAATGTTACCCCAAAGCTGATGGAGAGCTGCAAGGGAGGGTCAAACAAGGATCATATGCAGGTGCAGGCAACTGACATCCTCCTTATCAACTGATGATGTCATTGGTCTTTAGGAGGTTGGCAGCTAGAAGGTTGTAATGGTGCACAATGGAAACCAGTGGTTTTGTGTAACTAAAAGGCAGGTTTCATCCACCTGCTGGCATGTATACAATTTTGGGCCAATCTTTAGGCATATTGCCAAGGCACCCCTGAAGAAACTTTAAGGTACCCTGATTGAAAAAGGCTGTATTAACCTATATACCCAGGGAAAAATTCACCTATAAATGGCTCTGTGATCTTTTATAGCACAGTATCATAGGCCAAACATGAGAGTCATTTTCAGATTTGCTTAAAGCCAAAGTCCAGGTTGTGCAGGCACTCCCACTGGAGCATTCCCCTTTTGTGAATTTTCTTTGGTCACGTGATGCCCTCGAGTCCTTGTCCTCTGGCTGTGGTAGGCAGTCCTGTATGATGAACAGGGCCATATAGTGACAAGGGTCCTGTACGGTGCATTATTTACTGGGGAGCTTCTTTATGGGGTGTGTCCTGGGATGACAAGAAGTGGGTGGAATAACCCTGGGCGCCATAAAACTTGGAACAGAAGCTGTGGCCGGGACCGAAGGAGGAAATTGGTTTCAGTTTTAACTGTGGAAAGGGTGAGTATTGCTTCTGGACTTCTTTTGTTAAACAGGAAGGGGGAGGTGTATTAAGTTTTAGTGTAAAAGTTGGTCTTTAAAGTGAATGAGGCCCCACCAGAAGCTTAAATTTACCTTCTTTTCAGCTGCTGGAAACAAAGAGAAATACCCGGTATTTCCAATTAATGGAAAGCATAAGAATCGTTCTCCATAACAGCACTGATTGGTAACATCAGGGAAAGAGAGAGTGCTTAGCCCTGTGTAAGTTCCAATTCCTGATCAATACTTTCTTTCCTTGCTTCTGCTATGCTTCCTGCTGTCAGGACCTGGATCACTTGCTGGTGGCACTGTCTTCCCAGAGCAGAAGGTTGTAGTTTTGGTGTCTACCAGCATGTGTCTCCCAGCAGCCAGCAGGTCCCAGTAATCGGTTTCCACTTAATGCTGGCTGCTGGGAGGATATTTAGGTCCTCACCTACTAGTGCCTCTCACTCCAGTGTTTTGCTGCTGCCAGATACTGTTTGCCATGGATCCTGATCTTGCTCTTTCCCTGTTCTGCTGCCTTGTACCTGCTCCCCCTTGTTCCCGATCCCAGTTTTCGTTCCCCCATCCCATCTGCTCCCTGCACCTACGATTTTCCCCTGCTGTTCTGTGTTCCACATTTTGTATATAGTTAGTAGTTAGTTAGGCTTCCTGTTTATTAGGTTCATAAGTTAGTTATTCTGTCATTGAGTTTTTGGTTTACTTATATTTTTAGCTTTGCTTTTTGCTGGTATTTGGATGGATTTTGTTTCACTGTAAAAAAGATCTTACATTAAGGTGTCAGTTCACTTTACAGAAAATCTGTAAGGTGAACTTACACTGGACCCCCTTCCGATTGCGCCCGGTCCTGCTAACCTGGAGTCTGGCGGGCACCCATTCTGACACAAAGTATAGCCGCTTTACCAGTCCGGGATTTGAAATCCCAGCGGATCTCTCTCGCTAGGCAGGTTCTGATTGGTCGACGCTGTCCATGTGATGGCGCCGACCAATTAGAATACTTCTAAACGTACCTCCTGACAAGGTATGTTTAGGAGATTAAGCCGAGCGGATTTCTAAGCCTCGGACTGGTAAGGCGGCTATACGAGGTCTCCTAGCGGGTGTTCGGCGAGCTCCAGGTCAGCGGGAGCTTGCCAATAAATATATACGGTCTGTTCCCAGTTTGCTGAATGTAGCTAAGCAGATTTGGCCATCCTGCTGCTGATTCCTGACACTTACTAAGGCTGCAGAGATTGCGCCTTACTATTCCTCTATGACCCAATTCATGAGTGTAACAAAATGCGCCAAATTTTATCTCAGCAACGGTTAATCAAAAAGTGCTAACCTTACTGCCTGATACAGATAGCCACTAAAGGCAGAATCTAGAAATCTGTTAGGGAATATATTGAGGAGAATTAAGGTGTAAAAGAAGTCACATGGAAAATAACTTTGGTAATATTTACAATAATAACCCAAAATTAACATAGAGGAAATTAACCTTTGCCAAATAAAATAATATTTTAAGCCATGTTACTTCCAGCTCTGTTTGGCTGCATTGCTGAAAATAATGATCTTTATAACTTAACAAATGAAATAAGCAAAAGCAAGGAGGGGCTGTTACACCTAATGCTGTTCACTGACCTTATTGGTGAGCCGAACAGATGAGTATTTTCCTCACATCTCCTCTGACCTTCCTCACTAATAGAGAGAACCTGTTACAGGACACAAAACACGCAACTGATATAAAAAACTCAGAGTACCAAAACATTCATTAACAATACCCAATATTCTCAAAGGATATAAATCCACTTTGTGCGTGTCAAAATCTTTTGCAAAGCATGCTATTATTGCAACCTTTTTATTTCTATCAACAAAACCTAATTTCGGCCAATAAGTTTTGGCTACCGATATTTTGGTGCATTTTTAGTAAAAATAGTTTAGTCTGATTTAGTTATATATAGTGCTACTTTAAGCACAAATTTCTGATTATTTTATGGAGAGCACTAAGAAGATATAACCATGCCAATGGTGCTGCAGAAAACATATAGCACAGTGAGGAAGGTTTGTGTTCCAGGATGATAGGACAGTCAAAATTAGAAATGGCACCCCCTACAGTTGCATACCAGAAGCAGTGCGGCCGCTTTATGGGGGCCCTAGACTTATTTGCTTCTCATCCCAGTCTACCCCATAAGACTGGTGCTACACTAACAGCGCAAGTCGGCGGGGATTCTTTCTGTGCTGCCCCCCTGCAAAGTGCTGCCTTGTCGGCCTAGGCCAGGATACAGCGTTGCTCTTACTTCTCATACAGGGGTTCTGTGTGATGTGAGGCACCCTGGACTTTTTTATCTTTTTTTTTCCGTATTGGTATTCACTGAGCAGGGACAAGCTTTTTCCCTGCCAGCACTCCCATCTGGTGACAACGGATGAGGACTTAACAGAGTTTTTAGAGGCACCCTTCATTTTTGCATGGGTTCATGTCACAAAATCTTTTTTTTATTAGCAAGAATGTAATTTCCTAGTGTTAAGTACTTACATGACGCAAGATGGCCTCTTCTCCCACAGCTTTTAGTAGCCCTTTAGTGTCCACTTGTCCCAAGCGTAGGATGTACAGGGGGCGGCCATCTGAAATACAAAACAGATACAATGAGGATAACATGAGAGGAGCATGGATATTCAGCTTTTTTTTTTTTTTTTTTTTTTATTTAAAGATGAGACACAGATACAAACATAAACATAAAGGAGACTTTGCGTTACATTTAGGCTGTGACAAACGCATCAGATAAAATAACCAAAACAAAACAATTGCCTGTTAATGAGGGTCGCTATTCAGTCTAACCACTATTACTTGCTGAAGTCTAATATAGGGTAAACATAAACATCAGTGCCCATCACTTTTTACGTCTTTTTATATTGAAAGATAGTGGAGGAGAAGAAAAAGACAGAGAAAAATAGGGGGGGGAGAGATAAAAAAAAAAAAAATTGTATACATACACACACACGAAAACATACAGGGAGGAAAGGGAAGGGGTGGAGGGGGGGGGCCTTGCCCCCCGGAGCCAGGTTTGGTAATGCTGGGATGTCTATAGTGATCCTAGACAGAGGATCCTGCCGTGTATTGGAGGAACTCATCAGAGAAGCGAAAAAGGTTCCAGTGAAACCATCTGGAGCTATGTTCCTCCGACTTGTCTCGCAGCGCCGAAGTCAGATCCTCCATCTGCTCAATGTCCTGCACTCCTGCGAACCACTGGGCTACCGTTGGAGCAGACTGTTGCTATATTCAGCTTTTTAAAGTAGAACTCCAACTCCATGAAAAAGGTGTTTTACTTGGATTCCCCCCTACTCATAAAAAAAAATATATATATTCCCAATTTCTACTTGCCCTCTCCATGCTTCTGTATTGTCTCCTTAGCCCAGCACTGGCAGTCCTCTTTGAGCAGAACAGCCAACCATATAATTTTTTCTCATTTCCTGTGAGCCCATTCTGTTGTTTACCTGCCCCTAGGAGGTGCATCATCATACAGGCTGAGTTTAGAGTACTCCGGAAATGAGCGGTGCTTAAATAAAATGATGCCTGCAACCCTCTTGCAGCCATCGAGGAAGGAAGAAGCTACCATGAGGCCACTGGACCAACTGGAAGACTGCAGGAGGTTTTAATTGTTGTCTGTGTCCCCACTGGGATATTTACACTCTGCCCAGGCTGAGGGGTAGGCAGAAGAGAAGGCCACCTTGGGTGCTTTAGCAGTAGGAGGGTGCAAAAAAGGGAAGGACCTACAACCTATGTTGCTGAATTAGTTACCAGAGTGAGGGGCGCACTTTGGCCTTTTTTTGTTTTATTCTTTATTTAAGGTATGCGGTTGAACCAAACTGTATAGCATTACATATCATAGTCAATGAAATCCATTAATAGACGGTAATACCAACAAGTCAAAGAGACTATGGATATCAACAAAATGACAGGCAAGGTTCCAATACAGCAATATGAGGTATCTGTAATCTGTGGGCAATAGCTTCTACAACACATATATCCTGTTTTTCAACCTGTAAAGTGGTGGGAATCCAAAAGATAGATTTATTTGTCATACACATACTGACAGGAAAAAAAATAAAATGGGAAAAACCCTAACTAGCATGTACCGAGCCATCGCACGGTAGGGAGTAAAACATTTACAAATTATGTCTCTCAGCCCATCTTCGCGGAAGTGCCGCCCATTGATCAAAAATACCGGAATTTTTTTTCCCTGGGTAGTAGAGAAAAGGGGCGACACCCTAGGTGTCAAGAAGGGAAGTAAGAAGGCAAGGAGACAGTAGGAAGGGAGTAAGAGAGGAGGGAGGGTAAAGCGCTTTGGCAGGGTCGACGGCACATGGCTTCAAACTCCCGTTACGGAAGCTGCTCAAGCATATGTCACTTATTGCTCTGAGAACCGGAATATGTCCCAATATAGCCAGCGTGTGTTGTGTTCCTCCAATCTGTCCCTAAGGGCACCTGTCAGGTGTTCCATCTGCTGAATATCGCTCACATAGGCAAACCACTGTGACACCATAGGTGGAGATTGTTGTTTCCACATGCTGGGGACGCATGCCCTGGTTGCCTTCAGAAGGTGTTTCAGTAAGGATTTACGATATCCCTTACTGGACATAGGGGTCAAATTTAGGAGTACTGCTGCCGGGTTGTCATAGAGGGAAACGTAAGTAAGCTTGTGGATGATCTGCAGGACCTGCTGACAAAAACAGGCCAGCTTTGGACAATCCCAGAAAATGTGGTGTAGTGTACCAGTCTGGGTACCACATCTCCAGCATAACGGGATATGTCCTGGGAATATAGACGCTAGTATTAATGAAGTCCTTTACCAGCACGTCAAGATTTTAAATGTGATTCCCTGATATTTGCTGCACAAGGAAGACTTATGAGCAAAGAAAATTATATGGTTATTTTGATCTTCTGTGAACGCACTTTGGCCTTTTGCCCTAGGGTGCAAAAGACCTTGTCCTGGCATTGACCTCCTCTATTAGTCCTGGTGACCATTGTCACCAAGGCAGATAGTGAGGAGGAAAAAAATTTACACTTAATACCAGAACATTTAAAAAAATTAAATAATAAATGCCAGGGCTGGGCTTCAGGAGAGGGGGAAGACTGGTTGCGGCTAAATCCTGGAGTTTGGCTTCAAAGCTACATAGTACTGAATGGGGGAGCATGAGAATTTGAGAGTTGAGAGTTCCACAAATAAAATTCAAAAACAAAAACATGGCATTGGTTCCCTTTTCCCAGGAGTATAGTGAATGAAAATATAAGCAGCTGGTGGGGCTAGCAATTAAGTGGACTGGTTGCTTTGCACTGCATGGCCAATCTATTAAGAATAAAAAGATAAGGACAGAAATAAAGCAAATATGTCTACTGGGAATTAATCATTTGTGTATGCTAAATTACTCAAAAAAATGTAAAACTAAATTCACAGCTGAAACGTGAGCAGTGTAAAACAACCTTGGCTGCAGAAAGAGTTTAATGCCCCGTACACACGAGCGGAATTTCCGTCAGAAAATCTTGGATGGTTTTTCTGACGGAATTCGGCTCAAGCTTGGCTTGCCTACACACGGTCACACAAAAGTTTGCTGAACTTTCGACCGTCAAGAACGCGGTGACGTACAACACTATGATGAGCCGGGAAAATTAAGTTTAATGCTGCAATGAAGGAGCAGTAACATGCTCATGAGGTCAACACTGTTTCCCCTTCTAGCAGCCAGTATCCTGTGCAATGTTATACAGGCTGAGTGGCTAACAGTGCTGTACCACGAAAGACAGACTTACAGGTACTATATAAAATACTTCTGAGGATGTTTTAGGTAAACATAATTGGGTTAGATGGGGTATTGTACCTCTGCCTATACTTTTGCTTTTAAGGTCAAGTAACCTTTAATTGTAAGAAGTCATTTGGTAACTCAACCCACTGGTCCCCACAAACCCACTGGTCTATTGTGTTGAGAATTTTGCTTTCTGTAGTGCACAAGGGACTGAGACATCAGTACTGACCTTTATCATGATAATGCCACCCCCCAGCATAGTACTCCTCCAGGATAGATGGCGGGTGCCATGTCTGTAGGATGTAGTCCACTTGATATTGCTTGCGCCAGGACAGAGACTGGAAGAGCATCTCCCGAGCTTTCTCAAAGTTGAAGTCTCGAGCGCGGAGGAAGCGCAAAATGTGCTCATCATTGGGTATCTGCACAAAAAGAAGGCATAATGATGAAACATAGACTTCACAGGTCTTTACAAATATATGGGAGTTGCTAAACACAAACTATGTGCTCAGACTTGAACATAAGTTGTTAACCTTCCATCAGTTAGCAAAGTGGACCACATAGAAATATCAGTTCATTGCTGTAGGTCATCGGACTAGGTTGGGACACCATCCGGGATCACCAAAATAGGACAAGTTCAGCCCACGGTGACCACAATCAAGGTTTATAGTTATAATTTATATCGCAATCACAGGTCATCAACATCAGGATGTATCCCTGATTCATCAAGTCCACCAATGTAAGTTGGGACATGTTGGGGGTTCATCACAATAAGGGGTTGTATACACTGATAATTTTTGTTTTTTGTAATCTATACAAGTCAAAGCAAAAGCAACTCAGAAGGATTTCAGAATCATCTCAGTCAGTCAATGTACACAAATACAGTCAGGATGGGTTGACGACTGAGCCAAATAGGCAAAAAGAATTAGGGCAATAACAAAGTTCAAAGCATTTGTTCTAGAGTTTCAGAAGTCTCTGCGGTTCCCGTGGGTCATCCGGGAGTGGCCTTCACTATATAATATATAAATTTAAGGGCAAAGCCACCAAAATGTATGTTTAAATAATACTGTTGCTAAAAAAAAAAGCCTAAACAAATAAATGAATAACACTTATCAGTCTGGTCACTTGTGACTGCATTGTTGCAGAGTTATACTAGTTTGTAGAATTGCCTTGGTTGCATCCATTACCCATGGATGCACTTTTGATGTAGACAGGGCCGTTTTTAACGCAGGGCAAAAGGGGCAGCTGCCCTGGGCCCTGTCATTGTTGTGGGGCCCAAAGCAGCTACGTCATACTTGCCAACTATCCTGGTTTAAATTCCCTTGAGGTTTTAGTCCCGTGATGTGTCCCAATATCTCAGTGTGAAGTGCTGCTACTAATGCTGCTCAGCTCTGTCCTTTTGTTGTGTACCGATGACTCAACTGCAGACCCTGTGTTTACATGTAAATTACCGGCATTCATATGTAAATAGTGACGGCATTCATATGTAAATATCGGTGGCTGGCGGCATTGATATGTATATCATGCCCCCTGAGGTCATATCCTCAGTAATCTCTAGAAGCCAATCAACATGCAGAAATCATGTGCTGTAACCTCTAGCAACTAATCAGTGAGCCGTAATGTGTGCTGTAACCTCTAGCAACCAGTCAGTGAGCGGTAATGATACACTGTAACCTTTGGCAACCAATCGCAATAGCTGCCTGATCTGATTCGGTAAACTGATTTTGAGTCTAGCTGCTATTTATTGTATGTCTCAGAGCAAGTGGAGAGCGAAACTGCATGGGGGGGGGGGGGGGGGGGGGGGGGCAAGAGAAGTTTTGCTTAGGGTTCAATCAATATTAAAGACGGCCCTGGATGTAGAGGTCAACAAGTGGAATCAAAATGTTCAGGGGACAGAATCGATTTAAGATTTGGGTGGGTGTTGGTGGAATGCATCACTCTCTGACTTTGTATATATCTCTAGTAGCGGATATTTACCTTTGAGAATCTCCAAAGGCAAATATCCGCTACTAGAACCCTGGACTCCATCTTTGCACACTAGACCAACCTTTCTCAAACTTTTCAACACAGGAGAACCCTTGAAATAACTTTACAGGCTCAGGGAACCTCTACTAAAAATGACCATATCTACAACTCATGATACATTAGTGTGATGGTCAGTGGAAATAATGCTCCTTATACTTGTTGTCATTGGGAAGAATTACCCCCTTACAAATAGCTAAAAGGATCAATGGGAATCTATCTGAGAGGAAGGAATTTCTCATTGATTGAGGAACACCTAGCAACCTCTGGAACCTCCACGGAACCCTGGATAAGAAACCCTGGTCTAGACCAGTGTTTCTCAACTCCAATCCTCAAGGCGCCCCAACAGGCCATGTTTTCAGGCTCTCCATTATTTTACACAGGTGATTTAATCAGTTTCACTGCCTTAGTAATTACCACAGCCGTTTCATCTGAGGGAAATCCTGAAAACATGACCTGTTGGTGCGCCTTGAGGACTGGAGTTGAGAAACACTGGTCTAGACCAAGCATGCACTATTGAGAATTTTACAAAGATAATGTGACTGGAGGAGCAATAATAGCAGCTGGAAGGCTTAAGCCCCATACACACGGTCGGACTTTTTCATCAATTTGGTCCGATCGGACAAGGTTGTTGAAAAATCAGACCGTGTGTATGCACCATCGGACAGTGTTCGTCGGTTTGTCCGTCGGACAAAGTCTTATCTCCTGCTGGAAAGATTTCCCGTCAACCCGGTCCGATCACACCAAATCCGAGCGTGTGTACGCTTGTCCGACGGACAAAGTGCTACGCATGCTCAGAAGAAATTCTGTGACGGAAGCGCTCGGTCAGGTAAAACTACCTTTCCTAATCGACACAGCACATTCGTCACGCTGCAATGTTAAAATGTCTTTAATGCAGCGCATTCTCTTTTTCTTTAAAATGCAACAAGAATGACATCTTTTAGCTGCTCCTATTCACCCGCACTTCTCACAAACTTACTTCTTTATTACTTTGCAGCATTTATACACTACATGTTTATTTTTACTCAGATCGTAATACAATCTTTCTTATTTTTTTACCCAGATTTTTTTTTTTTGGGGGAATACATATTTGAAGGAGGTTTTTTTTTTTTTGGAGGGGGTTTGTATGTCTCAACTTAGCAAAACCACATTATTAACATTTGTATTTCTTGCTTACATTTACTAGGAGTTTGTTGGTTGTTGGTGCCCCTTGTTAATTCTAGGATTAGTGAAATGTACCTGCCTACTCAAAGAAAAACTGTCATTGTAGAAAAGTAAAACACAATAGTCAATGATTATTTCAAAGCAAAAAAACCTTTATTTAGGTCTCAGCAACAGACCAAAGAGGAACGCAGCCATGGTGAAACTTGGGGAATTTGCAAAGCCTTGGACACCCATGGCAACCATCATTTTACAGACTTAAACAATTGGGGGCATGAAGACTACCTATCTAAATAATAAGGGAGCGCAATCTGGTCCTGAAGTCCAAAACATCCGGAACTGCAGCAGATGCCATCTAGGTCCCCAGGCTCTGGTACTACGAGAGGCTCCATCTTCTCTCAGACCAGACTGAGTCCAGGTTGTCACTCTCTTGTCTTCCTTGTACGCTTCCTTCCACGCCGTGGTGCTGGTGCTGGTGGGGTGGCAGAAGGAGGAGGAGGAGGCGGAGCAAGGTCACTCTCGCAAACATGTGTGAGGGGAGTCATCTCCCCAGCCATCCCCTCATTTAGGATTTTGAGGATGACCTCCTCACACATGCTGCGTTGCCCCGCCTCCATACCCGTAAATTTACTTGTAACCAAGGAGGCAAAGGCCTCCTCGTAGGTGGGTGTGGCATAGAGGGAGGCTGAGGCATCTTTTATCAGCTGGAGCGCTGACTCTCCCACCTCCCCCATGTTTTTCGCCCTTCTGTAGGGAAGGCGGAGGGGAGAGACTTGGGAGACAGTCAGGCTCCTACGCCTACCCCCCTCTTGGCTGCCACTACCCCCTGCCTCCTCCTGACTGCCACCTTCCACAGCCACCTCCTGGCTGAGGTCTTCCTGTGTCTGAAAAAGGGACATAGTTTCAGTTATTTGTTCATCAAACACACACAATTCTCATCTAGTGACTGTTGCAAAATGTTTTCAAATACAAAACCATACAATTCTCAGCCCTGCAGTTTAGATTCTTCCCAAAAATGTCTCCCACACCACTGTCTGTTGATATGTCAATCACGTTAGGAAATAAGCAATTGGGGATCCTGAATTAACTGAACATCATTCATTATTCAACAAACTGGTTCCAAAACTACTATACCTGGAACAAGCTGGGCACCTGCACATATTCCTGACTGGAAGGCCCAGGTTGGTCCTCGGAAGCCTCATCAGGGGTGGCGTGCGTGGAAGGACGCGTGCAAGGAAGAGTCGAGAGTGACTTCCTGACAGTAGCCTGGTCTTTGAGAAAGTGGAGCCTGTCATAGTACCAGAGCGTGGGGACATGGACATCAGCTGCTGCAGCTCCAGATGCTTGTGACTTCATGACCTTATTGCGCTCCCTGAAATAGGTAGTCTTCATGTTGTTTATCTTCACTTTTAAGTTTGCGACGGTTGCCATGGGCAGGGTAGGCTTTACAAATGCCACCAGTTTCAGCAGGGCTGCGTACCTCTTTGGTCTGTTGCTATAATCCCTGTGTTTTGCCTGCCATAAGAGGGGGAATTGCCGGTATTTATCAATGAAGTGTGGGAGAAAGCTCACGTTGTAGAACGCCTCCATCACCTCTGCAAGACACAACGCCACACAAAACAATATAAATAATGTCAGCCTAAACACTCCTAATCTTCTCCATAAAGAAGCCTCAAGTTCTAATCAGTCTAGGCTAGTTATGTACCAACGTCAAATTGTACCTTCGTTTGTAGCGATCGTCTCGTGCGTGAGCTTTCTCTCCCCTCGTCTCCCAGATCGTGGCTACGACACAGGCGTGTGACGTTTTATATACAGTGCGCATGCGTCAAACTCCGCCCGCCCCTGACGATCTTTCTCGTCTATTCCCCACCCCTTCTCTTTACGGCGCAGTGGGGAGAGCACATGGCGGGGACACAGCAGGTGCGCCCCAAATATCCCCCCAACGAGGAGGAGGACGAGGAAAGGCCGGAGGCAGAAACGTCCCGATCCCGGAGCCTGAAATTCAAGGCCTCCAATATGTCATTTGGAGAAATGTTGGAGATGGTGGACATATTAAAGAGGAGCGACTATGATGGGAAGTATGGGCCTTACCTCAACCCCAATGTCCGCAAGGCCAAGATCATGTCTAAAGTTGTGAGGAGGCTGTACAATCATTTTGGGGTACAACGATCCAAGGAGCAACTGAGGAAACGCTGGTCAGACCTGAAACTGAGGGAGGCCGATCAGTACAGAAAGATCAAGAGAATTCTTCAAAAAAGTAAGTAGTTGTGTTTTGTGTTTGCTTTCTTGCTTGCATACTGCTCCATGTGGTTTGATTTTTACAAAGTTGTACATTCCAAAATGGCCACTTTCATGTTCGTCTGTGCATTCGATCGTACTCAGCCTCGATCTTTCTGCCACTGTCATGGTCGTGTGTGTGTCCATTCGATCGTACGCAACCTCGATCGTGCGGCCACTTATAATACGATGTTTGGTGTTTTTTTGGGGGGAAAGGAAGTTTGTTCTCCCTAGAAATGTCATCCAGAATGTAAAGGCAATTTATTCAATGTAAAGGAGAGGTCACCCAGTAGGTGTTTACCCATCTGGACTCGAGAGCACTAGTGCTGGGACACCCAAACCCCCTTTTTATTAGCCTTTTCCACACATGTGCTCCAGTGGATACTAGAGGGGGGTCTCCATCACACAAACTTCTACCAAAAAGCTAGTCAGTTTAGCACCTTTACAAAGTGACTACATTCATGTAGTTGACATTTGTAACTGGCCAAACTAAAATAGTGTCCGTCACTTTCAAGCAATGTTTGTCATTTCCTATTTCTGCCCTCAATAGTTTGTGTTGCTAAATCTTCCTTTTGGACATTCTCATAGGGGAGCGAAAACTTGGGCCGTCTGAGGAAACCCCCAAACCAACACCTCCCAAAAAAGGGGAAAGAGCAGAAGCAGAGGAGGAGGAGGAGGAAGGAGAGATCATCGAACTTGGAGAAATTGTCACCACAACAGGTGAGTGTGGGAGAACACAGCTACTGGTAAGCTAATCCATGTATGGCTGCCTCATTTCCAACACCCCATTTTTTTTGTTTGTGGTTTTTTAGGTGACGTGGATGTTGTGGAAGAAAAATCGCACTTTACCACAGAGAGTGCCCACGTACTCATCGGAGAGATAATGGTCTGCAATCGAGATCTAGATTACATAAAGCAAAACATCAATGATGTTCAACAAAAATTGAAGAACATCATTGATGTTTTAGGAAAAATATGAAAAAGCACCAAGTAATTTACACACATTTGTGCCAGCTTCTGAACACATTTGCAACTTAAAAACTGTGTGAAATTTGGAACATGCACACATTGTGTCCACATGTGCTAGCTCCCATCATGGTGGATGAATGGCAACGTTTTTTTGGGGGTGCAAACACTTTACGAACTACGAAAGTGGTTGTGGTGAAGGGGTTGCACCCCCAAAAAACGTCCATTCATCCCCATGATGGAAAATGGCACTTTTGAAGCTTCTAGGCATGTGTTTTACCATCTAATGACCATTTTCAGAACCAAATTGTGTGCATGTTCCAAATTTCCACTTTTCGGGGGTGCCCCCCCCATGTGATGAAGGCAAGATCAAACACACTTTGAACATATAGTCATGTCTGATCTTGTCTTCACTTTACAAAGTTGAACTTTCCTACTTCATAGGTTCTGCTTAGCTCCATGCCTGGTTTTACAAATTGCGTAATCTTTGTAAATAATGTTGTAAATAACCAAGATGTTGTCAGTTTTGGCGTGAAGATTGTAAACGCACTTGTGAATGTTTTCCAAGTAAACTTTTTTAATTTTCAAAATGTGTGGCTTCCTTATTTAAATAAAACAATGCATTATGTATGTAAAATGTAAAGGATATGGGGGGCAATGGGTGTTATTTACTAAAGGCAAATCCACTTTGCACTGCAATTTCCTTTCCCAGGGAACTTTTTCAATGCACTTGTAGAGCATAGCGGATTTGACTTATGTAAATGACACCCACAGTGCTTTGTACGAAAACACGGAGCACAGCATTTTGGAGAATACACACATGTCACACCTGGTGCTGAAAAGGAGTATTTTGGGTGTCAGTTATGCAGGACAAACCTTCTCTAGACCAAAGATTAGGTAGCAAACACACATGAGAATAATCTTTTTGGGAAGAAGAGACTGTTACCTCCTTTTGCCCAGAAAGTGCATTACCACTGTCGAAGGCAAAGGGAAAAAATGTCAAAGTAAAATAAGCTAAAAAGAAGACTGAAATGACAAGAAATCAGAGGTTGGTTAAAATATCAGATTTATTAAAAAATGCCTCTCACACATCGTCAGGCAGAGCAATGGCCCCCCTACCCACAAAGTATTCCATATATTGGTCCCGGACCACGCGGGCATTGAGAGGGGGCAAGCCTGGACGTGCCACTCGAAGGGCTGTGAGGTCCGCATTTGGAGGGCCCTCCACATCTGGGCCAACGGGCACCACATAGTTCCTGTTATGTCTTTTGAGGAAGTTGTGCAATATGCAACAGGCAAGAACTATGTGGTTCAGTTTGTATTCCGCCAAGTTAAATGCCGTCAGGAACAGGCGGAAGCGGCTGGCCAGGATGCCAAAAGCGTTCTCCACCACTCTTCTGGCTCTGGACAGCCTGTAGTTGAAGACCCTCTGGTCCGGGGTGAGGGTCCTCATCGGGAACGGCCTCATCACATGGGGAGTCAGCGCAAACGCTTCATCTGCGACAAAGACGAAGGGGAGTCCTTCGGCATTCTCCTCTGGAGGTGGCAAGCACAGACTGCCACTTTGGAGACGCCAGTAGAACTCCGTGTGCGTAATGGCCCCACCATCCGATATCCGGCCGTTCATCCCCACGTCCACATACATAAACTCGTATGTTGCCGACACCACCGCCAACATCACTACACTATTAAACCCTTTATAATTATAATAGTAGGACCCCGAGTTGGGCGGTGGGACGATGCGGACGTGTTTCCCATCAATTGCCCCTCCGCAGTTAGGAAAGTCCCAACGGCTGGCAAAGTGGGAGGCCACAGTCTGCCATTCCTGTGGCGTGGAAGGGAACTGTGGAGTGAAACAAGAAAAAAAAATTAGTCACTTTGCACCTAAACATTGCAAGCAGATTAGACAATCAACATCTTGGAACAAGAGCATTGTATAAAATTGGAGGCTGGAAAGTATTTACACAGAAAAGTAGAGGCTCCCCTTCACAGATTACTCACCCCCCCATCAATCCCCCACTTCTGATGGGACATTGGCAATAACTATGGTTTTGGGGGGGGGGGGGGGGGGGGTGGTGGACAGGTAACCCTCTGCACTTCATTGATTGGCAAATGGCTCAATAATGTGGCCTAGTTTGGCCAGACCCTCTGTACTTAACACTATTGGCAGGCCACAGGAAAGATCAAATAACATTTCCCCCCCCCCCCCCCCCCCCAAAAAAGGCAGGCACAGTGTGACATTATTAAATTACCAAGCAAGCTAATAGGAGGGAAAGAAGACAAAAAAATAGGAAATGGAATGTATGGAGGCAGTCCCTTGCACTACATGCTTTGCTGAATTCATCCCTAAAGATGCGCACTATAAAGAGGTAGGTATATAGTGTGTATGGACCTTGGGAAAGCCAGCAGATAAAGGATTGGTACCATCTGACAGAGCAGTTGGGGGAGGGGGTTCCTAATGAGTTTGCCCCCCCCCCCCACCAAAAGAACAAAAAAAGGGGGCTCTACATGAAGTAAACCACACAGCAAACATTTGTGCATATTTTAGGGGGTGTTTTGGGGCAAACAATACTATGCAGCAGACAAAAGACATTGCTTAAGTGAGTAGGCCATAGGTGTCTATTGGGGCAGAAGAGCATGCTGGTGAGGTAAGTGAAGGGAAAAATGCATGAAGGAGAAAAGGGGCACAGCATATTAGAACATATTGCAATCATGGTAATTAGGGAAGGAGGTCAAAAATACAAGTCATTAGCAAACAGAGCATACATAGAAGGGAATAGTAAAGTAGAAATGTTACCTTAATATAGTCCTCCTGCAGGACCTGAATGATGGCAGAACAGGTCTCTGGAATAATGATTCCCAGGGCCTGGGGAGAGATACCTGAAGAGAACTTCAAATCCTGAAGACTTCTCCCTGTCGCCAAGTACCTCAACGTGGCAACAAGCCTCTGCTCCGGAGTAATGGCTTGTCTCATGCAGGTATCCTGCCGGCTGATAAAGGGGGTCAGCAAAGCCAAAAGACGGTGAAAATCGGGGTCCGTCATCCTGAGAAAGTTCCTGAAATCATCAGGATTATTCTCCCGGATCTCACGAAGCAAAGGCATGTGCGAGAACTGGTCACGCTGAAGCAACCAATTCTTGGTCCACATACTCCTCATCACTCTGTTCATGGACGGGTCTTGGGTCAAAGCTAAAAGCCCGACACCAATTCCGCGTACAGCACGAACTCGGCGACGAGTACGCACGGGAAACATCGCTCAGAAGGTCACAAAAGGTCGGCTGGTCAGAACGGACA
Organism: Lithobates sylvaticus; assembly: GCA_028564925.1. Lineage (NCBI taxonomy): Eukaryota > Metazoa > Chordata > Amphibia > Anura > Ranidae > Lithobates > Lithobates sylvaticus. The sequence continues at coordinate 263,107,343 of CM053031.1, forward strand.
AACAGAAAGCACCGATAAACAGCAAGGCCTGAAAGAACGAAGTGAATACCAGCAACGAGCAGACAATAAGCAGTGCAAATCAAAGCGTCCTATATCAAGATATAGGCCGCAATGACCAACAAATGCGAACTGACTACACGCACTAATAAACAGATACGCACGACAAGCACAAACTGAAGAGCAGTAACGATCTGAGTCAGAAAACTGAGAAGCGCGAATCTTAAGTCACCAAACTTCCACTAACTCTCGATAAACACGGGATCAGCAGAAGGAGCCCAACGGGTGCCTGACGTGGTGCTGAACTTCCCTTTTGTAATCTCGTGGACGACGACTTACGTCACGACGTTCTTCCGGACCGGATATTCCGACAACGTAGTCCGACCGTGTGTACGCAACGACAACATCGGACAAAGTACGTCGGACAAAGTCCGACCGACCTTGTCCGCGGATTGTCCGAGCGTGTGTATGGGGCTTTAGAGTCAAGTACTCCAGGGAGGAGGTCTTGCTTCGGGAACCCCTAAGGTATATAAAAAGTGTCAGGAAATGCATCTTAATTGCTCCCTCAAAACATGTTCATGACTCAAATATCAAACAAAAATTTGCAGAACGGAGACAGATAAGGGATGTTTGAACCCCAACGTCCTTACCTTGCCCTTGTGCGTTTCCTTCAACCACTGTCGGAGGTGGATTAAAGTACTTTCCTGCATTGGGGTGAGCTGTCCCAAATATCGCTCTATGTACTCAGCTTCCAGTTTAACACCTAATAAATACCAACACACAAAAAGATTCAGCTTAGTAAAACTGCATGTCCTATAGCAGGGATGTGGTTGATCGTTTGAGTGGACTATGGGCGGGACTTATGTGAACCCGTACAGCATTTTATACTTTTAAAAGTAAAAGTACTGACTAAAAAATATACCTCGAGACGTCTGCCTCTTCCGTGGCCTTTTTTTTTTTTTTTTTTTAAAGCGGTTGTATACCCGTTTTTAGTCGGGTTTTTTTTCAAACTACCTGCAAGACAAAGTCATAATGAGCTAGTATGACTAGCATACTAGCTCATTATGCATCACTTACCTTAGATCGGGGCCCCCGGCGCCGTCCTCTACTCCCCCTCCGGCCGCATCCATCTCTCCACAGATACCCTTTCGGGTATCGCCGCTCCGGCCAATCACAGCGCCGCTGCGACGCTGTAATTGGCCAGAGCGGCGAGGACGTCGCTCCGCGCGGGACACTTCAACTGCGGTGAGCCGCAGTTGTGAATGGGGATTAACCCTCTAAATGCACCGTTGTCTACGGCGCGCATGCGCTGTAGACAACGTTGTAAAACGTTCTTTGCAAATATCTCCTAAACCGTGTAGGTTTAGGAGATATTTCTTGTACCTACAGGTAAGCCTTAATCTAGGCTTACCTGTAGGTGCAAGTTGAATTTAAGGGTATACAACCCCTTTAAATAATCTTTATTTATGGAAGACAGGGTATTACATTGCAATGTTTGAGAAAGATTAAAAAAAGGTAAACATTTGCCATAGGTAATGGCGATACATAATACTCCAATCATTCCTGTTTTGTTTTTCACTTGTAGGGGAAACAAGAACATGAATAGTAAACAGTCATAGATTAGCTTGGTGCAGCTTAGGTTATAGAGAAAGTATTTATCAGGTGACGGGTCGGCGGGATAGTTTCAACCTGTTCATCGGGCTGGGTAGCCCGCAGCCCTTTTCGTTGGGTATAGGACATATCTATCCTTCTAATAGGGGTTTTTGCGCGTAGTACGCTTGGTCGGCTTTTTATGTGTATGGCACTTCTCGTGGGACCGGGTGGTGGCCCAGGCAATCGCGCGCGGGGGGAGGGGGGCGGATCTGCCTGTGGCCTTTTTTTATTAAGTTTAAATATGTTTTTAGAGCCAGACTTTCCTATCATTAGCTTGAAAGTGCACCCTCATTGGACACAAGGATGTTAGATAGCAGAATTTAGCAGAAGGGCTGAGGAAATTCAAGTCCCAATGGGAAAGTGAAACTATATCAGTGAGAGGCACAGAAGAAATATTTACTATGTAATAAAGGTAATAGCATGCCTCTTGCAGTGTTAGCTATTAACCGCTTCCCGACCACCTCCTGCACATATACGTCGGCAGAATGGCACGGCTAGGCAAAAGCACGTACAGGTACGTCCCCTTTAATTGCCTAGCCATGGGGTCGCGCGCGCGCCGCCGAGCTCGTGACCCGGTCGGGAGCTCCGTGACCACGGCCGTGGGACCAGCGGACCCGATCGCCGCTGGTGTCCCGCGATCGGGTCACAGAGCTGAAGAACGGGAGAGGTATGTGTAAACAAACCTCTCCCCGCGCTTCCTACACTGCCTGTCATTGATCGGCTGTTCCCTGTCATCGGGAAAGCCGATCAGTGACGTCAGACGTCAGCCACGCCCCCCTACTGTAAAAAAAACACAACACGTCACACTAACTCCTCCCCGCCCCCTAGTGGTTAACTCCTGCCACTGTCATTTTCATAGGAATCAGTGCATTTAAATAGCACTGATTTCTATATAAATAACAATGGTCCCAAAAATGTGTCAAAAATGTCCGATGTGTCCGCCATAAATGTCGCAGTCACAATAAAAATCGCTGATCGCCGCCATTACTAGTAAAAAAAAAAAAATATTAATAAAAATGCTATAAAACTATCCCCTATTTTGTAAACGCTATAACTTTTGCGCAAACAAATCAATAATCACTAATTGCGTTTTTTTTTACCAAAAATATGTAGAAGAATACGTATCGGCCTAAACTGAGGAAAAAAAATATTTTTTTTATATTTTTTTGGAATATTTATTATAGCAAAAAGTAAAAATGCATTTGCATTTTTTTCAAAATTGTCGCGCTATTTTTGTTTATAGCGAAAAAAATAAAAAACGCAGGGGCGATCAAATACCACCAAAAGGAAGCTCTATTTGTGGGAAAAAAAGGACGCCAATTTTGTTTTGGAGCCACGTCGCACGCCGCGCAATTGTCAGTTAAAGCGACGCAGTGCCGAATCGCAAAAAGGGGCCTGGTCCTTTGGCTGCAAATTGGTCCGGGGGCTGAAGTGGTTAAACATGGCTTTTCTGTTTTTTACAGGTTTAAAAAGGAGTACAGGTTTACTTTAAAGGGTCTGTGACAGAACAAGAGACCTTACCATGTACATAGCAGGGGACGTCAACCTAAAATCTTCACTTCCTTGACTTACCATCTGGTTCGGATGTCTGGTTATGTCCTCCAGGCTCTCCTCTAACCAGTCCCAGGGTAGACGTCTCCTGCTGGTCATCTCTGGAGCCATCAATGCTGTAGAGGTATGCTCTGGTGGCATTCCCAGAAATAGGGCTATATACCTCTGATCCGCCAGGAGTCCATCTTGGGATGTGAGTGATTCCCTGAGTTATCAACTCATTCAAGTAGAATTCAATGACCTCTTTTCCCTGCAATTAAGAACACCCAATGTCACAGGCACGGGGTGGAGATAACCTTAAAAAAGTGTAGCCAGCACGTGTGATATCATTAGCAAAAAAGGTTCAGAGGTATCTAGTCAGTGTGGTTCCCCCTTTCCTCTGCATTGCACTGCACTTATAGATTTTCATTAAAAAAACTTTTGTTTTTTAAAAGTTTGTTAAATTTTAAACTATTAGTGGAGTCAAACCAATGGTCAACTTCAGCCAAAAAATTTTGAAGGATCAGGAGGAATACATTTTTTTGTTTCAACTAAATTCTATTTGCGTTTGTGATTTTTCGATAGAGAAAACTATACAAGTACTGTATGTACTGTTGGATATATCACATTATATTTAATTATTTACATTTTGAAATGATTACATTTTTATGATATATAATATAAATATAAAAAGTTCCTTGAAAAATTACTCATACACCTTGACATTTTCCACATTTTGTCATGTTACACCCAAAAACATAAATGTAATTTATTGGGATTTTATGTGATAGACCAACACAAATTGGCACATAATTGTGAAGTGGAAAGAAAATGATAAATGGTTTTATTTTAATTTTTACAAATAAATATCTTAAAAGTGTGGCATGCATTTGTATTCACCCCCCTTTACTCTGATACCCCTAACTAAAATCTAGTGGAACCAATTGCCATCAGAAGTCACCTAATTAGTAAATTGAGGCCATTTGTGTGTAATTTAATCCCAGTATAAATACAGCTGTTTTGTGAAGCCCTCAGAGGTTTGTTAGTAACCTTAGTGAACAAACAGCATTATGAAGGATTATCAAGGCCAAGGAACACACCAGACGGGTCAGGGATAAAGTTGTGGAGAAGTTTAAAGCAGGGTTAGGTTATAAAAAAAAATCCCAAGCTTTGAACATCTCACGGAGCACTGTTCAATCCATCATCTGAAAATGGAAAGAGTATGGCACAACTGCAAACCTACCAAGACATGGCCGCCCACCTAAACTGACAGGCCGGGCAAGGAGAGCATTAATCAGAGAAGCAGCCAAGAGGTCCATGGTAACTCTGGAGGAGCTGCAGAGATCCACAGCTCAGGTGGGAGAATCTGTCCACAGGGCAACTATTAGTCGTGCTCTCCACAAATCTGGCCTTTATGGAAGAGTGGCAAGAGGAAAGACATTGGTGAAAGAAAGACATAAGAAGAAGTTGCAGTTTGTGAGAAGCCATGTGGGGGACAAGGCAAACATGTGGAATAAGGTGCTCTGGTCAGATGAGACCAAAATTTTACTTTTTGGCCTAAAAGCAAAATGCTATGTGTATTGGAAAACTAACACTGCACATCACCCTGAACACACCATCCCCACTGTTAAACATGGTGGTAACAGCATTATGTTGTGGGGATGCTTTTCTTCAGCAGGGACAGGGAAGCTGGTTAAAGTTGATGGAAATGTATAGAGCCAAATACAGGACAATCTTAGAAGAAAACCTGTTATATTATAGTCTGCAAAAGACTTTAGACTGGGACGGAGGTTCACCTTCCAGCAGGACAATGACCCTAAACATACAGCCAGAGCTACAATGGAATGGTTTAGATCAAAGCATTTTCATGTGTTAGAATGGCCCAGTCGAAGCCCAGACCTAAATCCAACTGAAAATCTGTGGCAAGATGTGAAAATTTCTGTTCACAAATGTTCTCCATCCAATCTGACAGAGCTTGAGCTATTTTGCAAAAGAGAATGGGCAGAAATGTCCCTCTCTAGATGTGCAAAGCTGGTAGAGACAACCCCAATAAGACTTGCAGCTGTAATTGCAGGGAAAGGCGGTTCTACAAAGTATTGACTCAGGGGGGCGCCATACAAATGTGAGCTGCAATTTTCACATATTTATTTGTAAAAAAATGTTGAAAACCATTTATCATTTTCCTTCCACTTCACAATTATGTGCCACTTTGTGTTGGTCCATCACATAAAATCCCAATAAAATACATTTACGTTTTTGGTTGTAGCATAACATAACATAATGAATACTTTTTCAAGGAATACTATATATATATATATATATTTATATATATATATATATATATATATATATATATATATATATATATATATATATCTATATCTATCTATCTATATATATATATATATATATATATATCTATAGATATATCTATATATATATATATATATATATATATATATATATATATATATATATCTATATATATATATATATATATATATATATATATATATATATATATATATATATATATACACACAAATATATTATTTACGTAATAGTTATATAAAATATATTATTTATTATTACCCAATTTTAATCAAATCATTTCATTTTACATTTTGTCATTTCCTTCTATATTAAAATCAAGCGGAAAAATGTTTTCAAGCTTTTGAACACTTTCTTGATTACGAATAGATCTATCATGTATTATTATGCTTGATTTCTGAACACAGGTTCTTACGAAAATTGAATACAAATCTATATGCATCTGGCCAGCATTACATTTATTCCAAAATCAAATGTTAACCACTTGCCGACCAAGGACGTCATATGACGTCCTTGACTTTGAGTGGTGATATCTGAATGATGCGTGCAGCTATTGGCATCATTCAGATATCATTCTTTCCGGCCGGCGATTCTGTGCACCATAAGAACGATCATAGCGGCAGTTCCGCCGCCTGATCGTTCTTATAGGCAGCGGGAGGGGACGTTCCCCCCCTCCCGCCGCCATCCGGTGCTTCTCCGGGCTCTCCCGTGCCATCGGGGGCCCGGAGAAAGAATCGCTCGCCGCCGGATGACGAGCATAGAGATTTCCGGTGACCAGATGGTCACCAGTCATCTCTATGCCGTTGGAGGCCCGGGTCGACGTTATGACGTCACGCCCGGTACCCGGAAGTAAACAAAGCCGCGATCGCGGCTGTCAGCATGAGATCGGTAAAAATTTTTTTACCGATTTCATGCTTTCCAGCCTGGAGGAGAGATGTGGGGTCTTATTGACCCCACATCTCTCCATAAAGAGGACCTGTCACATACATTCCTATTACAAGGGATGTTTACATTCCTTGTAATAGGAATAAAAGTGATCCACATTTTTTTTTTTTTTTTAAAAGTGTAAAAATAAAAAAAATTAAGTAAAATAAAAATAAATAAATAAAAAAAAAAAAATTCAACCGCCCCTGTCCCCTGTAGCTCGCGATCAGAAGCTAACGCACACGCAAGTCCCGCCCGCATATGTAAACGCCGCTCAAACCACACATGTGAGGTATCGCCGCGTGCGTTAGAGCGCGTGCAACAATTCTAGCACTAGACCTCCTCCGTAACTCTAAGCTGGTAACCAGTAAAAAATATTAAAGTGTCGCCTATGGAGATTATTAAGTACCGAAGTTTGGCGCCATTCCACGGTTGTGCGCAATTTTAAAGCGTGACATGTTGGTATCTATTTACTCGGCGTAACATCATCTTTCATATTATATAAAAAAATTGGGCTAACTTTACTGTTTTCTTATTTTTTAATTCATGAAACCGTTTTTTTTCCAAAAAAAGGCGTTTGAAAAAAAATACCGTGTGAGATAAAAAGTTGCAATGACCGCCATTTTATTCCCTAGGGTGTCTGCTAAAAAAAACGTACTCAATGTTTGGGGGTTCTGAGTAATTTTCTAGCAAAAAAATGATGATGTTTACATGAAGGAAAATAGGCCAAAATAGGCCCGGTAAGCAAGTGGTTAAAAGCAAACAAAAGTTTGATGTGTTTTCGAACAACATTCATCCAGTCATCGAATGTACAAAATTTTTTTGTATGAGCGTTCGTACGAATATTCACATTCGCATTCCTTTAAAACTTTACTAGTGTATGGCCAGCTTTAGAAATGGCAGAATGACAACATTTATGGAACTACTATTCTTTATGCCCCCTGTCATGACTTGCTGTGGGTAAGTTTGGGAGTTCCTCCAATTAATCAAAAGCAGGGGTTCCCAGATCAAAAAAAAAATGTTGAGTATATTGGTGCTCCAGAGCAATGGATGAGTGAAAGCCTCTCTGCAGGTAGCCTTTCCTCCCGGGATCCAACTCAAAGCTTTATACTCAATGTTACCAGGAGCATATCTTTATAGGGAAGTTTCAGAACAAAAGTAACAGTAAAAAAGATAAAGCAATTATTTGGGAGGACTCACCCGCTTGATGTTGGCGGTGTATTGCTTCATGGCGATCTTTTCCACCGTGCTCTCGAAGCCAAAGAAGGATTTGATGTCCAGAGAGGCCGTCTGCTCAAAGCACGTCCATTCCTCATTGTCAGGGTGAACCTAGAACCCAAAAAGAACTCCATCATCACTGCTGCCATTGCCAGGACCCGCACCCATGCTTTTTTTTTCTTTAAAGAACACCTGGGAGGTCTTTTAAAAAATGTAATATTGCCAGTGTTAGGCTTTAACATAAAACTATAATGGTATTGGGTTAGTTTTCTTTTTTATATTTGTATACACTTTCAACCATTGTTTAACCACCTCAATACAGGGCACTTACACCCCCTTCCTGCCCAGGCCACTTTTCAACTTTCAGAGCTGTTACACTTTGAATGACAAATGCGCGGTCATGCTACATTGTAACCATGTGAGGTTTTTATAATTTTCTTCACACAAATAGAGCTTTCTTTTGGTGGTATTTAATCACTCCTGAGTTTTTAATTTTTTCATTAAAAAAAAAAGACCAAAGATTTTGAAAAAGAAAAAGTCTCTTAGTTTCTGTCAGTAAATTTTGTAAATAAGTAATTTTTCTTCTTCAATGATGGGCGCTGATAGGCTGCACTGATGGACACTGATGAGGTGGCACTTATGGGCACTGATGAGGGGGCACTTATGAGCACTGATTAGGTGGCACGAATATGCCGCACTTATGGACACTGATAGATGGCACTGATATGTGGCACTAATGAGAACTGATAGGTGGCACTGATGGGTGGCACTGGACACAGATAGGCAGCACTGGTGGGCACAGATAGGCAGCACTGGTGGGCACAGATAGGCAGCACAGATAGGTGGCACTGATGGGCATTGATGGGTGGCATTGATGGGCAGCAGTGATAAGCATTGATGGGCAGCAGTGATGGGCAGCACTGATAGCCAGCACTGACTGGCATCACTAATGGCCACTGATTGCTGGCACTTGTGGGCACTGATTTCTGGCACTTGTGGGCACAGATTGGTGGCAATTGTGGGCACTGGTTGGCACTGATTTCTGGCATTGGTGAGCAATCATTGCTGGCACTGGTGGGCACTTAACTGTAATCAGGGCACTGATGATCAGTGCCCTGATTACATACCTAGCTGTCCCCTGTGAGGAGATGTCGCTGATCAGCTCTCCTCTCACTCTGTCAGTGTGAGGCGAGGCGCAACGATTACCGGCATCTCCGTGTTTACATTTGACCGGCTGTGATTGGACACAGCCAATCACATGGTTAGAGAGCCGCAGCTCTGGGGGTGCACCAGAGCGGTCGTTTTGGGAGGCCGTCATATGGCGTCCACCCAGAACGAGAAGTACTTAATTTTCCCATCGCACACGTTCCTGGAAATGCTCTCGGATTTGGGTGCTGAAGCAACAACAAGCTGGATACCGGTTCAAGTCACAATGAAGATATTTGCCAGCACACCATGGAGCGACACAAATAGTGTCTAAAAGGGTGATTTATTGCATGATCACAACACAAGGATAGTGCAACGTTTCGGAGCCACGCAGGGCCCCTTCGTCAGGCATGTGAGAGCCGCACCGCCCAGCAGTCATTTGATGGTGAGCAGGCGGCAAGTGGTTAATATAATTTTTTTCCCAGCAAATAACAAGCTCTGTTTTGGATATAATCATGTAATACAAGAAAAAGGATTCCCAGAGTGCTGGCAAGCTGAGATAGCACAGCTTGGTTTGCAGCTCCATTTGTCTGACTGAAGCTGTCATGTGCCTGATGGAGATCAAGTAGAAAAGGGGGCTCTTCTCTTCCACATCTTGTTTACCACACCTGGTAATGGTGACAGGAGATGTGAGGAAACAGAGTGGCACAAGAGCTGATGCTGCTGGAAGTGCCATCTACTGGATGCGAGACAGATGACTGTGGACCAAACCGTAAGGACCAGAGGCAGGAACATGGTAGCACCCAATTAGTGGACAGGAATGAGGCCAGGACACTAGCCAGAGGTCATCGACACCCGGGCAATGAAGTACAGGAACATAAAGAAGCAGAGTCAGGATACAAGCCAAGGTCAGTTCACAGCTGGTACCAAATCAGAAAGCTGGACACAGTATCCAAAACACGGGCTGAGATTACGAGTAGACAAGAATCCAAAAGGCAGGTCAAAGGCAAGCTGGGTCGTACATGGGGAGGAAATCATTGCAGGTCAGGTCAGAGGTAAGTCAGGGACTAGCTGAAGACCACTCAGCAATCTGTTCATATCACAGTACAGCTTAAATAGGCCATTTGGCACTTACATCAATGCCAAGTGTGCATGTGCACCTACGCACATCACAAACATGCACATGCATATGCAACAGTCTTTTCGTATTAGCACACAATGGACCTTTCTTTCAGAAACCTCCTACTGAGCCGTCCGATAAGCGAAGGGTCACTGATGTGATGATTTACTGGGCTTCATTCAGCATAGTATTATTGTTAACGTAAAAGACTACAGCTATATGCACTACACTAAAAATGAATATGAAAGATTTTTATATCCGCTTAAAATAAAAATAATAAAAATCATGTATTTATTTATTTATAGTCTTAAAAAACATATATAAGGATAGAATTCTATTGTAACTGTACTGTCTGCACTCATGTTGTACAGAGCTGTGCAAACTATTGGCGCTATATAAATCCTGTATAATAATAATAATAATATAGACTTTAGGTATAAAAAAACTCTCTGCATGTTCTATACTGGAAGTTCCTGTAACACAATATGACCACACGATGGCGCTATTTGTTTCCGAATAGCTAAATGCTGTACTAGAAATATACCACATGCACATTTTTCTTGTTTGAAATAAAGAAAATGACAAGTGGCATTGGGGGTTATTTACGAAAGGCAAATCCACTTTGCACTACAAGTGCAAACTAGAAGTGCAAAGTGCACTTGAAATTGCACTGAAAGGGCAATTGGAAGTGCAGTGGCTGTAGATCCGAGGGGGACATGCAAGGAAAATAAAAAAAAACAGCATTTTAGCTTGCACATGATTGGATGATAAAATCAGCAGAGCTTCCCCTCATTTCAGATCTACCCCTCAGATTTACAACAACTGCACTTCCAAGTGCACTTTCAGTTCAATTTCAAGTGCACTTCGCACTTGTAGTTTGCACTTGTAGTGCAAAGTGGATTTGCCTTTTGTAAATAACCCCCATTGAGTGATAATGCCCATGCAAGTAATCTTGTGTCATTGTGTAGCCCTACTCTGCCTAGCTCTGGTTATGAAGTCCCTCCAAGCTTATATTCATCCTCTATGTGTTTTAGTAAATAACTTCCTCCAAAAGGGCTTTGCTGCTCTGCTCAGAGGGAAATATAATAGGAAATCTTTTGAAAGCAGCAAACAAAACATGCGCAAGTTTGCAAAAACTGTATTTTGCATGACTCCTCATCCTCATTTTTTAAAATCTTGTTTGACTTTTTCAAGACATACCAAAGAATACTGCAGCTTTGTAGGTAAGACATTACCCCAGGCTTTATATATATATATATATAGTGGTTGGAAGGAGAAATGTGAAGGGAGAGAAAAAGAGATGGGGTAGTAGGAGAGAGATAGAGGTTGACAGAGAGATAAGGAAGGGGGGAGAAACAAAGGCCAGGGAGAAAGACACAAGAAGATGGAGAGAGAGAGAGAGAGAGAGAGAGAGAGAGAGAGGGAGAGAGAGAGAGAGACAGGGAGAGGGAGAGAGGGGGAGGGGGAGAGAGAGAGACAGGGAGAGAGAGAGAGAGAGAGAGGGAGAGAGAGAGACGGGGAGAGGGAGAGAGAGACAAGGGAGAGAGAGAGACAGGGGAGAGGGAGAGAGAGAGACAGGGGAGAGGGAGAGACATATGGGAGAGAGAGACATGGGGGGGAGAGAGACAGGGGAGAGGGAGAGACAGGGAAGAGGGAGCGAGAGACAGGGGAGAGAGAGAGGGTGGAGAGAGAGACAGAGAGAGAGAGAGAGAGACACACACACACAAAGACGGGGGAGAGGGAGAGAGGGAGACAGCGGAGAGGGAGAGAGATGGGGAGAGAGAGACACACACACAGACAGGGGAGAGGGAAAGAGGGGGTGAGCGAGAGACAGGGGAGCGAGAGACAGGGGGAGAGAGAGAGACAGGGGGGAGAGAGACATGGAAATAGGGAGAGAGAGAGAGACGGGGGAGAGAAAGAGAGAGAGAAAGACAGGGGAGAGAGAGAGAAAGAGAGAGAGAAAGAAAGGGGAGCGAGAGAGAGACAGGGAGAGAGAGAAACAGGGAGAGGGAGAGAGAGACAGGGGGAGAGAGTGAGACGGGGGAGAGGGAGAGACAGGGGGAGAGGGAAAAGATAGAGAGGCAGGGGAGAGAGAGCGAGAGACGGGGGGGGGAGAGAGAGAGAGGAGAGAGAGAGAGAGAGAGAGAGACCGGGGAGAGGGAGAGAGATGGGGAGGGAGACTAAGGGGAGAGGAAGAGAGAGACAGGGGGAGAGAGACAGGGGAGAGAGAGAGAGAGAGACAGGGGAGAGGGAGAGAGACAGGGGAGGGCGAGACAGGGGAGAGAGAGAGACAGGGGAGAGAGAGACAGGGGAGAGTGAGAGAGGGGAGGAGGGAGACAGGGGGAGAGAGAGGGGGAGAGACAGGGGATAGGGAGAGAGAGATAGGGAGCAGGGGAGAGAGGGAGAGAGAGAGACAGGGGAGAGGGAGAGGGAGAGAGAGACAAACGCAGAGAGAGAGAGAGAGAGAGACAGGGGAGAGGGAGGGAGAATCAGGGGAGAGGGGAGAGAGACAGGGGAGAGGGGGAGAGAGACAGGGGAGAGGGATAGACAGGGGAGAGAGAGAGAGAGAGACAGGAGAGAGGGGAGGGAGAGAGAGACAGGGGAGAGGGAGAGAGAGAGATGGTGAGAGGGAGAGAGATACAATGGAGAGGGAGAGAGAGACAGGGGAGAGGGAGGGAGATAGAGACAGGGGAGAGGGAGACAGGGGAGGGAGAGACCGGGAAGAGAGAGGTTGAGAGACAGGGAGAGGGAGAGACATGGAGAGGGAGCGAGAGTCAGGGAAGGAGAGAAAGAGGAGAGAGAGAGAGAGAGAGAGAGATATGGGAGAGAGAGGCAGGGGAGAGGGGTAGAGAGATAAGGGACAGTGAGAGACAGAGAGGGGAGAAGGAGAGAGGGAGAGAGCAAGGGGGATAGAGAGAGAGAGAGAGAGAAAGACAAGGGAGGGGGAAAGAAAGACGAGGGAGCAGAGAGTGAAATATAGACAAAGGAGAGGGGAAAAGAGATAGGGGAGAGGCATGGAGAGAGAGAAAGTGAGAGAGAAGGGGGGGAGGCAGAGAGAGAGAGAGGGGGGAGAAAGCAGAGAGAGAGAGAGGAGGGAGATGGAGAGAGACAGAGAGGAGGGGAGAGGAGATAGAGAGAGAGAGAGATAGGAGAGAGAGAGCGAGATAGAGAGAGAGAGAGAGTGCGGGAGAGAAAGTGGGAGAGGGAGAGAGAGAGGGGACAGGGAGAGAGAGAGAGAGGGAAAAGGGAAGGGAAAAAGAGAAGAAAGAGATGAAAGAGAAAGAAGAGAGAGAAAGAAGGAGGAAGAGGGAGAAAAGAGAGAGGAGAAGGAAAGAAAGAGAGAAGAAGGAGAGGAAGGGAAAGAGGAAGAAAAGAAAGAAGAAAAAAGAGAGAGAGAAAGAAAGAGAGAAGAGAAGGGAAAGGAAGAAAAGAAGAGGAAAAAAGAAAGAAGAAAAGAGGGAAAAGAAGAAGAAAGAGAAGAAAGAAGAAAGAAGAAAGGAGAAGAAAGAGAAAGGAAGAGAAGAGAAAAGGGAAGAAAAGAGAGAAGAAGAAGGAAAGAAGACGAGAGAGAGGAAAAAAGAGAAAGGAAAGAGGAAGAGAGAAGAGAAAGAGAGAAGGAAGAGGGAAAAAAAGAAAGAGAAGAAGAAGAGAAAGAGAGAAGAAAAGAAGAAGAAAAAAGGAGAGAGAGGAAGAAGAAGAGAAGAGAGAGAAAAAGAAAGAGAGAAGAGAAAAGAAAGAAAGAAAGAGAAAAGGAAGAGGGAAGAAGAAGAAGGAAGAAGAAGGAAAAGAGAAGGAAAAGAGGAAGAGAAGAAAGAAAAGGAAGAGGAAGAAAGAAGAAGAGAGAAGAGAGAGAAAGAAAGAAGAAGAAGAGAAGAGAAGAAGAGAAAGGAGAAGAAAAAAGAAGAAGAAAGGAGAAGAAGAGAAGAAGAAGATAAAGAGAAGAGGAAAGGAGAAGAAGAAGGAAAGAGAGAAGGGAAGAGAAGAGAGAAGAAGAAGAGAGAAAGAAGGAAGGGAAAGAAAAAGAAAAGAAGAGAGAGAGAAAAGGAAGGGAAAAGGAGGAAGAAAGGAAAGAAGAGAAGAAGAAGGAAAAGAAGAAAGAATGGAGAAAAAAGAGGAGAAGAAAAGGAGAAAAGGAAAGAAGAAAGAAAAAGAGAAAAAAAAGGAAAGAGGAAAGAAAAAGGAAAGAAAAGAAAGAGAAAGAGAAAGAAAAGGAAAGGAGAAGAAGAGAAAAGAGGAAGAAGAAAAAAAGAGAGAAAGAAGAAAGAAAGAGCAAAGAAAGAAAGAAAGAAAGAAGGAAGAGAAGAAAGAAGGAAAGAGAAAAGATAGAGAAGAAAGAAAGAAGAAAGGAGAGAGAGAGAGAAGAAGAAGAAGAAAGAGAAAGAAAGAAGAAGGAGGAGAAAAGAAAGAAGAGAAGAGAGGAGAAAAAAGGGAGAAAAAGAGGGAGAAGAAAAGGGGAGGAAGAGAAGAAGGGGGAAGAAAGGGAGAAAGAAGAAAGAAGAGAAAGAAGAGAAAAGAAGAGAAAAAAAAAGGGAGAGATGAAAGGAAGAGAAGAGAAAGAGAAAAAAGAGAAGAAAAAGAAGGAGGAGAAAGAGGAGAGAAGGAAGAAGAGGAAAGAAGAAAAGGAGAAAAGGGGGAGAGAAGAAAAGGAGAAAAGAAAAGGGAGGAGAGAGAGGAGAAGAAAGAAGAGAAGAAGAAAAGAGAAATCAGGGAAAAGAGAAAGAAAAAGGAAGAGAAGAGAAAGGGAAAAGAAGGAAAGGAGGAGAAGGACGAAGAGAAAAGGAAGAAAAGAAAGAAAGAAAGAAAAAAGGAAAAGAAGAGGGAAGAAAGGGGAAAGAAAAGAAGAAAGAAGGGGAGAGGAGGAAGGGAGGAGAGAAGGGGAGAAGGGAGAAGAGAGGAAGAGAGGGGGGAGAAAAAGGAGAGAAAGAAGAGAAAAAGAAAAGAGGAGAGAAAAGAAGAGAGAAGGGAGAAGAAAAAAGAATAGAGAGAGAAAGGAGAGAGAGAGAGGAGAGAAAAGGGAGAAGAGGAGGAGAAAGAAGAAAGAGGAGAAAGAAGAGGGGGAGAGAGAGAAGGAAGAGGGAGAGAAAAGAAGAGAGGAGGAAGGAGGGACGGGAGAGAGAGGACAGAGAAAGAGGGGGGGAGAAACAGAGAGAGGGGGGAGAGAGAGACAAGTGGGGAGAGAGAGAGAGAGACAGGGAGAGGGATGGGAGTGGGAGAGAGAGGGGAGAGAGATAGAGGAGGAAGAGAGAGAGGAGGAAGAGAGACAGTGGGGGAGGGGGAGAGAGTGAGAGAGATAGGGAGAGGGGTAGGGGGAGAGAGAGGGGGAGAGGGGGGAAGAAGAGGGAGAGAGAGAGGGGAGAACGAGAGGGGAGAGAGAGACAGCAGGGAAGGGGAAGAGAGAGGGGGGAGAGGAGGGAAGAGAGACAGAGAAAGACAGAGAAGAGGGAGAAAGAGAGAGGGGGAGAGAGAGAGACAGTGGGGAGAGACAGGGGAAGGGGGAGAGACAGGGGAGAGGGAGGGAGAGAGAGATGAACAGGGGAAGGGGGCGAGAGATAGGGAGGAAGAGGAGGGAAAGTGAGAGGGGAGAGAGAGACAGTGGGTGGGGGGAGAGGAGAGAGGGGTAGGTGGAGAGAGAAAGGGGGGAAGAGGAGGGAGATAGAGAGGGGAGAACGAGAGGGGAGAGAGAGACAACAGGGAAGGGGAAGAGAGAGGGGGGAGAGGAGGGAGAGAGAGACAGAGACAGGGGGGAGGGGGAGAGAAAGAGAGACAGGAGAGGTGATTTTCAGAAAATACAATGGTAAACTCAAACATCAAATAGGCCATTATAAATATTTCAATGTATAAGAGAAGAAAAAAAAGTCCCAGTGTCTGTTTTTCCCCTTTACAAACAGGCCTCAGAATTATAGAAGAAAAACTTCCGTCTCACTCGATAAGACAAATCATAATGTGTAAAGTGTTGTAGCCCAGAGCAATCCCTATCAATGACTTAATTTGGAAATTCCTGACTGGCGGGCTTGTTCTGTGTCAGAAGTCATACACAGCCAGGCATCTGGTATTTCCAGCGATGGCAGTTTCCTTATTCCTCCCTCTACAGCTTTCCCTTAAATAACTTATTTTTTCCCCCAGACAGGTGATGACAAGCTATAAGCATTCAATATATGTCTGTAATGTCAGCAAGTCTGATGGCACTTTTACAGTGCAAACAATGACGGGTGGCGTGTAGACGAAATCAGCTGTCCCCATTTTATGTGTGTTTTCACATTATTTTTTTATGTTCTTTACAGGTCTTCCTATGTGTACAATACATGCCTTTATGTACATATATATGCGTTCTCATATGTTAATAGATGTCTCCAATGCACAGGATTATATCCATAAGTACTTTATTACATCTAAGTAAAATTAAGTATTTGTAATGGTTACTTGAAGTGTCCCCCCCCCCCCTCTCCATAAATTATTTGACTTGCAATGTGCCTCTGAACTTGTTAGAAAATCTGATTTTGGTAAATTAGGTGAAAGGAAGTGAAAGTGCACTTTGCAAAGAATACCCAATCACGTTCAAGGAAAATGTAAAAAAAATAAAATAAAAAAAAAGGATTTTTGTTTGTTCATGATTGGATGACTGATGTCAGTCCAATTTGACCATTCACTAAATTCACTTGCCCTGTTCCTTCAGTAAATCAATCCCACTGTATTTATGTGTACTAAAATTAATGTGAGAGTATTTTGTACAGAAAACATGGGTTTGACAGTTGCACTAACATCGTGTGACACAAAAAATTGCAACTATCACCATTTTATCGGATCTAGGCTTTTAGAAAATCGATAATACTAGTTTTCGTTAAACTTTATTCGTTTTAGTTAAAGGAGTTGTAAAGTCAGAAGTCAATGCATTAAGATAAAAAACCTTCTGCGTGCAGCAGCCCCCCTAATACTTACCTGAGCCCCATCTCTGTCCAGCAATGTTGCACGAGAGACTCTCCCTCCTCATTGGCTGAGGCAGCAGCTCCCACTGCTGTCAATCAAAGTCAGTGAGCCAATGAGGAGAGAGAGGGGGGTGGGGCAGGCTGTGGCTCCGTGTCTGAGTGGACACGGGGCTCTGCAGCTCGGCTCAGGTACCCCCCACAGCAAGCTGCTTGCTGTAGGGGGCACTCAACAGGAGGGAGGGCCCAGGAGCGCCGGCAATAGATCCGAAAAGAGGAGGATCTGGGCTGCTCTGTGCAAAACCACTGCACAGGGACAGGTAAGTATATGTTTATTATTTTTAACAAAAAAAAAAAAACTAGACTTTAGTATCACTTTAATAATTTTTTAAGTTTAGCTAATCTTTTTTAAAACTTTTTTTTTTTTTTTAAAGTTTTAGTTAATCTTTTTGACATGCCATGCGATTTTATTCATGGCAATTTTTAAGCATAATCATTTACAATTGTTGTTTCTTGTATAGTATATATTACTTCATGCGACACTTCCAAAAAAACTGAGGAAGCTCTTCTGAGCGAAACATGTAGAGTAAGAAGTGGTTGTATAAGTCCAAAGAAATGATACAAGATTCTTGTAAATGTTTACTGCAATTTTAAAGGATTGTTTAAATAAAATGTATATTTTTCTAAAACTGATTGTTTATTCTACTCTTTGGTACCTTAAAAGTCCCGCTTACCCCTTCCTCCCCTTTTTGTTAAATGGGATGCGGTACCAATTTTTGCTCTCCTATCACCCAGTTCTAAAATATATTTTAAACGTTTTAGTTAATCTTCAGGCCTAAAATGTGCATGTAAAATGGGAGACAGGATTATAGCATTGTCACCCTATGACAGGAAGTGTCTGAACATGGCAGGATCACCAGGGAAAAGCTGCAGATTTAAAAAGACTATAATGACTTTTTAAAAATTGAATTAAAGCGGTCCTGCACACATTTCATTTAGTAAATCTCTTTGCCTTACAAATCAGGCAAAGAGTACTAAATTAAGTGTTTTTTTTTTTTTTTTCCACTTACCTTGTAATTGCTGACGTTCTTTCCTCTGTCTCTTCGGCGGTGGGCGGGGTCTGTGCGTCGATCTTCGTCACGCCGCACTGTCTCCTGGGATCTGGTGTCATTGATCCCAGGAGTCAATGCGGACATCTTCCGAAATCTCGCGAGATTTCGGCCACATCTTCCAAAATCTCGCGAGATTTCGGAGAACGTGAGCTGCACTTTGCCGTTACGCCGCACGCGCGAGATCGGCGCAGTAACGGCGGTGCATGCTGGGCCATCTGAAGTGACTGTGTGGTTTCTCATGCCCACAGGCAAGATGGCAACCAGCAGGAAGGGTTTTTCTAACTTCTTTTAGATTACGAAAACCGGTTAGTGAGTTAGTGAAATGGAACACGTGAGTACTTAAATTACATCTTGTAATCCATTGCATTGCACAAAATAAAAAAAAAACTACAGACAGTGCAGAACCGCTTTAACGTGGTTCTATGAGATTTTAGCGATTGCACAGATTTTAACAATGGCCTCCATTATCTTCTATTCTATTCTATCTTCTATTCTGACACTAGTCTCCAGCCATGACCAGGAATGTGACATCAAAGTGTCACTGTGATGAGTGACATTCCTACCAACAGACAAGCTAAGTCTTGCTTGTTATCAGAGAATGAGATGAATCGCTCCCGTATCTGGCAGCTGTCCGGGCCTGTTGGAAAGTTTGTACAGATTGTTGTGGAAAGTATTTTACTATGAGCCCATAAGGTTATCCGCCTGTTGCAGTCATCATTGTCTAACGTGGGGGTAATCAGCGTGGGATTCAGTCTGGGGTACGTGGACAGAGGCACCACAGCGAGGGAATGAACTTCTCAGTGCAGTATTAAAGCCCAAATCAACTACCTTCTGATATCAGCTACATACATTCCAGGTGCAACAAAACCAAAAGGTGTACAAAGTCTTCGTTTTTTTTCCTTTAGAAAGCATCCATAGCCTGAGTCGAAAAGCCGGTCCCCTGCTGCTGAAGAAAAATTTTATGAAGAAGCAGTGGTCTCTCTGCAGTGATCTGACAACCCAACCAACCCCCCCCCCCACCCAGTACTGGGACAAGATCATTCAGCGCCCAGGGCAAAGATGCCAAAGTGTGCCCCCCTTCATGGGGTGCCAAGGTTCGCCATCACTGCTCTAGGGTGTCTGCTTTGAGAAAAATATATCATGCTTGAGTGTTTCAGGTAGTCTTCAGTTTTGAAATTATATTATTAAACATGTGAAAAAAACACAACAGCGAAAGGGTTATAAGCAAGCCTGTAAAGAGGGAAATGCAAAAGCTTCCTTTGATTAACTAATTATTAAAGGTGCGGGCCGGGGGCGGACTGACCATTCGGCACTGCCCGAGGGCCCCATCAGGGTTGCCAGCCTCAATAAAACCAGGATAAAACTCAATAAAAATATGTTTTTTTTTAAAATCCCAAGATTATAGCTGTCCCGCCTCTCCAGTACCTTTTCAGTGTGTGTATTCTGGGTGTGTATACTGTGTGTGCATATTGTGTGTCTGTGTGTGTATACTGTGTGGCCCCATAATCTATTGCCTGGGGGCCCTGTAATCTCCTATTGCCCAGGGGCCCCATAATCTCCTATTGCCCAGGGGCCCCATAATCTTCTCCTATTGCCCAGGGGTGGCCCCTATAATCTCCTATTGCCCGGGGGCCCCATGAGTTGCCGGTCAGCCCCTGGTGCAGGCTACAGAGCCATCATTGCCATCCTGGCATCACTACCTATTATATCACTAACCTCGTAAAAGCATGCAGCCAGTGAAGTCTGAACTCCTATTTCATGTACGGTAGTTACAGAAGAGACTATCAATGACTGACCCCGGGGATGCCATGATGGGCAGCATAGGTTGTTAGAGACCGCATTTCAGGTTGTGCGCCATATGTAATACAGGTCATGTATGGACAATCCAGGGTAGCCGGTGATGGCCCCTCGTGATGAACTTACAGAGTACCTGCAGGTCTCGTTCACCAGGACGCGGGTGGAAAAGGTCTCGTTGTGGGCTTCAATGTGTAGGGTTCGCTCTTTCCAGTTCAAGGTGTTCTTCTGGATGAAGTAGACAAATTCTACCCCGGCAATCTGCGGAGGGGAGCAGAACCCGTCATCAGAAATACAGTGGAATGTGCTTATTAAAGAAAAACCCCACTATGGAAAACATGGGGAACTGGGAAGAAACTTAGTGCAGGGATGGTGGGAGACCCTCATAATGGGCACAGGAGGTGTGCAGACCCAGGAACTCAGGGCAGGGATGGTGGGAGCTCCTAATAATGGGCACAGCAGGCATGCAGACCCGGGGAACTTATGAAAGGGATCCGGGAACTCAGTGCAGGGATGATGGGACAGACCTAGGAACTTAGCATAGCATGGTGGGAGCCCCTTATAATGGACCCCTCATATTGGGTATAGCAGTTGTGTTGATGAGGGAACTCAGTGCAGGGGTGGCAGGAACCCTTCATAAGAGACACAGGAGGTGTGCAGACCTAGGAACTTAGGGTAGGGATGGAGGGAGACCCTTATAATGGGCGCAGCAGACATGCAGACCTAGGTCTTAAAGAAGGAGACCCTCATAATTGGCACAGCAGGTGCACAGACACAGAGTCTTAGTGCAGGGATGGTGGGGACCCCTCATAATGGGTACTGGAGGTGTTAAGACCCAGAAACTCAGGGCAGGGATAGTGGAAGCCCCTCATAATGGGCACAGGCGGTGTGTAGACCCAGGAACTTAGGGCAGGGATGGTGGAAGCCCCTCACAATGGGCACAGGCGGTGTGTAGACCCAGGAACTTAGGGAAGGGATGGTGGGAGCCCCTCATAATGGGCACAGGCGGTGTGGAGACCCAGGAACTTAGGGCAGGGATGGTGGGAGCCCCTCATAATTGGCACAGCAGGTGTACAGACCCAGAAACTTAGTGCAGGGGTGGTGGGAACCCCTCATAATGTGTATAGGAGATGTGCAGACCCAGGAACTCAGGGCAGGGGTGGTGGAAGCCCCTCATAATGGGAACAGGCGGTGTGTAGACCCAGGAACTTAGGGCAGGGATGGTGGAAGCCCCTCATAATGGGCACAGGCGGTGTGTAGACCCAGAAACTTAGGGCATGGATGGTGGAGACCCCTCATAATGGGTACAGGAGGTGTTCAGACCCAAAAACTCAAGGCAGGGATGGTGGAAGCCCCTCAAAATGGGCACAGGTGGTGTGTAGACCCAGGAACTTAGGGCAGGGATGGTGGGAGCCTCTCATAATGGGCACAGCAGGTGTACAGACCCAGAAACTTATGAAAGGGATGGTGGGAACCCCTCATAATGGGCACAGGAGGTGTGCAGACCCAGGAACTCAGGGCAGGGATGGTGGGAGCTCCTAATAATGGGCACAGCAGGCATGCAGACCTGGGAACTTATGAAAGGGATCCAGGAACTCAGTGCAGGGATGATGGGACAGACCTAGGAACTTAGCATAGCATGGTGGGAGCCCCTTATAATGGACCCCTCATATTGGGTATAGCAGTTGTGTTGATGAGGGAACTCAGTGCAGGGGTGGCAGGAACCCTTCATAAGAGACACAGGAGGTGTGAAGACCTAGGAACTTAGGGTAGGGATGGTGGGAGCCCCTTATAATGGACCCCTCATATTGGGTATAGCAGTTGTGTTGATGAGGGAACTCAGTGCAGGGGTGGCAGGAACCCTTCATAAGAGACACAGGAGGTGTGAAGACCTAGGAACTTAGGGCAGGGATGGTGGGAGCCCCTTATAATGGGCGCAGCAGACATGCAGACCTAGGTCTTAAAGAAGGAGACCCTCATAATTGGCACAGCAGGTGTACAGACACAGAGTCTTAGTGCAGGGATGGTGGGGACCCCTCATAATGGGTACAGGAGGTGTTCAGACCCAGAAACTCAGGGCAGGGATGGTGGAAGCCCCTCATAATGGGCACAGGCGGTGTGTAGACCCAGGAACTTAGGGCAGGGATGGTGGAAGCCCCTCATAATGGGCACAGGCGGTGTGTAGACCCAGGAACTTAGTGCAGGGTTGGTGGGAGCCCCTCATAATGGGCACAGGCGGTGTGTAAACCAGAGAACTTAGGGCAGGGTTGGTGGGAGCCCCTCATAATGATCACAGCGCGTGCAGACCAGAGAACTTTTGGAATGGATGGTATAAGCCTCTTCTAATGGGCACAGCAGTGTGAAGACCCATGAAATAAAGAAGGGGCTGGTGGTAGATCCTCATAATGGGCACAGCAGGTGTGAAGACCCATGAAATAAAGAAGGGGCTGGTGGTAGATCCTCATAATGGGCAAAGCAGGTGTGAAGACCCAAGAACTCAGAGCACGATTGGTGGGAGACCCTCATAATGGGCACAGCAGGTGCTCAGACTCCCTATGAAATGCCTCTGACATGCAATCCACTGCAAAACGCTTTTTTAGGGCTGCTGTTCGTAAAAATTAGCCTTTATAAAAGGCCACATCCACTCATAGCAATCAGAAATAATAAGAAGTATAAGCAGAAAATAACCTTTTTCAGGAGGCGGGGAGCATCGACGTTGAGCTTACAGCTGCGTTCCACCATGTGCAATGAGCCGTCTTCACTTCTGTGTTCATATAGGAGATCACTGCCCAGGAACACGGGGATGAGCGGGCAGGTGGGGAACCTCTTCTCATACGCCTGCAGGGTGAAGAGTGACGTGAAAAAGGTCATAAACTGACAAGCTTTTTGTAGAGCAAAAGCCAAAATAAATATAATAAAATGCTAATCATCAAAACATAAAACATGTGCAATATTATAACTAAAATATAAAAACAACCTGCTATACCAAAATGCCCAAGTCACACAAGCAGGAAATTACATTTCTGGGGGGCGTTCTCCAGGGGGCCGCATTGCATTGTACAGAAAATGACAGCGCAGCAGGAAAGGTGATTGTTAATAACATTCAATTTCATGTGTCGGGATTGTATACGCTATATTATTATTTTTTTTTATTTGCTAATTTTTTTCCCCACAAACGTGGAGTTACACTTTAAGTGTATTACGCATTATAAGAGCAGAACGAACAATTTCCGTTTAATGTGTACTGTTTTCGCACGAGAAAAATCAGATACGAAAGATTGATGATCCATTGGCGGTTGGTGTTTTTTTTTTTGGGGGGGGGCGGCAAACAAGCACCCATCCCCCCCTGAGTGGGACCCACCCCCCTGCTGTTTACTGGTGGCACCTACCCCATCGTGGCGAGTGGCAGGCAGCGTGGTGCAGCGGCTCGTGTCAAAACCCGCTTCCTGATTGGCAGGGAGGAGGATCAGTGTCACAACAGCGAATATAGATTTGTTGTTGTAACACACCTGGGTGGGCTTGGAGTGCACTCTCTGTGACCCGAGCCCCCCCCCCCCCCCATATTGAAGCCTATTAGAGCCTCTGACTCTAATCAGTGCTTCAAAAAAACAGCCCCTCTGCATTGGAATCCATGCACCGGTGTCCTGAAAGGGGCCGGCCACATGGATAGGGGAGGTGGCAATGGAGAGGGGGGTTGGCGCCCTTCCACCCCTAATGGACGGGCCCCGCCCCTGGCATGATCTGAAACAAACAACAACAAAAAAAGCCTTTTGCCGCGTACACGCGGTCGGAAAAAGCTTTGATGGTTTTCCCGTCGGAATTCCGACAGAATTTTGCTCAAACTGCCTTGCCAACACACGGTCACACCAAATTCCGACGGTCAATAACACCACGCCTTAAAAAACATTGGACTGCACTATAAAAGGGAAGTTTAATGCTTCTGAGCATGCGTCGAATTGTTTCCGAGCATGCGTCGGAATTTTGCGTGTCGGAATTGCATACACACGATCGGAAAATCCGATAGAAAGGTTTTCCGTCGGAAAAATTAAGAACAGGTTCTCAATCCAAAGTCCGTCGGAAATTCCGACAGAAAAAGACCGATGGGCATACACACGGTCGGAAAATCCGATGAAAAGCTCCCATCGGACTGTTTCCATCGGAAATTCCGACCGTGTGTACGCGGCATTAGTCTTACAAGAATTTTCGCACAATTAGTACCATTCTGGGTTTTGACCTTCTGTGAAACATTGAGGAAAACTGGACAATCGTTCGTCTGATTTTCTTATAGTGTGTACTGATCTGAAAAAGTTCACACCATTATTCCTCTCTTATATGCACAAGATGGGCCGCAGCTATCACATGATCGAGGTAAAGACAAAAAACAAAGGAAAAAAGGGGAAGTGCAACACGGCATGCAATAAAACTCATTCAATAAAGTGTTTTATTGCGCAGTGCGTTGCGCTTCCCCTTTTTTCCCTTGTTTTAGGTCTACCCGCAGGCAGTTGCAATGTGGTAGTAAAATAGGTGGTGAGGAAACAAGATATCGCCTCCCCACAGCCTGTCAAACACAAATCTAAACTTAAAGTGTTACTAAACCCAGGAGCCTGCATTCACTATATCTGGTCTCCCACAGTACACAGAACATAGAAATTCAATTATTTTAGTAAATATGAACTTCTAAATACCCTTTTCTCATCAGCAGTATATAGCAGTCTTGTCACTTCTATCAGTGTCTGGTTAAAGCTTGTAGGAGGAGTTTTCATTCTACTCTGACTGTCCTATGAGGCTACAGGACCCCTGACCCTCTGTCTGGACAGTGCTGATTGCCCCTGTGCTGATCACATGCACACTCCCGAGAAAAAAATAACCTCTCTAGCAATACGCGCCAAATTGAGCATGTGCAGAGTGACTCCAAGGGCTCTGTTCCATCAGGAGATGGATTGGGGACTGTGGAAGAAGGGGAGGATCAGAGAAGACAGGATCAAACAGCCTTTTTGCACATTGCTGATGATTAACCCCTTAAGTTCCACAGTAAGTATAACAAGCATGCTTTACTGTATATACAGACTGATTTTACTGCTGTGGGTTTAGCAGCACTTGAAGCCGGCCATAGATGAGTCGAAAAACTGAATGAAAATTCTTGCAATTGTTCGCTTTTTGCATCATTAGTGTGCCATCAGCGACACGCGAATTTCGCGCCGCAAACAGATCACAGGTGGTTACCTTTAATAGCCATCCAACGTACTGGATTTCTTTTTTTTTTTGAAAAATTTAAGAAATTATGGCTCAGACGTATGAACTATTTTCATTTTTTTAATCAAAAGAATGTTCGGTTTTCGACTCGTCTATGGCCGGCTTTAGAGGTAGATTTACTGAAACTGCAAAATCTGGTGCAGCTCTGCGCAGAAACCAATCAGCTTCCAGGATTTATTGTCAAAGTTTAATCGAACAAGATGAAGTTAGAAGCTGATTGGCTACCATGTACAGCTGCACCAAATTCTGAGCGCTCCGGTTTTAGTAACCCCCCTTAAGGCCCCTTTCACACTTATACGACTTCAAGGTCACGCGATTTTTGCCGCGATTTTGCCGCGATTTCAAGGAATGCCTGTGTAAGTGGCATCAAAATCGGACCAAAGTAGTGCAGGACTACTTTGAAGTCGGAAAGACTTGAAGTCGTACTATATGAATGTCTGTCATTGGAAATCATGGGGAACGACTTGTCATGCTACTTTGCAGTCCCAAATCGTGGGACAAGTCTTATAAGTGTGAAAGGGGCCTAAGTCTTAAAGTAGTTGTAAACCCTTACAAACCACTTTGGCCTACAGGTAAGCCTAGATTAAGGCTTACCTGTAGGTCCAATAAATATCTCCTAAACCTACATGGTTTAGGAGATATTTAGAAAAAAAGAGGCATCGCTGTCTACGGCGCATGCGCATGCCGGAGATCGCGGTGATATGCCGCTTTCGCGCGCATGCGCAGGAGTGACGTCATCGCCGATCCAGCGAATGACAGCGCTGGAGCGGCGAGACCCGGAAGTCACTCCGGCTTGATGGCGGCGGAGAAGGTCGTGGATGAGGACCTCTTCGTTCTCAGGTAAGGTATTCATAATGAGCTAGTATGCTATGCATACTAGCTCATTATGCCTTTGCCTTGCAGGTTCAGTTTTTTGTTTTTTTTTTTTTTTGGAGGAGGCTTTACTTCCTCTTTAAATTGACCCTGTCACCAAAAAATCACAGCCCCCTCTTTTTGAACCTCATAATCTCTCCTCTTCTGGGAGTGTATAGTTACTGTCTGTGCTGGCCCAACTTCTCCACCACCCTCCAGGGGAATACTATAGGTGGTCACTGAAGTCTGCTGGGGCTGCCAACATCACATTCAAGATGGCGGTGTCCAGTGGCAATCTCAGTGCTTTTGGATGTCTACACAAGTAAAGCTTTCATGGGAAAAAATATACATAAAATACATTATAAATATATACATATATAATGTACATATAATCTTCTGGGAAGATTTTTGTTGAAATGATTGGTCTGTGAACAGGGTCTCTTTAATGAGTAAGCTTGATGATCTCATTACAGGTTGCGGTGGAAATCTTCCGTGACATTGCTGATCCGACAGTGAAGGTGTTACTGCCACTGACAATTGTCATTAAACACGACGTGGATAAGCCGCTCTGAGTAATCGGATTTATAGGTCACATCGTAGGAAGGTGGGAGGATGACTCAGTGTCAGGATTGACAGTTCTGTTTTGTCATAAAAGACAGGTCCTCCTCAACCGGTGAGCTGCGTACCTCGAGGACGGGGGAGGCTTTGCTTATGTGCACACTGTGCGTCTGTCTATAGTTGCATAGTAGGTGAGGTTGAAAAAAGACTCAAGTCCATCAAGTCCAACCTATGTGTGTGATTATATGTCAGTCTATTGTTTGTTAAGAATCTTAAGAACTAAGACATAAAACATGGATGGAAAGTTTATCCATCTGCCCATTCAACTTCCCAAAAGGCAGACAATGGCTAGACAACTGTCCAACCAAGCCACCCCCAATCAAGGTTCTTTGGGAGGATTTCTCCAGAGGTTGCTACAATGAGCCTAGGAGCCATAGGATTCCTCCAGAGGCCGCTAGGAATTCCTTCAACAATGAGCAGCTTCTGCCTCTTGGATGAGTAACCACTGACACCGATGATCTTTTTAGCCATCTGTAAGAGGCGGAGTCTTTCAAATGACCACCAATGTAAAGAGCAGCGGCGTACCCACTGCCTGCCAATGTAAGGAGTATTCTTCCCACTGGCCACCGATGTAAGGGGCATTCTTTCCACTGGCCACCAATGTAAGGAGTATTCTTCCCACTGGCCGCCAATGTAAGGGGCATTCTTCCCACTGGCCACCAATGTAAGGGGCATTCTTCCCACTGGCCACCAATGTAAGGGGCATTCTTCCCACTGGCCACCAATGTAAAGAACATTCTTCCCATTGACCTCCAATGTATAGTTACTGTCTGTACTGGCCCAAATTCTCCACCACCCTCCAGGGGAATACCATAGATGGTCACTGCTGGGGCTGCCAACATCTCATTCACGATGGCGGTGTCCAGCGGCAGTCTCAGTGCTTTCGGATGTCTACACAAGGGAAGCTTTCACGGGAAATAATATATATAAAATACATTGAATGCACATATAATCTTATGGGAAGATTTTTCCCACTGACCTCCAATGTAAGGAGCATTCTTCCCATTGACCTCCAAGGTAAGGAGCATTCTTCCCATTGACCTCCAATGTATAGTTACTGTCTGTGCTGGCCCAAATTCTCCACCACCCTCCAGGGGAATACCATAGATGGTCACTTGAGTCTACTGGGGTTGCCAACATCTCATTCAAGATGGCGGTGTCCAGCGGCAGTCTCAGTGCTTTCAGATGTTACACAAGGGAAGCTTTCACGGGAAATAATATACATAAAATACATTAAATGTACATATAATCTTCTGGGAAGATTTTTCCCACTGACCTCCAAAGTAAGGGGCATTCTTCTCACTGACCTCCAATGTAAGGGGCATTCTTCCCACTGACCTCCAATGTAAGACGCAATCTTCCCATTGACCTCCAATGTATAGTTACTGTCTGTGCTGGCCCAAATTCTCCACCACCCTCCAGGGAAATACCATTAAATGTACATATAATCTTCTGGGAAGATTTTTCCCACTGACCTACAAAGTAAGGGGCATTCTTCTCACTGATCCCTAATGTAAGGGGCATTCTTGCGAAAATCAAAAAGTTGTAAAAAGAAAAAAAAATGGGTAGACTCAATTGACTACTATTTCTGCCATCACGTTTTTGTGTTTCTGTTTCTTCCGACTGA
Source organism: Lithobates sylvaticus (assembly GCA_028564925.1). Lineage (NCBI taxonomy): Eukaryota > Metazoa > Chordata > Amphibia > Anura > Ranidae > Lithobates > Lithobates sylvaticus. The sequence continues at coordinate 263,135,438 of CM053031.1, forward strand.
CCTCCAATGTAAGGAGCATTCTTCCCATTGACCTCCAATGTAAGGAGCATTCTTCCCATTGACCTCCAATGTAAGGAGCATTCTTCCCGATGACCTCCAACGTAAGGAGCATTCTTCTCACTGATCTCCAATGTATGGAGCATTCTTTCCACTGACCTTTAATGTAAGGGACATTCTTCCCACTGACCTCCAACGTAAGGAGCATTCTTCCCGATGACCTCCAATGTAATAAGCATTCTTCCCACTGACCACCAATGTAAAGCCCCATACACACGGTCGGACTATCCGCGGACCAGGTCGGTCGGACCATGTCCGTCATACTTTGTCCGATGTTGGTTTTGCGTACACACGGTCGGACAAAGTTGTCGGAAAATCCGATCATTCTGAACGTGGTGACGTTTGTTGCCTACGACGGGACTACGTAGAGGCTAGTAGCCAATAGCTTTGGTCTTGTAATGTGATCTGAGCATGCGTAGCACTTTGTCCGGTCGGACAACCGTACACACGATCGGATTTGGTGTGATCGGACCGTGTTGTCGGCAAATCTATCCAGCAGGAGATAGGACTTTGTCCGTCGGACAATCCGACGTACACTGTCCGATGGTGCATACACACGGTCTGATTTTTCAACAACATTGTCCGATCGGACAGAATCCATGAAAAAATCCGACCGTGTGTATGGGGCTTAAGGAGCATTCTTCCCACTGACCACCTATGTAAGCAGCATTCTTCCAACTGACCACCAATGTAAGAAGTGATCTTCCCAGTGACCATCACACCAATGTACAGTCAGTTGTAGATAAAGTAATTATTAGCAGGGGTTTCCTGACTTCAGAAAGTTATTTCAAGGGTTCCTCCATGTTAGAAAAGTTGAGAAAAGCTGGTCTAACCCATAGACATCATGTCGCCCAACTGCCTTATAGTATATCTATGGTAATTTAGCTTTTTAAAGTTTTGGATAAAAAGATAAAATTTGCCACCTCTTAGGTTTTCTCCCATCAGGCTGCATTCACACCTGCCTGTTTCCTAAACACACGTAGGGCAGCTCATTCAAGTGAACAATCTGCATTTTAACAAGTAAAAAATGTGCAAAACACATGTTCCTGCTAGGCTCAGGTGTGAATGCAACCTTGGGGAGATTTAACTTTCCAATCCCAGAGACAAAACAGGAAGTAAGACAAAATCTCCCCAAAGTGATAAGACTTCCTCTCTTAGACAGTTGTCGCTGGAACAAGTGTCCCCATTGGAAGATTTCTACTTTATTCTGTTAAATTGTTAATTTTGGGTTGTCCATCACCTTCTGTCTGGGTGACAATAGTCACTAAGGTATAAAGAAAGGGAGAATCGTCCAAGCGAGGACCTTATATAGTGTGAATGGAATCAAAGGATTGTATTTATAAAAACTTTGCATAGCTGTTCGTCCATTGAGCAAAACTGAACGTTCTCAGACTATACTCTCTGCAGATCAAAAGTGTGAATGTGGAAAATACCACAATATGGCCTCTAGATGGAGTCGAGGAGCACACTTATTTCCTATAATAGTCAGCACTATTCTAAGATGACAACGCTGCTCTTCCGGTACAGTACAGCGACTGCTATTAGCCTGGAAGTGTGTTACTGGCAGGATCACCAGGTTACACAAAAAATAAAAAATAAAGTATAAAAAAACAATGCAGACACCACATTTAAGGACTGGTAAGTTGCATTAATTTACATGGTTGTTCTTGAGTTTAAAAATACGTGTTAATATGCTTCCATTATGCCATTAAATTATGCAACAAAACAGGTCTAAATGATATAATGGAAAAATATATTATATTATCCAGTATTGCAATAAGATGAAGTTCTTTGAGACCCAATGACAGTATTATATTACATTGTATCATATATTATATTTTGTCATATATTATATCATTACTGTTTGTATTGGGCAGATTATACTTTGTATTGTGTTACATATACAGATGTTACAGGAGCAGAGTTTGTGTCTATTTTGTGTCCTGGGTGTGTGCGTGGTATTCGGTCAGCCTGTGCGCGCTGCGTCTTATCTCAGCCCATCAGCATTTTCCTGCTTTGTGTTTCTGTCACTTGCGGCGCTATAATTAGATGGCGTGCTCCCTAATGCATCACTTTAAAGTCGCTGTGGCAGCTCCCCCCCCCCCCCCCATGTGAGTGTCCTACTAAAAATACAGTTATTGCTCAGATCCACCACACTGGAATCTTGGCTGTCTTGTAACTGGGTCACTTTAATTATAGGCTCACACCTTCCGCTAAGCTCACATATTTCTGCTAGGCTCACACTTTTCTACTAGGTTCACACTTTCCACTAGGTTTACACTTTCTACTAGGTTCACACTTTCTGCTAGGTTCACACTTTCCACTAGGTTCACACTTTCCGCTAGGTTCACACTTTCCGCTAGGTTTACACTTTCCGCTAGGTTCACACTTTCCGCTAGGTTTACACTTTCCGCTAGGTTCACACTTTCTACTAGGTTCACACTTTCCGCTAGGTTCACACTTTCTACTAGGTTCACACTTTCCGCTAGGTTCACACTTTCCTCTAGGTTCACACTTTCCGCTAGGTTCACACTTTCCGCTAGGTTTACACTTTCCGCTAGGTTCACACTTTCTACTAGGTTCACACTTTCCGCTAGGTTCACACTTTCCGCTAGGTTTACACTTTCCGCTAGGTTTACACTTTCCGCTAGGTTCACACTTTCCGCTAGGTTCACACTTTCCGCTAGGTTCACACTTTCCGCTAGGTTCACACTTTCCGCTAGGTTCACACTTTCCGCTAGGTTTACACTTTCTGCTAGGTTCACACTTTCCGCTAGGTTCACACTTTCCGCTAGGTTTACACTTTCCGCTAGGTTCACACTTTCCGCTAGGTTCACACTTTCCGCTAGGTTTACACTTTCCGCTAGGTTTACACTTTCCGCTAGGTTCACACTTTCCGCTAGGTTCACACTTTCCGCTAGGTTTACACTTTCCGCTAGGTTCACACTTTCCGCTAGGTTTACACTTTCCGCTAGGTTCACACTTTCCGCTAGGTTCACACTTTCCGCTAGGTTCACACTTTCTACTAGGTTCACACTTTCTACTAGGTTCACACTTTCCGCTAGGTTTACACTTTCTACTATCTCACACTTTCTGCTAGGTGCAGACTTTTCTACTAGGTTCACACTTTCCGCTAGGCTTACACTTTTCTGCTAGGGTCACACTTACCGCTAGGGTCACACTTACCGCTAGGTTCACACTTTTCTGCTAGGTTCACACTTTTCTACTAGGTTCACATTTTCCGCTAGGCTCGCACTTTTCTGCTAGGTTCACACTTTTCTTCTAGGCTCACACTTTTCTGCTAGGCTCAGTTCACACTTTTCTGCTAGGCTCACACTTTCTGCTAGGTGCAGACTTTTCTACTAGGCTCACACTTTCCGCTAGGTTCACACTTTTCTGCTAGGGTCACACTTACCGGTAGGTTCACACTTTTCTGCTAGGTTCACACTTTTCTGCTAGGCCTACACTTTTCTACTAGGTTCACATTTTCCGCTAGAATATTATGGAGGCATCTGATGATGCCTCCATAAGGCGAAACATGTCGGGAGACTAATTTGCTGATGCCACTGCTGCCAATTCTTTCCATATATGCTTGCATTTTCTCTGCACATGTGAGTACCCATCTGCTTTTTTAAAAATAAATTTTATTAGCCTATACGGTATTACACTATATGGCCTCATTCCTTTTTTGCCGGTAATACTGCTGGGGATGAACTACACTTTACACCTTCCACCACCCCCACCTTTGGCTTCCATTGAGCGTCCACTGTCTGCATTTATCCGTGGTCTCCACTGCATCATAATCCTGGAACAGGCTGCTCATCTAGGTGTCGTCTAAACACCATTCAGCACGTTTGACTCACATGGCATAAGCCTACTGAGTCCACGAAAGTCGGTAAGCCTTTTGTCCAGTTGGTGATTGAAAACTTCAGACAAGCCGCACAAGTCACTTTACAATATTTTGCACACACCTATGTCACTATTTTTGGTGTAATATTGTTGCTTTGTCTCATATAATCACTTCTAATTGATTATGAATATTTATTATTAATATCCTTCGGCATATTTATTATCAATAATTTTCAGCATTATTGATTTTTCACTACTCATTCACAATCTATATTCTAATAGTTGTATTTATTTATCTGTTCAAATATTAATTTTTTGAAACACTTTAGGAGCGCCGCACTTTATATATATATATATATATTCACGTTTTTCCCTCACATTTTCCGCTAGGCTCGCACTTTTCTGCTAGGCTCACACTTTCCGCTAGGTTCACACTTTTCTGCTAGGCTCACACTTTTCTGCTAGGTTCACACTTTTCTGCTAGGCTCACACTTTTCTGCTAGGCTCACACTTTCTGCTAGGTGCAGACTTTTCTACTAGGCTCATACTTTCTGCTAGGTGCAGACTTTTCTACTAGGCTCACACTTTCCGCTAGGTTCACACTTTTCTGCTAGGTTCACACTTTTCTTCTAGGCTCACACTTTCAGCTAGGTGCACACTTTTCTGCTAGGTTCACACTTTCTGCTAGGCTCACACTTTTCTGCTAGGTTCACACTTTTCTGCTAGGTTCACACTTTCTGCTAGGCTCACACTTTTCTGCTAGGTTCACACTTTTCTTCTAGGCTCACACTTTCCGCTAGGTGCACACTTTTCTGCTAGGCTCATACTTTCCGCTAGGCTCACACTTTTCTGCTAGGCTCATACTTTCCGCTAGGCTCACACTTTTCTGCTAGGCTCATACTTTCCGCTAGGCTCACACTTTTCTGCTAGGCTCATACTTTCCGCTAGGCTCACACTTTTCTGCTAGGTTCACACTTTCTGCTAGGCTCACACTTTCCGCTAGGTGCACACTTTTCTGCTAGGTTCACACTTTCTGCTAGGCTCACACTTTCCGCTAGGTTCACACTTTCCGCTAGGTTCACACTTTCCGCTAGGTTTACACTTTCCGCTAGGTTCACACTTTCCGCTAGGTTCACACTTTCCGCTAGGTTCACACTTTCCGCTAGGTTTACACTTTCCGCTAGGTTCACACTTTCCGCTAGGTGCTGACTTTTCTACTAGGCTCACACTTTCCGCTAGGTTCACACTTTTCTGCTAGGGTCACACTTACCGCTAGGTTCACACTTTTCTGCTAGGTTCACACTTTTCTGCTAGGCCTACACTTTTCTACTAGGTTCACATTTTCCGCCAGGCTCGCACTTTTCTGCTAGGCTCACACTTTCCGCTAGGTTCACACTTTTCTGCTAGGTTCACACTTTCTGCTAGGCACACACTTTCCGCTAGGTTCACACTTTTCTGCTAGGCTCATACTTTCCGCTAGGCTCACACTTTTCTGCTAGGTTCACACTTTCTGCTAGGCTCACACTTTCCGCTAGGTGCACACTTTTCTGCTAGGTTCACACTTTCTGTTAGGCTCACACTTTCCGCTAGGTTCACACTTTCCGCTAGGTTCACACTTTCCGCGAGGTTTACACTTTTCGCTAGGTTTACACTTTCTGCTAGGTTCACACTTTCCGCTAGGTTCACACTTTCCGCTAGGTTTACACTTTCCGCTAGGTTTACACTTTCCGCTAGGTTTACACTTTCCGCTAGGTTCACACTTTCCGCTAGGTTCACACTTTCTACTAGGTTCACACTTTCCGCTAGGTTTACACTTTCCGCTAGGTTCACACTTTCCGCTAGGTTCACACTTTCGCTAGGTTTACACTTTCCGCTAGGTTCACACTTTCCGCTAGGTTCACACTTTCCGCTAGGTTTACACTTTCCGCTAGGTTCACACTTTCTGCTAGGTTCACACTTTCCGCTAGGTTTACACTTTCCGCTAGGTTTACACTTTCCGCTAGGTTCACACTTTCTACTAGGTTCACACTTTCCGCTAGGTTCACACTTTCTACTAGGTTCACACTTTCCGCTAGGTTCACACTTTCCGCTAGGTTCACACTTTCCGCTAGGTTCACACTTTCCGCTAGGTTTACACTTTCCGCTAGGTTCACACTTTCCGCTAGGTTTACACTTTCCGCTAGGTTTACACTTTCCGCTAGGTTCACACTTTCTGCTAGGTTCACACTTTCCGCTAGGTTCACACTTTCCGCTAGGTTCACACTTTCTACTAGGTTCACACTTTCCGCTAGGTTTACACTTTCTACTATCTCACACTTTCTGCTAGGTGCAGACTTTTCTACTAGGTTCACACTTTCCGCTAGGCTTACACTTTTCTGCTAGGGTCACACTTTTCTGCTAGGTTCACACTTTTCTGCTAGGCCTACACTTTTCTACTAGGTTCACATTTTCCGCTAGGCTCGCACTTTTCTGCTAGGTTCACACTTTTCTTCTAGGCTCACACTTTTCTGCTAGGCTCAGTTCACACTTTTCTGCTAGGCTCACACTTTCTGCTAGGTGCAGACTTTTCTACTAGGCTCACACTTTCCGCTAGGTTCACACTTTTCTGCTAGGGTCACACTTACCGCTAGGTTCACACTTTTCTGCTAGGTTCACACTTTTCTGCTAGGCCTACACTTTTCTACTAGGTTCACATTTTCCGCTAGGCTCGCACTTTTCTGCTAGGCTCACACTTTTCTGCTAGGCTCACACTTTCCGCTAGGTTCACACTTTTCTGCTAGGTTCACACTTTTCTGCTAGGTTCACACTTTTCTTCTAGGCTCACACTTTTCTGCTAGGCTCAGTTCACACTTTTCTGCTAGGCTCACACTTTCTGCTAGGTGCAGACTTTTCTACTAGGCTCACACTTTCCGCTAGGTTCACACTTTTCTGCTAGGGTCACACTTACCGCTAGGTTCACACTTTTCTGCTAGGCCTACACTTTTCTACTAGGTTCACATTTTCCGCCAGGCTCGCACTTTTCTGCTAGGCTCACACTTTCCGCTAGGTTCACACTTTTCTGCTAGGTTCACACTTTTCTGCTAGGTTCACACTTTTCTTCTAGGCTCACACTTTCCGCTAGGTGCACACTTTTCTGCTAGGTTCACACTTTCTGCTAGGCTCACACTTTCCGCTAGGTTCACACTTTTCTACTAGGTACACACTTTGCTAGCTTTCCCCCTTCCTGCTAGGTGCACACTTTCCGCTAAGTTCACACTTTTCCACTATGTGCACACTTTCTGCAAGGTTCACACTTTTACGCTGGGGTGCATAGCGGTGATGTGGTTAATGCACCAAAGAGCACTAAGGCCCGCCAGCTCAAAATCACATGCTTTTTAGTGCACAATGCATAGTAGTACACTACCACGTGTTGGCAAAAATTGCCAGCTCATTCCCACTGGGTTTAAATGGCTTGTCTTAAGCATTGTCTTGACCTGCAGAGGCTTTTATATTGACGCCTGTGGAAAATGTAGGGCACTGAAGTTTGATGCCGTTTCATGGGCGCACGCAGTTGTAGAGCTTGACGTGTTGGGTATCCATTAACTCAGCTCAACCTTATCTTTTATTTTTTACTAAAAAATTGGCAAAATATTATAATATTTATGTATGAATTTGAGTAAGGGACCTTAGATTGTAAGCTCCTTGGGGGCAGGGACTGATGTGAATGGAATGTACAATGTATATGTACAGTGCTGTGTAAATTGACAACGCTATATAAGTACCTGAAATAGATAACTATATTGTGTTCTGTGCACTAAAATGCATTTTAATGTATTCTTTACTGAAAATTTGCAACTCCCACGATTTTATTCTCTGGGAGGGTCTGCTGTCAGAAAATATATCATGTTTGGGGGGTTTTAACTGATGTTCAGGCCTAAAATTTTTTTTTTAAACGTGTGCAGAAAAGAAAAAAAAAAGAAAAAAATGGCTTTGGCAGTAAAAGGGTTAAAGCACCAACCAACGATTTTTTTTAAATCTGGTTTTAAATGGACTTGGGAATATAAATACTTTTATTACTGGCTGTGTTCACTTCACTTACTGAGGGAAGTGTATAGGAAAAATCAGCAACCAAACTGGAAAAAAAATCAAGCTGATTCTTGCCAACGTTTCTTATTTGCGCCCCTGAGCCATCGGAGACAGATCTGCGGCAGAGATTGAGATGATCATCATAAGAAGATGCACAATTAGGAAGTGGTCGGGGTGCGTTTTAGAGGGAGGAGTTTAAGGGTGAAGATTCATCATTATAATAAAACCATCTCTTGGCTCATGGTTGCTGTTCAGCATTGCCTTGCTGCGCAAAAGATTTGTGGCGAGCAGTTGCTGCCTGGGTATGACAAAGCAAACATTTATAAAATAAAAACCTGACAGAGGTTACAACACCAAGACAAGTTTTGTTGCAATCCTCACAGGGCAGATCTGAGTGATAAAAAAAAGGGCCTATAAATGTCCTCTAAAAGAAGACGTGTGTCAGCGCTGGGCTCAGCCCTTCCCTCTCAGAGCTGGCTAATTGCCAGCTCCCATCTCTCCACAGTTACTCAGCTGTTGATGATATCCTGCTCGTCAGTCCTGCCTACTTAAGCCGTTCAGCCCAGAGGATCTCTGCCTTCACCTTCATCAACATCACAGAGACGCTCTCCTGCATTCCTGTTAAAAGATTTGCTTGGCTGACATTCCTTCTGGCTCCACATCCTGCTTGCTGTTTTACTACGCTCATCTCTGGCTCCCTGACGTTTGGCTTGTCTGACTATCCGTTCCGGTTCCTGAACTTTGGCTATGTTTTGACTACGTTTTGTTCTATTTACTTTTATTATTAAACAAGTGTGATTTAACTGTACTTCTGTCTCGGTCTGCTTTCATGGTTTCTGACAACGTGGCACAGTGACAATTTAGGTCAGCCGGTAATAGCCCATAATGTCCCAGCAGAGAAAGGCGATCTGGATATATAAGATGGGAATAAACTTGTTTTTCCACTAATACAGGTTTCTGTGACAACTGCTCAGCATTCCAATCATCCAATTTACATATTTACATGAATTGCCTTGGGCCCCTATGTGCGAGGCTCTGAATTTTCTTACTTAATAAATTATTTAAAGCTCAATTCCAGCCAGGACTAGAAAGAAGGGTTAGAAGGATTAGCCCCAGGGCTATTTTTGGCGTCTGTGCCCCTATTGTGGTTACAGGGTTAGTGTTGCAAGAAGGGTTAGTCTAGGGGAGTGAAGCCAGAGCTATGGGGTCTGGGAGGTGGGCTGTAGGGTTAGGGCTATGGGGGAGTAGTGTTAGGGCTATATGGGGGAACTGTAGTATTATGGCTATAGGGGAGTAGTTATAGGGATATGGGGGAGTATTGTTAGGGCTATATGGGGGAGTAGTGTTAGGGCTATATGGGGGAACTGTAGTATTATGGCTATAGGGCAGTAGTTATAGGGATATGGGGGAGTATTGTTAGGGCTATATGGGGGAGTAGCGTTAGGGCTATATGTGGGAACTGTAGTATTATGGCTATAGGGGAGTAGTTATAGGGCTATGGGGGAGTAGTGTTACTGCTATGGGGGTCTGTAGTGTTAGAACTACAATGCTGTGAAAAAGTATTTGCCCCCTTTCTGATTTTTTTTTCATGTTTGTCACACTTAAATGACTCAGATCATCAAACAAATTGTATTATTACACAAAGATAAATACAAAATGCAGTTTTTAAATGATGGTTTCATTTATTAAGGCAAAAAAGCTGTCCAAACCTGCCTGGCTTTATGTGAAAAAGTAATTGCCCCCTAAACCTAACAACTTGTTGTGCCACCCTTGGCGGCAACAACTGCAATCAAGCATTTGCGATAACTGCCAATGAGTCTTTCACATTGCTGTGGAGCAATTTTGGCCCACTCTTCTTTGCAGAATTGTTTTAATTCAGCCACATTGGGGGGTTTTCCAGCATGAACGGTCTGTGTAAGGTCATGATACAGCATCTCAATTGGATTTAAGTCTGGGCTTTGATTAGGCCACTCCCAAACCTAAATTTTGCTTTGTTTGAACCATTTGGACTTGCTGTTGTGTTTTTCGGATCATTGTCCTGCTGCATAACCCAAGTGCACTTGAGCTTAAGGTCACGAACTGATGGCCGGACATTCTCCTTTATGATTTTCTGGTAGAGCTCAGAATTCATGGTTCCATCAATTATGGTAAGTCATCCAGGTCCTAAAGCTGCAAAGCAGCCCCAGATCATCACACTACCACCACCATGTCTGACTGTTGGTATGATGTTCTTGTTATGAAATGCTGTATTCGTTTTATGCCAGATGTAACGGGACGCACCCCTTCCAAAAAGTTAAATTTTTGTCTCATCAGTCCACAGAATATTTGTCTAAAAGTCTTGGGAATAATCAAGATGTTTTTTGGTAAATGTGAGATGAGCCTTTGTGTTCTTTTTGGTCAGAAGTGGCTTTGGCCTTGGGATTCTCCCATGGATGCCATTTTTGCCCATTCTCTATTGTTGTAAATAATGCTACTGTATGATAGGAATAGACATAAAGTACCGTCGTCCTTAATTTTTAGAAAAAATGGGGATGGCAGAAAAACTGAGGCAACTGTGGACTTTCATGGTACGAATAAGGACTCACATAGCAATGTGTATAGAAAAATATATAAAGATTTATTACAACAATATAATAGAAAACAAAATTCAAGTCATATAATAAAAGAAACAAAGAAGGATTTAAAACCAAGAGACAATATTAAGATAATACAATATAGAATCTTTCCTTTGAATGGACAGTGCCGCACTGAGTTATTGGTCCCTGATAGTGGAAGCAATATAGTGGTATTTGAACTGTCACAGGATGGCACTCGACATGTTTCGCGGACTAGCCGCTTCTTCAGGAGTATGTATTAAGAAAGAATATATCTGTAGAGTTGTCTCTGAAAGGGGGGAAAAATAAATTGGAGGGGGGTTAATATCATATAAATATGAGAAAGTAGAGTAGATAATGAACAATGCACCTGGAGACAACCTAGGGAGCGCCGACCTGATTCTGCCATCAGGAAAGACGGCGATATCCCAGCTCACAGAAAATGCATGTCAGAAAGCATAATTGTATGAAGTAGAAAAAAGGAAGAAAAAAATTATATTTCATCCATTTTGTGCATATGTGTATAAAAGAGCATATTGCGACTTACCATTGAAGGGTGCAAGTGAGGCTGCAAGCCCCTAAGGATAGGGGCAGGTTCCCGGGCTGATATGGGAGCCAGAGTAGGGTAAGATAGGTACTTATAGATATATAGTAGTAATGCTGTCAACAAGAGAGACATAAATTAGATACATAGTTGGAATGATGAGAACATTTATGTCGGTATGGGGCATCTATGAGATACCATAGGGTGCAGCAAACTAGACAGTGTATATAGCATAATGGACGGGTCCGTCTGGATAATGGAGAATAAGAAAGAGATATAAAATACATACCAAGAATACAAAATTCAGTCACAAAAGATGACCTAGGATGTGCGGGATTTTCACCTCGACGGGGGGGTATTCTAGAGAGGCGGGCAAGCTGAAAGAAATTGTATATACAAACACATGCGCATATATAGATGGATATGCGCATGTATATGTATACATGGCAGAGTTCAATATAAGAAAAGGTATAAGATAACAGTATCTTAAACACAGGTGGGCTAGCTCAGCCACCAAAGCTAGATTAATGCGATAACCAGCAAACAGACATTTGACTCACCAAGATAGTGCTATATGTCAGCAAGAAGCATCACCAAAAGATCAGTGGTTTCAGAGAAAATCAGCTGGAATACTAAGACCTGTAGGTAAACAGGTTTATTTTGAGACAAGGCACATACTTTTAGCACCAGGATGGAAAAGAATATGTAGATAATTAGAGGGTAAGGAACAAGTAATCAAATGTATAGAGAACTATGAAAGATCGAATACACAGTCATACAATGACAATGCAAACCTGCAGAGTAGATATCTGGCTCTGAGCAACTGGTTTGGGGCAGTCATGAAGAAAGCATGGGTAATGGAATCAACCAGTCAATAGCTGAAAACCATAAAAATATGTATATATAAAAAAGGAAGGATTTCATGGCAGGTCCGACCGTTTGGTCACTGACCCCTGAGCCCCCTTTATGTCTACACTGCGTCCGCAGTGTCTCCATGATTGGCCGTCTCTCTGGCAGTTCTCCGTTCGTCTGGACACTATCTGCCACTTTTGCTTCACTGCGCATGCGCACCGCGCATGCGCAGTGTAGGATCGGGTCCGATGACGTCAATTGTATGGCGCCGACCGGCGCACGCATTGGCGTCATCTGGACAGGCGCCAGAGCTTACTATTTAAATGGACCTTACGTCCATAGCTTCTAGGTGTGTTGGGGGCCATTGAGTGGGTTTTTGGCGGTGCTGGCTGGCGATCTCTGTATCTACCTTCGGCTGTCTTCAGGTATGTGCATGTTCTTGTCATCCATACCTATTCATTTTGACTCCCCAAAAGAAATCCTTCCTTTTTTATATATACATATTTTTATGGTTTTCAGCTATTGACTGGTTGATTCCATTACCCATGCTTTCTTCATGACTGCCCCAAACCAGTTGCTCAGAGCCAGATATCTACTCTGCAGGTTTGCATTGTCATTGTATGACTGTGTATTCGATCTTTCATAGTTCTCTATACATTTGATTACTTGTTCCTTACCCTCTAATTATCTACATATTCTTTTCCATCCTGGTGCTAAAAGTATGTGCCTTGTCTCAAAATAAACCTGTTTACCTACAGGTCTTAGTATTCCAGCTGATTTTCTCTGAAACCACTGATCTTTTGGTGATGCTTCTTGCTGACATATAGCACTATCTTGGTGAGTCAAATGTCTGTTTGCTGGTTATCGCATTAATCTAGCTTTGGTGGCTGAGCTAGCCCACCTGTGTTTAAGATACTGTTATCTTATACCTTTTCTTATATTGAACTCTGCCATGTATACATATACATGCGCATATCCATCTATATATGCGCATGTGTTTGTATATACAATTTCTTTCAGCTTGCCCGCCTCTCTAGAATACCCCCCCTGTCGAGGTGAAAATCCCGCACATCCTAGGTCATCTTTTGTGACTGAATTTTGTATTCTTGGTATGTATTTTATATCTCTTTCTTATTCTCCATTATCCAGACGGACCCGTCCATTATGCTATATACACTGTCTAGTTTGCTGCACCCTATGGTATCTCATAGATGCCCCATACCGACATAAATGTTCTCATCATTCCAACTATGTATCTAATTTATGTCTCTCTTGTTGACAGCATTACTACTATATATCTATAAGTACCTATCTTACCCTACTCTGGCTCCCATATCAGCCCGGGAACCTGCCCCTATCCTTAGGGGCTTGCAGCCTCACTTGCACCCTTCAATGGTAAGTCGCAATATGCTCTTTTATACACATATGCACAAAATGGATGAAATATAATTTTTTTCTTCCTTTTTTCTACTTCATACAATTATGCTTTCTGACATGCATTTTCTGTGAGCTGGGATATCGCCGTCTTTCCTGATGGCAGAATCAGGTCGGCGCTCCCTAGGTTGTCTCCAGGTGCATTGTTCATTATCTACTCTACTTTCTCATATTTATATGATATTAACCCCCCTCCAATTTATTTTTCCCCCCTTTCAGAGACAACTCTACAGATATATTCTTTCTTAATACATACTCCTGAAGAAGCGGCTAGTCCGCGAAACATGTCGAGTGCCATCCTGTGACAGTTCAAATACCACTATATTGCTTCCACTATCAGGGACCAATAACTCAGTGCGGCACTGTCCATTCAAAGGAAAGATTCTATATTGTATTATCTTAATATTGTCTCTTGGTTTTAAATCCTTCTTTGTTTCTTTTATTATATGACTTGAATTTTGTTTTCTATTATATTGTTGTAATAAATCTTTATATATTTTTCTATACACATTGCTATGTGAGTCCTTATTCGTACCATGAAAGTCCACAGTTGCCTCAGTTTTTCTGCCATCCCCATTTTTTCTAAAAATTAAGGACGACGGTACTTTATGTCTATTCCTATCATACAGTAGCATTATTTACATATATAAAGGGTGGATAACACACCCATAGGCACATCTCGTTTTGCTTTAGCTACTTATGTTTTTTCTATTGATATCCTAACATTATATTTGAAGTGGCATCTATATAGACTAACGTCTATTTGCCATATACCTAAACGTCAGGCTTCGGCCTTTTTTTGGCCTCCCCATTGTCGGTTTTTCTGTCTCTTGTGACAACCGAACTAACCTACCCCCCCTTTTTTTTTTTTTTTTCCGATATACCAGACGCCTAATTTGAAACTATGGACCTTCATGGTACGGCTTGGACGGGCTTTATGTCTGACATACAATCAAATGTCGATACCTGTAAAAAGGATGACGGTGATCTCTCTCTCTATCTTGGTCGTATCCAGGGCTTATTGAAGCGTAAGTCTCATTTATATTGGCACATAGATTACTTTCAAAAATATGTTGACGAGGATATCAATCCACAAGGGTTGCGCCTCAACATTTTTCCCACTATTAAAAATCCCACTGAAGAATTCAAGAAGTCTTGGGAAGATGTCTTGAATATAGGGAGTAAAAGTTTAATGCTACTCTTGATCAAACAATACACCCTTGATATGAGTCTTCTAGACAGAGAGATTGATTCACTCAATGAACAATATCCACATGTCTTTGTATTAACTAGTTTTGGTGTCAAATGGAAAGAGATCAGGGACCGGTTGGAAATTATGAACAAGGAAATTGTTACCAAAAAACAAAAGAAATTTAATCTTGATAAATTGGCTTTTTCACAGGGCTATGCGTACAAATGGCAGAATAAAAATACAGGTAGAGGATCGGGCAGAAGGCCTGGTATATATAACCAGTCGCATGTTGAAGATACTACTGAATCTGACTCCTCTCTATCCATGTTTCCTCTTCCACAGGGACACAACCGCCACTCGGCAGCACAGACGGCGCGACCAGTTAAGCGCACTCGGCACGGTGGCGGGTCTTCACCCTCTGACCCAAAAACCAAAAAACGTTCGGATAAAGCCCCACAGTCAAAAGAACAAGGGACCACCGGTAATTTAACTCCAGCTCTACAGAATATCCTTCAGAAAGGTACTACCAATGCTAATAGTTCTAACCGCGGTGCATTAGTTGATGATTTTTTAGACCCAACATTGGCCCTTCAGGAGGCCAAAAAACAGAGCAATCTCAGTGCATATATGGTACGGCCCGGGAATCCTTAAAACACCCAGACCAACCCGATCTGAATATTATCAATTTAACTTCCTTAGTGTTCACACCTCTGCAGAAATCTATTCTTCAGCTTGGCTTGGGCTTCTGTCCATCCCAACCGATTAATATATCCGAGACTATAAAGGATTTATATTTATTCGCACGTCGCCTGACCTATAAATTCATGTTTGACTCCCAACGTAAGCAAAAACGATTAGAAATCGAGCTTACAGAACAGATTAAGAATTTTACTATGCAAGAGTTCAGAGCCCTTCGTGATCTTATGCTCCTATACGAGGAATCATCCGGTGATCCATCGATACCCGGTACCACCGATGTTTCAGACACTAGTTACTACACCAAACCTCGTAAAGAATTCAAACCTAAATCCCGCCACTTTCCTGATCTTTTGACCTGCCCCAAGATTTGGGCCTTCTTACAATTGACTATCCGTGACCTGAAAACACGTACTTGGTCTAAACCGCTCTCCAATCTTACCCCGGAACAAATAGAAGCCCTAGAATCCTTAAAATCATGCAAGGACTGTGTAATCAAACCATCCGACAAGGGTGGCAACATCGTTGTGATGTCCCACCCCCAATATCAAAAAATGTGTCTAGACATTCTAAAAAATAAGCATTGGTATGTTTGTATTGGTGAAAATCAAGTGGCCTCATATTCGGAGGAACTCAGATTACTATGTATCGAGGCATATTCTCAAGGTCTTATTGACATAAAAACTTTTGAATATCTTAACCCCAAGTTTACCTGCATTGCTACCTTCTATGCCTTACCTAAGGTGCACAAACACCTTACCAATCCCCCAGGCCGTCCCATCATTTCGGGCAATGAGTCCCTTACCGAGAAGGCGAGCCGGTATGTGGACTCAGTGCTTATGCCACATGTAACCTGCCTGCCTTCATATATTAGGGATACTTCTGATCTTTTGAGGCATCTGGAGGGGACTCATGCTCCCCCGGGTGCCCTGCTCGTTGCAGTGGATATAGAGGCATTGTACTCTAGCATCCCGCACGAGCCGGGCATCCGGGTGATCGGGTCCTTCCTTGATGAACAGGATGATACCACTTGGCCTCATAATCATTTCATCCTAAAATTGTTACGTTTCATTCTGACGCACAATTATTTTACTTTTATGGACAAATTGTATCTTCAACGCCAGGGTGTGGCCATGGGCACATGTTGTGCTCCTTCTTACGCCAATCTCTATCTTGGTGGTTGGGAAAGATGGCTTTTCTCTGATGAACGTTATGATAGATGGATGACCTATGTCCTTTATTGGTTCCGTTATATCGATGATTTATTGATTATATGGACAGGCACCACTGATGAATTGTTACTTTTCCTTGATACATTGAATAATAATGAGTTCAACCTACGTTTTACCCATACCTTCAGCTCCGAATACATTTCGTTTCTGGACCTCTCCATTAAAATAGATGCGGCTGGTAGTCTGACAACTAATTTATACCGCAAACCCAGTGCCGGCAACACCATTCTGCACGCGTCCAGTGCACATCCCTCCCCTTTGATTCGGAGTATCCCGTATGCACAGTACCTGCGTTTACGTAGGAACTGTTCATCGGACCAAGACTTCTTTGAACAAGCTGACCTGCTACAAAATAGACTTCTGAAGAGAGGCTATTCTAGGTCACTCCTTAGAAAAGCCTTTAATAAAGCTAAATTAAGGTCCAGGTTTGATCTCTTATACAAAACTCCGTCGGACACTAAAATCCAAACAGTTAAATTTATCACTAAATTTTCTGCGCATCAAGACCCGTTACGAGCTTCACTATCTCGCCATTGGCATTTACTTACTGAAGATCAAACTCTTTCCAAATACGTCAGATCGACTCCCGAATTGGTCTTTAGACGAGCTACATCTCTTAGAGATACTCTTACCTCTAGCCATTATACCTTTCCCCAAGCTAGACCCACCAGACCCTTATGGGGCACCTACCGGTGCGGCAATTGTAGCCGCTGCCCTTGGGTCACGGAGGGTCAAGGGATTAAGCTCCCGAATGGACAATGGCATCGTCTTCGCTGCCATGCCGATTGCACCACTCGGGGGGTTATCTATTTAATGCAATGTACATGCCAGGCATTCTATGTTGGAAAGACCATACGCGAATTCGGCCAACGTATCCGTGACCATGTCTATTGTTCAGGGTCTGGAAAGATTTTGACTTCAGTAACAAGACACATAGGTTTACACCACAGATTTGATAACAGTGCAGTATCCTTTTTTGTCCTTGAAGTTGTCCCTCCACACCCACGTGGTGGAGATTGGGATAATAAAATCCTAAGGGCAGAAACTCTATGGATCGAGAGACTATCGGCCACTATACACCCTGGCATTAACGAGAACAACTCTTACAAGCCCTTCTTGTAGGGATACATCTATCCCCTCACTAGTTCTCCCACTAGGGAGATTCTATCCTCCTGTATTTGCCACACTGGGTCCTCTCTCTGGATTTTTTCCGATGATCCCAGTCGTCTATATTGTATAGTCTGTTGTCTGTTATATGTTTGTTTCTCGTTTTTTGGTGTCTGAGTCGTGTTTTTTCCCCCCCCCCCCTTCTATTTTTCCCCCCCTCCCCCCTTCCTTTTTTCCCCCCCCTAGATGTGGGCTTCCTTCGGTTTGTTCACAAAGCTTACACACACACGTTTCTATTTACCCGTCCCCACAAAGCCATATATACGTTTGGTTCCACTTTATCTTATATCATCATTTTCCTTTATTGTACCACTTATACATCTTCTTTAAATAAAATTTTAATCATCAGCATCCATGTTCCTGTGCCCAGTGTTGTGAGCAGTTTGCGACTTGCCATTTTTATTCATCTGGATTGTCGCAATTTGATGGCCATTTCCCTGGGCTGATATGCGATCTTTCCCCCTAGTGGTTCCATGTCCGCCCACCTTCGGGGCCGCGGTGTTTTGGTCCACCGAGTGGGAACATTAATGGCAGGTCCGACCGTTTGGTCACTGACCCCTGAGCCCCCTTTATGTCTACACTGCGTCCGCAGTGTCTCCATGATTGGCCGTCTCTCTGGCAGTTCTCCGTTCGTCTGGACACTATCTGCCACTTTTGCTTCACTGCGCATGCGCACCGCGCATGCGCAGTGTAGGATCGGGTCCGATGACGTCAATTGTATGGCGCCGACCGGCGCACGCATTGGCGTCATCTGGACAGGCGCCAGAGCTTACTATTTAAATGGACCTTACGTCCATAGCTTCTAGGTGTGTTGGGGGCCATTGAGTGGGTTTTTGGCGGTGCTGGCTGGCGATCTCTGTATCTACCTTCGGCTGTCTTCAGGTATGTGCATGTTCTTGTCATCCATACCTATTCATTTTGACTCCCCAAAAGAAATCCTTCCTTTTTTATATATACATATTTTTATGGTTTTCAGCTATTGACTGGTTGATTCCATTACCCATGCTTTCTTCATGACTGCCCCAAACCAGTTGCTCAGAGCCAGATATCTACTCTGCAGGTTTGCATTGTCATTGTATGACTGTGTATTCGATCTTTCATAGTTCTCTATACATTTGATTACTTGTTCCTTACCCTCTAATTATCTACATATTCTTTTCCATCCTGGTGCTAAAAGTATGTGCCTTGTCTCAAAATAAACCTGTTTACCTACAGGTCTTAGTATTCCAGCTGATTTTCTCTGAAACCACTGATCTTTTGGTGATGCTTCTTGCTGACATATAGCACTATCTTGGTGAGTCAAATGTCTGTTTGCTGGTTATCGCATTAATCTAGCTTTGGTGGCTGAGCTAGCCCACCTGTGTTTAAGATACTGTTATCTTATACCTTTTCTTATATTGAACTCTGCCATGTATACATATACATGCGCATATCCATCTATATATGCGCATGTGTTTGTATATACACTTTCTTTCAGCTTGCCCGCCTCTCTAGAATACCCCCCCTGTCGAGGTGAAAATCCCGCACATCCTAGGTCATCTTTTGTGACTGAATTTTGTATTCTTGGTATGTATTTTATATCTCTTTCTTATTCTCCATTATCCAGACGGACCCGTCCATTATGCTATATACACTGTCTAGTTTGCTGCACCCTATGGTATCTCATAGATGCCCCATACCGACATAAATGTTCTCATCATTCCAACTATGTATCTAATTTATGTCTCTCTTGTTGACAGCATTACTACTATATATCTATAAGTACCTATCTTACCCTACTCTGGCTCCCATATCAGCCCGGGAACCTGCCCCTATCCTTAGGGGCTTGCAGCCTCACTTGCACCCTTCAATGGTAAGTCGCAATATGCTCTTTTATACACATATGCACAAAATGGATGAAATATAATTTTTTTCTTCCTTTTTTCTACTTCATACAATTATGCTTTCTGACATGCATTTTCTGTGAGCTGGGATATCGCCGTCTTTCCTGATGGCAGAATCAGGTCGGCGCTCCCTAGGTTGTCTCCAGGTGCATTGTTCATTATCTACTCTACTTTCTCATATTTATATGATATTAACCCCCCTCCAATTTATTTTTCCCCCCTTTCAGAGACAACTCTACAGATATATTCTTTCTTAATACATACTCCTGAAGAAGCGGCTAGTCCGCGAAACATGTCGAGTGCCATCCTGTGACAGTTCAAATACCACTATATTGCTTCCACTATCAGGGACCAATAACTCAGTGCGGCACTGTCCATTCAAAGGAAAGATTCTATATTGTATTATCTTAATATTGTCTCTTGGTTTTAAATCCTTCTTTGTTTCTTTTATTATATGACTTGAATTTTGTTTTCTATTATATTGTTGTAATAAATCTTTATATATTTTTCTATACACATTGCTATGTGAGTCCTTATTCGTACCATGAAAGTCCACAGTTGCCTCAGTTTTTCTGCCATCCCCATTCTCTATTGTTGAATCACGAACACTGATCTTACCAGAGGCAAGTGAGGCCTGCAGTTCTCTAAATGTTGCTCTGGGTTCTTTTATGACCTCCTGGATGAGTCGTCGTCATGCTCTTGGAGTAATTTTTGTAGGCCGGCCACTCCTGAGAAGATTCTCCACTGTTCCAAGTTATCTCCATTTGTGGATAATGGCTCTCCACGTGGTTAACTGGAGTTCCAAAGCCTTAGGAATGGCTTTGAATCCCTTCCTAGACCGATACATGTACTTTACTTCGTTTCTAATCTGTTCTTGGTTTTTTTTTAGATTGTGGCATGATGTGTGGCTTTTTGTGATATGTTACCGTGCTTCACTTTGTCAGACAGATTCTATTTATGTGATTTCTTGATTCAACAGGTCTGGCAGTAATCAGGCCTGGGTGTGGCAAGTAAAATTCAACTCAGCTTTCCAAACAATTGTGGTTAATCACAGTTTATTCATGATTCAGCATGGGAGGGGGCAATTACCTTTTCTCATAGGGCCAGGCAGGTTTGAACAGCTTTTTTCCCTCAAAAAATGAAATAATAATTTAAAAACTGCATCTTGGATGTACTCGGGCTATCTCTGTGTAATATTAAAATTTGTTTGATGATCTGAATCATTTAAGTGTGAGAAATATGCAACAAAAAATAAATAAAAAATCAGGAAGGGGGCAAATACTTTTTCACAGCACTTGTATATAGGAGAGTAGTGTTATGGCTATGGGGGGTTGTAGTGTTAGGGCTATGGGGGGGGGGGGGGTCTGTAGTGTTAGTGCTATTGGGGAGTAACATTAGAGCTATGGGAGGGGGGGGGTCTGTAGTGTTATGGCTAATAGGGGAATAGTTATAGATAGGGCTATGGGGGGGGGGGGGGGTTGTAGTGTGAGGACTATAGGGGAGTAGTGTTAGGATTATGGAGAGCTGTTGTGTTAGGGGCTTGGGGGAGTAATGTTAGGGTCATGGGGGTGTCTGTAATGTTAGAGCTGTGGCTGAGCAGCGTTAGGGTTAAGGGGACTGTAGTGTTAGGGCTATGGGTGGTTGTAGTGGGATCACTATAGGGAAGTAGTGTGAGGATTATGGGGAGCTGTTGTGTTAGGGGTTTGGGGGAGTAATGTTAGGACCACTGGGGTGTCTGTAATGTTAGAGCTGTGGCTGAGCAGCGTTAGGGTTATGGGGGCTGTAGTGTAAGGGAGGGCTTTGTTGGGGAGTAATGTTAGGGCTTGGGGGGGGGTCTGTAGTGTTAGAGCAATGGGTGAGTATTGTCAGGGTGATGGGGGGCTGTAGTGTAAGGGCTTTGTTGAAGAGTAATGTTAAGGCTTGGGGTGGGTCTGTAGTGTTAAGGTTATGGAGAGCTGTTGTGTTAGGGCTATGGTTGAGTAGAGTTGATGTTATAAGGAGGTTTGGGTTTGGTGATCTAGGGAGGGGTGGTGTAAGTTTATTGTTATGGTTACATGGAGGATAAGTGTTAGGTTTAGTGTTACATAGAGCTAGTGTCAGGTTATATTTTAGGATTACAGGGCGCATCAGCAGTGGAGTTGCATACAGGGTTCTAGATGAAAAGGTAGTAGTGTTAAGGCTGGGGTTCCAAGGAAGGTTACTATTACAAGGAGGGTTAGTGTTGGTTAGTGTTGGTTAGTGTTAGCCCCTGTACACACGGTCGGAAATTCCGACCACAAAATCCATTGGATTTTTTCCGATGGATTTTGTCCGACACTGGTGTTGCATACACACGGTTGGACAAAGTTGTCCGAAAATCCGATCATTCTGAACGTGGCGACGTTCGTTGCGTACGACGGAACTACATAGAGACTAGTAGCCAATAGCTTTGGTCTCGTAATTTGATCTGAGCATGCGTGACACATTGTCCGTCGGAATTCCCTACACACGATCGGAAAAAATCCAATTGGATTTTGCTGTCGGAAAATTTGAGTGCGGGATCTCCCAACTTTTTCCGTCAGAAAAAGTCTGATGGAGCCCACACATGGGCGGATTTTCAACAACATGGTCCGATCGGACATTTTCCGTCGGAATTTCCGACCGTGTGTACGGGGGCTTAGGGTAAAAAAAAAGGTTTAGCATTAGGGTAACAGGAAAGGCTGCATCAGGGTCACAGCGAAGGTTAGTGTGAGGTGAGGGGGTCTTAATGTGGGGGCATCACTCTGTGCCAGATGTACTGTGCCAAAAACTAGGAGCGTCACTCTACCATACATGAACGTATGTAGGCCAATCTTTTTGTGCAGGAAACTGAAGACGGCCTAAAAAAATTGGTCAACATTTCTTTGATTTTTTGAAGACTGGATTTTGTTTTCGGCAGTAGTGAATCCCATAGAATAAGTGCAACACAGGAGATTCCTAGAAAAGGAAGGAGGAGGTAATTTTTATACAGGCTTCCAAGAGCAGATCCGGGGGCCCGAAGTGGGGCTGAAGGTGGAAATAAGAGAAGACATAAAGAGATACAACCAGAGTTCCACCTCTAGAGATTTGTGACCTTGAGGTGTGGAATATAAGAGGAGCCACGGGGTGAGCTGCAGAGCTGGAATGTGAGCATAGCACAAGCTATGGACAAGTCGGCCTGTACTGGCCACATAGCAGCCAAGACTAGAACTGAGCAGCTTAGCGAGGGGGAGGGGAGGATTACTGAGAGTGCACTTTAAAAAGCAAAAAAAAAAAAAACAAGCTTTAAAAGCAACTCAGACACTGAAAAATAATTCCCTCTATACAGTAATGTGTTCACACATCAAGATAACATACTATATTTTCTTATCAGGAGAACATGCCTTAACCACTTCAGCCCCGGACCAATTTGCAGCCAAAGGACCAGGCCCCTTTTTGCGATTCGGCACTGCGTCGCTTTAACTGACAATTTGCGCGGTCGTGCGACGTGGCTCCCAAACAAAATTGGCGTCCTTTTTTTCCCCACAAATAGAGCTTTCTTTTGGTGGTATTTGATCGCCCCTGCGGTTTTTATTTTTTGCGCTATAAACAAAAATAGAGCGACAATTTTGAAAAAAATTCAATATTTTTTATTTTTAGCTATAATAAATATCCCCAAAAAATATATAAAAAAAAAAAAAAAGCATTTTTTTTCCTCAGTTTAGGCCGATACGTATTCTTCTACATATTTTTGGTAAAAAAAAAATCGCAATTAGCGATTATTGATTGGTTTGCGCAAAAGTTATAGCGTTTACAAAATAGGGGATAGTTTTATAGCATTTTTATTAATATATTTTTTTATACTAGTAATGGCGGCGATCAGCGATTTTTTTATTGTGACTGCGACATTATGGCGGACACATCGGACATTTTTGACACATTTTTGGTACCATTGTCATTTATACAGCAATCAATGCTATTTAAATGCATTGATTCCTATGTAAATGACACTGGCAGTGAAAGAGTTAACCACTAGGGGGCGGGGAGGGGTTATGGTCTGTGACGTGTGTGTTTTATTTTACATTAGGGGGCGTGGCTGACGTCTGACATCACTGATCGGCTTTCCCGACAACAGGGAACAGCCGATCAGTGACAGGCAGTGTAGGAAGCACGGGGAGAGGTTTGTTTACACAGACCTCTCCCCGTTCCTTAGCTCTGTGACCCGATCGCGGGACACCAGTGGCGATCGGGTCCGCTGGTCCCGCGGCCGTGGTCACGGAGCTCCCGACCGGGTCGCGAGTGTGCCGCGCGCGTGACCCCACGGCTAGGCAATTAAAGGGGACGTACCTGTACGTGCTTTTGCCTAGCCGTGCCATTCTGCTGACGTATATGTGCAGGAGGCGGTCGGAAACGGTTAATAAATTCAAGCACTGGACATTTCCACATCTTATAGATACAGAGTTTTATGCTTTAAAGCAAAATTACTGTCTTTTTTTTTTTAATTGTAATATTGTATGCACTGCTTTTTACTCAACAGGTCTCTAATAGCTTGAAACGCCCACAATAACCCAGGTAGCTCAAGGTCACATCATTTTGTCAAGGTCATGTTGGGAATCTTGGGAGTAATGGTTTTTGTTTTTAGTTCATAACATAAGTTACAGTGCCTTGCAAAAGTATTCACCCCCTTGCCATTTTTCGTGTTATGTTGCCTCACAACCTGGAATTAACATGGATTGTTTGAGGATTTGCATCATTTAATTTACAGAACATGCCCATAACTTTGAATATTTTTTTTTTATTGTGAAGCAAACAACAAATAGGACAAAATAACCGAAAAAGTCAATGTGCATAACTATTCACCCCCCTAAAGTCAATACTTTGTAGAGCCACCTTTTGCAGCTATCACAGCTCAAAGTCGATTTGGATAAGTCTCCATGAGCTTGCCACATCTTACCACTGGGATTTTTGCCCATTCCTCCTTGCAAAGCTGCTCCAGCTCCTTCAAGTTGGATGGTTTGCGCTTGTGAACAGAAATCTTTAAGTCTGACCACAGATTTTCTATTGGATTGATGTCTGGGCTTTGCTTAGGCCATTTCAACACATTTACTGTACATGTTTCCCCTTAAACCACTCCAAGTGTTGCTTTAGCAGTGTGTTTGGGGTTATTGTCCTGAGGTGAACCTCCGTCGTAGCCTCAAATCACACACAGAGTGGTACAGGTTTTGCTCAAGAATATCCCTGTATTTAGCACCATCCATCTTTCCCTCAACTCTGACTAGCTTCCCAGTCCCAACTGCTGAAAAACATCCCCACAGCATGATGCTACCACCACCATGTTTCACTGTTGGGATGGTGTTCTTTGGGGTATGTGATGTGTTGGGTTTGCACCAGACATAGCATTTCCTTTAAATGCCAAAAAGTAAAATTTTAGTCTCATCAGACCAGAGCACCTTCCTCCATACATTTTGGGAGTCTCCAGCATGCCTTTTCGCAAACTCAAAACGTGCCATTTTATTTTTTCCTGAAAGTAATGGCTTTCTTCTGGCCACTCTGCCATAAAGCCCAACTCTATGGAGCGTACGGCTTATTGTCGTCCTATGTACAGATACTCCAGTCTCTGCTGTGGAACTCTGCAGATCCTCCAGGGTTACCTTAGGTCTCTGTGCTGCCTCTCTGATTAATGCCCTCCTTGCCTGGTCCGGAAGTTTTGGTGTGCAGCCGTCTCTTGGCAGGTTTGCTGTTGTGCCATGTTCTTTCCATTTGGTTATGATAGATTTGATGGTGCTCCTAGGGATCATCAAAGATTTGAATATTTTTTTATAACCTAACCCTGACTTGTACTTCTCAACAACATTGTCCCTTACTTGTTTGGAGAGTTCCTTGGTCTTCATGGCAATGTTTGGTTAGTGGAGCCTCTTGCTTAGGTGTTGCAGCCTCTGGGGCCTTTCAAAAAGGTGTGTATATGTAATGACAGATCATGTGACACTTAGATTGCACACAGGTGGACATCATTTCACTAATTATGTGACTTCTGAAGGTAATTGGTTGCACCAGAGCTTTTTATGGGCTTCATAACAAAGGGGGTGAATACATACGCACATGCCAATTATCAGTTTTTTATTTCTGAAAAATAGTTTTATGTATATATTTTTCTAATTTTACTTTACCAACTTAGACTATTGTGTTCTGATCCATCACATATAATTCAGATTAAAAAAAAACATTGAACTAAAGGATGTAATGTAACAAAATAGGTAAAAAGCCAGGGGGGGGGGGGGGTGAATACTTTTGCAAGGCACTGTACTTATTTAATTCAAAATATTAAAGCCCAACTCTGGGTTGAAAGAAGAAAAACCCTTGCATTGGGCCCCCACCCTCACATTTCAAGGGTTAAATGTTCGTTATGTCAAGGGGGAAATGAGGAGGCTGCATTTCCTACCTTACCCCCACTCCAGCGATGCCCTCTTCTCTCTTTGGTACTCTGGGCTGCAGCCGTTCCTTTGGTGCCATCAGTACAATGCAGGGCTATTAATCCTTCACTGTACGTAGAGGAGGCAAGAGTGAGACTGCGGCCAGGAGAACCTTAGAGAAGAGGCTGCAGGGGGACTGCACCACTATATGGAGTGAGGAATAAATTACGTGTGACGGAACGCCTGGCACCCAGCCTGGGTGCTTCCGCCAAGATACAGCTTCCTCCAGTCTGGAACCAGGAACCAGGTAATATAGCTGAGCACCCAAGAACTAGACGACACTAGCTTAGGTGCAAACTGGAACTGACTTTATTGTAAATTTACACAGAATACTTCAGATCTTCCCAGGAAAGAGTTAGCAGTGGATTGCAATCTTCAGCCCCTCTGTTAGCTCAGTATGACCCCATCCACACTTCGCGTATAGCGGAAACTCGTGTTCCTGCTCACGATTTGGTGCGGGCAATATTCACGCAATTCCGCGTGTTGCACATAATGAGCTACTCTATGCTCGTTTGTTGCCCAAAAGAAGTTCCCACTTCTTTTTGGGCAACAAGCTTCGCACGATTTTTAAAGGCGTGTTTTGCCGCGACTGCTGCGCAATTCTGTTTCGCAGCAAAATCGCACCGTGTTTGGGCTGCTATTTAGAATGAATGTTTCCAAAACGTGCGTCATGCATTTTGCAGCAACTGCCACACAATTTGGAATCGTAGTCAAAATGAAGTGGACTCTACACGTGCGATTCCAAATCGCCAAGTGTGAATGGGGCCTATGTGATTAAATCAGCAGCTGAAAGTACCTAAGAAACTGGAGGGATTACTGAGGGTATCAAATGTCAGGACATGGAGAGGAACAAGTGACACCGGTGTAGGGAAGATTAGCCACAAAACCAGTCGGAGGTGATGTGGCAGAAAAAAAAAAAGCCGCCCCTGTAGACAGGTGAGGTGTATGTAAATAAGGATGACTGCTTTCCCTAAACCCAGTATATACGATCTCCGCAGCATTTGCTTACATGCCGTGCGGGTGAGGAAGATGAAACAGAGCACAACGCACGCTCCAATCTGAGCAACGCCATTCTACCCGCTTCCATGCAATTCCAGCAACAATATTCAACCTCATGAATGTCATCAATCTGTCATGTAATCCATTATCAGTATGCTTATGCAGGCTCTTGAAGTACCATTGGTGAGCAAAATGGTCCTCTGAGGGAGTCTAATGCCCCGTACACAAGGTCGGAAAATCCAAACACAAAATCCATCGGATTTTTCCAGACGGATTTTGTCCGACACTGGTGTTGCATACACACGGTCGGACAAAGTTGTCGGAAAATCCGATCATTCTGAACGTGGTGACGTTTGTTGCCTACGACGGAACTACGTAGAGGCTAGTAGCCAATAGCTTTGGTCTTGTAATGTGATCTGAGCATGTGTGGCACTTTGTCCATCGGAATTTGCTACACACGATCGGAAAAAGTCTGATAGGACTTTGTTGTCGGAAAATTTGAGAGCAGGAGATAAAACTAAAAACTAAAAATCCGACGGAAAAAGTCCTATGGAGCCTACACACGGTCAGAATTTCCGACAACATTGTCCAATAGGTCATTTTCCGTCGGAAAATCCGACCGTGTGTACGGGGCATTATTCTGTAGACCGCAGTAGATGCTCACTGGATACAACAGATAAATATAAAAAAAAAATGGGCCATACCACCGCTACTTTATTATTTTTTTAAACAAGCTTTATTTGTATGTAGGCAACAACATTCCACTTGATAGAGGATTCTCCACCGATGCATGTCGCGATAAAAAAGATCTTATGTTTAAAGAAGCCTATCCTACTTCTAACTAACACTGTTTTACTTCATCAGCTCATCCCCCACAGCTATTACCTCTTGTATTAATTGACCCTTCCTTTTTAGATTGTAAGCTCTAACGAGCAGGGCCCTCTGATTCCTCTTGTACCAAATTGTAATGTAATTGTAATGTTTGCCTTTTATTTTGTTAAGCGCTGCGCAAACTGTTGGCGCTATATAAATCCTGTATAATAAATAATAATAATAATTATGTCTGGTAAAAAGATGGATGATGGCATCCCAGCATTAAAAAAACAACTTCATGTTGTAAAGCGCAAACTGTTGGCACTATATAAATCCTGTATAATAATAATCCTAATAAAAAAAAAAAAATCATAATAGTAACTTCATTATTTCATTCCATTTATTTATTTATTACAAGTCTATATATAACCTCCAAGAATTTACGCAGCTCTACACACTGTACATTCCACATTAGTCCCCGCCATCATGAGCTTCTAATCTAATGCCGCGTACACACGATCGTAATTATGGTCGGAAAAAGCGCTGATGGTTTTCCCGACCGAATTCCGACAGAATTCCGCTCAAGCTGTGTTGCCTACACACAGTCACACCAAATTCCGACCGCCAAGAATGCGGTGACGTACAACACTACGATGAGCCGAGAAAAAATCAAGTTCAATGCTTCCGAGCATGCGTCAAATTGTTTCCGAGCATGCGTAGGAATTTTGCGCGTCGGAAATTGCTACAGATGATCGGAATTTGCGATAGAAAGTTTTTCCGTCGGAAAAATTGAGAACATGCTCTCAAATTTTTGCTGGCGGGAATTCAGAAAGCAAAATTCCAATGGAGCCTACACACGGTCGCATTTCTCGATGAAAAGCTCTCATCGGTCTTTTGCTGGCCGAAATTCCGATCGTGTGTACGCAGCATAAGGGTTGGTTCATACTTACAGGTGCGACCGAACGTAGGTGCATGCCCACACGTTTTTCACATGTCTCTATGTAGGGCAGTCCATTCATTTCAATGAGAAATGCGGAAACAAGTCCCTCTTTTCCAAAAAACCCGCCCCACCAAACCGCATGATGCTGCAGCACCATGTGGTTTGGCACTCGCGAAAACATGAATCTGCAGATGCGTGGAGATGCCATTAATTATAATTGGCACTGTTGGCTAAATGGCAGCCTGTTTCTCTGCATGTCGGGAATGCACGCATTGTTGCGCATATTCCCGACATGCAAATCTATGAACCTAGCCTCATGTGCATACATACCAGAGCCAATGTAGTCATACTGGAGCCAATTAGTCTACCAGCGTGTCTTTGGATTCCATTAAAATAGGGTGCAGCAGGTAGCAAGATCTTACGCATTTTATTATTTGTATTATTATACAGGATTTTTATAGGGACAACAGTTTGCGCATCGCTTTACATTTGCATTTAAATACTGGAGAGCCGGTGCCCATTGTTTTAGCAGATATACTCATCAATGAAGAGCGGGGCGTGCACCAATTCGCTGTTTGCAGGCTAGCATGGGCCAACCTGGTGTGGTACTTCTTATATTAATATATTCAAGGATCTAATTCTAACATAGGGCTTAGTCCTAGAGGTGACCTCTATTAATAAGTGCTACATTAGGGCAAAACGCGCCTTTAAAAGGAGCCTTTGCCTGTCAGGAAATTGTTGCCCAAGAATAAAGCTTTTTCACAAAAATAAACAGCGGTGGAGCGTCCTGTCTTTTTGACTACTGAACGCTTTATTGTAATGCGATGAAAACCGACAGGACCCACATTCATTGCCAATAGGGTTGCACCAATACTGTTGGTCCAGTACTCGCCGATACTTTGAGGTGCGATTTGCGTCAATACGAAAAAAAATTGGCGCAAATCGCACTGCAAAGAATTGCATGCAATTTCCATATGTGCATAGAAGCGCCATCTAGTGGGCAGTTTAGAACAAAATTCAGCAGAAGGAGCGCTGTTCTAGTAAGTAGGTAGAGATAGATTAGAAGTTCAAAGCAGCAATCATTTATTGGAAAACTGAACAGACTAATGATATTAGGTAAATCGATCATAAGCCCATGCAGGGAGATGGTAGTGTGCCAGTGAGGCACTGTGACTCACAGGTTCTGTAGTTAACTCTGCTGAGCCTGGTGTAATGAATGGCTGCCTCTAACCCCAGAGCTCCTGGGAGCGGGCGGTGAGCCAAATGGATACTGGAACGATGGACAGAGTCAGCAACGGCCCGCACACCTGGGAATGACAGCTGCCATCGGAGCTCGTCACTGCCGGCCGGGGGAAATGGCAGGAGTGGGTGGAAGCACTCCACTATGGAGCCAGTACTGTGCGGGCAAGCATTGAGGACGTCCATCGATCCAAAAGTATCGGTTTCGGTATCGGGAGCATTTGGGCGAGTACCGATACTCGCTCAAATGCCTGTATCGGCACCGATACCGATATCGGTGCATCCCTAATTGCCAACCTAGTAGCTGAGCCATGATCTTGTTATTCTGTTTGGATACAACAGATACTTCAAAAGTCTGTTTAGGTATCATAGATCAATAGGTAATGTTACACTTATTATGGTTGGAGAATGACCAAATTTTGGAATTTTAGGAATAACCGGGCAGCATTTTTCCCAGAAATGGTGGCACCCTTACCCTCGACATTCAAGCAGAGGCTGGTGTTCAAACCTAACCTTCATGGAAAAAACGTGATAGGTTGTTACGGGCAACACGCAACTTTCATTCTCCATCATTCTCCCCCATGATATGGAACCTTGCTGATCCCTGAAGGCCACTGAATGACCGATGAAAGTCTCCGCTCTTCACTGCAATACGGCAATATACAGGAAAGCTGCAAGTCAATGCGGCATCCTCGGGAGACCTTGTGTAAGCAGAAAACACACTTCCCTGGGGACTGTTCTGGAACAGCTGCTGTTCACAACACAATGTACTGCTGCTGGACGTGAATGAAAGCCTAGGGCTCGAAATATTTCTCAAGAACACCAAGACACAGACATTAGTCTTCTTGAAAGAATATGACGTGACATTAAAGGCGAACGTCAGGGAAAACAGCAAAATACGCAAATGAAATGCTTATATGGGAGCTGCTTTACCTGCCGAAGGATTTGTATTTTGTGGCCATCCATTGCTTACTCAACACAACATCATCACACAGCACAGCCAAGTGAGTGACCTGACTTATCCCCTTGCTGCGGAGAAACAATAAAGTTAGGTCACCAGCCCACCAAAGTTAGAAGACACATATCCCAACAGATTAAAGGCTGTAATTAAAGCAAAAGGTGGTTCAAAAAAATACTGAGACAAGGGGGGTGATCCTTTTTCCAACTCAGTGATTCTGTTTTTGAATAAAAAAAAATAAAAATTCTGTTGGTGTTATATCTTTTGCCCTGTACACACGGTTGGAAAACCTGACTGAAAAGGTCCGATCAGATTATATTGTTGTAAAATCCGATCGTGTGTGGGCTATGTCGGACTTTTGTAGAGAATTCCGATCGGACAAAGAGCCACGCATGCTCAGATCAAATTACGAGACCAAAGCTATTGGCTACTAGCCTCTACGTAGTTCCGTCGTACGCAACGAACGTCACCACGTTCCGAACGATCGGATTTTCCGACAACTTTGTCTGACCGTGTGTATGCAACACCAGTTTCGGACAAAATCCATCAGAAAAATCCGACGGATTTTGTGGTCGGAATGTCCGACCGTGGGTACGGGGGCTTTCACTTGGATGTTATAAGTTGCATATAGCTGGTTAAACAAAAGCTGTGTCTGTCTTCATTTCAGACTGCAAAGCAAGAAAATATGATTATTTTAAAGGGGGTGATTATTTTCTATACCCGCTGTAGATCTCTAAATCACTACCAGGACCGTTTTTTAACACAGGGCAAAAGGGGCAGCTGCCCCAGGCCCTATCATTGTTGTGGGGCCCAAAACAGCTGCCCCTTGAGCCCACGTAGCCCTCAAAAAGTTGATAAGAGGATTCGAGAGGGCCCAAGAAAATGTTTGCCCAGGGTCCAATCAATATTAAAAGACGGCCCTGATCACTACAGGGATTCCCAGCAGGGAGGAAGAAAGGTCCTGATTCCCCTAATAGGTCTTTAGTTATAAC
This sequence comes from Lithobates sylvaticus, assembly GCA_028564925.1. Classification (NCBI taxonomy): domain Eukaryota; kingdom Metazoa; phylum Chordata; class Amphibia; order Anura; family Ranidae; genus Lithobates; species Lithobates sylvaticus. The sequence continues at coordinate 263,167,390 of CM053031.1, forward strand.
CAGAAGGATTCCCAGCAGGAGGAAGGAGGTCCTGATTCCCCTAATACACATGTGTCAAACACAAGGCCCGCGGGCCGAATCCAGCCCTTCAGGCCATTTCATGTGTCCCTCGCACCTCTCCTGCAGCTGCAGTAGACCCTTTATGCAGCCGTGAAGAGGCTTGTCTCAGCAGACTGCAACAGAGAGGGGGACAGACTCCTCCTACAGATCCTGTGCCTTTCTGCACCCCCTTGTCTCTGCCCCCCCCCCCCCCCTGGTCTCAGCATTCAGCGGACTCCAGCCCTCCTCTGGTCCTCCTCCGGACCTTGCACTTTCTGCTTCCTAGCTCTGCCCCCAGCTTCTTCTCAGCAGCAGCACAAGGTAAGAGAGGTGCACTGTGATGTAAGGGAGGGTCGGGACTCTTGACTTCTTCTGATAGTGGGATGGCTCTTGACATCTGATGTAACTGGGGTGGGGTGCTCTGAACATCTAATCTTACAGATGCAACCGGCCCTCTGAGGGCAACCATAATGCTAATGTGGCCCACAATGAAATTGAGCTTGACACCCCTGTCCTAATAGATCTTCAGTTGGACTTCACTTAGAATACTGTGTCCAGTTCTGGAGACCTCACTTACAAAATAAATATTGGTAAGATAAGTAAGGGTAGTGAATTTAAACATAGATCTATATTCAGACAAAAGCATGTAGCACCCTCCTAGTTAAAGAGGTGTATCCCTTAAAATTTAAAGTCAGCAGCTACAAATACTGCTGCTGCTGACTTTTAATAATCGACACTTACCTGTTCCAGGGTCCAGCGAAGCCCCCGATCCGCTTGGCGGCGCTGGCATCGCAACTGTGGGCACCCGGCTGTGGCTTCACAGCCGGGCACCCACTGCGCATGCGCGAGCGGCGCTGCACGCCGTGATTAGCCGCACAGTCATCTGGGACACGTGACAGGTCCCAGATGACTGGGGAGCCCTTCCTGCGCCTAGGGGAAGTGATGTCACCAGCCGAGGCTATGCAGGAGGAAGACTACGAGGGACCCCCTAGCAACAGGCATTTAGAGGTGAGTGAAAAAAAAAAATTCCAACTATTTTGTATTTTTTTTTTTTTTATGAATTTTAAGCCATTTTTTTTTTTTTTTTGGTGGAAACACCACTTTAAGTTGCTAGTAGTATTGAGGCAAAATTTGTTTTTGGCTCCTCTGTAGCCAGTGGTGAGAAGAACGATCAGTAAAGGGCTGAGGTGAGTTTAAATAAGCTTTTCATCCACTTTTATTTATTTGTTTATTATTTATTTATAAATTGTTCAAGTTTTTTTTTTGTAAGGGGTTATTTTATTTATTTACTTATCATTATTAATATTATTATTTATTTATTTTGTTAGGTTATGGGTTAATGTTAGGGTTATTATTATGGGTTAAAGTGTTACTAAAGCCACAACAGTGAAATTAGTCTGTATATGCAGGAAAGCACGCTTGTTATATTCACTGTGGAACCTAAGGGGTTAATCCTCCGCATTGTGTAAAAAAAAAAAAAGGCTGTTTGATCCTGTCTTCTCTGAGCCTCCCCTTCTTTCACTGTCCCCAATCCATCTCCTGATCGTGCAGAGCCTTGGGAGACACTCTGCACATGTTCAGTTTGGTGTGTATTGCTGGAGAGCAGGGGCGGACTGACCATTTGGCCACTCGGGCACTTCCCGAGGGCCCTGGGCCACTAGGGGGCCCCATCAGGGTTGCCAGCCTTAGTAAAACCAGGGACAGTATGTAAAAATCTGTGTTTTTTTATATCTGTTTCTGAAATGTCCCTTACCGACATCCTTTTGGTCTAAAAATGCAGAGATTATAGCTGCCCCACCTCTCCAGTACCTTCTCAGCCAATAGAAACATGTCTGTGTATACTGTGTGATTGTATACTGTATGTGTGTATACTGTGTGGCCCCACAATCTCTGATTGCCTGGGGGCCCCATGAGTTGTCAGTCTGCCCCTGGTCCTTGCCCTAGTGGAGAAGACCAAGCCTAAGAGCTGTGGCCCTCTGGGGGTCACTTAGCTGAAGTCTGGAGGAGGTCGTCAGGGTCCCAGCTATGGGAGAACTGAGGGATCCGTGTCGAAAATTGCTGGGAGCAGTTTAAAGGAAATTCATAGAGGATCAATCTGACCTGGAGGCACACAGTACAGAAGCTATCTGGTACCGCAGGAAAGCATTCAAGTACCCAGAGCACAGCAAGTACAAGTCTGAAAGAGATCCTAGAGACTGTCTTTGTTAACTCTTGAAGAGTCTACTCAAGATTTGCCAGCTCAGATTTGCTCTTGTATTGGAGTCCCCTGAGCTATAGTTCATTCATCACTAGCCTCAAGAGGGGTTTCACCTTTAAGAGACAGTCATAGTCAGGGAGTGTCCTCCATTAGGTTTTGCACCAAATTTGGAGTATTCCAAGGCTCACCCGATACCCTACCCAAGTTTTTCAAGCAATAAATCAAAAAAAGAAACTTCCTGCCTGGTTCTTGTGTAGAGAGCTTAACGTAAATCGAATTCCTTGCACCAAAAAAAAAAAAACCCCAGTGCGGACATGTTCTGCACACTGCACGCATTCTCATTTCTCCGAGCAAAGGGGCAATGGTAGATGTAATGAGCTAGTTCGTCACGCGCATGTACATGCACGTGCCCATACACATTAGCATGTGCCCTTGGCGCCCAGTGGCCTATTTAAACTAGTGAATGAATGAATAATTTGTATAGCACTACAATGCGAACAGAATCGCCTCAAGGCGCTGTATTGGTGCTTTGTTGTCAAGCTTCTTAGAAGAGGTAGGTCTTGAGTTTTTTCCTGAAGGCCTGATGGTTTTCTTCCATGCGGATGTAGGTTGGTAGAGCATTCCATAGCCGTGGTCCTTGGACAGCGAATCTCCGTTCCCCCATTGATTTGTAGCGGGATTTGGGAATGAGGAGGAAGTTTTGGTTAGCCGATCGAAGACTGCGATTGGGTGTGTAGTGTTTTATTTTCTCGAGAAGGTCTGTCACTATGAGCAGTTGCTCAATGGTCTTCAGCTTGTTCCTAACTCCGAGACCTGATCCACTGTACCGTCTCCTGCACTGGTGCCAAGCTGCTTCTGCATCCTGTTCCGAGGTCTGCATCTACCAGCTTTACCCACCTACGGAGTAGACATCACCAGCCACCTACTACGGAACTCGTGCCACTCCTTGCCCTTAAACTCTCTGTCTCCACCTTTAAGACTATTGGACAGGAGGTGCAAGAGAGGCCTCCACAACGCTCCAGTCCAGAGCTACTGTGTGCTTGGCTGCTTGCGCCCATTTGGGAATAAAACTTTGGGCAAACAAAAGTTTGTCCCGGGGGCCATTATGCTACAAAGAGAGAAACAAAAGAAAAAAGAAGCAGAAAATCAGAATCGGGGCCAACGGTTCTTTTTCTGTCGTCACTCATCTATGTTGCCATGATTGGTGCCTCATTCATCTGAAACACATCCAGGTCTGGCCACTGTCATACAATATTAATTGGCACAATTACAGCAATCACTATAAATGCTTGCAACTATTTTTTTGTCTGAGAAAACAATAGGCTTTACCGAATAATGTGTATTATTCCAGGATACAGGAAAGGTTTTTTTTGTGTGTGTGCAGCAGGTGCGGGATTAGCAGCGCTCCTTGTATCAATAGCGTAATGAGCTCTTGTACTCAGATACAATGTCACCGGGGACATCAGATCGTTGCTAATAAAAGGTGAGTGTTTACCTGCTAAATGGCATCTGCAATATATCCTACTTTCCACTACATTACAGATTTATGCCATTTATTAATACAAAAGGGGAGGAAAAGGACAGCGAGATGTGGCCATGAAAAACATCACATGGGTCCTTCTCTTCCCTTCCAAAAATAAACAATAAACCAGGTTCACACTGGTATCTGCTACTGATATTGAAGTGGACAGGCACTCAATGGTTCTAATGGGAGAGGATTAAGGGGAAAGTGGCAGCAGCCATGTTGGTTTGGTGGATTTGTCCTCCCGCGGGATGCGACTACCAGCTCAATGTGTGCTGTAGCTGTCATTTTTAGCATAAATTATTCTCTAGCTGTCAGCCTGCGGCTAGCCTGTCCCATTGGGCTTTTATGGCTACATTTATGGCATCTACAAGACATTATCAGACCTCCATGTGTAATTTACAGTAGCAAATGGACAGTTATTAGTGCTGGGACAAGGTATTTTAGCACCCAAGGTGCAACGCTCAAGTGTTCCTCAACCCAATGGGCTGCAAATGGTAGGTCTTGTCCTTTTTGCGCCCCTTCTGCTAAAGCACCCAATGTAGACACCTGTTCTGTCTACCCATCACCCAGGGCCGGATGGTAGGAGCCATAATGGGTACAGCAGGAGTGCAGACCTGCCACCACAGCACAGGAATGGTGGGAACCGCTCATAATGGGTACAGCCCATGTGCAGACCTGGGAACTCAACACAGGGATGGTGGGAACCCCTCATAATGGGTACAGCCCATGTGCAGACCTGGGAACTCAGCACAGGGATGGTGGGAACCCCTCATAATGGGCAGAGCAGGTGTACAGACCCTGGAACTTAGTGCAAGGGATGATAGGACAGACCTAGAAACAGCGTAGGGTGGTGTAAGCCCCTCATAATGGACACAGCAAGTGTGCAGACACAGAAACTCTGTGCAGGGATGGTGGGAGCCCCTTATAATGAGCACAGCAGGTGTGAAGACCACAGGAACTTAGCACAGGGGTTGTGGGAACCCTTCCTAATAAGCACAGCAGGTGTGTAGACCTGGGACCTTAGTGCAGGGATAGTGGGAACCCCTCATATTGGGTTCAGCAGTTGTGTTGACTTGGAAACTCAGGATGGGAAAGGCAGGAGCCCCTCATAATGGGCACAGCAGGTGCGAAGACCCAGGAACTCAACGCAGGGGTGGTAGAAACCCTTTATAATGGGCACAGTAGGTGTGCAGACCTAGGAACTTAGCATAGGGGAGGTGGGAGCACCTCATAATGGACACAGTAGGTGTGCAGACCTAAGAACTCTGTGCTGGGACGGTGGGGCCCCTCATAATGGACACAGCAGGTTTCTAGACACAGGAACTCTGTCGCGGGATGGTGGGGGCCCCTCATAATGGACACAGCAGGTGTCTAGACCCAGGAACTCAGCGCAGGGGTGGTAGGAACCCCTCATAATGGACACAGCAGGTGTGCAGCAATGGGAACTTAGTGCAGTGGGAACCCCTCAAATTGGGCACAGCAGTTTTGTTGACATGGGGACTCAGCGCTGGGATGGTTAGACCCCCTTGAAAAGGGCACAGCAGGTGTGCGAACCTGGGAACCCAGGGTAGGAAATGGTAGGAGCCCCTCATAATGGCGCAGCAGGTCTGAAGATCCAGGAACTCAGAGCAGGCGTGGTAGGAACCCCTTATAATGGGCACAGTAAGCGTGCAGACCTGGAAACTTACTGCAGAGATCTCACCAACAGAGACCCCGTTAAACAAGAAAAACTGGTGGTTTAACTCTTCAGTATCTACCAACCAAAAAAATATAACTTTTGGATGGACTGACCCTTGAAGAAAACTGTGCATTTTTTTCCCCCTGTCTGATTCTTGGCCACCCGCCCTCCCTGGGTCATTACTGAATGTTCGCAAACCTGAGTCGTCTCGAATCCAGGGGTTTGTGTTTCGTCTAGCGATCGCCTTTTATCATCTGATCTCCCGGCTGGCTAAACAATACGGCCGGCTATATGAGGAACAATACGTCAGCGCGGCGGTGAATGAATGGGAATGTCTTTAAAATTTAAACATCTGTGAAAATCTCATGTATCTTTATCCGGATCAAAATGCGCGGGATTGTCGGAGGATGAGGGATCGCTATTACATCGTACAGCCAGCGGCAGATCAGATTCAGCCCAGTCAGGACAAGCACACAGATTCCTCGGGGAGATATCCGATCTCACCTGATGCCTGCAGCCCGCCGACTGAGAAAGAACACTTAATACACTGGTATATTATCAAAATGCAAATTTGGACAAAAATTGGTGGGAAAACTCTCAGTACGTTCGATGACTTGACGAATGTCGTTCACAAGTACCGTATATACTTGAGTATAAGCCGAGTTTTTCAGCACATTTTTTGTGTGCTGAAAATGCCCCCCTCGGCTTATACTCGAGTCAAGCATTTTTCTGCTGCAGAAAATGACATTTTCTGAACCGACTTTGGGGGCCCGTATCTCGGGGCCACTTGGAACTAGGAACCCCAAATTTGGCGTGCAAACCCAGTGGACCTAGCAATACAACATATCCAAAGAACCAAGTGGCTCTGAGATACGGGGCCCCAAAGTTGGTTTGGAAAAGGTCATTCTCTGCTGCAGAAAAGTGTTTGACATTTTCCAAAACCGATTTTGGGGGCCACTTAGTTCTAGGAACCCCAGCATTGGATATGTTGTAGTGCTAGTTCCACTGGGTTTGCACACCAAATTGGGGTTCCTAGCACTAAGTGACCCTGATATACACAGCCCCAAAGTCAGTCAACTGTGTCCATCTGCAGTAATGTCATTTCGGGACCCTTTGGGTCCAGAAACCCCAAATTTATGCTGCAGCTAGGGGGCATCTAGGAACCCTTAACTACCAAGTTTGAAGTTCGGGGGACCTATGGCTGCAAATGGGCACAGTGAGGCTGAAAATGGGCATTGTTGACCCTCTTTTCCACTTACAGTAGCTGCGCATTTCTCACCCTAGGCTTATACTCGAGTCAATACGTTTTCCCAGTTTTCTGTGGTAAAATTAGGTGCCTCGGCTTATATTCGGGTCGGCTTATACTCGAGTATATACGGTACTTTAAAATGCTGTTTAATTTTTGACCATTCGATTTTGGAGTGAATGGACTTTACCGAGTGAAAGCCACATTCACTGTGTTTGTGAAAAATGTCAATCCTGCTCCTTCTAAGTTTCTCAATAACGAATTTTGATTTGACCCCACAGACAGAAGAAGATCGAACGAATGTTCTTAAAATGAAACATTTTTAATTCAATTCTACTAGTGTATGGCCAGCTTTAGGAGCAGGTTATGGCCACCAGGGGCGGACTGACCATACGGCCACTCGGGCACTTCCCAAAGGGCCCCGGGCCACTAGGGGGCCCCATCAGGGTTGCCAGCCTCAGTAAAACCAGGGACAGTATGTAAAAATCTGTGTTTTTTTTACATCTGTTTCTGAAATATCCCTTACCGACATCCTTTTGGTCTAAAAATCCAGAGATTATAGCTGCCCCACCTCTCCAGTACCTTCTCAGCCAATAGAAACATGTCTGTGTATACTGTGTGTACATGTATGTGTATACTGTGTGATTGTATACTGTGCGTGTGTATACTGTGTGATTGTATACTGTGTGATTGTATACTGTGAGTGTGTATACTGTGTGGCCCCATAATCTCCTATTGCCCGGGGGCCCGATGAGTTGTCAGTCCACCCCTGCTGGAGAGCTTTCTTTTTCATACGATCAGCACAGGGCCAATCAACACTGTCAAGACAGAGGGTCAGAATCAGGGGCGGACTGACAACTCATGGGGCCCCCGGGCAGTAGGAGATTATGGGGCCCCCAGGCAATCAGAGATTATGGGGCCACACAGTATACACACACACACAGTATACAATCACACAGTATACACAGACATGTTTCTATTGGCTGAGAAGGTACTGGAGAGGTGGTGCAGCTATAATCTTTTATTTTTTAGACCAAAAGGATGTCTGTAAGGGACATTTCAGAGACAGATGTAAAAAAAACACAGATTTTTTACATACTGTCCCTGGTTTTACTAAGGCTGGCAACCCTGATGGGGCCCCCTAGTGGCCAGGGGCCCTCGGGCAGTGCCCGAGTGGCCGAATGGTCAGTCCGCCCCTGGTCAGGAGTCATGCAGCCTCGTAGAACAATCAAGGGTGAATGAAAACTCATCGTACAAGAACTTTTTGGGTCAGATTGTGCCCCACGCTGCCGAGTCATGTCGGTGAGGGGCACATTTGTAAATGATTGGCAGTGCTGCTAAACAGATATATTTCTAATAGAAAAACCCGCCCTTCAGTTGGCTAAACACGCCCGGCACGTGTCCAGGAAGAATAGCAGAAAAAGATGTGTTTTGCAGCACTGCCCCCCATGTACAAATCTGCCCCTCACCGACGTGAACACGCCTCTCCAGAGGCTGCGCATGCGCCGTTCGTCCAATAGAACACTGGCCTGTAGTGGGTGGGGCCTGCTGGGTCCCTCCCACAGCTCTACTCTCTGCGCAGTAATGATGTCACTGCACCCTCTTCAGGGTATTCTCTGGGGTTGTAAAGCATCTGGTGCATACAAAGTGAATATACATCCCTTGTGGCTATTGAGGAATATATTTCAATGAAAGTTTTTTGTGTCCGGAGTTTTAAACTTAAAAGCTCCTACAGCAACCTGAAATATCAGTTTTCTATAAACTGACCTTTGATCACCGGCAACAATAATGTATTTCTGTAGCGCACTGTGGAGCTCTGTTGAGTCTTCTCTGACCAACTGATGGGAAACTGTGTCCGTTATCCAATCTACACTGCGCAAATCACACCGGTATGACGCTGGCCTGTGGCCTGGGGGCGATATCTGAGCCTCGGCACACTGGGCTTTGTCTAGGTGATCTACACAAAGTTCCCTGACGTCACAATACTCTTGTCTCCTGATCCTCAGTGTCACCGGATTAACCCTTCGCCATCTGTCCTCGAGTGGCAGACAGCCTTTATATACACCATATTACCAAAAGTATTGGAACGTCTGCCTTTACACGCACATGAACTTTAATGGCATCCCAGTCTTATGCCCCTGTACACACGGTCGGAAATTCCGACCACAAAATCCGTCGGAATTTTTTTGCGACGGATTTTGTCGGACACTGGTGTTGCATACACACACGGTCGGACAAAGTTGTCGGAAAATCCGATCATTCTGAACGTGGTGACGTTCGTTGCGTACGACGGAACTACGTAGAGGCTAGTAGCCAATAGCTTTGGTCTCGTAATTTGATCTGAGCATGCGTGGCACTTTGTCCGATCGAAATTCTCTACACACGATCGGAAAAAGTCTGATCGGATTTTGTTGTCGGAAAATTTGAGAGCAGGATCTCAAATTTTTTTTCCGACGGAAAAAGTCCGATGGAGCCCACACACGGCCGGATTTTCCGACAACATGGTTCGATAGGACATTTTCCGTCGGAATTTCCGAACGTGTGTACGGGGCATTAGTCTGTAGGGTTCAATATTGAGTTGGCCCGCCCTTTGCAGCTATAACAGCTTCAACTCTTCTGGGAAGGCTGTCCACAAGACTGCACAGATTACTGACCTCAACCTGATAGAAGACCTTTGGGATAACTTAGAGTGGAGACTGCGAGCCAGGCCTTCACGTCCAACATCAGTACCTGACCTCACAAATGCACTTTTGGAAGAATGGTCAAACATTCCCATAGACACTCCTAAACCTTGTGGACGGCCTTCCCAGAAGAATTGAAGCTGTCATAGCTGCAAAGGGTGGGCCAACTCAATATTGAACCCTGATTTTTTCCGACGGATTTTGTCCGAAACTGGTGTTGCATACACACGGTCGGACAAAGTTGTTGGAAAATTCGATCGTTCGGAACGTGATGACGTTCGTTCGTTACAACGGGGCTACGTTCAGGCTAGTAGCCAATAGCTTCGGTCTCATTATTTGATCTGAGCATGCGCGGCACTTTGTCCGATCGGAATTCTCTGCAAACGATCGGAAAAAGTCAGATCGGATTTTTTTTGTCGGAAAATTTGAGATCCTGCTCTCAAATAGTTTCCGTCTGAATTTCCAACGGAAAAGGGTCCGATTGGATTATATTGTCGGAAAATACGATCGGACCTTTTCCGTCGGAAAATCCGACCGTGTGTACAGGGCATAAGACTGGGATGCCATTAACCACATGCCGACCGGGCCATAGCCGAAAGACGGCTACAGTGCGGTTGGCTTATCCTGGGTCCTACGGACGTCCACCCAGAAACTTGCTCCCGCGCGCCCCCTGGGGCGCACACTCGGGAACATCCGTGACCGCCGGGTCCCGAGGACCCGGCGCATCACGGATCACGGTAAACAGCCGCTGATAGCGGTCGTTTACCACGTGATCACTCCATCAAATGACGGAGCGATCACATGTACACAGACTGGTGTCACGTCATGACGCCGGTTCCTCCCTCCCTTCTCTGTATCGATCGGTACAGTGAGAGGGGAGAAGCGGAAAGAGGGGGAGACAGGACCAGCGCTGTGGGCTGGATGGGTAGTGCCCACAGCGCTGGTCAGTGACAGCAATTTGCAATACACTGCCACCACTGTGCAATGCTCTGCCACCACCGTGCAATGCTCTGCCACCACCGTGCAATGCTCTGCCACCACCGTGCAATGCTCTGCAACCATCGTGCAATGCTCTGCAACCATCGTGCAATGCTCTGCCACCACCGTGCAATGCTCTGCCACCACTGTGCAATACTCTGCCAATACTGTGCAACACTACAATACTCCGCCAATACTCCGCCAATACTCTGCCAATACTCCGCCAATACTCTGCAATAATTTTTAATAGAAACAAAGAATTTATTTATTTTTTTTACCGAATTTTCAGTATTTTTTGATTTATAGCGCAAAAAATAAAAAACCCAGCTGTGATTAAATACCACCAAAAGAAAGCTCTATTTGTGTGAAAAAAAGGACACAAAATTCATTTGGGTACAGTGTTGCATGACCGAGTAATTGTCATTCAAAGTGTGAGAGCACCGAAAGCTGAAAATTGGTCTGGCTAGGAAGGGGGTTTAAGTGCCCAGTGGGTAAGTGGTTAAAGTTCATGTGCGTGCAAAGGCAGGTGTCCCAATACTTTTGGTAATGTACTGTATACTGAATGGACAAATATACACTGCTGTATATTATCGTACTTGTGTGCATATTGCAACTGCCAAACATCCTGCCTTCAAGGGCCTGCAAGGCTTTAATTTTGTACTCTTTTCATGAATGCATAATGCTCTATAATTATTTCTAACGTGGTACTTCTTTCTCTGTACACAGGAGTACACACTGAGAGAATAGCACACCTGCAGGCTGGAGAAGATTATTTGTAGGCAAACCTCCAGTATGAATGTGAGCACCGTGATTGGCTATCATGTTCATCCCATGCTTGCAGCTGTTTTAGCACTAGTAGCACACACAGGTGTACAGCTAACTCAAAGGTAGAATATAGATCAGCCTCTCTCAATTTTTTTAACATAGAGGAACCCTTTAAATAACTTTCTGGCTTTAGGGCACCGATGCGAAAAATGACTGTTTCTACAACCAGGGGCGTTGCTAGGTGGCAAAAAGACCAGGGGCGTCAGCCCAAAGTCAGAGCCCGGCACTGGGGGGCGTCGGGGCGGGGTTGTGCTGGGGGGTGTTACCTACCTGACACGCACTGACCTACCTGACACACACTGACCTACCTGACATACACTGGGGCGGCGGACGGTGGGGTTGTGTGGAGGGGGGGGGTGTTACCTACCTGACATACACTGACCTACCTGACAAACACTGACCTACCTGGCTGACATATACTGACCTATCTGACATACACTGACCTACCTAACACTCACTGACCTATGTGACATGCACTGACCTACCTGGCTGACATACACTGACCTACCTGGCTGACATACACTGACCTATCTGACATACACTGACCTATCTGACATGCACTGACCTACCTGGCTGACATACACTGACCTATCTGACATACACTGACCTATCTGACACGCACTGACCTACCTGGCTGACATACACTGACCAACCTGACACACACTGACCTATCTGACATACACTGGGGTGGCGGGCGGTGGGGTTGTGTGGAGGGGGGGTGTTACCTACCTGACATACACTGACCTACCTGGCTGACATACAATGACCTAACTGACATACACTGACCTACCTGACACACACTGACCTACCTGACTTCAGGTGACATAACCTCCTCCTGCAGCGGGATCTTCTCACAGTGAGGCGGCGCGGCGGCCGCATTGTAATCCCCGCCTTCTGGAGCCTGCAGCACCTATGATAGACGTCACAAGTCTGGCGGTCCCGGCATTGGACCAGTGGGACGTCCATCATAGACACTGTAGGCTCCAGGAGGCGGGACCTGCTATGTCACTTGGCCGTGCTCGAGGTCAGATCGGTCCCCGCTCAGGCTCGGGTCTAATAATAGAATTGTGAATGCCCGAAAACCAGGGCTTTTTGGGGACCCACTCGGGGCTCCAGCCCCCCTCAGCCCCTCTCCCGACGCCACTTTCTACAACTCATGATACATTAGTGTGATGGTCAATGGGAAGAATGCTCCTTACATTTGTGGTCATTGGGAATAATTACCCCCTTACAGGAAGATCTATGGTGTCAGCAGGGCTGGGACACAGAGTGGGCAGGAAGGACAGCTGCCCTTGGCACTGTTGTATTATGTGAGGATTGGGGGCAGCACAAGGAGATTGGGGGGAGGGGATTTGTGATGGGTTGTGATGGGAGGGGGGTGGGGGAGCCGGCGGGAGGTAAGAATTGTTCTAGGAGTGGAGATTTGTGTTGAGAGGGGAGAAGGGGGAAGCGGATTTGTGCGTTTGTGCTAGACAAGGTAATATGGTGGGGGGGCTTTGTGCTAAGAGGGTAAATGTTTTTTAGGAGAGGGATTTGTGCTAGTGGGATGATTGGGGGGTATTTGCGCTAGGAGGGGGTAAGGAGAATTTGTGCTGGGAGGGGGGATGGGAAACATGCTCGGAGGGGAAATTTGAGGGGTAGAGGATTTGTGTTAGGGAGGGGGATTTCTTTTGTGCTAGAAAAGAAAATATGGTGGTGGTGGGAATGTTTTTTGGGAGGGGGATTTGTGCTAGTAGGGATGATTGGGGGCATTCGCGCTAGGAGGGGGGATTGGGGGGCATTTGTGCTGGGAGGAGGGATTGGGGGGCATTTGTGCTGGGAGGAGGGATTGGGGGGCATTTGTGCTGGGAGGAGGGATTGGGGGAGGGGAATTGGAGTGGGGGGAGAGGATATGTGCTCTAAGGGGAAATTTGAGGGGTAGAGGAATTTTTTTTGGGGGGTGGGGTGGGGTGGGATTGTGCTGGGAGTATAGGCGGGATGAGAGGATTTGAGTTAAGCATGCAGATTAACACTCAATTTTTTGGAGGGAGGGGATTTTTGCTGACACATAATGCTCATACATCTTGGGGGGGTGGGCGCAATTTGGAATGATGACCTAGAGAATGGCTACTAGATTTTTTTGACTGCTACTGACCTTTCATCTCTGCTCTTTTCTCAATACTTGTTTCAAACCTTTAATCCAGATTTGCAGTTAAAGTGGTTCTGCACCCATTTTTGAATGTTGGTGCCATTGTTTTTAAAGTTACCTTCTTAGTGCTCAATGCTGTTTTTTTTTTTGTTTTTTTTTCCACCTACCTTCCGTTCTCAGCTGGTGCTTGTTGTCCTCCAAATGTTTCCCTGCGTCGATGGGCGGGGTTTCTGCGGGGATCGGCGTAATTTCCCCTGAGCTCTGCACTGTCCCCTGGGATCTCGAATAAACCATCCCAGGAGTCAGTGCGCCTAGCCCTAGCGAAATCTCGCGAGATTTAGACGACGTGACATCATCACGCTCGCCTTATTCTAGTTCAAACAACGCTGCTCGTAGCTGTAGCCACTGAGCGTGCACGGGAACCAGCAAGGAATGCTGGTTCCTCCGAATCAGGGAAGGGGGAAGTGATTGCTTGTGGGCTTCAAATGCCCACAAGCAAGATGAGATCGGCCGAGATTTGCTTTATAAGGAATCGATTAGGAAGAAAAAAAGAAGATGTATAACGGGAGAAGACACTAAAAGTAAGTCCTGTATTTATCGGCGTATATAACACGCACCCCAAGTTTAGGAGGGCATTTTAAGGAAAAAAGTTTTAGGAGGGAAGTTTAGGGAAAAAAAAAACTTACATTTAAGCGTGATTTGCAGCTTGCCCAGCGTCATTTGCAGCTTGGCCAGCGTGATTTGCAGCTTGCCCAGTGTTATTTGCAGCTTGCCCAGTGTTATTTGCAGCTTGCCCAGTGTCATTTGCAGCTTGCCAGCGTCATTTGCAGCTTGCCTAATGTCATTTGCAGCTTGCCCAGCGTCATTTGCAGCTTGCCCAGTGTCATTTGCAGCTTGCCCAGTGTCATTTGCAGCTTGCCCAGTGTCATTTGCAGCTTGCCCAGTGTCATTTGCAGCTTGCCCAGTGTCATTTGCAGCTTGCCAGCGTCATTTGCAGCTTGCCTAATGTCATTTGCAGCTTGCCATCGTCATTTGCAGCTTGCCCACGTTTAAATTTGCCGCCTAGAAAGACCGTGCGAGCGCCGCCGGAAAAAACCAAGCTAGCGCCGCCGGAAAAGACCGAGCTGACTGTTCGGCTCCGCTCACATTCCCGCCTCCCTGCTGTTTCGGAAGCGAGTGCAGGGAGGCGGGACTGCGAGCGGAGCCGAGCAGTCAGATCGGTCTTTTTCGACGGCGCTTGGTCTTTTATCGGCGCTGTTTGATTTTTTTGGCACATTTTTTTTGGGGATCGCGTATAACACGCACCCACGACTTTCCCCTAATTTTAAGGGGGAAAAAGTGCGTGTTATACACCGATACATACGGTATATTAATAACATAACCTCGCTTTTACTCATTTAGGAAAAAAAAAAAATGTTATTGTCTGTGCAGAACCGCTTTAAATTTATTATGCTCTGGGGCCAGAACCCAAATGGATCAACGGAACCTCTGATAGTTACACCTGGCTCCAGATTAACTGCGTTGCCTATTCAGACAAGCAATGATGGAGAATTTAGAAGCACCAAATGTCAATAACTTCCACTTTATGGTGTTACCAAAACTAAGAAAAAGCGTGTACAGTTTGGATAAAGCAGGTTTGTTCATATATAGTTACATAGTTACATAGTAGGTGAGGTCGAGAAAAAGACACAAGCCCATCAAGTCCAACCTGTGTGTGTGATTATATGTCGGTATTACATTGTATATCCCTGTATGTTGCGGTCGTTCAGGTGCTCATCTAAATAGTTACATAGTAGGTGAGGTCGAAAAAAAGACCATTAAAGTGGATGTAAACCACTTTTATGATGTCATAATGTAGAGAATACGATTTCCTTTCATTTGAGCCCAGTCTTGCCACACAGATTTACTCCAGCCCTGAGAAATTCTCTTTTATTGTTCAGTTAGAAAAATCTTGACAAAGTGCTGAAAACTTTGTCAAAAAGGCCCCCTTTCTGTGAGTGACAGGTGATTTACATATCCCTTGCACTAGCCTGAGACAGGCACATCCTGTGTAATTATAAAAAATGTGAAATCTACCCCTCCCCCATATAACAAATCCTGGTGATGGAAAGGAATGTTATCTGTAATCAGGTGACCTCAGACACACACACTGCACTATAACAATCATCAGAT